>CM032809.1:14656460-15266460 GCA_019155185.1 Beaufortia kweichowensis | reverse complement strand
ATACATAGACTTATCATAAAAATAACATCACATGTCACTTTTCAGCTTATTTTTAAAAAACAGGAGAGAGTAAATGTAAGGAGATGCAATGCAGATGCAAGAATGTGGGACAGGAGGAAAACATGGGGGTCACAACAACTGCCTGATCCAGTAAGGTATCTTTTACTTAAAAGTGAACATGAAATCTAATTGAATTTATTTACTGTTAAAGCGATACTTACAGAGATCTCCTCAGTTCACAGAGTGTGTTGTTAGATCTGGAGAAGTGTGTTGAAGTAGGAAGGTGTTGTTTTAGTCAAAGTTTTGAGTATGATGTGGACAGCAATGGGTAGCCAATGGATAAAGATGAAGAAAGAGATGATGCGAGCCCTCTTTGGCTGGTTGAAGACTAGATGTACTGCCACTGTTTGGATTCCTGTCTATTTTGGTGCTTGTCAGTGTGGTTGAACCATGTTTAAAGTGCTCTGTTGTAGGCCATAAGCATTGCTAGCCCTAGAAAGGAAGGGGACCAAATACAGTGCCCTGAGGCATCCCTGTGATCAGCTGATGTGACTTGGACATTTCTCCTTTCAGCGGACCTTACAGGATCTGCTGTGAGGTATGACTTAAACCAACCAAAAGCAGAGTCTGCAAAGCCCAGCTCAGAGAGGGCAGACAGGATCTGTTGTTTTATTGTGTGACAGGGAACAGAAAGGCCTAGTGGGATGATTTGGAGGTAGCCCTTGCCAGCAGATGGTGCAGCAATACTTACTTGTGAGTTCTTTCGTTTGTACCTGGAACTGTGTTGGCAGCTATTTGTTTTATAACATATAGCTGCCAACACATGTGATTAAGTGTTGGGTGTGTGTCATACCCTGGTGGCAGACATTAGCGGTTTAATAACGGTGTCAGTGTGATTAATGATGAGGAAGTCCCCAAGCAGCACTGTTATCGTCACCACACTCATTAGACCTGCCTTAAACTACATTACCCACGGTGCACTCTGCCCTGGCCCAATGTCACAGCAATCACTTATACTCACTGAATCTTAATGTGTAGCACAGTTCCCAGCACCCGGTTGACTCACTATGATATGAGGGCTAACTGATATAAGATACACTTAACTTGTATGTTTAATGTTTACCGCCACATAGCTGTATAGTCATCACTTATCACAACACTTATTGAACCCTGAATTCTACCCACTGACTTTATTGAGGGTTTTCAGCATTACTCCACCACTGTGGTGTGAACACTTTTGAAATGGAGATGGAATCAGAGATGGCCTTAAATAATGAGCAAACAGAGAAAATTATCACTATGAAAAGTAGTCAATTGCGAAACATTACACATAGCATGTTTATTTAGTTTAAGTTTCATTAATATAAAGCATTGCCCCGTGTATTTTGTTTTGCTGTTGCAGAAAATGCATCACAATGCAAAGCCTCAAGTTCCTCATTTAGTACGTTTAAAAAATGAAAAGCTTTAAAAATTGTGTATTTTTCTGTAAAAAAAAAGATAAAGGGCACTGTGGCAACCATAAAAAATGAACCAACCTAATGTGTTAAAAATAGCAGTGTCAACTGTGCCAGGCAAATAAAATGCTGGCTCTGTGAATGTTGCACATGCCATAATAAGGCTCATTTGCATAGAACAAGCTGTGTAAAGAATAACAGACTCAAGATCTGCTGTAGATAGAATGTAGGTGAATATTATGTCAAGTACAACGTTTTGGATGCACACTACGCACTACTGTCATTTGCATATTAAAATGCTGTATTCAGACCCTGATAATGTTCACTGATAATGTTTGATTTATCACAGTATTTGATCTGCCGCTGGTTCCCTCGGGGACAAAATGTACTTAATCAATCTCTATTTGAACTTGTTGCTTTGTATGCATCTCTCTCTCTCTCTTTCAGGTTCTTATCTGTTGGTGAACTCGTCTCAGTACGGTCCAGGGCAGCGGGCTCAGCTCATGTTACGTCCTCTGAGTGAGAATGACACACACTGTGTGCAGTTCAGTTATTTTCTGTACAGCCGGGATGGACACAGTCCCGGGGCTCTGAACGTGTACGTGCGGGTGAACGGTGGATCGAGGGGAAATGCCGTGTGGAACGTGTCGGGCTCTCAGGGCCGGCAGTGGCAGCAGGTGGAGATAGCCGTCAGTACATTCTGGCCCAGCGAGTACCAGGTAAGACGAACCTCACGCGCACACATAATCTTCACTTCTTTTGACAGAATACACTCATTTTCACAACATAAACATTTGTACAATTTCTGTGGTATTCTGAACTCTATATTTAATATTAGTCCAAGTTACCAAAAATAGTCAGAATGTAGTTTGTAGTTGAACTGTTTTACTCACAAATTATTTAGACCATCATGCTTGCATTTTAGTGTTTGTTTGATTAACATCGTACATTTCCATACAAAGTTGTCACCTTGTAAAAGGCTTGACAAATGTCTCTGTTGATCGAATCGTTGCTGTTTTAATTGTTCGAAAACAAAAGGGGTTACACAAACAGTGTGTAGATTCCATTTGTCTATTTTCATTGTCTATTTGATTCTGCATCTGTTTAAAACATCTACTGTGCATCATTTACTTGGATTGTTATTTGGACACACACTCTGAATGTAATATTATGTTCAGTTTTCTTGTCTCTGGTCAGCTGTGTCCTCCAGTACTTGTGTTTATCTAATGGTTAGCACACAAAACACTGTCACCTTGTTAAAGGCTGTGATTAATAGCTCCTCAAAAGCCCATAATAGCCAGTAAGTTGAATATGTGTGTAGTCAATTGACCCCTGCCTGTGTGTGACCCGCTTGAAAGAGTCGGTCCGGTGTGGTTTTCATAGCCCTGACCTGTATCTCTGCTCTCACCATAAATCAAAGAAGGCTTAATGAGATTACAGACCTGCCACTGCACACACACACACACACACACACACACACCACTGCACACACACACACACACACACCACTGCACACACACACCACTGCTGCATACACACACACCACTGCGCTGCGTGCACACACCACTGCACTAACGCACACACATTACACCACACACACACACGTGCTACACACATACACGTACACACACACACACACACACACACACACACACACACACACACACACACACACACACCACTGCACACTGCACACACACACACACACACACACACCACTGCACGCACACACGTGCACACACACACATAACTGCACACACGCTGCACACACGACACACAACACTGCAATAACACCACTGCGCACCACACCACTGCACGCACACACACCACACAATACTGCAGGCACACTGCACACACACACACACACACACACCACTGCACACACACCACTGCGCAATAATATCATCAATCTGCACGCTGCACACGCGTGCACACACACACACACACACACACACACCAATAATAATAATACACACGTGCACACACTGCACTGCACACTACACACCTGCAATACTGACCACACGTGCACACATACACACACGCACACACACTGCAGGCACACACTGCACACGCGCACACACCACGCACACCACTGCACACTGCCACAATACACACACACACATAATAACAATACACACTGCACACACACACACACACACACACCGCGTGCTTGCGTGCACACACACACACACACCACTGCGCTTAACGTGCACACACACACACCGCAGTATCACACACACTTTACCTGCGTGCACACACACCACTACTGCGCTTTTACCGCACACTCACAAAAAACCAACAGTGTAAAGAAATGATCCCATCACGCGCACACATTTGCACACACACCAGTAGTTTAATTTCACACAATCCAGTATGAAATATACAAGAAATATGATAAATTTGTTTTCACAAGGTGTTTTATATGATAAATTTGAGGTGTTTTAAAGAATTGGTCAAAATCACAGCTATTTCCACTGATACAAGTACAGCTTCTGTCTATTTGATATGAGATGGAGCAGAAACAATAAAAATGCTGATTGTTGTTGAGAAAATGCTGAAAAATTGTTATTTATGTATTTGTTTAAACTTTCTGGAGTTAACAAACGCTGGAGTAAGCAAGCCAGTAGAAGAAAGCTTTTTCAGTAACACAAGTGAAGGAAATGTTTTACACAATATTTCTCTGTGATATGCTTTTTGCAGCATAACTCTCCCTGAACCGTTTGTCACAGTCACAAATCACTTCTTTCATGAGATGTAGTCAGATAAACAAAAAGACACTCTTGTGAATGACTGTGTGAAGATGAATGAGAACAATTTCTTCACTTTAGATTCATTTAAATCTGTAACGTCACTGTTGCGAATATGAATGTGCACTTTATGTGCTTTATTCCGGTGGTGCCAAACCTTATTCCTGAAGGACAGTACACGAGACGTCTCTGTTATCTGACACGCTCATTTCACTCAGGTCTTGGAGAACGAGCTGATGAGTTCATTCAGGTGTGTATAAACATATGGAGACATCCAGAACGGGCACTGCTGGCGATCCTCCGGGAACAGGGTTGGAAAGCAGCGCTGTACCGCATTATTTTGCACACCTTTCATTGTGTACACTGTGTTCATTCGACTTGTTTGTTCATCTTCCCCATACTTTTCTCTCCGTCACGGCTCACCGGAGGCCTCGCGGGCATCTCCACCTCCAACTCCCACAGAATAAATCACCTCACGTATACTCCTCTGGGTGACAGAGAGAGCAAAAGAAATGAATGAAAGATCGAATGAGAGGGGCGAGAACGCCCGAGCGCCTGAGCAGGTCAGTAGAGATGAGATCAGCAGCCGAACCCGTGGGGCAGCGGCTTGTATTGAGGATATCATTTTCCTTCGCTCCTAATCCTAGCCGCCATTCCCAGGGTGCTCTGGGAAAACATAAAGGATCTGTATCATTCGGCTCTAGCGCTCGCTGTCACCTGTTATGCCGGTGTGGAGTTCTCACTGTAAGACTGCCACAACACATTTGTGAAACCAATTTGAGCAGGTCTGCCAAACTACAGACAGCAGGCTTACAAACTATGTAGATGCTGTAAAATCAGTGCCTGATACGTGCTGAAGCGATTGCTGACATATCAATCAAGCTACATGGATTTATATTGGGTGATCCTAAAGTTATAGTCCACAGCCTGGAAAACCACCTACATCTCAAAAAACCACCTCGAGCTCATAGGCTGAATATCATAACTGAAAGATTCAAAAGGAATGGATTTGTTGTTTTTAAAGTTAAAACAGCAGGATTCGTCATTCAGTCAATAGAGAACTGCCATATTATAGAGACAACATCTGTGCAGAAGTTAAAAACAAAACAAAACTTCATGGTGAACATGCAAAAGAAGAAAGCCGAAATGGAATACCCTATACTCGAATACCCTCTGAATAAGGCAAGAATTACGTAAACCTTCATGCAAACTATCAGTGTGTTAACTCACTGTGAGTTATCGTGTCTTTATACTGTTTAGAAAGTCAAAGGTTTGTGTTGATCATAAATCTGCAGTCGTCAGATGAGTGAGAAGACTTGATCTGTCTGCTTCACCGCGCTTCCCACCAATCAGCCATCTGCTCATTTACATTCTGTTGATATTGTCCTCTTTTCAAGTAAAAGATGTGCTATTAGTGCGTCTAGTGCTTGTCAACATTTTTGGCCACCCGTTGAACCTCCGTGTAATATTTCTTTTCTCCTCTAGCAGTCACAAAGACACCGTCTGCGTCCTTTTGATGCTGAAAAATTGTGTTTTGTGTTGTGTAGCCGAGACCACGGGAGGCCAAATCTCTGTTCCAATAGATGAATCAAAATGAAATATTAGACAAGACTGAATCTAATAGAAGAGCAGAGCTTTGTGGTGTATGTCTAGCTCAACAACAAAAATATTTGTATAATCATTATTGGTCAGCACAACATATCCTCTAACTCATATATCAGTATAGGCCATTTGTTACATCTTCCAGCATGCATTTTGACTGATAGTGACGGTCAAACATCATTTCATGATGTCACATGACACCAGCTGGAGGCACTTTAAAATGTGAATACAGGTGGTAATAAGACACAAACAAATGATGAGGTCATTTTCTTGAGGAGAGAGGCTTAGTCAGGATTATGCAGTGTTTATAACTTTACATTACATTACAATACATTACATTTTTCAAGTGCCAGTGCTAATAAAAATGCATAAAAGCAACGAGTTATAATTATCAAACCTGTATTAAGTGTGGTTTTATTTCCCATGCAGCTAAATTTACACAACCGTCACTTACTCATTCACTTTTTTCCCACATTTTTGGAATACACTCATTGGAGATGTATAGAAATTATGTTGTGGCAAAAACCCCCAAAATAAATTAAAACTCTGTTATATTTGACAACATTTGACAATCAGTGTTTTACTGTAGTCATTTAATCTATTAGTTTCTTAAGGTTTCACCCTGAGATGCTTTTTAAACAGTACTGAAGGAGTTCACATCTATTTTAAACTCTTATTGACAGATTGTTCTTCATTATTCAGTCAGTCATCCATTTTAAAAACACTTTTATTAAATATGTTTTTAATGAAAAACTTTTACAAATGTAATTTTGTCTACAAAATGAATTTTAGACATTTAAGAATACATCTTCAGATCAGAAGCTTTGTAAGGTCAATAGAAACATTTCACTCCTCTTACTGTCACGGTTTCACCACTGCCACCCTATGAACTCCACATCCCATCATCCCTTTCACCTCTGTCAGCCATCTTGATCACTGCTACACCTGACACGCATTACCTGGACTATTTAAAAGCCTTGTGTGTTGTGTTGGTCTTGATGTTGTTATGTTGTGGATGTACCTGTTCTGTTTACGTGTGGATGTTACTCGCCTGGTTTTGTTTATAAACGTGCACTTGCATTGTCTAACTATCTCCGTCTCCAACCACCATCACCCTGTAACACTTATGCTTCTGTTTGGCAGACACCGTTATCCAGATCCATATGGGTTTGAACTCGCAGCTCGACCAGTTTTCTTCAGCTATTTAGACGTCTTACTTGTAAAACCAGCAGAATTCAATTGAAGGAAAATGCAGTGTAAAGCAGGCGCACCAAACAGCATGTGTAGATCTGTTGTTGACTTACACCATCCACAGAACTGAACAAACAACACTCATACAGGCTCCTGAAAGGGTTTTCACTCGGATTCAATAGAAAAACGTGTAGAAGGGAAGACGGAGATGAAGATTGTGATAGAGAAGTGAATATTTGGAGGGTTTTGTGGCAATATGTTTGGTGCATGCTGTTCTAATGAGTTTAGCAAAGACTTGACTCTTGTCCAACCGGTCACCCAATGCATCTTTCATCTTTATGGCCAAACTTCAGTAATGTTTTCTTCCCTCCCTCATTTATCCCTCCTGTCTTCCTTTGGCTGTCATTTGTCTATGCGTTTTTCTTCCATCATCTTAACCTCCAGCGTTGTGATGTTTTGCTAGATGAATAACACCTGATTAGTTGAGTCTAATGGTTTATTTGGTAGCTCATTTGTGTTGCTTAATGGTTTTGTGTACCGAGAGCACAGCTGCTCAGATAATTCAAATCAAACATCATCACCAGCTACAGGAGAGACAAATTACAAATCACATCTCTTTAAATGTTCTCTCAGACAGGATAATGCACATGAAAGTGTCCTGATTTTTAACAATTCTTCTCCAGATTTTCAGAAATCATCTCAAACCATGTTTAGATTTTCCAGTCTCTTTACTTTTACTGTATGTCAATAAATGTTTCATTTGTTTGTTTTTATTTTATTCAAAGGGAAAGAGACATGAAACGTACCTTCTCCCATTAGCTATAAAAGAGCTACACTTTCTTCTCTGCTTTTTTGTCTACATGTTCTCTCTGCGTATGTCTTTTTCAGTTGGTTAGCATGTCTCTTTCAGTAACTTTAAGATTCACAAGGTGCTCAATGAGCCGATGCACTGGACATGTTTTAACGCGTCATGCTAATGGACACAGCTAATCATCGTGACAGATCACGTCTCCCTCGGATTTCAGCCATCAACAAACCAATGCAAAGCTTTAGATGGATTTTCAGCATATACTGTATATAAATAACATTCTCTGCGTGAAGCGCTCATATAACGAACCGTTAAGTCTATTGTGAGCACTTTCAGGCAGAGCGGCTCACTTGACTTCATGTTCTCTCACATATTCACCCAGCTTTATTTGAGATGTGATTTATATCGTCAACAGTCTTTGGTTTTCCAAAGCTCTTTTTCCAAAGACACAAAAAGAAGATTTTAGTTTTGTATTTGCGTTCCTGAGCTAGCCCTGATAAAGCGAATATATACACAGCGTGTGACGGCATCCCTCTAGTGTCAAGGATGAACATTTGTTTGCTGTCTTTAGTACTTGTATCTGTATCACAGTGATGTTGGAGAAATTTGGCTGGGTTGAAATCAGAAAGAGAGCAGATGAAGTAAATGGATGTCGTGTCACTGATGTGTATTGTGTTGATGTCATTGGTGTGGGTGTTGAAGATGAGGACTGCTTTATCAAATATTAACAATGCTGCCAGACCTGCTGTGTTTTTTTTAATGTTTTGTTCTGTACCTCTTTTGACTTTTATCTGTATCAGAATTCTGTTCCCAATCCCACAGTTTGACTGCCGTTCTCAGCCCTTTTATTTCTTGTTGACAGCTAGTCGATACGTTTCTATATTAACACCTTTTCTGCCTTTCATGAGCACAATGCTGGGATGTTGTATGATCTCTCTAGAGATGGCTTTTGTCAGTGTATGTGCTATTTTCCCACCTGTATTTTTTATCTAGTTGTTTTGGCCCTCACAGAAGGTTCTGGACCACATGGAAACGTGCTCTTAACTCTCGCTCAGCTTTGATTTGCTGACTGTGAACTTGTTGTCTGATTTAAAGAAGTACAACATCTATCAGCTCTCTGTGCTTGTCCAACAATAAAGCGGCTGGAGAGGCAGTCTTCCCTTTATGAGCAGAAGGACTAAAGGTTGTGGGAAGGGATGAGTGATGTGGGAAATTTGCAGTGTAATTGGCCACTAGGGAGTTACGATCCGTATTCTCAGCAGAGAGGAGATCTCGCGTCAAATTCATTGACGGGTCAAAAGCAGGAGACCGTTGTGCTGAATCATGAAGCGTTTAGCGTTTGTTACGTGTGGGTGATACACACCTGTGTGTGCTTCATGAGTTATATTGGTGGGTGAGCACAAGAATGGCTTGTTTACTGAAACAGCAGAAAATAATGAAAGAGTCCGTTTCAAGAGCCGCCTCTTAAAATACTTTTAGAAACAAAGCAGTTTAGTAACGCAGATAACTGCACACACATTTAAGGGTTGTTTACAAAAGCAATGTGTGAAAAGCACTGAAACAAAAGGTTAACTGACATACTGCACATATTGTAATGCTCATTTTAATACAGTGAGTTTAAATATCTTTTAAATATCTGTCTTGATGTGCAATTTTCATATTTACATTGTTTAATAACGGACATCTGTAATATTTAAGGTGTGGTATCTAATACTGTGTTGGTTTTTGTGTGTTCTGTGTAGTGTGTTTTTCTTACATTTCTCTTTCTCTCCCTGCAGGTGATTTTTGAAGCCACGGTCTCATCAGAGCAGAAGGGTTACATCGGTCTGGATGATATAGTGCTGTTAAACTATCCCTGCTGTAAGTCCTGTCTTTCCACACAAACACACACACACGCATTCACTGACCTTTTCTAGTCTGGAGGGAGGCGTATGACCAGGTCGGACCACCTGAAGCGAGAGACAAAGAAGCCCATTTCCTCTTGTCAGAGTGTCAGGGAGCTTTGCTTTTGATCTGAATAGCCATCAAGGAAGACAATTATTTATTGACACTTTTGCTTGCCTTGTTCTTGCTCCACATCAACTTCCTGCGGATGACCTTTTGTTCTGGTATCGCTCCAGCTCTCAGTCCCTGCGGCGGATGTCTCAGATGTATTTCTTTTTTCTCTTTGGCTCTTGCGCCCTGTGTGTCATTGCTTAATCTGTTGCTTCAGTCAGGTGTGAATGCGAGCGAGTTTCCTGTGTCCATCTTTACACTGTTATTTTCTTTCCTGTGTCCGCGCACACACGCACCTGCTGATACATGCTCCATTAGCTCGGTCGGAGACTTTTGTTAGTGGATGCCGCATAATTCTGCTCGGGTTGTTTTGGATGGTGTGCTCAAAGCCATGGCCCACCGCAGGTCTCCGTACCTGCTGACTTTTGGGAAGTTCAGTGCAGTCATGCTCACGGGAATGCTGGGAAAAAAAGGTGATTGTATGTGAATGAGGATATGAATGTGGTTTGAATTCAGAACTCTGCTTTAATTTGATCAAGTTACTGAGCGGAAACCAGGAGTCCTGTAATTCTGCATTTCAATTTGACAAGCCACAGCAAGAACATAATTACGAATGCTATTGAAACAGGCACCGGTTTAGTTAACGCTTTTATGAGTCGTAAAGGGGTTAAAACTTTTATACAGAAACCATTACTATTACTGTTCAATAGACAAATTATATAAAAAAATTGAATTAGATTTTTTTTACTCATCTCCAGAAGATACAATACATGCCTAGCAGTTTAATTGCAAAACACTATAAAATAATTTTAAATAATTTTAAAATATTAAGTCTCCAGACTCCAGAAGTCATCAGAAAATGTTTTGTGAAGTTAAAACATATCATACGTTTATACATTTTAAAGGTTAAATTTATTTCAGCCAACATAAATCTGTAATTTCCGTCTCTGTCCTCTGGCTGCTGTTAGACACCTGTACAACACCTGGTCATTTTAAAGCACTGCACTCAAAGTACTGATAAAAGCTGTTTTATAGGGTAAGGAAATCGCCTGGCTCTGGGATGCATGAGAACCTTTTAAATTGATTTTCTTGGTATCCATTTTTCCTACACCTTTGGAAAACTCTCCCTGAGCTTGTAATTGTAAAATCATTTGCTTCTGCTCGAGCGCTTTAAATGAAAACTGTGCATGTTTCTGCTTTGAATCAGCTAGTCTACATTTACTCAAATATATGTGGGCTAGAACTACACTTTACATAAAAAAACCTGTGAATACTGATGAGATGGTGCTGTAGAGATGAGAGCAGAAGCAGATCAGCACCACGGACAGCTCCACCGACAGCCATTACAACTCTAAACCATTAACCTTTATGATAAAACTCTCTTCTTGTTTCTGATTGGCCAATAGCTGTGTTTTATTTATGATAAAGCACAGCCATGAGCACTTTACCCAACGATTCTGTGTGTCACTGCACATCACCCTTAACAACATAAAGATCACACTCACTCACATACATATTATTAAGCTTTATTATTTGTATTGTGTGGTAAGTGATTTATAAAAGCAGTAAGGCACATTAAATTGAAAAGCTGTAAACAGGGCCAAATACATTATAGGAGAATTCAGAAATTTGGTCTGTTGCTGTTTTTTGCAATCTATAATAGATTTTAAATAGCCTTTTACATATCTACACCATATTTATATTTACATGATAGTATGAAAGATATATTATACATTCCAGCAATGCATGTAGTTCTGGAGAAAATTGTGTAATGATAGTGGCCTCTGTTTGGCCATTTGCACAATGCTGATGAAGGCCAAACATAACCAAAACAGCTGACAGTCCCTGCAGACCTCAAATAAACTGCTTACTGAACTCTCTCTGTTTACTCTAACTTCTAGTTTAGCACGCTACTCGCATTTTCGTTTACTAGTACTAAAAGCTAGTTTTGTGTATTCAAAACATGACTCTTTTTTTAATTACAATTTCTCCTAAAGTAAATAATTACTTGGTTGTTTGATTATTGTTGTAGCTATAAATATTTATTTATAGTTGCATTATTAAATTTAACACACATTCTTCATAAGGAGGTAATCCCAGAATGCATAGAAACAAGATCAGTGAAATCAGCCAAGATGGAGGATAGCGTTAAGAAAAATGCCTCCCACATTTTATTCAATACTACAAGTATTAATATCTTCATTAAATATTATTAGATTATTATATGGGGTGATTTTATCCAATAATTTTCATTAGGAAGACAACATTAACAACACTGACATCTAAAAGTTTAAGTCTAATTTTTCACACATAACATTCAAATTTTTCCTATAAATGTGATCGCAGCCTGACAATGAACATTGACACACACACACAATTAATTAGCATTTTCATGTTTTAATGTTTTTCTCATTTGTGTGTTTAGATCTTTAAATGCTGACAGAGAGTGTGACAGCAGAAGAGTGTGAAACTGTTGTTATGGATACCAGATGCAGCTAAGATAACAGAGATAACAGCTAAATGGATAGTGAGAATGGCTAACTTGAAAGAAAATGAATCAGTATTTACATTTTTTTAATTGTTTGGACACCAGGTAAAACTGGCATTGTCCCAGTAAAATAGCAGGACATCTGCAGACGCTATTATCAAAATGAGACTGTCAGTATAGCAATATGTCAAACTGTATATGAATGAGCATCTCTCCTGTGTTTACAGTGGTGCTAATTTGTTTCCAGAGTTTTATGATATTTTTGTTGTAGCATATTTTCATAGACGGAATATAAATGTGATGAAAAATGATTTATTTGTGTAAATAACAAAACAGAACATGAACATTTAAGTATAGCCAACAAAATATAAAGAAGAAATACTACAATTAGAAAGGTGTTATCAGAATTCCTTTAGGGAGGTGAGTGCGCTCACTGAGCCTTACAGCATGACCACTATGAGCCCTATCTACTGTAAATGAGGAAGACTGATTAAACTTTCATACTAATATCACTGGCTAAAATCACTGTTAATAAACTTATTTAACATATTTATGACTAACACTTAAATCTGACATCAACTGTACCTTGACTTTTGTTTCTTACTCTACCCTCAAACTGTGCAAATGTTCGAGGTTGCTTTAAATACTGCACATGCAATCTATCTAAAGCAAAGACCCACTTCCAGAGAATCATGCTTATTTCCTCCCAACAGCAGTGTTGCATCTTGCTAATATCTATTGCCTTTGGTGGAGTATGTACTGTAGGTTAAAAGTGCATTTTAAACTAAAAAACAACAGTTAAAGTTAAATAATATATTATTATTATAAAGACTGATAAAGCCTTTTTGAAGAAAATTTGAAGAAAATTTGAAGACAGCTGCATATTCATCAATACTACTGAGTGTACATATAGATAGTGTTTTGAGATGTAATGTTGACCTGAAACTGTTGCTCATCACTGAGAAACTCTTTCAGCAGAAGCTCTCCTCCTGCAGCAAGCGCTTGTTGTCCTGAATGGCAATGCAGTGAAGATGTCTAGAGGTTGGGGTGAGAGACTGTTACCATGGAGACAAGTTTCTTAAAGCCACTACAAGGGTGGGTGGTCCACAGTGTCACCCAAAAACCTCTGCTCACAAACACTTCCTTAAATGCTGCGTGAACAACTGACTGACCTCAGGCAGACAGAGTTTATCTTATGTGACATCAGTTCCCACCAAACAAAATCTGTCAAATCCCTTGCTTTTGCTTCGCTAAAATACTGACAATAAAACATGCATGCTGGGTGAAGGAACCCAATGATTGAGCCCATCAAACCGTAATAAAACATTTTTAATGACACTAGCAACATGGATAAGAGATTTACTTTTAGCCTAGGAATCATTCACACATGTCAGAAAGCTGAAGAAATGGAGGATTATAGGAAAAGAGCATGAAGCTGAAGTGACTCCGATCAGTGACTGGTCTTTGGGTATAAGTGTATTTCAGAGGTAAAGGCACAGAAACAGCAGAAACAGGCCATCGTGTTTACCCAGAATCCTGTGCTTTTGCCAAAGGCAGCGCTGGGAGCTTTTTGCTCAGATGCCACACAATTCAGCTGGAACTGAAACGACATCGTGTCGGAGGAGCTGCAGACAAAAAAGGCATGTCTGTTTTACACAACAAGTACAGTTATAAAACCAACTATAGTCAATGGTTTTCTAAACAACTAGTTTTACTAAGTCCTTTATAATTCAGACACCTACTTCTACAAATATAGGACGTTTTCTTGATTGGATTTAGAGCAGTGGATCTTTGATTGCATTACAGATAGACTAACAGCTATTTTTATGTTGCTACACATTCTTTAAAACACAGGTAATATTCATAACATCAGACCTAGATAAGACAAAATATAACAATCAATACATACATAGACCAATAGTTCTCATATTTAATGCTCCAAACACTGTGATGGTTGATGGTGCATTAAAGTTGATGAATTAAACATCAAAGAAGAGAGGGTTTTAACATGCTAACTGTTTCTATGTGCCATTGTTAGAGCAGTTACCTGTTGAGCCATTCTGTGTCTTTGGTTTCAGATGTCACTCAACATCTATTTTCCAGTAGGCTGTATTCAGTAACAGTCAATGCATTAGTTGCATTTACTTTTATAGCAGCATAAAAGGCAGGTTAAACCACTTATATTATAATTGAACTATTAAACAACCAATAAAACCCGCAGTGCGTACAGGCCGTGCTAACAAAGATTTCAGATTTCAGAGTCCATTCACATCGGGACTTCTTGATGGAAAGACTGCCGCAAGAAGACCATCATCAAACCATTTGCATGCCACTTATTAGCAGCGTGTTAGCAGCCTGATGCAATTATAGATGAGAGCCGGCCGCTCGCCGCATGCATTGTGTCAAAGCCAACAAAGTGCCTGTCAAGAGATCTTTAAGTACAAGCAGAATATAGAATTTGCTGTAGATGGTTTGAGAGCGTTTTAGTCATTGGCCGTGTCTCATCACTGCAAGTGGGAAAATGTGAAAGGTTTAGAGAAAATGAATGTTTACAACTCATCTGTATCACGAATGAGTTATTTTGTTTCTCACAGAACTTGTACAATTCACATTCTGAAAGAAAACACGAGTGACAGCGATTCTGTTTCTGATGGAGGCACTGAGGTGAAGAAAAGTCATGTTATGGCACCAACGCTCTTCATATACAGTGTGTAATGATTTGATCATGAACTGACAAGCACAGGCAGTTTAAAACAAATAAGCCATTTTGTTAGACATGAAGACAAAATATATATGCTTTAAGATAATCATTTCTATTTCCAGTAGAGATAATATATATATACTGTATATATATTTGATAAGGAAAAATGTTCAAACACCTGTCAATGGACATAAAAACTGAATTACATTGTACAGTATATATTAGGGCTGCACAATAAATGGCATATTGAAAATCCCATTATTTAGCATGCTATCGCATATCACACTTGTTTTTAATATTGTGCAGCCCTAATATATATGTTTATGTTGTTAAAGGTGATGTGCAGTGATACACACAATCATCAGGTGAAGAGATCAGAACTGTGATTTATCATGAATGAAACACAACCATTCATCAATCACGATCAAGAACTGAAACTAATTAACTATTTTATATTAAGAAATATATAACAACAATATTTTGGTTTATATAATTTTGTGTTATGTTATTTAAACAGAGTGATTTTGTCTTTAGGTCGGTTTTATGTTTGTGTAATGTGTGTGTTTGGCTCTTTTGTGCAGATAAAGTGCCTCATTTCTCCAGGCTGGGGGACGTGGAGGTAAATGCAGGACAGAATGCCACGTATCAATGTGTGGCAACCGGACGCTCGGCAAAGACCGACCCCTTCATGATGGAGGTCAGTGTGTGTGTGTGTGTGTGTGTGTGTGTGTATGTCTCAGTGTGGCAATGAGCTCAGAAAAAACTATTTTTGGGACATTATGAAATACATGACCTTGAGAACAAAATCTATTTAAAGTTTACAGTGTACTTTCTTTTTAATTAAACAGAAGCACTTTCATTTTCTGGTCCTATTAAATATGTAAAGAATATTTCGTTTTTCTTAAAATTGATTATAGCTTCATTATGTTATGAGTTTTGTGTGAAGTAGCCAATAGCACAAGGCATTTTCCGATGGGAATAGTTTTGCTTCTGGTTATTTGGTAAAGACATACTGTAGTTAGTATTGTATAATACTAATACAGACATATTGTGTGTACATCACCAAAACATGGTAAATATTAGAGAGCAATACAGTTTTTTAACAACTGTAACTCCTGTAAAAAATGTTTACATCAGTATATGAATGTTTGTGATTATAAAAATACTTCTTGCTTTCTAAAGTGAGATTTATGATGCAGATCACATGACCTTTGATAATGCCAACATCCCACATAAGACTACATCCACACTGTTAGTCTAAATGAGATTTTTGTGCATATTTCTTTGGATTTTATTCACATTCAGATGTAACTTTTATGATTTCTGTCCATTAATGGAAAGGTCGCAGGAAAATTATTTAAACCAAAGAATATGTGCTGAAAATAATTATAGATTATATACTTGAGTAAAAATATGCCAGAGCAGACATTCATCAACTCCTTTACCAAAGTTGTTTTAGGAAAGATAAACAAACAAGCTGTAAAATAATATCTGGTAAGCATGACATAAACATTTCTTAGTGCACACTGACATCTATGGTCTTTATTACGCTTTATTAAGATTTTGACATGTGACAAACACATGAAATGCATTTTGGTAAGTCAAATTGTTTATGTTTGTTTTAATGGCAATGATCTCTAAAACACCGGCATCATCTAGTTTCTCTTCTCAGTGTATAATCTCTTTCTTTAGACACTGGCATGAGTGACTGGATTCTCTCTTCATACTTCTTAAACATCTAAAAGACTTTCTGGGTGACAAAAGTTTTGTGCAGTGGATGCGAGTCCTTAGGCTTGAGTTACGAGGAGGACTTTCTATTCATTCTTCTTTTCTTTTTATGCACTTATTCTTATTGTATGTAAATCCTAGTTCTGAAAATCTCTTAAGACAGAGAAAGACATGCTCTGTTAAAAAATTGTGTTAGTGGATGATTTGTAAAACATCCTCCTAATGGTAATTACTCCAGAAACAGCATTACTATTTATAAAGTGTCAGCATCATAATCTCACACAAATGTGTACATTTCTTCATACTTTTCATTATGTAATGATTTATTCAAGGTCACATTGGTGGCACTGTTCTATAAACTATAATAATTAAAATAACTGAGGTTATTAGTTTACTAACACTAATAAACAATTTACGCTAATTGAAATCAAATAAAACATAGGCCTAAATATTATTCAGAGTACTTAAACTAAACAAAACCAGGAACGTTTTCTTAGCAATAAACTGAAGTTCAGGTATTAAAATATTAACTTTTAGAGTTCTTTAATTAAAGAACTATAGAAATAATTATATTTAAGTGGTATGATTCACGTGATTGAACAGTATATAACACTGATGGATAATAATATGGCATTTTAAATTATAAACTGTAAATACATTTCAAGCTGGTGCATGAAAACAAAATGGAGTGAACAGTTTTATTTTCATTTCTTGTCGTTTTCCTTTTCATTGGTAGTCTACCAATAAACACACAAACACACACACACTCCCCCCATTTATTGACTCTATAATGAATGTAGTCGATGTCATTTTTGCATCCTCACCACAGGCAAACACTCTATATTGATCATTCCTTATTCCTAACCACCAGTCTATGCATTTAAATGACTTCTATTACATGTTTGTTATTTTGTGTAAGGACATTCAATATGGTACATGCATCAATATGCACTTACTGCACATACGCCTATACAACAAAACTACTAACTGCTGTGAAAATATAGACCTTTTCAAGTATGGCCATATATTTAAAAACAGCTATTATTATAGTGTATTATGTTAATGGTACAGTAAAGCTGATCCGATGAAACGTGTTACAAGACTTATTTCACTATGTAATCAAGCCATAGCTTTGTATTTGGAACAGACCAAAATGTAATCACTACTCACAAAAAATCATTTCTTCCAGCTCTAAAATCTCAGGATGTAAAAATCTTCAGAAATGAACACCATGTCATATCATAACAACTTACATGTATCATAACTGAATAAGATCATCCCTGTCCAGTACCGTGACCTCAGGTGTCCTGTCATATGATGGTTTAATTGGAGCGTCTGTTTTGATCCTGGAGGCTTTGAATGAATCCTCATTGGAGCGAGCTTCTCTCTCGACTGTGCAGTTTAAATAGAACAAACAAATCTGTCTGTGTACATGACTGGTTTACCAGCAGAATCTGTGTCTCCACGCTCCTCTGCAGCAGAGTTTAAAACATGCTGATGTTAGAAAGTTTACTTCCCTTTTTAATTGATGTGTATTATGTATTCTGATTCAGCGGTGTTGCCCGGAGAGGCACCGAAGCGTAACATATTGATATTTACATCATTTGTCGAATTGCCAAACATTTCGCTTTTCTGTTTTTCTTTCCAGCATCACGGCTGTTTCAAAAGCGTTCAGCAAACAGTCTTGAAACCTCATTGTGTCATTAAACCCTTACAGCATGTTGGATTTTATGGTGTAAGATATTTTACACGTTGTGAGGATTAAAAGATTAGTTCATTCAAAAATGAAACTTTTGTGATCATTTACTCACCCTTATTACCCAAGAAATAATAAAAAATGATCAAGTTTGTAAGGTCCAGAGAATTTATTAAAATGTGTTTTTATTCATATTTTTGTTATTAACATAAATACTACTGAAAAAAACATATAGATAATAATATCATGCATCTCTCTCACTTTCAGAGGCGTAATGGTGTTCTCATGTCACCATACTCAGTGACATCATCGATAGGTGAACGGCGATTGGTTGCATGGTTCCAGGTGGGTGGAGCCCATCGTGGAGAACAGGATCTTTATAGATGCAACACTCAGTCCACATACGGAGCTGCAGTGTCAAACTTTGCTGAACTAATTGTCAGAGGTATGACGAGCCACACATTCATTTTACTCTGTACTCAGTGGTATATTGTTTGCTATAGAGCTCAACAATGACCAACATGTTTTTAACAGCGACAGTATTTTTCATCATCTTCTCCATAAAAAAATGTTGAGAAAATGTCAGTAAATCACATCTCAGACCAGCTCGGAGATGAATCACAACATTACAAACTTCAATTGTAAGCACAAATAAATAAATTAATCAAATTACAGGACGGAGCACGTAACATGTTTTAAGTGGCTCATACTATAAAGCATCACATACAGTATAATGTAATAAAATCAGCAGTTATTATACAATCACTTAACCGGCTAAAGTGGCTCAACATGCTATAAAATATTCTGGATATTTTTACAATATCTTGCAAATTATTTAAATATATAAAAATATTTAAAGTGTTTGAAAGTTTAGAAAGTCTAAACAGTTAAAAAGGGTACAAAGGGGATAAATTGCTCCAGTTTCTGCTTCCATGGTAACAGCAACTTCTCTGATTGGTGAATCACACTGAAGGATTGTGGGTAATGCAGTATCTTACCTGGAATTCAGCTGTAAAAACCTGTTTTTGATGTGTGATTTTAACAGAAGCATAATTCATCTCTTATCAACCTCAGGGCTCATAGTAGGTTGTTCTTGAAAGGTTTATACGTTATCGCTAAAATCAATTCCTCCTTGGAGAAAAATCTGCTCTATTGCCAGCTTGTCTTTTCAGTGCACAGAATGTTCTGGACACCTGAACATGTCTCTCTGATTTACTCTACATCATATCCTCACCTAAAGATCTCTTCAGCACAAGCCAAATCTCCAGGAGAGCCGAAACCTCACTGACTACTTCACTTTAATGAACCAGCGGGCTGATTATGGTCAAATCCACCAATCAGAGACATTTCTCACCCAAAAATAACAAAATTACCGGTGCAATCAGTTATGCAAATGACCACATGCTGTCTCATTTTGGCCCTAGCGATTCTGCTCCCAACAAGTGCCTCTTGTGATGGTGACATGATGAAAAGAGTGAGTCATGGAGGTAAAAATTCACAAAAGAAACAATAGGACTAATCACTGTTTTTGTTTTTCAGTCAGTGGGAATGAATTATGTACTTCACAATGGCTCAGTTTTATTTTTTGTCCCTCTAATAACTGTTGAAGTGTGCCATACTTGCTTCATAGCATGAAGTTTAAACAACAGTATGAACAACAGGCAGAAGCTGATATATACTTATATATAAGCTGTATATAACAGGATGTTAAACTGCAATAACCAGAAGATAAATGTACTAAATCGTAATTTCAAACTTCATGCAAAATTTTAAAAACATTCGATATAAATGCAACACTTTCTCACTGTTGTTTACATTTTAGAATAGTCATAAACTCATCAAAACCATGAAATAACATAATTGTAACTTGAATTATGCTGTGACTAAAAACATCTAAAATAAATGAACACTATGTTATATTTGATTATCTTTAAAAGTGTAAAATCATCCTCTTGACATTTTTTCATCCATCTTCTTGAGGTCTCAACCTGAGAAGCTTTTTAAACAGAACTGAAGGCATTTAATCTATGCTGAACTCTTATTGACAGATTCTTATTCATTATTTGCTCCAAGCAATCAATTTTTAAAATATTTTTAAATGAAATTTGAGTTTTTATGAAATTAAAATGTTGCATAAGTTTTTCTACAAAGCTCATTTTAAATATTGAAATATAAACATTTATATTAAAAGATTTTTTTATCATTTTTGTTAATTGTGTCTAAACTCTTAACTGGTAATACATTAGTTGACTTTAGTAATACACTACTTGCATAATAATAAAATAGGATCAATTTTATACTTGGCAGAGAACACTTCTGTGGCATATTTTTTCGGTCTGCCTGAAGTTGTGTCATGTATTCCAATGTCCAAGAAATAAAAGTTTAATCGAGTCTGGAAAAAAGGTGGATATATAAGGTTGTTCAAAAATACCTCTTCTCAATGGGGCAAAATGAGCTTTTCAACAGTGAGGCTTTTGTCATCAGGTAAGTGTGTAGCTCACTGTGTCTCATATGAAAGTCTTCTGATAGCGCTGACCAGTCTGATCATTTAACTCTCGTAAATGTAGTTTCTCTATGTCTGTTTTCTCAATTACATGCTGATTCATGTTTGCTTGTCATGTAGAGATATGATTAATTGTAATACTGTATGACACGTTTTCACTGTGATCATATAATACTTAATTATGCCTCATACAGAGATGATGACTATTTAACACTTAATGATTAGGATTATACAGTCACCAGGATACAAGTTTACTTCATTTTCCACATATTACAAACTCTTCGACTAATTGATTGTAGCATACTCTATTTACTGAAGTAAATGTAATTTTCTGAGAAATATATCATGAAGCTTTTAATACATTGCAAGTCCTTCTGCCTGACCTTCCACTGCATTTCATTGCATTCTGGACTGATTATAATTTTCATCAGTCTTAGATCATTTCATGTAATATTTCTATTTTAGTAATACTAACATATTAAAACATAAGTTCTGTGAAAATACTGTTGGAGCTCATTGCTGCATATTACACTGTTTGGATTGTTAATAGTTAAATAGTTAAAAGTATTTGTAACATGAGTCAAATAAAGATGGTATATGGTGCACTGGGGCTAGTTGTCACAGATGCTACAGTATAAAAAGGTTTTAAATAAAATGTCCAATCACACAATTGCTTAATTGGCAACCACACTGTTAGCATTAACCTGGGAACTGTCACCGTTATCTTTATATTATTTATTTAATAATTTATTAAATAATGTTATTTTTAATATTTCATTGGTCAATTTTATTCTAATCACGACAAACTAAAAATTTATGGACAGGTATAATACTCAAGATGAAATATTTGACACATTTTCGCAACAATAAACATTACATAACAGTAAACCACGCCTGTATTGCGACATGTCGTAGCTGTGCTTCACATACACAGCTCACCAGAAACCGGCCTCGAGAGGCTAGTTCCCTTAGTAATGCATTTGGCAGAATGGAAACGTCTGCCAAATATATCAAAATGGGTTCTGCGTACTGTAGAGCGGGGATACGTGATTCAGTTCCCCTGCACTTCACCGGGGTCTTACCCACTGTGGTGGGTCCCGAGCAGGCTCTGGTAATGGACAAGAAGTAAACTCGCTCTTGTGCATGGGAGCAGTAAAATGCATACTTCCACACGAGAATCTTTTTTATTGCTTTTAAATCGCTCTGTCATGCCACTTAAGTTCAAGATGTCTACATTAAAGCAAATTGTGACGCAAATCAGATCCGAGGACTGGTTTGTTACCATAGATCTTAAGGACGCGTACTTCTCTATCCTTCTGCAACACAAGAAGTTCCTGTGGTTTGGTTTCGGGTGCGAAGCATACCAGTATGGGTCCTTTCAGTCCGGCTTTATCTCCACGCACCTTCACAAAGTGTGTGGATGCAGCGCTGGCTCCTTTACGCATGAGGGCCATTCGCATCCTCAATTATATAGATGATTGGCTATATAGACGATATCGGAACAGATGGCAGTTGACACGCAAAGATACGCAGGTGTGTGTGTGTGCGCTGGTGATGTGGAAAAAGCCTTGGTTTTTGTCTCTAGAATCCTGCACTGGGTGCATGTTGTCAGCGCGTAACCCTGACAACAGATGCGTCCCGCACGGGCTGGGGAGCGACTATGGAAGGCAGGTTGGTCAAACGAGTATGAAAGCCAACACATCTACTGTTGCACATAAACTGCCTCGAGATGATAGCGGTCTTCCTGGCCCTACGGTCTTTTTTCCCCAACCTCAGAGGCCACCATGTTGTTTTTCCCAGTTCCCTAGTAGGGCTGGATGCCATGGCCCAGGCAATGCCTGTATGCCTTTTCCCCTATCGCTTTGCTTCCGGGAGTTCTGAAAGGAGTGCGCCAGGATGAGGTCCAGCTGCTGTTGGTAGGAGATGCCACTCAGGAGGGACCTTCTTTCTCAGGCAGGTGGTGCAGTTTTTCACCTGGTCGCTGTGGGCATGGTCTCTGAGGGGGCCACCCTCTTAGAGTCTGGCCTTCCAGTCGAGGTTGTGAAGACCATTCTCAATTCCAGATCTCCCTCCACAAGGAAGCTTTATGCCCTCAAGTGGAGATTTTTTTCTGCATGGTGTGCAGCTCGCCTGCGGGACTCAGTTAACTTCTCTGTTAACGTAGTGCTGGAGTTTCTGCAAGAGCGATTCTCTGCTGGGCTGACTCCATCCACTCTGAAGGTTTATGTAGCAGCTGTCTCTGCTAATCATGTTCCTTTGAATGGAGCATCGGTTGGTAGACACCTCTAGTTGTTTGCTTCCTTCGTGGAACTCTCAGGCTTGAGGCCAGTGAGTCACATTAGGGTGCCGATTTGGGACCATTGTGCAGGAGGGGGCTCTTTTTAAACCTCTTGACACCACGCCAGACAGACTTCTGGCCTTTAAGACGGTGTTCCCATTGGCTATTATCTCTCTGAGGAGAGTTGGAGATCTCTGGGGATGGTCAAGGCCTTTCTGTTTCCTAGGCACCGTTATTTGCCTAAGGTTTTGACTAATGCGCCGAGGCCCATTATACTTTAGGCTTTTTGTCCACCCCCGTTTAGGAGCCCGGGCCAGGAGAAGCTTAACTTGGTGTGCAAGCACCTATGTCTTTAGGACGGCTCAGTTTCGTAAATCTGAGCAGCTGTTTCTGTGCTTCGGTTAACCCAGGAGAGGTTTCCCGGCGACCAAGCAAACCCTAAGAAGGGGAATAGTTAAGGCTATCGCACTAGCTTATGATGTTTCGGGCAGATCCTCACCCGTGGCTGTGTGGGCTCACTCTACTCGAGGTAAGGCCTTAGTGTCAGGGGCTTCACTGCAAGAGGTTTGTGATGTGACAGGTTGGTCCTCACCGCTCACCTTTGTGAGATTTTATCACCTTGATCTGAATCTTGCTCCGGTGCTCGTTCACTGATCTGTGTTTCTGCATCTCATTCCCTGAGCTCCGACCTGTTTAGCTGAAAATGCTGTTTCCAGCCCTTTTATGCTTCCTGGTCTATACGTCATCGCCGCCTATGATGTATTGTCGTCCGATTGGACAGTTTTTACATGCATGCTTCAGGGAACCACTGAGACATTTCTCAAAATATCTTTTTTTGTGTTTCACAGAAGAAAGAATCACATACAGGTTTTGAACATCAGATTCAGTATGTTAAATAAACTGTACAATGTTCAATAGCTTTTTGTAGCCTTCAAGGTATGTGTTTTTACAGAAATTAGAAAAACAAATTATACTAGTATATAGAAATAATTTAACAGACTAATAGCAAGCTGTCTAATAATCAGATCATAGTGAATGTGTTTAAAATTAGACTAGACATAGACCTATTTATTATATTGCAGTGTATGTTCAATAAAACATGAAAGAACGACGATTGATTTTAAATGCATTGTCACTTATTTCTTTCCCTGTCTTCTGTTTTAGTCCCGCCCACACCAATAGCTCCACCCCAGCTGCTACGCTCAGGCCCCACCTACCTGATCATCCAGCTCAACACAAACTCTATAGTGGGTGACGGGCCTGTGATCCGCAGAGAGATCGTGTACAGAGCCAGTCACTCACCCTGGTCTGAAACACACGGAGTCAACTCACTGACCTATAAGGTCTGGCACCTGGAGCCTGATACAGAATATCGCATCAGCGTTCTTCTCACCCGGCCCGGTGAGGGTGGAACCGGCCCGCCCGGACCCCCGCTGATCAGCAGAACCAAGTGTGCAGGTGAGAAGAGGGTTTATTTCACAGCTGAATAAAAATGCTAACACGATAAGCCGACCACAAGGAAAGAAGAACTAATACAAAAATATATGATATTACCCTTTTATGGTGAGCAAAACGAGTCCAGTTTAATGCGAGTAACAGCATATAATGATGTTCTGTGATGGTAATAAAAAGACATTAGCCATCAGAGAAGTGTTTGTTCGGCTGGGTGAGGTAAACTGGACCAAGTGTAGTATAAATGTACTTGTGGTATAACCTGGTGTTTGGACTGTGTAATATATCACTGTCAGAGGTGCTCGGAGACTCTATTCATCTTGGTCAACAGTCACAGGAGAATAAAGTACCTGAAGAAACTTTATACTGCATACATGTTTCTATGAAGCAGACATATTCATTTTTGCTACCTGACATTGGGGATTGTTTGGAGCAAATACAGAGGCGCTTATCGTGCTTTTAGAGAGAGAGAGAGAGAGAGAGAGAGAGAGAGAGAGAGAGAGAGAGAATTTCTCTATTATTACTCTGCATAATTTGATATGTATATCTTTAAATATTCATATTGAATTGTAATATTGTGTTTACCTGTTCCTCTCTGCAGAGTTATTATGTGGGTATATTGATAACACACACAAATCTTATTACAGTATATTGAGTTCTGCTGAAAACACACAAATTGCATCCAGTGAGTGACTCGTGTTGGAACAGCACATGTGTAATTTATGCATTTACAGAACAATATGCTTGAAAATCTCGAGGCCAAGATATCATATGTGCATGTATAATTAACTTCACTCAGATGAGCAGGTTATATCATGTATATTATTCTACCCAATGGCCAGTTCAGAAAAACACTGTTTTTATTGTTATTTTTGTTTTATTATTAAACCATTCAGTACTTTTGCTGCTATGTTTTGCTATGCTAGAAGTGCTGAAATTACTCACTGTATTTGTAAATATGGTAATCAACAATATCTCACAGATTCTGTTCAGGGAACTTCCTGCAACATTTCTTTACAAATTCATGATCCTTTATAAATGTTTTTATTTATAACGTAGCTACAGTTATAGATCTACAATGATCTACAAAAATAATGAGTTACTTTATCTTCCATATTTATGGTTGCACATTAAGAAAGGTATGGAGCACATACAAACACGTGCTATATGTAAGCAATAAGTTACAAGAGGCTGTGCCTTTTCATGAATAGGTCACGGTCTTATTTGTGATAAAGCACTAACCCTAAGGGTTTTTTGTTTTGTTTTTATAAAACAAGCCTTCCTTGCGCTGGATAAAACCGTCTGTGAGTGAGTGTGATATGTGTTTATGTTGTTAAGGGTGATGTGCAGTGACACACACAATCATTGGGTTACGTTGACCATCTAAACTATTGACCAGAATCAAGTACCGCAAATAACTGTTGTTTAAAACACATTAAGATCTTGTTAATTTTGTTAATGTGTGATCATTTTAAATGTCTTCTCCATCGTCAGGCTTCAGGTCTGAGTTGAGCTCTATACACATCAGAGGTCAAACTTCATTCTCAAGAGAGGAGTGTGTGTGATATCAGCTTTCTCATCAGGCCTGTGGGAGTTTTAGTAGATGTGTCTCATTAATTAGTGTAATTCATTTGATTTGTCTTGAGGACTCTGGAGGGCAGAGGCAGGGGTCTCACCGCGGGCTTCACTGCCCATCGACTACATGCTTTATTTTCAGCTTGTCTCTAATTTGCACAGACGATTTCGTATGTCTTCAACCTCTGTATATAACAGCTATAACCCTCACTAAATAGACTAGTTAGAATGTTCTGGGTTTAGTTTTAGTTAAGATTTAATCAATTTTATGTGCTGTAGCATCTGTGACACACAAGGTGTGCTTAAACGACATCAAATGAGACACTGTGTGCCAGAAAACCTTTTCCACATTATTTAGAAAATTGGTCAATGGCAGCACATCATGCATTTAAATCTATTTTTCTCTGTTTCGTTCAGAGCCCATGCGTCCTCTCCGAGGTTTGACGGCTACAGAGATTCAGTCTCGTCAGCTTCTGCTTCAGTGGGAGCCGGTGGGCTACAACCTGACGCGCTGTCACACGTACTCCCTGTCGCTGTGCTACCGTTACTCAACCGCCACCGGGGGCGGAGCCGGCGGCAACAACGCCACCGTGAGGGAGTGTCTGTCGGTGGAGAGAAACACCTCCCGCTTCACGCTCAGGGATCTGCCTCCGTTCCATGCCGTGCACGTTAGGCTGGCGCTGGCCAATCCGGAGGGCAAGAAAGAGAGCCGAGAGGTGACCTTCCAGACAGAAGAAGACAGTGAGTATCACGTCTTCTTGTTTCTTAATGGAATAATGACTTTTGTTGGTAAAAGAGCGCTCATGGGACAGCCACTAAAGCTGTTTAATCATGTTCTGTACACACAGAGAGCAGTTATACACTTGGCGTAAAAACATATTTACAGACTTTGTAAAGGGACTGAATTGTAGTCCTGCTAGCTTATTGAAAAGACCATTATTTGTTCTTCAAAGCCTGTTTTGTGAATTTATATTAAAGCAATTTATGCATCGATCTGAAGTGCTGTTTTCCTTTGAACAGGTACATAAGCACAAATATAACAGCAAGTAGCAATTATGAAGCCGGATGAATGTAATGCTGAGTGGATATGTGGGATACACCTTATAGAGCAGAATAGATTTATGTGCTCACGACCCTCTTGACAGCCCGTTTATTAAAGACAATTGCTTTAAGCTGTTAACGGTCACGAGGGTCCGCACACGCTAAATGCCTTCTTGTTTACATTAGTACATTGTTACTGCCCATAACACCGTCATGCTGTCAGTTCTTACGCACCTAACATAATATAACAAACCCCAATGAACCGATTGCATACCGCTACCACAATAACTTATATACAATTACACATATTTTTTACACTTCTGTTGAAGAATCACACCATTAGACTTACTTTCTGCATGTTGTTTATAAAGTTTCCTGAGTTTGATTAAACTTGTATTTAGCCAGAGGTGTATTTTTTCATGGGTCAGTACCCATAACCCATCCATCTTTGCTAAGGCATGCATTTATCTGAACAATTATGATGTGGCCACCGCACCAGAGCCCAGATTGCCCGCAGCGCTCAAACCCCAATTATAGCAACAACACAAATATTGACTCACGGAAAACTGCGTCTCAGCGTAATTAAATGGAAGATCATACTTTGAAATGGAAGTTTATGAAAAATTAATAAGCTCCAGCCACTGGCAAAATGGAATAAAGATTTTTGCTTATTTTTGCATTTCTATTATTCTGTGTGGGAAGCCGCATGTTTTCTTATGCAAATATGTTAAGATTAAACCCTCGGAGGTCAAGAGAAAACCTCCACATCTGAAAATGAAACGCTGTCCAAGATGAATGCTTTCCATTTATCATTTTCATAAATTGAAAACATCCTTTCTGCCGCTTTATTTATTTATTTCAATGTTCTACCGCATGTATTTCTTTCCGTACGGCGATAGTGCTTGTTGGTGTTTGTTTGTGTTTGGTTAATTGAAAACAACATAAAAAACCTCATAGCGAATGAATTAATTCAGCAAGTGATGTTAAATTGCTGATCGTCGACACGCTTAGAAAGAGATAAAGGTGCATTCACAGGCAATCTTCCAGTTGAAGAGTCCCAGAGCCTGTTGCTTTTGTGTGATGTTGCAAAAGTCTTTAGTGTCTTATCAGACACTAAAAGTATAAATGAAATCTTTACCCAGCACATGTGGCTGAAGGATTCAGGTGGCCACAAACGTGTTTAACAACAGAGAGAGTAATGGGTTAGGAAAAGGTTTTAATCCAGATTTGAACCTGTGAGCACTCCTGTGTGGCTCTGACTTTTCAGAACTTTTATCAAGATGACTTCACTTTAGCCCTGCAGAATGTCTTTGGCCTGGATAAGGATTAGATGCATCTCTCTCTGTTTTGCAATCTACCCTGTTTTCTACCAGTATATGTTGGTAAAGAAGACAAATAGGCTGTCATGCCTTTAACTGCTGTGCTCAGATGTGAGTTGGGTCATCAAACTATCATTCTAACCTCCCGTTCTTCATATCTTTTTTCACCTCCATCGGTTGCTTTATGACCTCCTTTGCCATTTCAGCCGATACTACGGTTGTGGACAAAAATGTTGGTACCCTTGGTAAATATGAGCAAAGACAGTTGCAAAAATAAATTTGCATTGTTTCTCCTTTTGATCTTTATTTAAAAAAAATCACAAAAATACGTTTTAATGGAGCAAAGCTATTGGAAGTGGGGAGAAAATCCCATCATGAAAAAAATGTTTTTCTTAAATTTTTCTTAAAATTTCTTTCTACACAATTACTGGCACACTTTCATTTAACGCTTTTTATGAAAACTGCTCGCCTGAAAACTGCTCCGAGTCTTCTCTTATAGACCATTTCACAAGATGTAAACAACACTGGTCCAGAAGCATTTCCTGTCTCAGTTTTGTAACACTACACAATGTCAGAATGAAATACAACCAATAGAAAGAACATTTACAATGGAATCAAAATGTTTAACGAACATCTTTAAGGTTCAATTACATATGAGAAATACAGGAAAACTGAAACAGGAAGTGCTTTTGGACCAGTGTTGTTTACATATTGTGAAACGGTCTATAATGTCTGATGAAGCTGAAGAATTTATGGCAAGTAATATTAGGCCATTCCTCCTTACACAGTTTCTCCAGATCCTTCAAATGCTGATGCTTTCTCCTTTTTAATTCACCCCACTCATTTTCTATAGGGTTCAGGTCAGGGAACTGGGGTGGCTGTGGCAGAACCTTGATTTTGTGCTCAGTGACCCATTTTGTGATGATATTGATGTTTGTTTTAATCATTGTCCTCATGGAAGATCTAACCACTGCCTATTATAAGATCTCTAGTAGAGGAAGTCAGGTTTTATTTTTTTTTCTTCTGGTATTTAATAGAATCCGTGATGCTATGTATCTGAACAAGATGCTCAGGACCTCTGGTATAAAAGTAGGTCCACAACAATAAATATCCGGATGTTTATTTATTATATGGTTGGACAAGGGGCATTTTTTATATCCATTTGTGCACCAAACCTGTCTTGTGTTCTTGCTGAAAAAAACTCTTCTTTAGTTTCATCTGGCCATAGAACCCAGTCCTGTCTGAAAATCCAGTTTGGCAAATGAATATTGGATATTTGTTGTGCATGAGAGCAGGACAACATCATGTTTCTAGTCACCTTGGTGTGCTAAGAAAATGTAAATATTAATGGGAATATACAGAGAAATTTTACTGGTGCCAACAATTGTGTCCAATGTGCATTTAAGATTTTTTTTTTCATGATGTGATTCCCCCCCACTTTCAATAGTTTTGCTTTAATGAAACATTGAATTTTTGTGAATTTTTAAAAATAAAGATCAAAAGGAGAATGCAGATTTATTTTTCCAGCTGTCTTTGCTTATATTTACCAAGGGTACCAACATTTTTGTCCACAACTGTATACTGTATATGTGCTGTAGTATTATTGCACTGACTGTACGTCTATTGTTTCTTGCAGTCCCAGGAGGCATTGCGCCTGAGTCTTTAACCTTCACGCCATTGGATGATATGATCTTTCTGAAGTGGGAGGAGCCTTTGGAGCCCAATGGTCTGATCACACAGTATGAGGTGTGTGTGTGTGTTTAATCATTCAGAATGCCTTAGACTTAAAGGTAATTTAACATAGAAATGACTCATTATTTCCCATGTAAAGAGGATTTCATAACAAGAGTTCATTTTCATATCTACAAAAGTCCAAAGGTACTGTAACAAAGAGAAAATAAATAAATCATTAAAAACTGGATACCTGGATAAACTGGATAAAATTTTCCAGATTATAAAGTTCTTTTTTCACAGATTTTGAAAAGTCAGATTAAGATTATGAAAGTCAGTTTCCATCACAGCTGATTCTCAGCATATCACACTGTCACCCATAAAAATGAGATCTACAATTACTATTACTGTACAATTAATATAAAGTTATTTAAAAACTAAGAAGAAATTATGATTGGCCATTTTGAGAATTTTTCGGGATGAGCTTTCAATATCTTGTAGTAGAATCTGTTTAAAGGCAGTCTGTAATTTCTTAAGTCTTAATCTAAAGTCTAAAGTCTTAATTACTTAAGTTATAATTAGTAATTAGTCAATACATAAAGTCATAAAAAGTTATAATTATGAGAGGATTCCTCTTTGTCTGTGATTGGGATACTATATATATTTTTAAAATCATCATTCCAAAAATTAGAACAAATCTAGGTATTTAAAAAGAGATCACTGACGTGTACGCAGTGTATTATTATGATCTCTTTCTTTTGCTTTGCCTTCAGCTGAGTCATTAGTGTGTGTGTGTGTGTGTGTCTGTGTCTCGCCTCCTTTCCATCTCTAGGTGTTCTTATGCTAATCATGTTCCAGTTTGTTCTTCAGGCTTCAATTAGTCAAAAGCACAAACATTATAATTGCTTATTTGCCTCACAGAGACAGTCGGATGGGCCAATTGTGTTTAAGTGCCTTAGACCGGTAATATTTCACTGCCTCGTGCCACTTCAATTACTCTAGCTGTCAGAATATACTTACATTAGCTTCGTAAGGAGTGACACATCCAGCGTTTACATGAGCTCTCTTGTTAGGTCTTACAAACGGGGGAGTTTTAATCATTCTCATTTTTTCAGTGTATAATTATTAAAGTTGATGGATTTTGTAGGGCACAGATAGAGACAGATGAAATGTTACCAGATAAAGATAATTTAGGTCTTCGCTGCACCGGTCAGGCAACAGAGAGATATTTTACTGATAATAATTGTTAATTGACAACCTACTGTTACACTGTTTAGGCTTATTACAATTGTTCTGATACGACTGACAGAATAAAGTATCATGTTTAATACGAACTCCTCTTCTTAGAGTAGACATCTATCATAACATTTACATTTAGGCATTTAGCTGACGCTTTTATCCAAAGCGACTTACAAATATTAGGAGACAATAACATATTCCTCATAAATAAACACATGAAAATTAAAATAAAGCGTCATCTCTTCACAAAGTATGTTGCCTCTCAAAAAACGTGTGTTCTTTTTTGTCACATCTATAATGTATGTATATTTTACTTTTTTAAAATAGATAACTCATGCATAGACGAGTTTTGTGATGTCTGAACTCGTATCAACTCTTTATTACTCTATATCTGTAATAAATACATCCTGTATATTTTAAGATTTGACTGCTAATATCACATCTATAATGCTGAAATTGTACTACAGTATTATAAACCTTCAGAAAAGGCTTTGCCAACATTAACCAGCAAGAAGGTAAAGAACATGGTTCTTCAACAGCATACCTTTATTTATAAGGGTGTGGGAATGTATTAGTGCCAGTAATACACACTGGTTATTTGGTTTGTTTATTATAAAGTGACCTTTTCAAGGTGTTGTGAAGACTGATACAGTGGGATTTGTGCTGACATTTATCTAAAATAAAACTACAAATAAAAAGTGTCTTGCTGTGATAACAGATAAAGGGTTGTGCCAGAGGAGGTGAATGTACATATAGATTCATGAATGAAGTAATAGAAACCTTTACCTTCCTTCAGCTTTCATGAACACGTGAAGTATTAGATCAATGCACTGAAATGACCAGCAGGTTTGTTCTCTGTGTGTTTGTAGATCAGCTACCAAAGCATTGAATCATCAGATCCTGGCATAAATGTACCTGGCCCGCGACGCACTGTCTCCAAGCTGAAGAACGAGACATATCACATGTTCTCTGGACTTCACCCCGGGACCACTTACCTGGTGTCTGTTCGCGCCCGCACGGGCAAAGGGTTTGGCCAGACCGCTCTCACCGAAATCACCACCAACATCTCAGGTGAGAGCCAACAGGGTAGATTTAAGGATACGTGAAGTGTTATTAAACTTTTTTGCTGAAGCGGGAGTATTTAATGATAAAGAGGTTGTCCAGATGGGCTAGATGGGCTTTAGTTTTATCAGCAAAAGAAATATTAGACGCCTGAAAGGGCTTTTTAATTAGTTTAGGATTTATTCAGACATTATTTGGACTTCATTTAGACCTAATCTCAACAGGGCAAAAGCTACTCTTTTAATGAGACTGACTCTTTGACTGCAGAGGAACATTGTAAACTGAGGGAGATGGATAAACCTGACCAGCAAATGTTTTATTCATCAAATATTCTCAGTCATTTAATAACATGATCATTATTCAGCCGTCTTGGCCTTTTTATAGTTTTGTACTTTAAACATTAATCCAACACCTCTTTTTAAATAGTAGCCCCATTAAAGGAGTAGAAAATCCATGAAAAGATTGATTTACTGATTTACTTTTAGACTTGTATGATTGTTTTGTCAGAAACGATGGCTGCGCAAAACTTTCTCTTCTGTCTCGTGTTTATTCATGCGTGCATTTCTTTTGAGGTGCACAAGTATGTTCCCATAAGCCTATCAATCGTACCGCCCGCATAAAACAAATCTAGCTGTATCACTGTGAAGTCAGTGCTCACAGTCGCTCTACTCCAGATTTTCCGCTTGTTTTGCTGTTCTGAAGGCTGAGACATTGACCCGTTTCCATGTACCGCCGCACTAATTGACTTCCGATAATAAGCGGGAACGGGAGCAGAGCTTCTGTTCTGTTTTTGCCCTCGGGAGACGTTATAAAGGAGTGTAGATCGCTCTTATCCACCTCCAGTGCGGTGTTTTCATTGCTCTTGCGTGAAATGCTCTGTCTGGGGCAGGTTTGCTTCTGAAAGGCCTCTGTGGAGTAAGAATTTCACATCAGTGGAAAAAAACAAGACTAATTTAAAAGATGTGTGTGTGTTCATGTGCGGCTGTTTTGCAAGTCTGCATCTCTTCAGATTTCTCTGTTTGTTTTTATCTCAGCTCCTGCGTTTGACTATGAAGACATCCCGTCTCCTCTGAGTGAATCTGAGAGCACCATCACAGTTCTGCTGCGTCCCGCATTAGGAAGAGGAGCTCCTGTGAGGTAACAAACCCTCACCATCAAATGCTTTATCTATACGACAACCTGACAGTGGGGATGAGAAACCGCTGATATACTGTATACGTGATATACTGTAGGCCAATACAATTAGCTAATGAAATGTAGACCTACCCAGAGAAAAATGCTATGGCTCAGAGGTTGAGGTCTGAGTTGTATTTTATCAAAATAATTTCTCAGATGAGTCCATAAAGAGTATGGAGGTGTGAAATGATTTTCCATTAGTAACTTAATAACTGAGATAATAAAGAGATCTCATCTGCACTCTTAAAAATAAATGTGCTTCATATCCGTTCTTGTCTGTGAAATGGATTATGTAAAAAAATTACAGTGTCACAAAATGTAGTTTTAATATTTATGTATGAATGTATGTGTTTAAAGCTTAAATATGCAGTCAGTTATTAAAGATAGCGTCTATTTAAAAATGTGATCCAACGTTTTGTGAGACGTGAGCTCCAGGCGTTCAGCGGACGCTCAGCGCGCCCAACACACCATCACCTCGGCAAATCACAGCTGACTGTGATGTCTCTGTATTGAGTAAACAGTGAATATAATTCATTTCGGTTATATTTAACTGGCAATCTTTGGTATCATAAGTCTATTATTTGTTCCTGAGCAAATAGTTTAGACTGAGGGCAAAGTTAAATTGTATTAACTTTGCGTTGTGTTTTATATTTCATTTTATTATAAACAAATACACAGTTCAGATAATCGGAGCACACTCCATGAATCACATTTTTTAAAAGTGTCAGGAAGCAGTGTTTTATATCATATTAGTTTATATTACTCCATTTAAATGTTAATCTACATTAAAAATAAAGAGCCCTTATTTGCTACAGCAGCTGCGTGACGCATCAAGTACTCCGCTGTTTTATTCGCCATATAACCGGACTTGCGTCCTCCAAGAACGCAAAGAACGGAGTTCGAACTTGCAAGTTCAGACTGGGGATGCAAGTCTGTTTTTTGTGTTCTTGGAATTGAGAAACGACCCAGTTTTTGGCTTTATTGTTCCTCAGAGAACAGTATGTTCAGGTTTTTGTGTGTTCTCGTGCAGCACGTATCATGTGGTGGTGGTGGAGGAGGACGGCTCCAGGCAGGTGAGGAGGCGGGAGTTGGGTCATCTGGAGTGTTTTCCTGCCCCGTCCTCTCATGGGGAGGGTGCAGGGGGCGGAGCCAGTGGCGTACCTCATTACTACACCGCTGAACTCCCTCCCAGCAGCCTGCCTGAGGCCACGCCCTTTACTGTCGGCGATAATCACACCTACAACGGCTACTGGAACATGCCGCTAGATCCCAGCAAGAACTATCTCATCTACTTCCAGGCCTCCAGTAACTTCAGAGGGGTAAGTCATCACATTTACTTGGTTAAAGATACTAAAGAGAAGTCTGCTGGGCATTGGAAAGTGGAACTGTTTTCTTTTAAACATTTTAAATCCAGGTTAGGTAAAACACTTTTGATTGCATCTTGACATTGTAGAGAGTGATAAAGCATGCACCACGGTTACATTTAGGCAGACGTCTGGCCCCATAAAGTTACACATGACTTCAGATAACACAACTTTGAAGTCTGAGATGTCTCCTAGCATCACACTCATCCTCGTCCTTTGCCGTGTCTCTGTTCAATGGACAACCTTCTTCCTATTTGAAGAATTTGTCAACCATCACATCTTCATATCTGTCACACTTGGGTATGATGATGTAATCCACTTCTCTCAGCTTTTAGAAAGATTCATTTGAGGTTTTCAGACATGAAACTTTAATTTGTTTCCACATTGTAATTCTGACACATCATTAATTCTTCAAGCGCTGCAGCAGGATGCTTATGAAAGCCAAAGCCCAGTGCACTCTGTTCTTCAGCTCTTCCTCTGTCATCTGATCTATTCTTAAACCTATATAATGAAGAAGTTATGCAGTTCACGGCATGCTTGTTTTTATCAAAGGTTTTCACCATACTGATCGCTCTGATGTCAGAATTTGGTGGTTTAAATACCCATGTGAGGTACAGTGAGGTCATTTTTATAGTGTACAGTATGATGCCTCTCAAAAACGTGTGGTCTTTTTTGTCACATGCATAACGCATGTATATTTCCAATTTTTAAAATAGATAACTCATGCTTCTACATTTGAGATATATAGAAATAGATATTTTTCTTATGTCTGGACTAAACAGTTTCGTGAAACATAAACAGATGTTTTAATATACTGATAATAAATACATTCTGTCAAAATTTATTTTCCATGTTTTAACTGAAAAGATCCCGTCCATAATGCTGGAACTGCCCAGTTGTAAAAAAGTCATCCACTTAACATTGTGGCAAATTAGTTTAGTCATAAATAATGTACAACAAAATCAATTTTAGCGTTTCAGACAGTATCAGTTCTGTACTAATCTGCTTACAGCACCAAACACTGTTTGAATGTGTCGTTTTAAGTTCATTCGGACGTTAAACCAATAGAAAAATATATTTAGTTAGAGTACAGAACGAGCATTTGCTGAAAAATAAAATGTTTTTAAAATGACTGTAACAGATGCATCTTGGTTTTGGAAAAGTAGAAAAAACTATAAAAAATTATAAAGATATAATATGCTTTTATAGGGACCTTTGCCAGCCAGTTAGGACATATAGTATTGATCAGAACATTAAATCTTTTTTAGTTACAGTAGAGCACTTTTACCATATGATGTGATACAGAGAGTTTAACGCATATAAGCATTTGACCATCAGTTTAATTCATTCAGTTATTTGATATATATTTTTTCCTCATGCGAATGACTTGTTAGTGTCCCTATTGTAAAAAGTGTTGATGTCAATATAGACACATAGACCGCACACTCATTTTGACTCTGGATACTGTATTTAGTCAATTCAGGCTAGCTATCTCACATTCCAAAAAAAACAAAGGTGCTATTGTATTCATTAAAAGGTTTGTGCTAAAATTCACTCGTCTAATGGGCAGTAATGAACACGAAACAGGTCACAGACAGCATTAACCACTCAACATCTGACACGCGCCATTCAGAATGAGTTTATTGTAGCACAAGATGAGTCAAATGTTTTCGGGTTATTATTCATTTGACCCGCACACATTACCATCTCAATCAGGCTAAATGAATCGTTTTAACATGAACACCACTGAATCCTCCGTGATGGTTTTTATTTGGACTATTATTCTTGATAATGAGGTGCGGGTTCATGAAGCTCTTTATCACACACTGGCCTGAATTTAAACTGTAATTACTCTGACAAAAGCGGCTTACTGAACACTAACAGGCATATGGTGTGAGGGAGAACTATTAGTGGTGTTTTTATGATTGTTATAGTTGAGGATTTGAACAAACCTCCAACTCTAATATTAAGCTCTGTGTACAATTACAGAGACTCCCAGGGACAAGGCAACCAGAAGTTAAACTTAAACCAGAAGTTAGACAGAAGTTGTAAAAAGTTTAATGTAACAATGCAAATGAACAAAGTTACAATGCTGCCGATGGTAGTGATGACGGTCGGGATTCATTTATCATCATGATTCATCATCAATCATCCTTTACACCCTAGTAACCGCAAACGCGTAACAATGCTTTTGGAAACCGCCCTGACTAGCATTACTCACATCTAGTCTACGTCTGTATTATACATGCAGTGACTGTCCACCCCTCCTCATCATCCAACCGTAACAATAAATCACATTAACGGATGTGACAGATCAACATATTTTCATCTCAAATATTGACCATATTGAAGAGTTGAAAATGTGTGGGCAGTACCGCCTTTAACAGCCCTCGTAAACCAATATGAAACGTGAGCCGCATATCATCTTCTCGAAATTTCGTATCATTTTATCTGAAAGATCGTGCTGGAAATTTCGATCGCAGATCCTCACAACCTCTAAAGAATACGGCAGGACACGTTTAATGGCGTGTTAGGTGTTAATGTTCTCACATCTGCCCTGGTGAACGATGGGCATGAGAGCAGAAAGTAACACGAAGCTGCTATTCAATTAAAAAGGCAATTTAACAGCAGTTTGGGAGAGAAAGGTCTCGACTCCAATCTAGGTAAAGGCATTTGCATAATTGCCCTATAAAGTCACAATTTGCATCTGTAAATCCTAATTTGCTAATATGTCTCTATAACATCGGTGTGGCCTAAGATTTATGGGGTAGGATTGTACTCTTAGGCTCGGTTTCAAAATCTTGCGAGATGCCTACGTAGGCAGCGTTTTCACAGATCATAAGAGCTTAGATGCGAAGGTTGTTTCAAAAGGTAGGCGGCATCATTTTTTTCTCTTCTGAGATGCCCAAATTCCAAGGTGGCCTGTATCATGTGTTGTACTGTTTCTTTTTTGTTTATTATATTGTTTTAGGAGTGTGCTAACACCAATCTGTATTGAAGTCTCCAGTGCACTTCATGTAAGAAGTGCTAAAATACCCATGGAGTTCCTGCTGATATAAAGCATGCTAAATCTGTCGCTATCAGCTTCCTTTTCAGGTGGCAGGCCAGCGAGGCTGTAAAACACGGCCTTCACGTCTAACTAATGTTCCTATTCATTTGATAGTAAATGTCATCAAAGCAAACATTTCTATTTATTCCTTCCTGCCCGTGGGATTGCTACTCAGATACTCACATAAATCACACACACACACGCTTACACGTGCTTAGCCTCAGATAGCCCTGATAACTTCCACTCTGTGTTTTGTCCTCAGGAGACCCGGATTAACTGCATTCGGATCGCTCGTAAAGGTAATTCATTCTTTATCTGCACTGTTTACACACTGCAGGGCATGTCTCATTGACACAGCACATACATCAACGCTAACCGAACGTCCCTGCCGCTCTCTCACTCACACTTTATCGGGAGATGAATTTCTATTTGTTATCTTAACGTGGCACTCTCACTAAACGCAAGCGCTGATGGTTTCAATTCACCTGGTATTGTAATGCACATTACGGAAACATTTCTCATTCACGTCCGACACGCTGGGGCCATAAAAGTGAAATAGACGAACGAAAACAAGAAAATGAGAAAACGCAACAAGAAAGATAGAGGAAGAAACATGCTGACTGTTTCAAAACGTAGTGAGCTGCATAGACAACGTTTGAAGGCATCGAGGGCAAACTCATTGATGTAGTTTATTAAAGTATTATTAGCATGGTATTTTAATAACTTTACATTTAGTTGGGATTGGAAAAGGAATGGATTGGGAATCATGTCATCCATGTGTTTTACCTGAGGAACATTATTTGTGGGTTTGAAACCCGTTGTGGATCCCATCACTGTAAAAACTGAAGGATCCTGGAGGAACCATTTGGGGTTCCTCACACTGCCACACCGGTGGAACCGTCAGGAGGATTGTGAGACACTTTGGTTCCTCTTTGTAAAGCAATTACAGTCTTGGCAGTTCTTGCAGAAACTTATGGGATCCTTTAGGCACTTTCAGTTCTGAAACTCAGTTCTTCAGAGGTCTTCCTGACGGTTCCGGTGGGGCAGTGTGAGGAACCCCAGATGGTTTCTCGAGGATCCTTTAGTTTTTACAGTGTGCAATACTGATACAAGAGTCTTTGGTTTGAAGACGAGGAATAATGTTGAAAAAGGCTAGCACAATAGTCACTGGGATGTTTTTTTGTTTTTTATTTTTTGCAGTGAATTTTATTTAAATGTACTAAAATGTGATATTTATTAATTAATCAATTAGTTTATAAATGAATGTATGAAGTTTTTACAAAAGAACATAAATATGAAGCGTTTCATTACTACTTAGTGAGCACACACTGTACTATAAAGTGTTCTACCTGCTGAGTGCTTGTTTTACCTGTCATATTATATTATTTCTGTATTTATTTAGTCTGATAACAGACTATTGTTGTAATTAACATTCCCAATGCAGATGGCATGAAGATGCACTTTCATTTCTGTGATTTTTCAAATGGCAATTTCTGCTGTTGGAAACGCTGCAGGGGCTCAGATTAATCGAGAGAGAGATTTCATGCTGTTCATTGGAGCTGTTTGGAAATTGACTGCATTCACAGTGAGAGGAAATGGAAACACAGAGACCCACAAGATCAGAGGAGCATATTCAAAATGGCCGCCAGTTTCACTTTTTTGCCTTTTTTAAATTTGTAGCCAAATCTCACTGAAATGAATTGCTCCATATGCAATGTGGATGAAATGAAGTCGAGCTTTGCTCCTGTCCGGTCTGTTACCTGTCATAGACCGGTGTTACTCTGTGCTAAAGCTTGTGTTACATCTGCTACAGGACATTCAGTGCAAAAACTTTTCATTCACACGTTAAACCTCATATCACTGATTGTTTTTACAAGATGTTTAGAGGTCATAACAGACCAGCGTACAGAAATAGTCTTTGGTGAACATGTGAGAATAGGCTATTTTAACTGTCTGTTAAAATGATTCAATATATATTTGAAATCAAATCAAATATAATTATGTGAACTTGACATGTTCTTTATCATAATCACTTATTATAGCAGCCTATATATTTTCACATGTATTATCACATGATGAAAGAGAAAAAAACTGAGACAGACAGAACTAGAAGAACTGCGCAATGTCTCCAAGATGCTTGAACATTTTTTTACTGTGTCGGCAAATCTACAGTACTGTGAAAAGTTTAAAGAACTGTAATAATTCTGTGAAGTGAGGATGGTTTCCAAAATAATGCAATAAATTGACTTTATTCATCAATTAAATGGGTCATGTGATGGTTCTAAAAAGAACATTATTTTGTGTATTTAGTTTAAGGCAGTGTGTTTACACAGTTTTACGTTGAAAAAGTCATTATTTTACACATACCTTAGATTATTGTTGCTCATCTCTGCCCCGCATTTCTGAAGCTGCGAGCGTGTGATGGAAATGTTACGGCTCTTTCCATATTTGAAAAACACAGCGTCTTCACAACATGTCGACCCCTGCGGCAACAATACAACAGCGAGAATAAAGGTACGACTTCTTTTACATTTGGGTGGTTTGGAAACTCTGCCCTGACAGACTGATGTAGAAATGTGGTGGCGTGTTGAACGAGCCGTTCTAGGAAGGTGTGACTGAACCTTAACGTTTATAAAGAATATCTCTTTGTGTTTGAGACTTTGATCTGCAGATCTTATACATGCACAAATGGCTACATAACACACTAAAGAGAGAGGAAAACAAGAAATCACATCATATGACCCTTTAACTTCCATTAACTAAATCAAGTCAATATTTAATGTGGGCAGGTAGTTTTCTTCAGGCGTCTTGGAAACATTGTCACAGTTCTTATCATATTACCACCAATACATTGCACATAATTGATGTAAGGTACGTGAAGTAATATGAGACTTTAGGTTTAGTTTTCGGGGCACTGGCACCTACTGTTCCCTTCCACATGACTATCAGTCCTGCACATTATGCCTGTTTTTTGTACAGACTGCTAAAATCTGCTCTGAAGTGGTCAAATTTAAAATATGGTGAATTTGGGACACTTACCCACAGGACTGTGTGTTCTAGACTGCATTCTGACTTCAAGAGCTGAAATTATGTCAATTATGCCTAAATGTGAGCTGTTTTCAGTCAGCAGGAAGTCAATATACCCTGATCAGAATTGTAAAAGGGACGTTCATTAATGCAGTTGACAGTCGGGTGGAGGTTCTGACATCCATCTTACATGAATAGCTTTAAGATGTGAACCTCCTGGAGGTTGAAGCAGTTTACTCATGTGACTGACCTGACCTGACCTCAGTTTGGGAAGTCCTGGTGTGCCCTCGCTGCTATGGGCCGCCCCAGGTTCAGCTCTTTCCCCTGCGGCTTCTTCATGGGCTGCTTGATGCTGATAAAGCTTTTCTTCATCTCTGTCCAACCCCTGTGATACCTTCACCACATTAACATATAGTGGTGAGCCAGTGTTACCTGGCTTCTGTGCTAATCTTCTAATGCTCATCTGCTGTCTGTGATAGCATACTATACTAAAATTAGCACTACGCCTGGACGAGACCAAAATAATAGCTAGAAAAATAATTTCTTAATAGTATTTTTTGGGTGTTCTAGATCATAATATTCATGTGGTTATGAAGTGTTTTTAATAATTTAAAGTAAGTCAAAAATGTTTAAATAAAGCACATTGAATTGCTGCAAATACAGTATGATGTATGAAGAAAAATATTTTCTTCACATTGTTTTGCAATAAATTAACTACATAAATAAATATATTTATTTTAAAATAAATGTATTTGTTAATATTTTACTAATATTTTACATGATTTTTTATATATGTGTTTTGCAAAGTATGTTAAGACTATTTAAATAAAGCACAATTAAATAAAGCAAATATGTAGTCATAAAATAAAAATATATTGTTTTGGACTAAATGATGTGCATTACATAAACTACATGAAAGGCATAAGGTAATTCTGGACCAATAGTATTTTTGCAAATAAAACACATTTGTTTTTTTGCAAGATATGTAAAAATGTTTAAATAAAGCACATTAAAATGCTGCAAATATCTAGATGTTAGATGAATTAACTGATGTAAAAGACATTTATATTAATAGACAGCAGTTTGTTCTGAACCATGTTAAATTAAAGCATTATTTTAGAGTAAATATCTGCTCATCGTTTCATTTCAGCTCTTTGATTTTTGAACTTTGATCTCCCTGATTTTTATTATTTTTGCACTCACAGTGGCCTGTAAAGACCACAAGCGTGCTCTGGAGGTATCCCAGCATGCCGAGGACATGGGGCTGATTCTGGGAGCGTGTGCCGGGGGTCTGATCGTTCTCATCCTGCTGCTGGGAGCCATTGTGATTATTGTGAAGAAAGGGTGAGCATGTGTGTGCTGTCACATCCAGTTAAAATCTAATGAAAATCTAACACTCTGGACTCTCTGGAATACTTGACTCTGATTGGTCAATTAAAACATTTGACAATAACAAACTGTTGAATAAATCACCTCAATGAGCTTTGTTTACGTGTTTTCAGCATAGTAATGAAATGTAAAACAGGATAAATGTACTTGGCTAGAAACAGGACATATTATTATAAAGGCTTGTTTTTGCATGCTTTGTTGCGTTGGCAGATTATTTTTAACTTTGTAAGAACAACAAAAATGTGTAAGTAATACTGTATATATGTAATATTTTGAGCAATGTTACTGTACTTATTAGGTCAAAGGTACAGTATCTGATATCTGACCTTTCTCAAGACAGGCAACTTTCTTTTTTGTAGTCTTTGATTGTGAACTCCACACTCACAGTTAAATAATTTGAACTCAGGTTAATGGGTAATGTATAGTAAACAAAATGAATAAATAGATTTCTATAGATAGATAGATGTTATATTAACATCAGTACGAACAAGACTTCTTAAATCTATGAATAGTATTCCTGTGTTCATGTTCTCTGTCTCTCTGTCTCTCTGTCTCTCTGTCTCTCTCTCTCTCTCTCTCTCTCTCTCTCTCTCTCTCTCTCTCTCTCTCTCTCTCTCTCATTAGAAGGGATATCTATTCGTACCCTTACTACCCGTAAGTATCTTTCTTATCACTTTCCATAATACTCTTATAATATATTTCTGTCTTTCATCCACTCTGTCTTACCTCTCTAACTCTCTAACTACCATCACCAACTTTTAGTATGAAGCTAGTATTTTGGAATACAACAGACAAGGAATTTTTATAGACTTGAAGGAGGGACTTATTGTTGGCCAGTAAGCAACCATCAGAAGCCATGCAGACATTCCCTAGAAACCATCTAGATCACCCTAGCAACCAGATATCAACATATTAAAATAACTTATATAACACCCTAGTGACCAGATAGCAACACCTTAGCAACCAGCTACAATATCTTAACATCGTGATGGATTTTCACATAAGAGCACAACAAACAGTTTCTTTAGAAAATGTAAAAATGGAGTTGTTATTATTTGTGATTTCATCTATTGCACAATCCTCTCGTCCACTGAAGCCTCTTCAGCAGCATCCTCTCATGTGCTCCTTTACTCCTTCAGTCTTTTGATGTGTCTCACACTCCTCAGCAGGAAGAAGGTGAACATAAACAAAGCAGTGATGACATACCGTCAAGAGAAGAGCCGTAAGCTGGGCTCGCTGGACTGCAGCACAACAGAGCACAGCACACTTCAGCAGGATGACCGCACCACAAACACCTTCATGGATTCACATAACTGCACTGCACGGAGTGAGTACACACCAACACACACGACTCTGCAAAATCTTCCAAGAACAGATGCTGACTCAATATATTTCACTCATTGTTCATCTGTGTACAGTATGTGCTGACATTCACATTTACGCATTTGGCAGACGTGTTTTAAGATTAAAATCTGACATTAGTGGAAACTATTGTAATATGAGAAGTTGTAACCATAAATATGGGATCTTCTTCGCCTATATGTCATGCATTAATATCATTTATATGCACATCTTGCCATGGATTATCCTGTATACCATCGTCCATTTGCCAAGTTGAAAACACAAAGCTGTTATTGATGTTTGCAGTGCAATATTTCATTGGACGGGTAAAAATGATGGTTATTTTCATCAGTTACAGCTCATTAGTTCTAGCACTCTGCCCATTTAAATCCAGAAATTATACAGCGATAGGATTGCATTTGTTTAAGTGAAGAGAGAGATGCGTGAATTACCTGCACTGTGCGTGTCTCTCTCTATATAATAAGTTCTTTCTTGTGTAAACTGGTTCGGGACTGGTTCTGTGTTTAGATCACTTTATGTTTCATCATCACTCTCGTATGTAAATAACCTAAAGCGCTCCTGCCTACTTACAGTCATGCTCATTTATCCAGCACAGTATATCAAACTCTATACTGATATACTGAACATGCTAGTCCTGCTTTGGAGCAAACATTTGTTTTTTGATATATATTCTGATATATATAAGTTCACAAGAACTCATTAATACTGTGATTGTTTGTTATTTAGCCAGCGGTCATAGTTTACTTGTGTTTTCAAAACAGAAGGACTTATTATTTAGTTAAATTAAAGTTGTGGTTGAATGCACATCACCCCCACCTCATGATAGTCCTTGTGTTGTCTAATAAACTGTGCTGTGTTCATCTGACCTCTCTGCGTAAACACAGCTCACATTCACAAAGTTTGATGTGTAGAAAACAATCTGACCTGTTTGATCTTTAAATATCTCTGTATACTGCAGAGCCGCAGTCTAGACTCTATTATTTATATCGTAATATAAAGATAATAAACAAACAGTTCTTTGAGATCATTCATGTTATTTTAAGTCACTGTTTATCTCCATTGGTCATGGTTTGCATATGGATCAGTATAATCTACCTACACATATTAATGATCTTCCCACTCATCTCTGAGTCTGGAGTAAGTGTCTTTATTCATCGGTACAGTGCTCTCGCTGGCTGTCTGCCTGTTTCTCCAGATGTCTCCGCTTATGTACATGACAGTGTTTGTGCCGGTCTATGCCAGTAAAAACTTACGTGCCAAAAAATGAAGCAGGTACTGTAATATGCCGTGTTGTGTTTAGAGAAAATAAAAGACAACACAACAACAAAACTTATTTTGCAATAACCCAAGTTTGACCAAAACAGCTGAAAGTCCACAGAGAACACAATGCAGCAGAACAACACAGTCATCCCATTACTTGTGGCACTTTATTTCACATGGCAGTGCACAATACTTCAATCAAGGACTTCACATTGCAACAGAAACTAAGCACAAGTATATATGCCATTAAATCCAAAGAGAGTTAAACAAATAGGTGATAGGTGTCACATTTGGAGAGCTCTTCTGGACATAAAGGTTTTTGTTCTTTACTTTAAATTAGCTGTGTGCACACCGCCAGGAACTAACAGTGGCACAGCAACACTCATTCTCATTCATTTTAATGGAAGCTCAGCTACTTCTGGCCACACATCGACAGTATGTGGGCGTGTCTAGTGATGCGGCAAAGTTGAGTAATATTCAACTTTATGCAAATGACGAGCAACTTTGGGGAGCGACTACCAATGGGAGTGAAGTCAGTGGAACTCACACCAGTCGCCTCTAATCTTTAGCAGTGATTTGATTGTATCTGTTTCTATGGCAACCAGAACAAGAAACGCCTCCTAAAGACATCGCGGAGAGACAAGCGACACGCAGCGAGAAAGTCACTGGCGGTGTGCACGGGGCAAGAGAGATCTCATGCCTCCTCTGACCTTAACATATTCATTCAAACATCTGTACCCCTGCAGTTTTACTTCAATTCACACTCAGTATCAGTACATCTGATGCTTTTTCTGTGAAGCAACTCCCACTGCAATTCACAAGCCACATGGCATCGCAATGTGTGACGAGCTTAAAGGCTGGTGATGTCCACTGTTGAGTGCTTCCCTCTGGACTACAGTGAGTTTGTGTGTGTTTCTCTCCACCGTCAGATGAGCAGCGCAGCACTGTGAATGAGTCCAGCAGCCTGCTGGGCGGTTCTCCGAGACGACACTGCAGGAGGAAAAGTTCCCCGTATCACACGGGCCAGCTCCATCCGGCTGTGAGAGTGGCCGACCTGCTCCAGCACATCAACCAGATGAAGACCGGAGAGGGCTACGGCTTCAAACAGGAGTATGAGGTGAGGAGGATGTCTGTGGTCAGCATGACCTTTGACCTGCTTTTGACATGTACACTATTAAAAATAAAGATGCTTTAAAGTTTCTGTCATAGAAGAACCATTTTCTATTGGCTGAACCTTTAGTGAAACAGAAATGTTGCAACAATGGTTCTTCTATGGCATTGGCACCTTTATTTTTAAGAGTGTAATTCAGCAAGAATATTTCTGATATCCATTTAGACTTTAAAAAGTGTGCTTGAGCCATTTCTTTAAATGCCACTTGCTTTGATATATTGCTGTATGAAATGTAATTCATATGTTAAATCAATGAAAGCATGAGTATCTTTTTGGAGTAGTTTTTTTCCCGTTTATTTCACGCATGTTTGCAGTTGAATACCCATTCAAAACATTCTAGAGCAATCCTTCTGATGACTTATTTTCATTGTCGCTGGATCAGTTTTGTTGTTCCAGTCGTTATCTTTAAGATCTTGAGTGGGAGATAGCCATAAGATTTGAGGCGAAGAGAGAATTATTGATTATGTGATTTGGTTCAGGATGAATAAAAGAATGACAGACTTTGATGGAAATGTCATGCTGTGTAGCAGCTGAGCCTGCGGTGATCTTCAATGAAAACAGCACAGATGCAGAGAGAGAAAAGGTTTAATCGATTGAGGTTGAACTACAGAAGTGCAAAGAAGACTTAAACTGTTTTCTAACTGGTACAATGTGGCAAGTAAATGATTTGCAAAATCCTGAGTAAAACTTTCCTGCATATCAGAACACATTCACACTAGACTTTACTTTACTGCTGGAACGCAGCGAGATGCAACATTTTCTTGCATTGCCGGTCTGGCTACTTTGCATACTTATCTTTCAAATGATGTCAAAATGACATTTATTTTCAGCTCAAATTATGAATAATTATTATAAACTTACGTTTGCGACAATTTTTAGCACTAATTTTTCATGTATTTGTAACTGATTTATGTACGATCAAGTGCCACATTCAAGACAGGGTCAGTTGGACACAATTGTTTTTGATCCAGTCATCTGAGCCATAAATGCCATGTGATTAATCAGTTTGAAGGTGTCCTGATATGCAGATTGGCTCAATTTAAAATGAATTGGACTCATGAATGAATTCAACAACTTACTAAAATGATTGAATGTTTCCCAGACTAGCATACAGTGTTAAAACACGCAGAAGGAAAGAGTTGCATTACAGTGATATTGTATGTTGGCAGACACACATGCCCTTCATCAGCATCCACGCACCTCTCTGACAACAGCGCACACACATACACGAGCATGATAAAATCAGGCCCATAATGAACATTAACACCAGCCTCCCGATAATGCGCCCGCTCTGTAAAGCGCATCTGGCTTGACAAAATACAGGAGAGGGTTTAATGGACGAACAGGAAAACGTGACTTGCTCTTATTTTGGGGGGTCTTATTTAAATGACAGTCATTTAGATGTAATTGCCAGGTGCTGTGGTTCACCTGTTTGTGGCCTGTGTGTGTGCTGAACAGCTGCCACACATTAGGTCAAAAACTATACGGCATTAGAAAGCACTTACACAGCCGGTGTATGCTGGCAGGACTCAGATCTTCCTATCAAAGCATTTCGTCAGTACACACCGAGAAAACATCTGAAAACTAGCAGCAACGTGATTTTCTTGCATTTGCCACAGCAAATATTGTACTTTAAACGTGATCAGTGTAACCCGTGTGTCCGCAGAGTTTCTTTGACGGCTGGGACGTAAGTGAAAAGAAGGACAAGACCAAGGGCAGACATGACACCCTGCTGGGTCGTAAGTACACTTACAGCATTGTACGAAACCTTCATTTATAGTATTGTTGGCTTAAAGAGCTCATTGGGATGTAAAGCTGTTGTAACAAAACACAAATATCAGTCAGGAAAAAGTCCTATGATTTGGTTTCAAAACCTAGTGAGGTGTCTTGCTGTCCATTGAGGACATGTCAACTGTCCTACTAAGATCAAAGAAAATATACATTTATCACGGTGCTATTCTCTAATAAACAGAGATTGACAGCACACACAAAAACTGTCAATTTTAACACTTGTTATTGAATGAAATATATTTAGGCTACTCATTTTTCCCTCATGACTGTTATTGTTCCAAATGTTCAACACTACACAGAAGACCGTCACCGTGTCAAAATGCATTCGCTTCTGGCGGATCCTAACTCGGACTACGTTAACGCAAACTACATAGATGTAAGTTTAGCTCTATTTTCTTCACACTCTTTCATTCACACCTCGTCTGTACTGAGCATGTTGTCATTTACAGGTGTTGTTTTCTGTGAACAAAGGTGTATGTGGTAGTGTCTTTGTACATCATTAATATTCAAATTTTCTCCAACAAATAGTTAAGATCCTGTAAGATTGGCCACTGTTCATCTTACCTGTTAAAGTAAACATTCTTGATAAAACTAACCGTTAATAGATAAATAAATCTTTCAAACATACTGTAACTTCGTGTATCATAAAAAAGCCTCAATTTATTTCAGTAAATCCATTTTTGTCATTTTTTGGTGCGAAGGTTATCCAGTTCATTTAAGCAATAAAACCCCAGCGGTAAGATTTCTTAACTAACGTTTAGGTGTTTCGTCAAAGTGCACTACGTGTTTTCCTTTAACAGTGTTTATTTGTATTGGAGAGATAGACTGTTGTTTTGATCGGTGCTTGTGAAGTGAGCTGCTTTGCTGTATTTCTCGCTGTTAGACCTGAATTGCTCTTGCCAGTTAGATTGTACTCTTAGATGATGAGAGAGGATGTGATTACACAGTTGCACTTCTCCTTGATTTCTGTACTTTGATTTTTAACGTTTATCTTGACACATCAAATGAAAGCCATGATGTGAATGTGGACAGTTTTGGCATGTGTATTTATATAAAGGATTCAATAAAGTTAAAGTTCTGCTGTATGAAGCCAATATGTTTGAGGTAAAAACAAGCAAAAACTAAATAAAAAAGTGTGTAGTAATGAATTAACCATGGACATCTGTGGAGTGCCGCAGGGTTGATTTATTTTTGTTTGTCAATGCAGAATGCACTGGTTCCTTCGACAATAAGCTTATGGATTTTTCCCACAGGCTTTCACATTATCACAAAAATAAGATCTGTGAATAGCATAGCTTTATGATACTTACACATTTTGCCTATTAAGATCATCTTTACAAATAAACATAACATTTTTGAATTTGTGAAGCCTGATTACATTGTCTAAGATTAAAAAAAAAAAGATATTAGAAACAGAATACACCATGCTCGCTCATCATCAGTGTCACCACCACAAAACCTCCGACAACTCTTTCAAACTTTGTTGAAAACATGTTCTCTGATAAGTAACTACTGCACTTATGTATCTTGTGTTATTTTTAAGATGTTTAGGTGCAGTGACATTTAATGTCCCTAATCTCAAGACACATTTAATTTAAAAAAATTAGTTTTATGTCATAGAAAAAGCGTAAAAATATTTAAAGCTTGTATCAACCTCAGACCTACCACTACATTACACTAAGCATATATGTTTTTTGTGCAAAACAGAGCTGTAGTGCATCAAGATACACATGAAGTGTCATTTGTAGTTAGCATTCAGTTTTGGAGATGTCTTAAGCCTTTATTTCCTTTCCCTTTTCTCTAATCATCCTAAATAGCCTGTTTCTTTCTCTCTGTTTCTGTCTTTGTTCACCCATCTCATCTCCTCTTCTCTCACTCTTCTCTCTCTCTTCTCTTCTCTCTCTCTTCTCTCCCTCTCTCTCCTCTCTCTCCTCTTTCTCTCTCTCTCTCTCTCTCTCTCTCCCTCTCTCCCTCTCTCCCTCTCTCTCTCTCTCTCTCTCTCTCTCTCTCTCTCTCTCTCTCTCTCTCTCTCTCTCTCTCTCTCTCTCTCCCTCTCTCCCTCTCTCCCTCTCTCCCTCTCTCTCTCTCTCTCTCTCTCTCTCTCTCTCTCAACTGTTTTGGGATCTCTTAGATTCGGATAAACAGGGAAGTAAGTATTCTTGTCTTCTTTCTCTTTTGTATTTCCAGCATTGATTTCCTCAGGCTTATCATGGCTCTGTACTTAAACTTTTTCTCTTTCGTAACACTTTGTCTGGCACTTGGCTGTATTCTAGCTTTGCTTGTTCTCATTGCATCACTTCCTATATGCAATAGCCTTGCAAGCATGAGCTTTAAAGACCTCATGCTATGCTTTATCCTTTCTGTGTTGACTTGTTTTCTGTTGCAATAGGACACTGGGGTGGGACGAATGCAAGGATGTATGTACCTTAGTACTTATAGAGTTATAGATGTATTTTATCCATAGAGATTTTAGGAAAGTTATTCAATGCAAGTTCATGAATTCATCACAGTTGTTGATCTTAAGTACTTTGTATTAAAATCAGTAAAAAAAAACAAATATGTGAAATGTAGACTCACTCATTGTTTGTTCATATAAAAGCCATATATTTTAAGTGTGATTGACCTCTGTTGTAATGAAACTAGTGTAGGTGAATATCAACATTAAAACAAATTACATGTCACTTTTAATAGCACACTTTCAGAAACACAGTTTCTTTATGTGATTTACATTCCAGAAAATACAAAAAGCAACTTATCCTAATGAATATCATTAGCTAATTATTCACTGTTGTTGCGATAAAACAAGCTGCTTTTGGGAAAACGTTTCTCTGTGTTAGACAAATCTGACTGCGGTCATTCAGTATTTTGTGGTGTACAGTACTACATGTGTACTGTAATCAGTACTGAAGTTTCTTGCTTTCAGTCTGGTCTGATGCATTTAAAGAGATTCACATACTGTTATTTATTAACAGTATATTGATAAAGAATGTCTTTTCTTTTTGATTGTCAAGATCCATCAGGTTGGATGGAGACTATATTGACTACACATCTTAAACTTGTTTCGAGTTTCTCCAGCTTCTCCACTTGCCGATCTGAGTTTTCATTAATAACCCTACAGCATACACGGCAAAATATAGTTGGTTAACACAATTCTATCATATAATGCATACCATTATATTATCTAGGGCTACTTCATATATAACTCCAAATTTCAATGAAAAGCACACAGAATTGTACAGTCAACACGACCACAGTGTCTTATTAAAGTCGCATATAGTATTAAATCAATATCGCAAGAGTGATAACCCGTGGACTCGTGCTGATATACGGCCACACATAGTTATAACTATATAGCTACAGCAGGGATTTCATCCAGTGTGTGTGTGTGTCTGCTGTGTGTAGTGTTATATATTACAGGTGACCCGTCTAAGAGCCGGTCGTCTAATATCTCACGCTGTCACATGTGACATTTCATGCTTTGCATTTTGTGTTTGGCATTTAGATTGTGGTGTTGTGTTATGTTTGAACAGAGAGAGATAACATTTCTAAGATTAGCCTCTGCAAATTCAATTCACAAACCTTAAAAAATTCAATATCACATGATAAAATCTGATATTAGATACTGTGTTATTTGCTTGTTATTAAATGTCAAATAGGAAATCTTTAATGTTTTGACTGTCACTCATAACATCAACATCATCGGGGTTTATAAAGCATTATTGTTTAAATTCATACATTTTCTCTGTGTTTCTATATATAAGACATTATAAGTTTTGGTATTTGTCTCGAAGGCACTAAATATTATCATCCATCAAGAAGCTAAACTTTATTTTAGTTATTTGACTTTCTTATGAATATTCTACATTTTTAGATCATTTCACGTCTTTTCTTGACAACATTGCATGCTGTTACTTTAATACAAATAAATATTTCTTTCTTTTTATTTTCAGGGTTACCAGCGTTCCAACCACTTCATCGCCACACAAGGTGAGTCTTTATACTGTTTTGTGACAAAATGCAACCCTTCCACAGTCACCAGCATTAAACAAAAGTTTTTACAGGTTCAGTTCTCATATAGCAAAAGTTTTGATTGCAGCCCATTTTCAAGACTGCCCATGTGATAAATCCTTCTGATGCCCTGTATGCCAGTGTGTACATGCCAAAGTTCTCTCCGTTGTAATTAAAGCGAAACACTGAAATTCATTTCTCCCCGATATGTTTACTGACTTTGCATCTGAATTTTCCTTCTCTCTTAATCTGAGGATGTGTTCATCTGTCTTTAGCTGTTTGTAGGTCTGTAGGTCTGTAGGTCTGTACAGCACACGCGTCTCATTTCATCCGCTCTCCCTCATGTTAGCTGTACTGATCAACATAAACTCTCTCTGTATATAAACACACAGCCGCCCGCCGCTCTTCTCTGTTTGAGCAGGTGTTTGCTGGGCTGATGATGTTTCCGGAGGTTTAAACTGGCTTTAGGGCCTGAGATGTGAAGGCTGTCTGTATACTTGCATCATGACGGCACTGCATACAGATGTGCTCGGGACTCGGGTCTCTGCTATGCTGTTGCTGAAGGGTTTTTATCATGTTGCTATGTGTCTAGGCATCAGTTTGTTCTGTATGGCTCTGTAGGATGTTCTGGGTAGTTTCAAGGGATTTCTGGAAGGTTGCTATGCTGTTCTGGGTGGTGATCGAATGTCTTTGTGTAGTTGCTAGGGTGTTTTTACAGTAAGGACAACGCTGTGTGTTATGGGTGGATGTTACAGTATTGGTACTGTAGATGTTTGAGATGTTAATCTGTGGTATGGTCAGTGTGGTTTTACTGTGTGCTTGTGTAATTGCTGTAGGGTGTTCTGTAAAAGTTCCTTCGCTTCTTATCTCTAGATCAGGTCAATGTAGGTCTATGGTTTTATTGTCTTAAACATTATATTTTTTATTTAAGGCATAATTTGTATCTGGAACACATAATGTAGTCGTTAGACTTTAATACTCGTAGGTCGTATGGGTTTGTTTAGATCTATAATGAGGAAAGGAAAATCAAGAACAAAAGAGCAATATTCTGATTATTTTCTGTTTATACTTTGTTTGCATTCTACCCTAGAGATACATATGTATTTAAATAATGTTATATGTTATTGTAATATATTTGTATTAAATATTATGTTATTTTCCTATTCACTTTAATATTTCATAGTTAAATTTTATTCTAATCATGACAAATTATAAATTGATAGAAAGGAATAAGACGCAAGATAAAATATTTGACAAATTTTCATAACCATAAACATAATATTTTTTTTTAAATGTTAATGTAACTGTAATTTGTAAAAATACCTAAAATGAAAAAAAAAAAAAAAAAAGATGTAAAAATATTAATATCTAATATCTAAAAATGAAAAATCTAGTTCAGCATTTTCATTTGTTTACTTAATTTCTGTGGTTAAAATAAAATGTAAAAATCTAAATGATTATTTAGATACTCTGTAAGAACATACCTCACAATGGGGTGTAAGCTGTACCCCTGGGGCGTAAGAGCCACCCGAAATTTCCCATAGACTGCCATTATAAAATGGCCCAGATGGATTATCTTTACATCAGAGAGTCATAGAGACATGAGGGTGGGCTTATTTTACTCAGACAACCAATCAGTCTCTCAGAAGCTTCCTGATGCTGTGAAGCCATGCCCTAGCAACAATTTAGAGCACCTTAGCAACCGATCCCATGGACTTCCATTATGAAAGGACTTTATCTCTGCATCAGAACATCCAAGAGACATGGGGGTAGTAAAACATGTTAGCATCATTGTAATATTGCGGCCCGAGTTTTACCACGGCAAGCACCACTCATATTTTCTTCAGAAAATCTAGTTTATTTATTACTACCTCTCTTTCTATCATGTTACTTGCAGAGTCTAAGTAAAGCTGACCAGACCTACATTTCACTACAGGTTATATCCTGTGTCTAACTGTGTATGTGACAAATAAACAAACTAAAGTGAAATTTAAACGATGCTTGTCTTGGCCATCACTACTTTAGTGCATAAATGGTTGGTGTTGATGCTGGTGTTGCTATTGTACTACCAAGACCATTGGGATTTTTCCTTTGTTGTTATTGCTTTCTTTTCATGGATCGTCTCATATATTTTAACCTGCATAGCGTTACTTCCACACACACACGTGTTGAGTAGCATTCAGCGCAGTAAAGTGAAGCGTCTGGTAAAAAGCATTGCTGTAAACGCTCTGCCCTCGGGCTGTTGTCATTTCCACATGTTAAAACATTCACAGCCAACAGATTCACACAACAGGTGCTTTACTTTCTCTGCACTTCTTCCACATTTGCCTTTGGCTATGTCCTCTAAAATTCATGTCTGAATGTTGCGCTGTACGGCAGGATTATCCAGGATGATACACATCAACATTAAAACAGGATAGTTTAAGAGGTTTAAATGGAAGGTTTGTGTCATTAGTACTACAGCTGAATGTTGAAATGCATATCCGAGACTATCGGGACAGAACTACTGCTGATGTTTCAGAGCTTCAGATCTTGTTGTTTGCTAAGGAGTGTGTCATTATCACTTATAGAGCACAGCCCTCTGTAAACCTACCCTTAAGACCTAATGTTAACTTGTGATGTATGGTTTTGTTAAAGTCAGACGTCAGTGTGTGTTAAACTTCATTATAAAGAGACAGATATTTCTTCAGAAGGAAGAACTTATAATTCTTAGCAGCAGAAAATGTTAAATCACAGAAACATAAATCATACTGTAGCTCAGCATTGCAAATAACACAACTAAGTTGGTCGCCCTACACAATCAGACTACTAAGTATCTATATATTAAAATAGTTTGCAATGAACTTAAAACATCTATAGGCTGGTGTGTGATCAAACTGTGACATTAAAAAAGTATTTTGCATTCTACAAAACTAAATCTGCATTTGCTGTGCTGTGCTAAAAGGTTTTAATGTATTTGTGCACATTACAAAGAGTTTATCAGTCCCTATTGAACTTATGTTAGGTTCAGTACACAGACTCCAACCTTTGTGTTTTTATATCTGTCTTTAATGATTTATGGTTCATTCTTGAAGTAAAATGAATAGGCAAATATATAAAATTTCAATAGGTGTACCAGGGCCACTGTAATATGGTCACTTGGCTCTATTGCTCTGTATATTTAACACACTTTAGTTGGTTTGTGATCTTAACAAACCCATAACACATCCCACAGCATTTGTGTTTGTGGGCCTGAATGATAACTTGAGCAGAGGTATCTGTCAGATTCTAATAAAATGATCAAATCCCTTCGACTGGATGATCTGGAGAGCAGAATCTCAGGGATGTTGGGATCAATCCTTTTATTTGGATGAGTGAGCAATAGCCAAGAACACCCAAACAAACACACAACACTGTATAAAGACCACAGTAATAACCATAGACACCATATTAACCTAAACATACCCCCCCCCCTTAAAAAAAAACACTCAAAGCACTTTTGAACAGCAAAGCAACACACTCCTCCTTCATAGTAAGTTGTCTAAGAATACCTAAAAAAGTGTTTTATAACGTTCAGAAAACCACCCACAACACCCCAGCGCAGTGATGGAAAGTTTTACTCAAGAACTCTTACCCATATATTTCTTTATACCTACAGTTTTTTATTTTTATTTTATTGTCTTATATCTCCTCCATATCCCACTAACTTCCTGCCATCTGTATTTTCTTTTATCTTATGTAATACACGCTCCTGTCACGACCCTTTATCCTTTCTTTATCCTGCGCTCGAATCATTCACCACCTTCTACGAAACATCATTCTCCGTGTCTCCCCGCAGGACCCAAACAGGACATGATCTATGACTTCTGGCGGATGGTTTGGCAGGAGAACTGCTACAGCATTGTGATGATCACCAAACTGGTGGAGGTGGGGAGAGTGAGTAAAATAACTTTACCTTTTCCTGAGGCCCGGCCGCCCACTAATGGACACGATCCATTACTGAACCCTGACCAGTACGCTTCACAGCTGACCATTACTGAAGATAAACTTTACCAGGACGACCCATTAGCCAGAGAACATTTCTTCTGATCAATGATATTTATCCGTCCAGCCATCTCGTGTTTAATGTTGTGTAGACTTTCCTTTGTCCTTAGCCGGGGTAACAGATCAAAGCAAATAATGTCGCTTCAGTCTACAAAAAGTAAACATTGTTTGGTTTCCAGTACCTGTATCAGTACTCATATTTGATCAAATCTGTAGTTACCGTAGTCATTTTCATAAGTTACGTAAAATGTGCATACCAAGATTGTGTGTCACTAAATTTCGATTTACTTTCCCTTTATAGCGGTTATGTAACTGATTTGTATAACTGGCATTCTAGCACTTGTGTGGTACTTGATTGTTGTTGTGTGTTTATTGCGTGTGTGTTCTTTTAGATGAAGTGCTGTAAATACTGGCCTGATGACAGCGAGCTGTATGGAGACATAAAAATCACTTTACTGAAAACCGAAACGCTGGCAGAATACACAGTGCGCACCTTTGCTATGGAGCGGGTAAGAGCCTTCAAAAAAAGATACTTTTAAACAACTACCGTAAGAACATTTCCTATAAACTGAGTCTTCTATAAAAAGTTAGTAAATGTGTTTGTATGACATCAGCGAGGTTACCCAGCCAAGCACGAGGTCTGCCAGTTTCACTTCACATCGTGGCCAGAGCACGGCGTCCCGTATCACGCCACAGGTCTGCTGGGCTTCCTGCGGCGGGTCAAAGCCTCCACCCCTCCTGACGCTGGACCGGTGGTGGTTCACTGCAGGTAACGACACATTACTTACTCTACGCAACATCTTCAGCAGTGCTGTCACAATATTACACGGTATTGACAATAACTGTGATTTTATTAACCATGATTATTGATATTGTTTTTAATATTACACATATGATAATCTCATAAATAATTCAGTGCCTGTATCTGACATTCTACAGTGATTACAGATTTTCTATCTCTTTGGCTGCCTACACTGGTATTTGAAGTATAATTTATTCGTTAAAAAAGAAAAAATGCAAAGTAAACTAAAATAAAGATAAAAACTGAGTGATTGTTTTTAATAATCATTAAAGGTATAGTTCACTCCCAAATATTTTTTGTGATCATTTACTCTTCCTCCAGTTGTTCCAAACCTGTATACATTTCTTTGTAACACTGCACACAAAGAAAGACATTTTAACCTGATAACGGTCACTTCAGAAATTAAGTATACACATAAAAATGCAACTGAACTACTATTTTTAGATATTTTTCTCAAACATTTTTAAGCCTTTTTAAAAAACGTTTTAGGTATTTTTATAAATTACAGTAACATTAACATTTTTGAATACATTTTTTGTTCATGTTTATTGTTATGAAAATTTGTCAAATATTTTATTTTGAGTCTTATACCTTTCCAGCAATTTATAGTTTGTCAAGATTAGATTAAAATTAAACTATAAAATAATGTGAATAGGGAAATAACAGGTGTCCCTCCTGAGGAACGGTGACAGTTAACAGGTTTAATGAAAGTTTGTAACTAAGCCGTTTTGGCTCACCATTGACTTCCATAATAGTTTTTTTCCCTAAATATCTTCATTTGTGTTCAGTGTAACAAATAAATGTATACAGGTTGGGAATAATTGAAGGGTGAGTAAGATGAATTATTTTCATGAATTGTTTTGTCTTTGATAATCATTTGTTACATCGGACCTAACACTCATGTTTACACTGTTGATTGATAATATTTCATCAGTAATAACACAGGTCCTCTCAGAACAGTTTTGTTGAGTAGATTTGGCTTTTCCACTGACACTAATACTGTTACAGGGACACATGTGATTTCTCAGGACACATTTCTGTGATATCTGCCAGGTGGAAGGAGCACTTAAGCCTATATTTGTTATTTGAATAAAATTCCATAAAGAACCTTTAACGGTGACGTATATAATTTCTTCAGATAGAATAGCAAAATGAATTTGTTTTTTAACAGCTTTTTCACACACATCTGCCCTGATGTCCCGCCCCTAAATTGATTATGTGAATGTTGCTGTGGGCTCACTGAATGTTTAAACAAACACATCGATGTCTGAATAAAACCACAAAGCCACTGGCTTTACACTTTTCAGGGAAATTAACCTACAAACAGCTTGCTCAATTATACAAATGAAGTAGAGAATAAGAGTACAAAAAGACAAAACTAGAAAGAGCCTCAGTAACTCATAAAAGAGGTTATCCTCTAAATCAGCCACTACAGCCAACAAAATTCCTGCAAACCATCCAATCACGATTCAATACAACACAGGTTGCTGTTATAACCTTTTAACAGCTTAGACATCCAAAAACATCACATTTCTATGTGCAGTGTATAATAATCTTGACATTATAGGATACCTCTCCATCTCTCTTAAATAATTTAGTTGATATGAGACCAAGTTTTGAACATTTATACATGACATTATTATCTTAATTCTAGGAATATGAGCAAAATCTAATTGTTCTGACACATTTTGCACTAAGAAGCTTTGTAAATGCCTCCTCAGGTTCACATTTAATGAAATGGTCAGACATGAGATAGATCACTTATGACTCTGTTCTGATTTTAGAGCTTCAATTAAACTCTTGAGTAATGTGTCATATTTAAGGGATTTTAAATATATATTCATAGTACTGGGGCCAACAGATTAACAATATTTCTGCTGTTTGAAAGTGGTGGATTAACACACAGCATCAGCGTCAATGCTCCTCGTTTTCTTTTAATGGGTGACGTCAAGCGTTGCCGAACTCAATTGTGGATCCATCGCGTCGCGCCACTGGTGATGCTTGCGGTGGAAGTTGAAAATTTTTTAACTTTTCAAGTGCCAGCACAGGCATCACCCACGACTTCCTTCAAGCGCTGAAGCGCCACATGAATCCAGTGTAATACTCTATGTAGCATGATGTTAACCTTTCTTTATTCTTCTGGTCCAACATCTCAAAGTATCTGTCTAGGACGGGATATTGCTCCACACGTACACTTTTACTCCATGACCATGTTTAATTTGATTTAATAAGAAATAACCAGATCACACTGCTATAGATCTGACGGCAGCAGTCTTTTGTCAGTTTCTTTGTGTTTCTGTCTTTTCAGTGTATCTGCAAAATGTAAGTTCTTTAGAGCTATGAAAGCAGTAAAAAATGTTTAAAAAATTCTTTTTACTAACTATTTAATGATTTCTGTGCATTTTCTGTCAATTATGAAGAGAAAATCACATGCACATGTAGTTCACCAGTCCAGTGATGTGCAGTATCTGTCCACAGCACTTACTTGAAAGAAAATCTTACTGTGAAATGAAAGCAATGTGCACACAAAGGTAGCTGGACAAAGAACCCTCAGATATTGTTGAAAGGTTCATGTAAGCATAGCCCTCTCATTTCCTGAGATGTTTCTTGACGTACTTTGAGCAGATAAAGTGTCCTTCAAGGTACTCTACAGTGTTTCTTTTCCATAATATTGTTGCAACGCTCTAATGTATTTACAAGCTCAGACCATGTGCTTCACAAGGCCAATCCTACTCACATTACATTCTCTCATTAGAGTTGGTAAAAGCATGGCGCTAGCAACGCTAAGGTCAAGGGTTTGATCCCAGGGATTGCACATACTCATAAACAAATGTGTAGTATAATTCACTGTAAGGTGCTTTGAATTAATGCATACAAATTTAAACTTAGATTATTCATTGTGACAACAGTTGAGTTGAGTTGGAGAGCTTTCAACTTTGTAAGATATAATAAAGGTTTATCAAGTTGAGAGGGTTGTGATGTGATGGAGCTATTTGTGATTTCTATGAGACTTTTTAAAGTGATATAAAGTGATTTTAACTGTAATGCAGTAATGCAGACCTGGGACTACTTCATAGGTGTATATTTACTGAAAAATAATTGCATACCTTAGAATGTCCATCAGCCAGCAGAATGAAACATTCAACAGCCCCAAGATATAAAAGCTCAGCTTTTAGAAATGAATTTGAAATGAAATGAAAATACTGATCACTTGACTGATCAGTTGTGGCAGTCAATGTTTTTTGTATTTTTTGCATAATAAAATAAGATTTTTCTTTATTTCATAATCATGATTTCAGGTCCTTGGTCTCCCTGTCAGGGTTTATTTCTGATAATGATAACATTACTGTACATTATTCCTTTCATAATAAATCATCTTGGCTTCAACAAATCAGCAAACAGATGGTATAACTGCTCCATTCGTCTGTCTGCAGTATGGGTGCCGGCCGCACGGGCTGTTACATAGTGCTGGACGTGATGTTGGACATGGCGGAGTGTGAGGGTGTGGTGGACATCTACAACTGCGTGAAGACGCTCTGCTCACGACGTATCAACATGATCCAGACTGAGGTGAGAATTTTACCTCTCCTGACTGTCTCACATTTTATGCCCACATTACAGAGCGCTACTACAGGAAAATTAGTAACTGTTCACACTGTTTAACACCAATTTAGAGCGACAAAGAGACTGAAAGTCATTCGTTTTATTTCATGGTGGAATGTGTTAGTATACACACACAAGTCTATACCAATCCTTTTTTATCCAAACCACAGCTTTCATTCATGTCATACATTTTTCTTGGTAATAACCATTTTAACTCATAATTCAGTTTTTGTGCTGGGCTTTTAACATCCGTATATATTCAAAAACAAGAATAAAAGCACGTTGGAGGTCGCTAAGTAAAAAAGATATTCAGGAACATTTGAAATGCTTTTTGTTTGAAAAATAGTTTATTTTGAATGAACACTTTATTTTAGCTCAAATTCATTCACTTACATCGAGTCATAATGTCAGTTTGCGGAGAATGGATTTGTGAAGGATCAAAGAAGCCGTGAATGTGTTTCTATTCAAGTAACCCCTCAGGGGTCCAACGCCGGACAACAAAGAGGAAACTACTGTATAATTTAATATATAATCACCGTTCACTTTTCCTATCACAAGCACATTTAAAACAGCAAAAGCAAGGTCATGTCAGACTGTCTAGACTGCTATAATGTGAGAGATCTCATGTGTGTCTGATGTTTACAAGACATGAAGAAATATAGGAAATTTAAGGCCGATTCAGTAGACTTGCTCGATCAAAGATAATGAGACACAACAATGTGATTTTTATGGCCTACATGGTTCCACAGGTCAACTATAAACATCCAGAAAAAATGACCTGAATCGTATAAGACAGAGACAGAATAACTTACAAATATCATTTCTTTACAGTTTGTGTGGTGTGACACAGAAAATATGAATGTGATGTCTTGAGACCATGTTCACCTCATGGCAGCTGAAAAATTTTTCAGAACTTTGCCTTTTTAAAACATTTTCATAAATATTTGACAGTGTAGACAGCATATAAAGGGGTTTAAATGAACATCTCTCACCTGACAAATACAGGTTAGTTTTGTACAGTGGCAGCTCATTTTGCAAGCTACTGTGACGGGTGACTTATAGGGCATATCAGATTGATGCTTGACAAGAAAAGCCGTTACTTTGATGCACAGATGCAAATCTCTCAAAGATGATTTGCTGTTGAATTTTTTAGCTCCGTGACTGGTACTACTTATGCTATATGTTTCACTTCACTGTCTCTTATCTCATGTCAACATTAACAAAATACTAATCAATATTTTGTCTTTTTATTATTTGCTTGTGATGTAAAGCCCTTCAGTGTAATACAATACCTGATGTCCCTGTTGGGATGTACGTGTTTTTCGATAACATATACCGCTGTGGCTAGTATCCAAAATAGTTCATTTTGTGTACTGGATCTTGTGATCATTTATCAAGTGTAATTGTTGCTATTTTTCAGTAGTGTAGTATGTTATCTATTTTATTTGATTGTATATAGTAATCAGCACACTGATGGCCATTTGTAGACAAATGCAGAAGTGTTGTACATTTTATGTACATTTGTTTAACATTTTCTATCAACACCGCTAGTGTGATGTGACTCTTTGGCTTTTGTGGCTTTCAGGAGCAGTATGTGTTTATTCATGATGCCATACTGGAAGCCTGTCTGTGTGGAGACACATCAATCCCCATCAGTGAGTTTTCTCTCACATATAAGGACATGTTAAGCGTGGACTCTCAGACTAACACCTCTCAGCTCAGAGAAGAGTTTCAGGTGAGTTATCTACATGTAGAGAGATCTTTAAATACTTCCTTAAAGCTGCTGTCTGTTTTTGCCTCTCTATCGACATCTCTTTTTCTGTTTGGGTTTCCAGCAAAATTAAAGCCCTACAGCTCGAATCATTATTATAAAAAATCTTTTTTTAAAGATTTTTTTACCATTGTCAATCACACTAAAGTAATGATGCAGTTTTGGATGGTGATGTACTTGCTCAGTAATTGATTTTCATGTATTTTTAACCCAAATAGTTGGGCTGCAGCTGTAACTGTGTTTTCAAGAGAGTGACAATATCTCAGATGTTTTAAAACAGCCGCTTTGTATTCATTTTACTGAGCAACATGATTTACACAACGCTTTAAGTCATCATTCAGTGGTGTTTGCAAAGATGACCGTGTTTTGTTTGACATCTTTTTAGTAGTAATGTAGTATTAGTAGAAGGTACAAGCAGAATTTCATGCACATTCGGCTCAAATGTTAATTGAAAAGAGATTTTATTTGAGTAAATTAGAGGCCGTCCCTACAGTATGTTAGAGGATATAGTCTTGCTGTCACACAGTACATTTAATAATATTCACTGATCAGGTTAAATAGACCCATCATCAGTATCAGACTCACTGATGACATTTCTTGCTCTTATTTTTTACAAACGTAAAAGATTGACCCTTTTTTGACCCGCAAGCTGAGGCAACATATAATCACGCACTGGATTTATTACTGTTTTAGTAAGTTATTATCCAGCAACGCCGCCACTCAATACACTATAATTATGGGCAGATGTAATGTAGCGAAGTCAGCTAATGCATTGTGGAGGATACCTGTTCAAGTACATTGACTTTATCTGATTGCGTAGACGCTGTAAGAGATATGCTGACTGGTCCAGGTGGGACGTTCTGCTGAAACGTGCTGGCAAACTCTTTAAGAAAGCCAAAGTACCAAAGCATTAGACTGAGTCTCAGACATTCACAGCCTGTTAAATGACCATCTGATGTGTGATGCGCACAGAAGCGCAGTGCATTTGTCATTTTGTGCTAATGTGATAGTTTCCAGGAATCAAGATGCCAATTTTATCAGTCTCCTGGAAAATTAAAGGCTATATGTTAACAAGTTCACAATCATTGCTGTCAGCCTTTCTGTGATCATGTGATCGCAATGACTGACAATTTTTCCAGCAAAGTTATATTACTCGCGTTTTGGCTTATTGTAGGTGCAAAGAAAAGACAGTAATATCACCAACCAGAAATATATTGTCACCCATTATAAATAAAATCACTGTCAATGTAGGCATCGTCTTCTGAAACAAATGTGTAAAATCAAGACACATATCTCTGTTTGTGTCATTTTAGGACAATACTCAAAGGAGCTAAAAATGTTTGGGCAGCTCTGCTTTCTTGAACACTCGGTATCAGTATAACTCTTTGAACAGGAAATAAATAAAATAATCCCAAATTATTTTCAGTTTTTCTTTATTAACTTTGTGTTTAGGTAAAATTATCATTTTTGTTTTATTCTGTTTATTCAACTACTGACCACATTCTCCCAAGTAAAATTTGTAAAAACAAATATTATATAACAAATATAATACATTCATTTAGAAAAAAAACTGGTCAAAATATCGAAAAACATGCAGTGCTTTCAGACCTCGAGTACATTTTCAAAGGTTTATAATCCAAAAGTGTTAAAGAAACTCGCCACATATTATACAAGTGTTTCCACATGTAAATTTAGTTTGAGCATGTAAATGCCTGCGAGTCTTTTTTTTTTTTTGATAATTCTGATAATAAAAATGCCAGTGGATCTTAACAGTACATGCACAACACTAGTGCTTTATGCATCATTACATATATAAACATTACTGTATGTGGAAAAGAAAAACATTTATTTGAATCCACTATGCTTTCTGTCAGGTGTTTAACTACTTAATAAAAGTATAAAAGATCAGAGATACAGTCTGAGCAGTTAGTAAAGCTGTGATCTAAATAACAAATCTTTGCTCTGCAGTCACGCAGTCCTCGTATCCTCAAATATCAGTCACGCAAAGACATGTCATCGTGTTTCCTGCAGGTTATGATCGCTGCATACTAACTTATGGCCCGACGCCGAGATGATGAAGTCAACCGGCTGTGCCGTCTATTTTTGTTCATTTGGTTTGAATTTAATGAGGTGTTTCCGCACCTCTCCGTTCTGTATGTGTGTTTTTAACACTAAACCTAATGAACCCAGAGTGTATTACCTGCTCGTGTCCACCTGAGAAAAGCTCTCAGAGCCAAATGTAATCTTAATAATCATAATTGTAATGTTCCATTTGTGCTGTCAGAGCCAATCAGGATTGAAGAACATTACCTATCAAGTTTAATAATCCACAGTTCTTGATTTTATTCTCCCTCAGGCTCATAGCATAACTCTTTGTATATGAGACTAGACTCAATTTATTTGCAGCCATTAAGCTGCGCGGCTTCATCTGCTGAAGCAAAATGCTTTTCAATGTGCCCGTCTCTGTATCTCTCTGGCTGTGGCATCACATGACACCTCTTTCTATCGTGGGTTTCAGATTCCTTTGTTTTATACATGTACCTCATGTATTTCAAAGCATTTTTCGGGCTTCTCTTTGTTGGTTATTATTCTGGCTTTTGATTATGACCTGTTTTGCATCCTCTCCATTGAGACTCCTGATCAGTCATTGTTTTCTCTTCAGACATTAAACTCTGTCACCCCTCACCTGGACGTGGAGGAGTGCAGCGTGTCTTTGCTGCCGCGCAACCGCGAGAAGAACCGCAGCATGGACGTGCTGCCGCCTGACCGCGCCCTGGCGTTTCTGGTCTCCACCGATGGAGACACCAGCAACTACATCAACGCGGCTTTGATGGACAGTTTTCTTCAGCCGGCTGCGTTTGTGGTGACGCCTCACCCTCTGCCCACCACCACCACAGACTTCTGGAGGCTTGTGTTTGACTACGGCTGTACCTCCATCGTCATGCTCAACCAGCTCAACCAGTCAAACTCAGCCTGGGTAAGACAGCAATTTTCAGATGATAAATGTGACATAATGGTTATTCATGAAATACAAGCAGAATGAATTACAAAATAATTTGTTAAAGCAATAAGACAATTTTTTGAAACTCGGATGTTAGAATTTTCTGAGCGTTTATTGTAACGTTAATATAAGATGTAGAATAGATGGGATCTTTTTCAATATTGTTTAAGAAGCATCGCAGGGTGACACCGTAAGAAACTGGCTCATAAAATGACAAAAGAACAAGTATAATTCATTAAAAAGTTTTGATTCATTTTAGATGATTTTTATCACAACAAAATTCCCATGGTTCTCGTAGGTTCCATGTAATTTCATAATTTTGATGCATTTTGATAACAATAATGACTATTATTCTAAAACATGGACTATAATGAAGTGAGTATTTTATTATGGTATTTTATGATCAACAGATGTAAAATTATCATAAATGTTTGAAATGACATTTGGAATAAATAAAATTGATGTAAAAATGACATGAATTCAAACCTTACCATCACATTGCAAAACATTCAGTTGAATTCCATGTATGAAAGTGGCCCAGACCGAAACTGGAAAACTTGACAATGACATTTTTGCTATTCAAATCTAGTCATTGTGTATCACTAAATGGTGAGACACATGCAAATATAGTTATTGTGTATCATATGTATTTTTGTTTTGACATCTTTTAAGGCTGTGAGTTTCATCTTCAACCCTGGGTGAACTGTAATTTGTGATTTAAAAAAAAAAGGTTTCTCTATTGCATTTACATTACATTTACATTTAGGTATTTAGCTGATGCTTTAATCCAAAGCGACTTACAAATATTAGGAGTCTATTGATGACTGCCCACATTGCATGGGCATAATCTCCTGCAAACCGGCAATGAAAAGGACACCCACCCACACCTGATCTCAATCAGAAATGCACTCTGATGCACATTATCCAACTGATTCCTAAATTAGACTGTCATTTTAAGATTCATCTGATAAAAACCTGTTGTGTGTGTGTGTGTTTTATGTGAGGTGATTGAAGTGTGCAAAACTATTTTCTAGTTTTGCATTCTTTCGTCTGATGCATGCCAATGTTTTTCCAGCCATTATCACACTCAGTTAGTCATCTAACTTTCTAGAAATATCTCTTGCTGTTCTTTTTCTGCTGCAGCGAGCCGTTACTGAGCTGTCTGACTGTATTTGAATAAATGTTTATCTTTTTCTGCACCACGTCACTCTGTTAATACACTGTGACAAAGCTTTATTAATTTCTATCTCGTGTTTTTTATGGAAACATGGAAATATGGAGCTTTGTGCCATTTAAGAAAGCAGCGCTGAATTAGTTCTGTCTGGAAACTGGCATGAGTGAATATTAATTGTTGGTTTGGTGGGAGATTGCAATAGAAAATGTGCTCGATATGGAGTAATAAGCAAGGATTATTTCACATGGTGGACTGCAATTGGATTTACAGAGCAGATTAGCCTGTCACTGCTGCTTTCTCCACTCCATCATCATTTATGTCATCTTCAATCCTCTGCTCTCTATTTGTTTGTCTCAACTATTCTTTTAAAGGAATTAATACTGCTAAATCTTAACATTCCACTTTCATTTCATATTTTTCTTAATTTCTATGCATATAGATATGCCTTATTCTATGTGTTACCATATTAAATGATGTTTTATATGACGTCAGACCTAAAATGATTACAATAAGGTGAAAAAAAACCCCTCCTCAGTCTGACCTGTCTGTTAGATTATTACTGTGTTTAACAGTAGAATTACTGTACATTTTTTCCTGCTCAGTGTAAAGTAGCGGCAACATACCGTAAATAGTTTCTACAGAAAGGCTAAGCTGGAAATACAGCAATGAAAGCTACAAAATTGACAGCAACATACCGTCAACTGTTTATACAGTAACACATCATTAAGAACACAGAAATAATACTGTGAAAACAACAGTTTTACAGTGTGCTTTACAGGAAGGATTTACATGACCCCTTCCACACAATGAAACAGTGAAATGAAAGAACATAAAATGGTCTCCTTCACTATATTGCAGATCTTCTGAGGCCATACAATAGGTTTTTTGCTAGAACAAACACAAATTTAAGCCTTTGCAGATAATCTTGGTTCTAGAAATCTCAGCCATGTTTTGTTTTTACATTTATTTGACATTATACAGTACATTATACCGTAACGCATTTCTCACCCAGAAGCAAACATTTGCTTGTCATTCAGAAGCTTTGGACTGACATAAGTTTTTATTTTTGTCCAGTTGGAATTTTTTTTTAAACTATAAAATTTTCATATTTTGTAAATGGTATTCAGACCACAACCAGACCTGTTGTCGGTTGTAATCATTTCATTTTCCATCTCTTTCTTTCAGCCTTGTCTTCAGTACTGGCCTGAAACAGGTATGCAGCAGTACGGACCCATGACTGTAGAGTTGCTCTCCAGATCCACTGATGATAATGTGGTCACTCGTCTATTCAGGGTGAACAATATCACACGGGTAAGTGTTGAATGGATAATCTGAAAATACAGTAAGGTCCATATTGTGTCTGATATCACAATAAATATGCTCTTACCAACTGAACTACAGGAAACTAACATTACTTACTTACTTTTTACAATTCTGTTATTCTGTTAATAATGTTATAATTCAATTTCCCTCAAAGTGCTTAAGCTGGTGATATCACTTGTATTGTTAAAGATGTGTGTGAAAAAAATTAAAATATGTAAAAAAAAAAGGTGAAGGCATTTTCAATTGTGATTGCCCAATTTTGTAATATACAACACCTTAAATCATGAGCCATCCTCACCCAGGGTTGGCATGCGTTACAGTGCTGTACCTTATTAAATTCAGACTTTGTTAGATATATGAGCTGTCTGTTTTAGACATCGGTTGAGGATTTCTGAGTTCATTGCCACTCCAGAAAGGTTAATTAACTAAGAGGCTAATAATCTATTACGTGACTTAACACTGGAAAATGATTTTATTACAAGGCAAATTAAAACGGGGCTTTCAATGTTTGAACAATCATATCCATTTAATGAAATAGCACTGGCAATACATTTTGGAAATGAATCTTGTTACCTCTATCCTGATTAGTGTACGATAAAGTCCTTTATATTGTGTGTGCGCACTTGCGCGCTGGTGTCTCACTGTGGTCGGTGCTTCTGATATTGACCTGTCTGAATAAAGAGGCACTTTCTCACACCTTTAGCTGACCTCCATCCTCCCTGATGGCTTCATTGTCGACATCCTGTCTTCTTGAAATCTTGTCCCAAATGTTGCACCTCTCTTTGCTAGCCCCCTTTAGCACTTCTGTCAGCCGGCCTGTCAACCTTTAGCCACATTCTTATTCGCGCCTATGTCAGTTTAGCTAGCCCCTGTCAGCCTCCACATCCCTTCTGTCTCTCTCAGACTCTGCAAGCTTAGTAAACTCTCTATGTCATTGTCAGAAAATATCCCAAACCGCCTCTTCATCGGACCCCAGAGAGATCCACAGCAGCCTCAAAGACAAAAACATGCTTTAATGATTGTTCCAATTTGGGTGCTCATTAATCTTTAAAGGATCCCATCAATGACTTAAATTATGTGAATAACGTGATACTAATCTCAGTTAAATGTGCAATTTCCTTAACAAAAGTGGTTGAAACTTAAAAAAATATGGATTTTTTTCAACAAAGCAACTTTTGTGGTTATTTTTTAATATATTGTTGTCCACAAACATTTGTCGTATTCATTTGTCTATACAGTATCTTTTGAAACAGGATTGAATTGTTGAGCTTGACAGATGCAGTCAACATTAAAATTTGTAAAAGTGTTTCCTGTTCTCTTTCAACTTTTAGACCTGCTCTACTTTTTTTACAGTCATTTCATCTTTTTCTCTCTTTCCTCTTGATCCCGCTGTCTCTATTGTACAGTTGCAGGAAGGTCATCTGGTAGTGCGACATTTTCAGTTCCTGCGCTGGTCGGCTTATCGTGAAACTCCAGACTCTAAGAAGGCCTTCCTTAACCTGCTGGCCCAAGTGCAGAAGTGGCAGAGGGAATGTGGTGATGGTCGCACTATAGTGCACTGCCTGTGAGTTTCATATGCCGCTGTTTTCAAATGCTAATTGAAGGCCAGTTTCACATCATTGCATTGATTATAAAATCCATGTCTCACTTCAGCTTTAGAAGTCAACCAACTGCCTAAAGCATTAAATCTCTGGCTGCTTTTTAATGTCTTCATTTTCCTCAGTATTTGACTTCTGACTTCCGTCCCCTTAGGACGCAAGCCCGCCACCTGCACGAGTGTGTAGATCTGCCATCTATTAATGAGAGCAATGTTACAGATGCACTGTATCAGGCTTCAAAGCATCTGTGCCAGGGTGCCCTTCCTCTTTCAGTGTCCCGAGGGAAATGATCTTAGCTCAGTAGGATGTGACATTTTTATTGCTCGACTTTCCCCCAGAGCACTGGTACTTTCTATTCCTTCTTTCTCAGAAAGTATTGCAGATGTCAGGCAGCCCTTAGTGACACAAATATACCTCTTTTATTGCTGCTCCCTCAAGACATCTCTAATATAATCCACAAGCTTTGAAAGTCTATTGCACGGATCCCTCACCTTCATGTGATACAAGTAGTCTCTTTTTTCGAAGATGCTAATAAAACAATGTATTGATTTCTTTAAGAAACGGCGGTGGACGTAGTGGCACTTTCTGTGCTTCCACCATGATAATGGAGATGGTGCATCATCACAACATGGTGGACGTGTTCTACGCTGTGAAGACTCTCCGGAACTCCAAGCCCAACATGGTGGAGTCTATGGTTAGTGTGTTACTCACTGAAGCACTAATGAGTGGAGCTAATGTGACCCAAATGTAGTGGCATGAATTTGAGCCCCTCACAGGAAAAATCAGCAATTGAGTCCAAAAAACAATATATTGTAGCTGAGGAAAGTATTAGAATCACAATAAAATTTAAGAAATAAAAGACACTTGTTTTGACTTTATGACACCTGTAAGATGTTTGTCCCTTTTTAACCTTTTCTGTGTAGATGTGTAGATGTGTGTTAGTACACATAAATGATCTTCAAAGTTACAAATACCAAAGTTCATGATGAAGCGAGTTCAGCAAGGATTGTAGTCATCAATTTACTTTCGTAACGAATCAGTGTGGACATGTTACACATTTGCATAACGCCTGCCCGCTCTGTGCTTTGGTACAGAGTCTGTTTACAGAAGTCGGGGCACTTTGCTGCCATGTTCGCAACGCCTCCGTAGTACAAAACCTGCCATAGTAGTTTCCAAGTTTTTCCTAAAGTGCATGTCTCCCATGCCATTTTTTCCTGCTATGAAGGTTTTGCAAACATAGTAGGAAAATGCACACACTCAAGAGTGAGGCTTACACATGTACACATATTACATCTTAGAACAAACTAGCTGATCTCTCTGTTGCGCGTGCATATGTGGCTCTATTCGATCCATGAGTGAGAATCAGAAGCTGCAGATAAGGTAAGAGGAGAAACGTTTCAACACACGCTTTAAGCTAGTGACCAATCAGAATAGAATGGGCCAGCTTGACCAATCTTTAAAGGAGGGTGCTTTATAGAGACCAGAAGAAATTTGGCAGAGCTCAGGAGATTGGCGCTGCAATCATATAAAATATGAGAAAAATAATGATTTTTACAATAAAGCATGAAAACGCCACCACCTAGGCTTCTAAAAATTGTGGCATGTTTTTAAGAAATCTTGTTTTGAGGTTAATATTGCCTGTGAATGTTGCTAAAGCACATGATGTTACCTTGATTTGTTTACAGGAGCAGTACCGTTTCTGCTATGAACTGGCGCTGGAGTACCTGGAGTGTTTGGAGGTGAGATAACACCAGAGCTCATGACCAGGATCAATGTTGGTTTCAACTTCTCCATCCTGCCTCCACTATATTTCCTTTTTTTCGGGCCAATTCATGCCCATATGAATGAGCCTTTCTGTCCTCCAATGAGAATGCACATCTATGTCAAGAGTGGGAATGCCAGATTAGACACATTTCTTTAACATTCAACCTATATCGTCCTCTGTGCACTTTTGTTTTTGATGTTTTCTCCTTGTGCCAGATATTCCTGCCAAACCCTTTAGGGCATTGATGAGATTTTACCAACTTTGATATTATTATGTACATCTTTGACCGTGTGACTGGACCAGAACGCCGCCTCTCTCTGCCTTATTATACTAAGCAGGAGGAAAACACGCTGTAATCCAACTAAACCTTACGAATGCAACAGCGACAAAATGGGTGATATTGTGTATGTACATTATGTGTATTGTTATCCTGTGTACATGGTGCAATCCGCTGTGGTGATGCACCTGATTTTAACTGAAAGGATTCCCTGAATGTGAGGATGTCATTCTTGATGGAGGTTTTCTTTACTTTTAATGACTTAAAGGTGGTGTGTAAATTTTTCTTTCTCTTTTCTAGTAACTACATTCTTTTATTGCAAAGGCAAATATAAATACTGTTTCCGACAAAGCAACAACCAAATATTCTGTGATAAAAACTGAAATTTGACCAAGGGAAACTTTTGCAACCAGTCATTTTTGCAGTTATTTCTGTTAAAGCTGCTGGTGCAAGATTTACACACCTTACCTTTAAATCACATTGTATAAACTTGAAGGTGTCAGTATTTGACAAGCACGCAAGATGAGTAAATACCAAGATGGTTTCAGGGTTTATTTCTTGTTTTTGTGTATATAATATATATTTTGCAAAAAATGTTTCTAGATGTTGTCTTTAATGTGCCAGCTCATTTTTGTAGGTGCGTGTGTGTGTGTGTGTGTGTGTGTGTGTGTGTGTGTGTGTGTGTTTAAGAAGAGGATCACTCATGGATATGCATGCCTGTGTCATGTTTCACTGCAATCCATTGTGACCCCGTCTGCTTTGGGTTTCTTATGCCAGGTGCCCGCTGTCAATGAGTACAGTAAAAACAAAAAACAAATCACATTCAAAACTACACAAATATATCAATGAAATGAAAAAGCTTCTATGGGAATAAAGTGAGGCACTCACCAAGAAAATGCTTTTTATCTTTGTATTTATTTGTTGTGTTTTATTTTCTAAAAAAAAGATGTAAGAGGAAAAATAAAACATTTCAATGTTGCATTTATCTCGTTGTCATTTTTGTTATTTATTTTTCAGTAACTTTTACCTTGCTAAGTTTAATTAACAATATATGTGTGGAAAATCGAATTCCAGTCAGGACATTTTTGCCAGGTTTGACCCCAATTTTGTCATCTATACGCAGGTTCCATATCTATTACAAAATATTGCTACTTATGAAGCCTAAAATGGTTAGCCGTCCTGTAGCATAGAAACGTTTAAATCTAAACTAAAGACTCTTTAAAAGACTCTTGAGCTTATCAAGTTCATACTCTCTCTATTTATACCTTGGGATGCCCTTTTTTTCTATGATAATGTTACTCTAATCCAAATACAATTGTTCATGTTTGTTTAGTTAGTATATAACTTTCTATATTAATGTGTATTAATTAAAATTAAAGTTCACCCCCAAAATATAAATCCTGTCATTTAGTTACCAATGTCATCAACAATCCACACACAATTTTTTTAATTCCATAACTCAAAAACAGTGTCTTAAATTAGGTTCTACAGTAGCATTTAAAGTGGTTCCCCTATAATTATATGCAAAATAATCATATGCAATATATGCTATTTTGCACATGTTTTTAGAGCGCAGTGTGACATCACAATGGAACTGGCCCCGCCCATGACTGGTGACGGGCTCTGTCATATTAGCATATATCCAGTGAGTCATACACGGTCCGCATTTCAGTCACACACAAGATGTGATCAGATTGTGTTCAGTTTCTAAAGTTCTGTGTTTTTTTCACTTGTAAGTCACTTTGGAATTACCCACTGGAGAATCAGTATTTTAATAGAGACCAAAATCTGTAATCAAAAGTAAAATTATAATATTACCCTGTTGTTCCAAAAACAAACGATCTAAACTATGCTATCCACTTTCACAACCACTTGAATTTTCCTTCACTAGCAATTATGAATAATTTATTGTTTATAAGTACATTACAACAGTTATTGTTGACCTTGTGATGAGTTTGCTGTTCATTATAGGCCTGTTTGTCACACAGGTCATTTTTCAAGTAGTAAAATACAGGGAACAAACAAGTGTTTAATGTGTTTAAGTTTACTTAGAGTGGAAATGAAGCAGTCTATTATATTTACATTATATAGAAGACTGGGTTTCACTATAATAAAGCACTGATATTGCAGACAAAGCTTGACCGGTAACAACTGAGAGCCAACACTAATCACATAATCGATTTACTTCTCACACTCTGTATTTCAATATAAAAGTTAAATGAATACATACTGACATGTCCATATTTGTGTTTGTTTGTGATTATAGATGACCCACAAACAGCAGCGTCAGGCTGTTTCTTGGGTTGCAGTAATAAGTGAATCTTTGCAAGCTGTGATTTCGTTTGTGCTTATCATTTAATTAGACATGCTTTAATGGGCTTTTTATCAAATACCTAAACAGGCCAGTGGCTTTCAATGGTGGCGATGGATGACTCCTGCTGATCCATTGATCTCTGTCTTATTTCCCACAATGCTGTTTATTTAGAATTGTCTGATAAGGTCAAATGAATGACTGCTTTCTCTGCCTCATCTCAGCAGCTTACATTTATCTTTCTTTATCTATGTACCCCGACATGCAATGGGTCACATACTACTGCACGCTACATAATCTGTTTTACAATTTGTGTCATTTGAATTTGCATAGTATCCTCTGGTTTTGTTGGGAATCGTACAAAACATCTTCAAACTGCTGTCCAAACGCAAAAGAAATTATTTTATGGTTTAGTTCTTTTGGCATGCGTAACAAATTCTTTTTTTAGGTTTACATTTATTGACTGTAAAAAGACTTGCTGAAGTCTAGATTTCTGAAAGTGGTGGCATGATTTTACAACACCTGTAAGAAAGTATGAAAGAACTGAATGATGGTTGGTGTGCAGTGCTTCATTGTGTGTGTTGGAAGACTGCAGCAGAGCACTGTCTGTTTAACAGCGATTACAGAACCTGGATGTGCTCTATTACATCTCACACAATACCTCCATCTACAAGGCCAAGCTTCTGTCCCTTTCTACAGGTGCTAATATAAACATTGATGCATTGTTTCCCATGGTCTTAGGAAACATTCTTTCAAGGTTTGCCCTCATTGACTTGCCTTGAAAAATTTAGGAAATGATAGATGCAGCACAGGCGTTTAGTTTACAGTTCCTTGTGTACAGTATTGTAAGTATTTTATAAGCAGTATAAGCTCTAGGTATTTTAAAACTACACAATATCTAATTCAATATCATGCATGGTACATATGAACTACTGAGCTATATGGAACAACTGTATGATCAAAAATAAGACAAACTGTGTCCCTTTAAATATAGGCTACTCTTGTCCAGCGTTGGCTAAAGATAAATAAATATACAGAGCACTTAATATATTGATACAACATAAATGATAAAGAGTACTGAATTAAACATGCGATAATGGGAAAATGATGTATTGAGTTTCTACTTTGTTTTATTTGAAAGTCATGATTTGTTACCACCTTGTTCTATGTAGTTGTTGGTTACTGTTAGTACAATATATGCATATATCTGTTTGTTTGTTCTTGCTAACGTTTTCAAAATTATACAACAGTATTACCATGTAGTATTGGAATAGGTATACATATTTTTTATCTTCTCTGATTTTTATCCCTTTATTCCTCATATGTTGCATATTGTTCTACATATAAAAATATTATTTATTATATGAAAGATGGGTGTAAGATGGGTGGTAGTAACTTGATTGAAATACAATATTCAAATACAAATATGCAATTAACTATTAATTAAAAATAATAAATAAAAATTGCAAATTGCTGTTATAGCTAAACATTTACTCCTTATTTGTAATACATTATTTCTTCATTACATTAATGGTTACATAATAAATAACAAACTTAATGAACTTAATAAAATAAATAACAAGAAACTCAAAAAGGATACATAAAAACCATAAACCGATAACTGTGATGAACATGTACACAAGAGACAATAGATGATTGTTAAACAATGTCTGTGTTCTAGTAAGGCTGAATGTGACTGCTGCCATGTTATCAAGCATCATCGAAGGCCATCTCAATATGAACGACCCTTGGAAAGCTTTTGTTTCACGTCTTTCATTTGGCTTTTAAATGCATAAAGTGTACCATTCACGTCCTTCAGCCCCCACAATACTTTGCACATGTTTAAAAAAATGATGGAAAACGAGACTGTACTGAGCTTACCTGACATCATTATGATATGTAAATCAGAGAAATGTCTTCAGAGATAAATTCAGTAAAGTTTGTTTCATTTAGGTTTAAATTATTAATCTAATGCTAAATTGACCATGTTAAAGCAATTAATGTTAAAGACTGTTAATACATGATTCTCATTAATTGTACTGTATTAATATATATTACATGATCTTCAACATCTCTCTTTTAGTTTTAGCATCGTGACTGAAGGGTTGAAAACTGTTATGACATTGCCATGCAAACTTATTAGACAATCCCATGCTAATGTTCTAAGACTTCAGCCCAGAAGCCTTAGAAAGAATGGTCTGGCCTTCCAATTGAGAGGCAACCAATAAAAACCAACGAAACGTCCATGAAACAGAACAAACTCTAACCCTGACACATCCTCAGTCATTTACAGTTGATTGATAGAAAATCTAGAATCTTAACTTTGTGTTCAGTGAAGAAGGCCTTTTTTTGTTGGTTGCTCAATATGATTTTGTCAAGTGAGAGATGAATGTTGACCGTGCAACAACATTTCTGTAGAAAAAAAAAAACTTATTCTGATCACAAATCCTAACCATAGCTTACCTCTTGATTCAGAGGGAAATGATGGGTGAGAAATAATAATGTAAAAGGACCTAGAACCATAAACTTTTTCTTCAAACCTGACTGGAAATGTTGACCCAGGAACATTGTCAAAATCAGGAAAGGCCGGTTACACAGTGCTTGCATTTCTAAAGTTAAATAAACATCAGTATGTCGTTGTGTCAGTCTATTGTTGTTGCACACAATGAAAGTTAATCTATGCATGAGATTGCAAATTGAAGATTTCGTATAAAAATGTCACAGGCATCCTGAAAAAATGCATCACACTGAATCATATTTTGTAGTTCCAGGAGTATTTGCCAGAAGTACCTGCTTTTTATTGTGTTTGCACTGCAGGAACTTGGGAGGATTTTAGTCCAGAAACGCTTTTTAGCGGGACTGAATTAGATCGTACTTCAGAGCACAACAGGAACTTACAGTAGCGTATTTTGACTGACTCAGAGCAGTATTAAAAGGGTCATATGATGTGATTTCTTGTTTTTCTTTCTCTTTAGTGTGTTATGTAGCTTGTTATGTAGTTTGTGCATGTATAAGATCTGCAGATTTCTTAAACCCAAAGAGATATTCTTTGTAAACGTTAAGGTTCAGTCACAGCTTCCTAAAACGGCTCGTTCAACACACCACCACATTTCTACATCAGTCTGTCAGGGCAGAGTTTCCAAACCGCCCAAATGTAAATGCAAAGAAAGAAGTCGTACCTTTATTCTCTCTGTTGTATTGTTGCCGCAGGGGCCGACATGTTGTGAAGACGCTGTGTTTTTCAAATATGGAAAGAGCCGTAACATTTCCATCACACGCTTTTCAGAACGATGAGCTTTGTAAAGAATGGCAGTGCAGACAGGAGCAACAATAGTCTATGGTATGTGTAAAATAATGACTTGCTGAAAGCTGAATAGACACATTGCATTAAACAAAATACACAAAATGATGTTCTTTTTATAACCATCATATGACCCCTTTAAGAGGACATTAAATGAAATGTTTTTGTTATGAAACTGTGTCATCCAGAAAGCTATTTCAATTTGCAGCTGGTGTCTATGTAGACAGTTAACTATTTGAATAATAACACCTCAGAGTCTCCTTATATAGCTGTAGACCGACAGACACCTTTCCACATGTTTTGTACACAAGCAAAGCAAGAAGAGAGGGCTGTGGTGAGCAGTAGCTCTGTATCAGTAAACACAGCTACAGAGACATCAATATTTTTCAGTTGTTAACAAGTTTGGGCCAACAGGGTTGAATACTTAAGTGAGGCTGGGATTGCTAAACTCCCCAGCAGTGCCATCAAGCCTTTGTTGGGGATTTTGTGCCATTGCATTGTTAACCTTTTTGTTGTAATATCAATATACCGGTAGACTAAAACTATTAATGGATTTCTTAAGGATTTGTGAACAGAAATTGGATGTTTTAAACTGTAAATTCTCTTGTTCTTTGAAAATATGATATGAAATTATATGATGATAACGCAAGGTACTAAAATATGAAACTATTATGTACTCCCAGTAGAAAACGTAGCATCCCAGCATTAAAACACTTCTTTAAATACTTTATAGGTTAAACAATGCACCTATAGTGTTGGGTTGGTGTATAACTGAACACTTTTAAGTTAAACCAAGTCATGGTTGAATTTGTTCATCTTTGACCCAATGATAAAACAACCCAAACTGAGTTCATTTTAACCCAACATTTTTACAGTGTGTTTGTTATTATGGCTGTACGTGTGGCTGTACAGTATGAGTAAAAAAGTTTAATCAATTAACATTGTAAAGTCATGTAAAACATGTACAAATCCTGTACAAATCCCTTTATTAGTGTAGATAAAAAAGATTTTTTTGTGGCACGGATGGCCTCCAAACAGACCCTGACTTTATTACAGCTGAAGCTCTTATTTTTTCATGCATGAGTACAAATTTAAATTTGCTTAATATATTCAAACTCACAGTTGAACTTGCATGAAATCAGTGAAATAAAAAAGATTTCTCTGATGAACTTCCTGAACCACAAAGCTATTTTTCAGTTTATGCAGCATAAACTAAGACAAATGAATTTATTCTCTCTCGATCTGTGACACGGAGGCTCTACAACTGAATCTTTTGCATCCCTGCTCACTGGATGTTGGCTCTTTCTCTTTTTCTTCTTTGATGACATCTTTCATATGCTTTGACATGACGTTGTAATTCTGTCTAGCTCCGTCAGGAAGGATCTGTGAGGACGGTCTGACATGCTGGGAAATTGCCTGCTGGAACATTTATAAAATCTGAAATCACGTAAAAAAGTAAAGGGGTATGTTCTCGAAAATGATGAACCTTACGTGGACAATTTTATTTCAAGAAAATGATCACAATATAAAAACTATGTTATTTAAATTGAACATTTTCCATTTTTCCCCAACAAGCATGTTCTTGATGTGCTTGGTGGGAAATAAAGTGTCACAGTTATTCAGCACAGATTAGTTTTTCTCACCAATAGTTTAAGGATTTACTATATGTGTACATATACACTTTGTACATTAAATTGTTTATTTATATTGTTTGCTTTAGTGTGTCAGTAGTAAATATAAATTTGTAAACATTATATGTCATTAATTTTAACATGAAGTAAAAATAATAGGAAATAACGTCTATAATCTAAAAATTTATAGTTTGTCATGATTTAATTAAAATTCAACTATGAAATATTAAAATGAATACAGGAATAAATGACAGTTTACAGGTTAAAATATCAGTAAGAAATTTCTGTTCTTTTGTTTTGGTCAGTCATATGATGTATACTACAAAGCCCCCCCTTTTCTTTTACTAATTTCAACTAAGGAAAGTAAAGATCATTAAGGGGACATCAGTTAGTTTTTTCCTTTTGGGTGACCCAGCATATCTCCTTCTCCTGTAGCTCATAAAGGGTTACCAAAGTCCGTTTACTGAAATCATGCACTCCGCCAGACAAGACAACAATCCTAAAATCCCAATTTCATAATATATTTCCGACCAACAATCAAAACTGACATTAACTGTAACATAACCTTTGTTTTAGTAAGCTTAAATTGCCAAATAAAACTCCTTTTCCAAGATGGCTTCAGCTACTGCGCATGTGCACAGGTTAGCTAGCACCTCACGAGCCTCCGTAAACAGCCCCTCCCCTAGAGAAACATCAGTCTTTAACCATTGGTGATTGGCTCTCCCATATTGAGCGCCTCATTCATAGTAACGCCAGTGGCGCATCTTGTTAATATTAAGTATCTTTGGTTACACCCAGAGTAATGCTGTTACTCCACCTCAAGAGTCTTTCAACTTGTATTCTTAGTGCCGCCAGGACCATTGTGGAAACTACATTTAGGACGCTAAAGTCAACATGGAGTTCCTCTTGACAGGCAGTTATTTTTACCACACCTTTATCCACTATATAAATTGCTGTGCTTCTACATAATTACTGTGAAACAGAAGTCCAGTGCAAACCCTGCCTGGCTGGAGGACACAGTGGTTTTGGAGAATGCATCTGTCCAGCCTACACCACGACCAAGATCAACATCTGACCCTGCTGGTGAAATAATAAGACAAGCTCTCACTCGGGAAACAACTTTCCACTGTGCCAACAACATTTCTGAACAGTTTTGGCTTTTACAGTCTATCCTTAAGACCACATAGTTCAAATGGAAATACATAAAACATATGAACAGAAATGTTCGTTTGTGTTCCCATTGTGTTCTGTGCTAAAAATCTGGTCAGTGTAGAGGCGATCTTTCCTGACTGTGGCATTAACAATCCTGTGATTTTGAATGAGTAATTCATTTGTAAAATACATTTTGAATTTGTAAATTTCTACAAAGAAATAAGCATTGATGTCAATAAATATAAGCATGGTTGTCACTAATCCTCACATGAATTACTTTTAGATCATCATTATTACACATGTAGTTATGTTGCTTTAGAAGGCTGTCTGAAATCTTAAGAAATACTTTTACACACAGATGCTGCTTCTAAAGCAAAGAGTAAGGCAAGTGTCTTAGCTCGGACAAGAATTCATCGATCACAGTAATATTTACTGGAACCCCCCCAAAAACATTTTAAAAAGTGTTATCTACCACTAGAAATGAAGCATGCTGTCATTAGCCAATTTAAGAATAATTTATTGTAAATTTTCTCTTCAGGGGTCGTGTTTAAACAGCACCTGTTGTTGAATTATGAATGTTCCTGAAGCTCTAACATTATTACAATCTTTCAGTTATTGTGCTTGTTTAAACTAAACATCTGATATATTAAAATGAAAACTGCAAAAAGATAATTATATTTTAATTTATCATTCTGACATATTTTAGGACAAAGCTCTGCAGTTGATAAGATGCATGTTATAAAGGTTTTAATTAATCATTGTAAACTGCATGTTTCATATCTGGCATTCTGATGCTGATGGCATCTTTAGGGTAAATACTGTAGATGAAGTGCACTTACATGTGTGAATACATAATTTTACTGAAAAGAGAAATCCAGGATTTTCACTGAAAATGAATGATTTGCATGTGTGGCCTACTGTTCTCTGTCAAGGGAACTCAACGCTGCGTCAGCGTTTGACGCTATGGGAACGCCTTTGCGTGACTGCGTGAAGCACGTGTGTAAAATTGCCGAATGGCTAGACTGGACGTCACAGGCGGGTGACGTCAGGACCAGGAAGCTATAAAAGGACCTTGGGATGCACACACATTCAGCTTTTGTGCCTTCACCTGTGCTCGCTACATCACGAGCGGGGATCAGCATGACTTTTGTGTTGTATGTTTAGGGGTAGATCATGCCCGGTCGGCGCTCGAAAACACCGACTGCGAGCATTGTGAGGCCCCTCCCCTTCGCACACTCCGCTCTAGGCTCGCATGTGTAGATAAACATGCGAGCGGTTCCCGTGGCGGTGCCGTTTCTGCCGAGGCAGAGCGGCGTCTCCCGTCATGGGGATCGCAGATGGACTTAGCGGATGGGTTGGAGACGGGCTCAGCCCTTTCTCCGCCCCTCTCCACTTCGTCCTCTCTCGCGCTCGGGCAGCAAGCCCGTGCTGCGGTTCCTGCTGCTCGAGTCGGGAGTCCGGGTCTCTTGCTATCTTCCTCCGAGGAGGGAGATATGCAGAGCGCGGATATGGGGAGCGTAGATCCAATGTACGAAGACCTCGTTGAGGTTGTAACGCGGGCAGTCGCGCAGTTAAAGCTCGACTGGCCAGCGGAAGTTCAAAGCACACGTCAACCCAGTAAACTTGATGAGCGCTTTTTAAAACCAAAAAATCCACCTCACCGCCGGGGCTTACCATTTTTCCCTGACCTTCATAATGAATTAGCAGGATCACGGTCCCGGCCATACTCTGCCCGTGTTTTTAACCCCCGAATGTCTGTCTACTCTAACATTGCAGGGGCTAAGGAGCACGGGTATGAGACAATGCCAGTGGTGGAACAGACGCTCGCGGGCTATCTGTCCCCGTCATCGGCATCGTCACTCAAAGCCCCGGTACTCCCATCAAAGCCGTGTAGAACAACTTCAGCTTTGGTGGGGAAGGTTTATTCTGCAGCAGGTCAGACTGGAGCATGCCTTCATACGATCTCCATGCTCCAGGCTTATCAGGCGGACCTGCTGCGGGATTTAGATGAGGGCGAGGGTGTGGACCCGGATGCAGTTAAGGAGCTGCGTCGGGCTACTGATGTGTCTCTCCGCGCCATACATGAAACAGCCAAGGCGGTTGGAAGATCTATGTGCGCGTTGGTGGCTATGGAAAGGCACCTTTGGTTAAATCTGTCTGGTATCAAAGCAGCCGACAAAGCCTTGCTGCTTGATGCCCCGCTTTCTCCCGGTGGCCTATTCGGTGATGCTGTTAGCACAGTTGTTGACAGGTTCCGGGAAACTAAGAGTCAGGCCGCGGCTTTCTCTCAGTTCCTCCCTCGCCGTCATCGGGGTGCTGAGGCTGCTGGGCGGGAGCAGCCTCAGCCTTCTACTTCCTATCGCTCCAGACAGAAGGAGAGTGTTAGCTCCCGAGCCCCACCACAACGTCAGTGGGGCTCCGAGGAACATTCTCAACCCGTCCATCTCAGCCTAAAACGAACCTGAGGGCCGTTATCCAGGCGAAGAAGGAGGGGTCTAAGAGGCGGGGCACCTGACTTCTGCGGAGTCAGGTTGCCCCCGCACACCCCCTTGGGTCGGATCGGATAATGCCTCATTATACGGCGCCCGGTCCTTCCCTGTGCCCTCCTCTGGCACCACACGGTGCGCTCAACATCGCACCCCCTCGAGTTTTCCCCGGCCAGTATAGCCCAGGGTTCCGAGTTAATACAACACATAAGACCAGACACCAGCCCCGAGGGGTTGGTTCCTTTAGTGAATTACCTGGCAGCGTGGAAACTTCTGCCAAACATTTCACGCTGGGTTCTACAAGTGATAGAATACGGCTACACGATTCAGTTCGGGCGAAGCCCGCCTGTGTTCAGAGGGGTCATGCCCACCAAGGTGGGTCCCGACCAAGCTCTGGTCAATGGAACACGAAGTACTCACACTCCTGGCAAAGGGGGCCATAGAAATAGTTCCTCCTCCAGAGAGAGAAGCGGGGTTTTAGCTTCTTCATAGTTCGCAAAGAAGGGCGGAGGCTTCGCTTCATAGTTCCCAAGAACGCGCTTCGCGTTGAATTCAGATCTTCGGTAAAGAAACTGAAGTTCAAGATGCTTACACACTCAAACAGATTGTGACCCAAATCAGATCTGCGGACTGGTTTGTCACAATGAACATGAAGGGCGCGCATGTTCCATCCTTCCCAACACAGAAAGTTCCTGAGGTGCGGCTCTCGAAACTGAAGTACCAATACCGGGTGCTTCACTTCGGTCTAGCTCTGTCACCCCGCACCTTTACCAAATGTGTAGATGCTGCACTGTCACTGCTGCGTTTACAGGGCATTCGCATACTGAATTATATAGACGACTGGCTCATTCTGGCCGAGTCGGAGACTTTAGCGGCTCAACATCGAGATGTTGTTCTTCGCATCATATGGAATTGTTGGGATTACGGCTGAGCGCCAAGAAGAGTTCACTTTCTCGGTTCAGAGAATAACCTTCCTAGGTGTAGAATGAGACTCGAGAGTCATGTCTGCACGCCTCACTTCAGCATGCATATGGTCCATTCAGACAGCCATGACAGTGGTCAGGCTTCATCAACGAGTCACAGTCCTGCAGTTTCAGCAGATACTCGACCCTTACAATGGTGGCTCAAGTCCAAGGGGTTTTCCCCGAGGGGGAACCTCTCCCGCACTATTCAGGTCACTCACAAGTGTCTGAGGGCACTAGTAGTGTGGACCTGGGTTTCTCTCCCAGGGCCCTGTTCTGGGGTCAATATGTCATCATGTATGCGCTAATGACAGAGCATCCCTGATGGGCTGGGGGGCGGTAATGGAAGGCTGCTCCGCCAGAAGCTTATGGAGGGGCCGCCAGCTCGAGTGGCATATAAATTACCTAGAGATGATGCGTTAAGGCAGTTCCTTCCTCGCCTCAGAAACAACCATGTTTTGGTCCTGTCGGACAACACATCGGTGGTTGCATACATCAACCACCAAGGAGGTCTGCGTTCGAGCCCTCTGTACAGACTGGCACACCAGATTCTGATGTGGTCAGGCAAGCGTGCATCCGGGACGGTTGAGCGTGGGAGCAGGCGCCCTGTCGAGAGCAGGGGCGAGGCCAGGGAATGGAGACTTCACCCGAGGTGGTGCAAATGATCTGGGATATTTTTCTCCCAGCAGAAGTGGACCTGTTTGCGTCTCAAGAGACTACGCACTGTCCTCTATGGTTCTTCCTAACACCTCCAGCCCCACTGGGGCTGGACGTTCTAGTACATCCGTGGCCGAGGCTACGCCTGTACGCTTTTCCCCCGATCGCTCTGCTCCCGGGAGTCCTGGAAAGGGTGCGCCAGTTATGGCCGATTTATGGAACTGATTTCGCTCCTGGACGGCACCCCGTTGAGGCTGCCTGTCAGGGAAGATCTCTTGTCTCAGTCGCAGGGCACCATTCGTCACCCTCGCCCAGAGATATGGAAACTGTGGGTCTGGCCTCTGAGGGAGCCAGGGTTATCAGCACGGGTCTTTCGACCGAGGTCGTAGACACCATTTTACAATCCAGGGCTCCCTCCACGAGGAAGCTATCGCCTGTAAAGTGGGAAGTCTTCTCTTCCTGGTGTTCAGGTCGGCGTCAAGACCCAGTTAACTGCCCGATCAGCGTGGTGCTGGAGTTCTTGCAAGACCGTTTTTCTTCAGGGCTGATGCCCTCGACTATCAATGTCTATGCGGCAGCCATCTCTGCCTTTCATAGCCTTGTTAACGGCCAGTCCGTGGGTCGAGACCCACTGGTTATACGCTTCCTCCGTGGTACTAGGAGACTAAGGCCTGTGTTGCGTGCCAGAATCCCCACTTGGGACCTGGCGGTGTTACTTCAAGGGTTAGCGGTTGCCCCGTTCAAACCCATTGAGACCAGTCGGCCAAATTCCTGACCCTCAAGAAAATTTTCTTGTTGGCAGTATCTTCTCTGAAGAGAGTTGGCGATCTCCAAGCTCTCTCAGTTTCTCCTTCATGCCTGGCATTTGCACCAGGCATGGTTAAAACCTTCTCTACCGAGGGTAGGATATGTGCCTAAAGTTCCCACCAATGTGCGAGGCACATTCACGCTCTAAGCCTTCTGTCCTCCTCCCTTCAAGGATTCAGACCAGGAAAAAGCTAATTTACTGTGTCCAGTGCGAGCACTGGACGCCTACGTTCACAGAACTGCTCCCTTAAGAAAGTCTGAGCAGCTGTTTGTGTGTTTTGGTCCTCCCGCTGCTGGGCTGCTGGCGACCAAACCAACTCTTAGCAGGTGGACAGTCAAGGCTATCTCACTTGCTTATGAAGCTTCTGGACAGCAGTCTTCACTTTCTGTCAAAGCTCACTCAACCAGGGGTATGGCGGCCTCTAAGGCCTTAAGGTCAGGGGCCACGCTCGAGGATGTGTGTAATGCGGCCGGCTGGTCCTCGCCGCTCACGTTTGTGCGTTTTTATGATCTGGACCTGGCTTCCACGCCAGGCTCCCACGTATTGCGGCCCTGAGGGGTCCGTCCTTTCTGAATAACAGCCGGGGTGTCTTGCTGTTACTTCTCTCTTGGGGCCTGGCTCGAGGGTCAGGACCCCGTGCCAGGGGGCCCCGTGCACTTCGGCCTTGAGGGGTCGATGTGAACTGAGACAACGGCCAGTGGAGTCTTGCCGTATGTTCTTTCTTCTGGTCCTGGCTTGAGAGCCGGCTGGGCGCAGCTTCGGCACTATACGCTGAATGTGTGTGCGTCCCATATATTATAGCTTCCTGGTCCTGACGTCACCCGCCTGTGACGTTCAGTCTAGTCATTCGGCAATTTTACACACGTGCTTCAGACGCAGTCACGCAAAGGCGTTCACATAGCGTCAAACACTGACGCAGCATCTCGTTCCCTCTTAGGGAACAAAGGTTACAGTCGTAACCTGAGACGTTTTCCATCATGTGCAACATAAACAAGTCTAAAAAACATATACAGTTTCAGAAGATTGGGTTAGGTTAGGTCAGAAGTAGGCCTTAGTTAAATACCAACAGTTAAAAGAAGCATTAAAGAACAATTCTGGTGTTCTTACAGTGAGGATGTATAATATCAGTATAAAGAAGTGTATTTCTTGAGCTTTATTAATGGATCTGTTAGTGTGCAAAATGTTTGGATAACCATATGAAAGCTGTTTGACATGGTACTGATTGCGTTCTGTACATGTTAACATTATATTCTGATAAATGTAAAAATGTTTGTGCCATGGAATAATCTATGAGGAGAGAAGAACAGATGCAGGAAGGACAGCAAAACCACAGGCAGTCAAACAAGTTTTCCCACTATGTCTGTCTTTCTCTGCCCTTTACTTATTTACCACACTGTATCCCACAAACAATGCACTCATAAGCGTCTACTTTTACACATTTTTGACTCATCAAAACATGCATAGATAAAATAAGTGAAGTTTATGTCATGACTCAGTTTGTTTCCTATATCATTCTGAAGGCTAGCAGAGAAACAGTAAGCAGTACTTAGTTTATAATGTATGTGTTTTTATAATAGATTAGCACCTACATCCTCTTTCTTTTCATTCCTGCCGCTGTAACATCTCATTCCAATAAATTCTCCTCTGAGCTAATGAATGATGGTCTGTGATTACTGACTAATTCTGCTGCTAATGTCCATATCTTTGAGTTGTGCCAGGTGTACTACCGGCAGAAGGGAGTTTCTTAGAGAAGCAGTTAACACTAACTCGACCATTTCCAGAGCACTTCACATCCTGTTAACACAGGTCTATTATTTAATGGAGCATTAGCAATATAAGGGCTGATGGTCTGCAGCAGAAAGAACAGCTGATCTTAGCATATTTTCTTTTCTTTTAGTTGTTCAAATGCTTAGAGCATGGCACTAGCAACTCCAAGGTCATGGGTTCGATTCCAGGGATTGCACATACTTATCTGTCTACTTAGAAACTAATTACAATCATATGTATAATCTATTATAATGAAAGAAGTGCATTAAGACTCTTTTTTTAGTACCCTTTGTATAGAAAAAGTAACAGAACATGGTCTGTTTCTTTAATATCTGTACACCAGCTTGACCTTAAATGTTAAAGTATAACAGAAGAACAATGAAAGTGTAAATGAAGCACATGCTTGTGATGGGTCTCCTCTTTCTTTCTTTATCCTTCTCTAACATTCTTATCCTTTTTTAAATGTTAGGCAGATATAGAGACTCCACAGTTTTTTTTACTGTGCTTTCAGATCATAGTTTGTCATTCACATCAGAGCAAACAGCTCTCCCAAGGACTTAGTGGCTTCTCTCGGACAGAATACTAATGAAAGCAACACTCTCTGTTCATTTCTCTATCTGCAAGCTGTGAAGCCACACATTTTAATCAAGGAAAGTGACAATGGCATGGGATTGCTCGCCCCTTCATGATAAGCGGGTCCAAATAATGCGTGTGACCCTATCTCTATGGGGCTCTGGAGAAATAATTAAGAATTTTGACCTCTGCTCACTAGAAACCTTTACTCCTGAGAAGTTGCCATGTTGGTAGTTTTTTTCCAAGATGCTTTTAGGAATAACCATGCTTTTCAACCAATTCTGTTTCAAGTACTGCAGCTTGAGTGGCTCAATAAGTCTATAGCACTAATAACATAAATATTATTTAAATAGGGAATAATTATTAGGTGTGTATTTGAGTGCCTCCTGCTTCTTTTTTTTAAAGAACTGAGTTTTCCTGTTTCCTTTAATTTGCATATACTGTAGATACAGTTTTCACCTTATTTTTATTTTTAAGCAGTATGCGACATATTTAGCACATATTTAGCAGTACGTGAAGGAAAGAAGTATCCAACGATACTAAAAAAGTAAGCAATTAGGTTACAACAAGAGGCTGTGCTTTATTGTAAAAAAAAATCATGCCTTTAACCCCTCCAACCCCTTCAGTTGTGAATTATTCATGATAAAGCACTCGCCTCCAGTACATTATTGCTTTTATAGAACATTTATCACACATAAAAATCTGTATCAATGCAACTTTCATGAAGTAAAATCACTAAAAGTCTTCCTTCCGCTGGATAAAATAGTCTGTGAGTGTGATGTATGTTTATTTAAGGGTGATGTGCAGTGATACACACAATCATTGAGTGAAAAGCCTTGGTTCAAAACTGTGATATCATGAATCAAACACTATTGATTAATCAGAATCAGAACTGAAACTAACCATTTTATAATATTTCTTAAATCATTTTCGAAAGTAGTTTATGAATAAAGTTTTTTTGGGGGAAAACTAAATATTTTGGAGATGTTACTTTCATGAGGATTGACACGGTTGATGAAAGGAGTGATATCACTATCAAACCTCATCACAGAGCAATATGATATTTTCTTTAAATAAATTTTCTTACTTTACTCTGTCAGGACACACTAGCATTTATTTTATGACTTTCTAAGCAAATCTTTTCATCTAAATAATGTGTCTGTGAAAATGCGGTGAATGATAATATGATGTCATCATTGTATTAAAATACAGATAAAATGGTAGAATTGTGTTTATAAACAAAGAATAATTCTACTTTGTTTGTATGATTCATATTTGATTATATTAGTTTGTTGATGTGGAAATGTTGCTGTTTACAAAACTAATGGTAGGTGAAATTGTGGGACGTGTTGTGTCCCATTGCTGCAGTCAGAATCACTGGGCTGATATATATGTAATTGATGGAGACGGCTTTTTGGAAATTAGCCCTTAGCTTTTTAATGCCTTTAGAGAAATAATGACACGAGAGCCAGTTTTCTGCCCTATCTCTTCCTGTTTTGTTGCGAGCAGGGCAGAAGTTATAATGCACTGACGTTAAATCAATAACCAATCAGCCGCACGGCAATGCAGAGACTTGTATTTGGTTAACCTGAGGGTGAGATATTTCCACATATTGATAATGAAGATGGGGATCTTTTCCCATTTGAGATACTTTTTAATGGTTTAATCAGTCTGGCTATGTGTGGGGAGGTTTCAGATCTGAGGTCTTGCTGAAGCTCAAGACTGTATTCTGTATTTCATCAATAGATTTTTCTGCTTCAATGTCAGATATTAACATATCTTTATAAAGTTGTTCTCGTCATGGTTCTGTTTTTGTAGGCCTTTTTCTCAGATTGCCACAGCACACAGTATCAGGGCATGATGTTTGAATCCTGACTTACAATGTGAAATAGCCCTATACAGTACTTAAACTATTTACAGTGTCCTACCAACTATCTAAACAATTAAGCTATATGTATTGTTTTATAGCCTATAATGGACACAAAAGTAACATTAGCTGTTTTTTTCTTTAATTGACCCTCATCATTAATTGTAGGAAGGAGATTTAGCTAAAACAGATGAGTGCATTCACCGCAGCGGGTGTTCTTCAATAATATCATGCTGAGAAAAGTAACAAATGCACCAGCAGTTCATTACAAAGCCTGAGCTCTGTAATCAAATCATGTTTGATGTATAATTAGTTGATAGCCTTATTTTAGAAGCGTGTTGCTTAACTATTCGAAATCTTGCCTCATGAATAAGGTTTAAATCTGAGGTCATTCAAGTTATATTTATCGCGGAATCTAGTTGGATCCAAAGGACTGATCTGTCTGCAGAGCACACAACATCACCAGGATTGTATTCTTACTATTGGAAATTCATTCCACGTTTTGCTGTTCCTCCGACTGAGTCAATATTGACTGAGACTGACTGAGAATATTGCAGTCAGACTGGCCTTCAAAGTTTTAGGATGCTTTTGTCAACCTGGAATGAATTGTGTTTTTTCGGGTTTTATTTAGATTTACATGATCTGCCGCTGCATCTGCTCAGAAACAGCACAGGTGTGTGTGTGGTATCTTAACACACTCGTGACCTTTAGAAAATCTGAATGGATTTGATGTGATCAAGGTATGTTTGGCTAAATATCTAGGTGGCAGCTTTTCATGTCAGCAAAACCAGCTGTTGTTCATCATTCTTTAAAGCAAACCACTTCTAGAGGAAAATAATCATTAAAAAAATATAATTCCTGAACTTGACTCTATGCACTATGTCAGAGAAAAGGACACAGTCATATCAATGTATTTACTCTGGATTGAACAAGATGGTACTGTAGGATTCCTAAAAATGTTGGATTAAAGAGATATTTTGTTGTTTGTCATTTAAGCACATTCACTGTTTGACAAAATTGCCATTGGTTGACATAAGACTGGCACACAGGTTGTACTGTTTTTCTAGGACCTTGCAAAACAATAGTGTGACAATTGGATGCAGGAACAAGGCAGAGGAACATAACATAAACCAGGGACCATCCAAACATACATGAAACCTCAGACAAGTGAAAAAGGACACATGGAACACTAGGGCTATATATACAGAGGACTGACAAGACACAGGTGTGGGTAATGAGCAACGATTAAACCAGCAAAGGATTATGGGAAATGTAGTTTAATGGTGCAAATGTCCAGAGGAGTGAGCAGGGACAAGACAGGGATCAGACCGGGATCATAACAATTAGCTTGAACGTTCTTCTTAACATTTCATTTTGTGTTTCACAGAGGAAAGAAAATAATTTAGTGTTGGGGTGAGTAAATGATGATAAAATGTAGTTTTTTCGTAAATCCTTACTTCAGTCCTAGGGTGTCCAAATTGTTCTTGAAAGAAGAAGAAATTGTTTCCCTCATTCTTATTACATTTACATTTAGGCATTTAGCTGATGCTTTTATCCAAAGCGACTTGCAAATATTTGGAGACAATGAAGCGACACATCCAAAGAAGGCAACAATAATACAAAGAAGTGCTTTCCTTATTCAACTTGAACATTTAGTTATGGAAATAAAGGTTAGCATGGTGATTTTTTTTGTCTGCATCTGAGCATTTGAATCCAGAAGTGGTGGTGCATGATGTCATTAATAAGAAGATAGAGCTCACTACTGCTGATGAGTTCATTCAGGTTTGCTAAATCAAAAACAAATGCTATTTAAATGGTTTGAAACCCCTGGTTTATGAACCAAATGGTTTCATAAAGCACAATACAAACTCAGATACTCCCATTGAACCATTTACATTATACTTTTACGCATTTGGTAGACACTTTTATTCAAAGCGACTTGCATTGCAATATACTATACATTTTTTAAATATATGCAATCCCTGGGATGGAACCCATGACCGTGGCGGTCAAACCACATTTACAGAATCTGAGTAAATTTATAAATGGTCATGTTCCTGTAAACTGTGGGCGTAATAAAGATAAATAAGTTTCACTTGTTCCATAATAGAAGGGTCACACACAAGACAAGACTTATTAATTATTTATGAACAATTATTCTGGTACATAATGCAAACACAAAATCTAGATGCTCTGTTGGGCATTTTACTGTAAAAAAGCATAACACCAGTTCCTTGTTGTTTCCATTAGAGCAAACCTTGGGTATATTTGTCCTGCAAATAGTCGTCATTTGGAGGATTTTGGTCATTATTACCATAAGCCTGTTATTTTGCAGGTTTTAAGGGATGCCATTAGGAAGGGCAGCGGTATAATAATGTATGATTAATAAATTTGTTTTGTTACAGGGTGTTATTTTGCTCATAGACCACTCAGGGCTACATAATGGCTATTCTGTTGTACATGGCTTAATGGCCTGATAGCAGAAAACAACAGAAACAAAAAGGAGATAAAATGGATAATAACATAACACACAAATAATTTAATGTGTATCAAGATGGTAATTTTAACATTTTAGCCTCTGAATATCAAGTGTGTGTTAGCTAGAACTCTTTCACTTTTACAAGGCATATTTCACCCTAAAATTCTTATTTTTCTATTGCAGAACATAAAAGAAGATGATACACTTCACATTTAAAAAAAGTTAGTAACCAAACAACATTGTCCACCATTGACTTATTTTGTATTCCACAGAAGAGAGAGTCGGGTTTTAAAAAAGTCTACTCACTCCTACTGTACATGTCTCCTCTCGCCATTTTTACATTCTATAAAACAGCAACGCCTGGGTTTTCCATCAAAACTTTTCCACAGTCTAACAGTCTTATCCTTATATTGTTCTAACACTGTGAAACACATCAAGATATGTTATGTTATATGATAATAATGACAGAATATTTTTTTTCTTTAATAAGTGCATTTCTAATGCTGTTTTGTTGATTAGTTTTTGAAAAGAGTAACCAGGTTTCTTTTCCAAATATAGTCATGGCTTTAGTTATTTAAGATTATGCAGTTAGCCCCCCTAACTGTCTATTTTGGGCCCACGGGTGGGTTCATTCATTTTAAACTGCTAATATCTCATACTAAGACTAAAATAATACAGACAAACTATATATATATATATATATATATATATACGTAGGAACGATCTAAATGTGTAGATTGTTTTTGCGAGTGTGATGATGTATTAAGAGTAATTTATTAAATGTCACAGGCCCACACATGGGCCCATTTGTTATTTTATGTATTTATATCATTAATAGTGTGTTCCCTAACCTCAAACCTTGACAAGCTATATATCACTGGAAAGCTCTGAGAATGTAGTTTTTATATGTTGCCACAGTTTTGCAAAAACAATGATGTAGTGAGAATAATTTTGTCAAATGTCATAGATCCTGGTGGGCTTTTTTGTTATTACATATGTATAACACTAACAGTCCTAAAAAATGAAAAAAACCTTAACAAACTATATATCATTGGAAAGCTCTAAGAGTGTAGTATTTAGATTTTATTATGTTTGTGTGAAAGAAATGAAAGAAATCACATGTGATATTATATGTTTTTATAACATTAATAGCCTGTTCCAAAACATAAAAACCTTGACAAACTATATATCTGTCACAGCCCCATGTGTTCTCCCGGACTCCATTTCCCATGATCCCTTGCACTCCTCTCACCTGTTCCCACTCACTCGTCTTCTGTGATCACCTGCACCTGCTCACCGTCATCAAGGACTTGTGTGTATATATACCATGCATTTCTCCCTTGTCTTTGTCTGGTGTTAAAGTTATGTTTAGTGTGTATCGTTTGATGATTATCCTGTTTCCAGTAAAGATTGTTCCGTGTATTCCTGGCTCCGTGTATCCTGTGTCCTCAAGGTACACTGCACCCGTGACAATATCGTTAGAAAGCTTTAAGAGTGCTAATTTTTGCAAAAGGAATGATGTAGTGGGAGTAATTTTGTTAAAAATCATAAGCTCCAAAGTTTGGCCCATTTCCTGTTTATATATATATTTGTTATATATAACACTAATAGTAAATAATAAATTAATAAAACCTAAAATGTTGGCAAACTGGAAAGCTTAAAGAGTGTAGTTTATATTTTTTATCAGATTTTTGTAAAAGGAATAATCTAATAAGAGTAATTTAGTTAAATGTGTCAAATGTCACGGCCCCATTTGGACGCATTTGATGTTATATATTCATAACACAAATAGTCTGTTGTTCAACTTATTTATCAACTACTATATACACAAACTGTAAATCATTGGAAAGCTTTAAGAGTGTATTTTTTATATTACACCACCATTTTGCAATAGGAAATATTTGAAGAATGTCACTATTTATTCACAGAGAGAATGAACGGCCCCTAGTGGCATTTTGTTGGTAAAGCAGCTAAAAATGTCACTGAAACTCCAGATTTCATGACATCAGTTCAAAATTTGTAAAACCTATGAAGACCTATGACTTAACATAGAATAAATGTTTATTATGTAGTTTTTCATAAAGGAAATGTTTTTTTTATTAAAATGAACTTACACTGCTATAACTTTTTTTATTTAATTATAGTCAACTTTTTAAAATTTATAATAAACTTCCAAGTGTCTTCTTTAAAAAGAGACAAAGATTAGTCTTCTAGACCAAAGCATTTCAAAGTTACATCAATTTAAAGGTGCACATCACCATTTCAGGTCTTCACTAAAGGGGGGGGGGTGATAGTTAGATTTATTTTTTGTTTTGCATTTAAGAAACATTTGCTTCATTGTGCAGTGAGCAATAGCACTGATTACACTTTAGTGTTCGTTTCAGTGAGTATTTTAATCTGCTCACAAAAAATGTGTTTATGTATTTATTTTACGTGTTACTGTCAGTTTTAATGTCTGTTTTACTTAATGTAATTGTACAAAGCAAACAGACTTGCTGGTTAAATGCAGAGTTTAGATTAATTCATCTTAATTATGTTTTATAAACTAAACCATGTAATGCAATGAAGGCAAACTCATGATGACGTCACACATTTTTTTAGCCTATTTCTTCACACACGTCCAGAAACAGCACATGCAAACCTTCCCTCCCTTACTCTTTATTCATAATTTGTTCATCTGTTGTTTAGAAGTAATAATATTTTACTCTAATAATATTAAAACTGCTTTTTACTTCACATAATTCAGATCCTAACACACTTAGGCCGCAAGTGATGCAAGTGATCTACGGCTACATGGGACCAAGGGCGGTGATGGCGCAGACTGAACAACCCTTTACGAATCGGAGTCCATAGAAGTGACCGGGGTTTGTTGCGGAGAAGAGATGTTAGTGGGGCGCTGATGGTGCTGAAGTTTTCTATGAACCTCCGGTAAAAGTTGGCAAATCCCAGGAACCATTGAAGCTCTTTAATCGATGAGGGTTGAGGCCATGATTTAGCCACATCCACCTTCCCCTGGTCCATCTGAACGCCCGTGGCATCGATGAGGTATCCGAGGAACTGGATCTTGGTGAGGTGGAACTCGCACTTCTCGACCTTGAGGAACAGATGGTAGTCCTTCAGGCGCTGGAGAACGAGCTTGATGTGATTGCGGTGATCGGAGAGGGATTTCGAGTAAATCAGGATGTCGTCTATGTAGATGATGGTGAACTTGTCCAGGTAGTCACGGAAGATCTCGTTCATAAAACTTTGGAATATGGCGGGGGCATTGACCAAGCCGAATGGCATAACTGAGTATTCGTAGTGACCTGATGGTGTTATGAAGACTGTTTTCCACTCGACTCCCGGAGTTGTTCGATAGCAGCAGGGACCAGAGGAAGAGGATACCGGAACTTCTTAGTGGCGATGTTAACGACCCGGTAATCGATGCATGGCCTCAACCCCCTGTCTTTCTGACGAAGAAGAAACTGGAAGCGGCAGGAGTGGTGGAAGGTCGGATGAATCCGACCGGGACTTTCCGATGGTCTTTACGACAGGCTGCATCGCATATTGAGCCCCACCGAGCGATGCGACCGGATTCCCAGTGGACTTCCGGGGGGTGCTGCTGTAACCAGGGACGTCCGAGGATTAAGTCCACAGTAGAACCCTCCAGCACCCAACAAGAGATCTCCTCAGAATGGCCATGATCCATCTGAAGCGTAAATAACGGGGAAGAATAGCAGATGCTTCCTCGACCCAACGGTTTTCCCAAGACATTGTGTATGGCCACTGGCTCCTGCACTCGTCTTCTAGGTAGGTTGAGTCGCTGCAACACATCATACGAGATAAAGTTCCAGCTGCCCCGGAGTCGATTAGGGCCTGAGCTGGGAAAGAGACAGAACAAGACATTACAATAACATTCGTAAGGGGTCATTTAGAAATAGATGCAGGAGGCTGAATCGTACTCACCGTGGGTCGAGGTGGGCGCACCGGGCACGCTGCAATCATGTGTTTCGCATCCCCACAGTATAAACACAACTTCAAGGATATTCGCCGCTTGCATTCATCACTGGAGAAGTGGTAATTGTCCACTTGCATGGGCCCCGGTGCTGGAGGGTGACTGACGTCGGATGATGTGTGTGGCGGAGGAATTGTGGCGGTAAGCTGGGCACAAGCTAAGACGCGTTGAGAGATCCGAATGCTTTGCTGAATGATTTTTTCTAAGCCAGCGGTGTCGTCAAAGACGGTCATTTGTAACCGTAAGTTTGGCCTGAGCCCCTGACGGTAAGCAACGATCAGCGCACTTTCGTTCCATCCACAAACCGCAGCCAGGGTCCGGAACTGGATCGCATAGTCCGTAACTGCTTGATTCCCCTGGCGCAGGTTCAGGAGCTGATCGGAAGCCGAGAGTGGAGTGTCCAACTGTTGAAAAACTTCACGAAAATGGTTAATAAAAGAAGTTGCAGACTGCATAACTGGACCGTCAGCTTCTCGAATACTATGAGCCCACCGTAGGGCTCGACAGGTCAGCAGAGACATAACAAATGCGATTTTCGCTGCCTCAGAGGGGAAACTGTGAGGGTTCATATGCATATACAGTTCACATTGCATCAGAAAACCACCACAATCCTCCGCAGCTCCTGAATATTTTTGCGGTATGGCCATGGGACAGGCTGAAGGAGCAGGACTTACCGGTCGAGGTGGAGGTGCAAAGGACCTTAACACATTGACTAAATCGGTGAGTGAATCTGGAGCGGGAAGAGCAGAGGGGTCCATGGTGAATCCTTATTTGTAAGTCAGATATTCTGTTACGGGTCTAGTGAGCACACGAAGAAACAGGGTAAAGTATAAACAGGATTTTACTAAAAGGTTCAAGTTTAACACAAAAGGTAAAAGGCAAAGTGCAACATAAATAATAGATACAACATAAATGGCAATGGTAACTTCAAACATAAAGCAACTGTGATAAAGTAAGTATAACAGGTGATGCAAATATAACAGGGCTTGGTAAGTATAACAGGTTATGCAAAAACAACAGGTCTAGGTAAGTATAACAGGTAAAAATATCAATGGACAAAGACAGGCAAGAAGAAGAAGGTCAGACTGGCGATAGCATGGATGGCTAAACCAATATCTGACGGTGAATAAAGAGTCCAGGTAAATTGGCGGCAGGTGACGGTGATCAAAGAGGGCGGCGCTGAAGTGCAAAGGAGTCTGGGAAGTGCAGTCCTAATAGTCCGGTGGAAGGGAATGAGTGCAGATAACGGTGGGATCTGATGCGTCCGTAACAGACAGCAGTACAGAAAAGCCATCAGCACTATTGGCTATATTTAAGTTCAGTGATCACATGTTCTTCAAAATACTTGCTAGTAAATGACGCTTGTGATCACAGCAAATAACTTAAAATATGAATTACTTTATTATTCATAACTTATATATTTTAAAACTAAACTACCAACAGAATCATTATTTTTACATTTTCAAATAAGTATTATTTATTAACCAGTTTCCATCATGGAGACCGCTGACCGGCCGGTAGTCCCTGTTGTGCAACATGTCTGAAGTGTTAGTCAACACGGCTATTTCTCAGACCCACAGAGAAAATAACAGCCTGTTTACATACTATATACTGATCCAACAATACATGACTGAATAATCAACAGAACAGAATTAGCACACTCCTGAAAAGTTAAATAATAAGACTATGGGGAGTTACAGTTTGACTCTGTTTTGTGTTTATTTATTGAAAGCTCACAACTGTGAAATCAATGGAAATTCCAGCACACAAATTAACCTGAATAGTTTATGATGCACCCTGAGACATGCACAGCAAAGCTATTATTTCTATCTGCATCTGCTGCAAATACAAAACTATTTCTGACTGTATTTGTATTTGCATAAAACGTGGGTGGGTTTTAAGCTGAAAGCGGGTCAAAACACAATTAAAGCCCATATATCACTTTGTTTTCATCTTTTGAGACGGAGCTAAACATCCAGCACATATTTGTCAATTACAGATTGAACATTTATATATAATAAAGTAAACATCCAATGATATTTTAGGAATATAACATTAAATGACATTATACTTTACTTAAGTGTTTAATTTTGATATAATAAACCAAATAATATAATGAACCAGAAACGACTTCTGCCTTTACCATCTCTGTCGTTTGAGGCTTTCTTCAGGAGAATATCTCTCTGTTCTTATGACTGTGATTCTGTGAGATCTCAGGAGCTACTCCATTTCTCCATGTCTGTACTTTAGGGCACTTTTTGTCCTCTTGAGTCTGAACATAAAAGCAGAAGATTGTAACACTGAAACTCCAGGATGGACACAATACTGAGAGAGCTTTTTTCATCAGATTACAGACATGCAGGTCGACTTTGTGCTGGACTGTGCTTTCTTTGCCTCACTGAACAAGCACATTTTTTATCAAACACCTAAAGAAGTCTAGTGAAAGACAATGCAGGACAATTTCATCCTGGAGATGTAGAAATAGAAATGAGAGTTTTATGTAAGAGAATCTGGAGAGTTTTGCATCCCAGAAATAATTACAGCACTTTCAAAGAATTAACAGAAATCGACAACAACAACTCACTGTTGTACATTTACATCACCATTAAAATGACAGCAGAAACTGAAAAAATCTTTACAATCATTTTAATAGTTATTCATATGGTATATTCAGTAAAGCATTGTGTTAGGAGCACAAAAAAAATCATGGGTTTAAATTTTATAAAACTTATCAAATGTATACTTTGCATACACTGTAATTCGCTTCAGATAAAAGTGTCTACAAAATGCATAAGTTGTAAATGTAAAATGTATTGTTAAATGGGAGATTCTTGTTTAATTTGGTGTATAACATCCACACAAGCGCTTACTTTACATATACATAAACATTAACTGTTACTGAAAATTAAAAGCAGTCATTACATTGTTTTAATACAGGACTCTTATTACATTAACTGCATTAAGAAGTAGAGTCTAGAGAAAAGAGCGTCCGGCACAAAGAACATTTTCATCAAAGGGATATAAAATTTGTAAGATAATGACTTCAAATGGCTATTAGATGCCAAATGCAAATGAGAATGTTTTTAATGTTCTCATTTTGATGGTCCTATTGTGTGTAGTAGCCTAAAGAATGAGACAATTCTATGGATTTTCAGAAATAATGGGCTGCTGCTCTTTCTCTGCATCACTATTAATCTAGATTGGAGCATCGATTATCCACAGCGATATTGGCGTCATAATGTTCTATCTTGGTAATCCACAGAAGGAAAGGTGATGTTGACATTTGTGGGCCTGGGATTTCTTCATATTCCATTGATTTTGAAGATTTATAGAATGGTCCTTCTCTCATATCAATCTCTACAGTCACTGATGACATTTATAGCTCTCGAGGTGTTCGTATCTATAAAAAGAGACATCCATTCATTCTGTTTCCTTCAATTTCCCTGGCAAATGAAACACTCGCTGTCACTGTTTTAAAGGTCTGAAAAATGGGTGTCACTTATGTAACTGCAACCTTACTGGGCAGCGTGCAGGATTTCTGAAGCACATTATGAACCTTCAATGTTTTTCCAAATGTGGAACGCAGCTCCGGATGTGCTGGCTGTTGTTTGTATTCAGCCCTCTTGTTGTGACCTCTATTTAGATAAGATTTCACTTTGTGCTATAAATCTCTTGATATTTGTTTCATGTCATTTTATGCACCCATCACTTTTCAAACCTCTGCAGTCTTGTGGGAATTTTATGTAAATATGTATATAAAGATTCACTCTGAGGGCACAGAGCAGTGACCTGACAAGATCAAAACTTTATTTCAGCTGGGGTGGGATATTTTCCATTGAGCCAAAATATTTCCAGCATTACAGTAAAATATTGCAGGAGTGCTATAGAGCACCGCTTACCTTGTTTTTCATTCAATCACAGTACATTCAATCTGACCTTTCAATCTGGAATTTGTGTGTGTTTTATGATGTGAGGCATTCAAAAACGTACAATTATTCAAAGAAAGAAACGATAAAGGCCCACCCCTATCGGCACAGGAAAGAAGGAAAATTGCACAAATTAGACACCTCATAAAATATGTACAAATTCCTGTAAGACTGTGTTGGTATGTTACATATTTTTTTCCAATCCGTTGTTAATGTACAGTGTATTGACCTGTTTGGGATTGATGGGAAAATAAGGTATTAATACATGAAAAGACATCATACTTGATTCTACCACATAAACAAAACTGATTAACTTCAGCTACTAGATTGTTGCCTAGACATCAGATAAAAAACAATAATAGAGTCAACTTGCATTTACATTTGGCAAACACTTTTAACCAAAGCAACTTGTGCAAAGCGAAAGTGCATTCAGGTTCTACATGATGTGTGAATCAGCAACAACAATGCTCTTAGGAGGAAAGTCTTTTCACTGCATAAGAGACAATGATGTCAGACATGGCTGAGAGATCGCAGTCAATAATTTTGTAGGTTACAGCGTATAATGCTCTCCATTAGCTTCCTCTGCTGAGCTGTGAAACTGACAGACCTCAGTGTGATTTAAAAAAAAACTTTCCATCACCCCACAGAACTGAAGCATTACGCTCCTTAATACGGCAAACTTTTTTATCTGTCACAGGAAGAGCTTCTTGGATGACGTAAGTTGAGTTGTCATCTCATTTGTGAGAGGCAGATTGTATTGCAGAGGAACTCTTGAACTCTTTAACTTTCAGGTCATTGATGGTTAATGTCAAAACAGCATTCGGCCCTCTCCAGAAATCAAACACCAGTTAGTTTGAGAGTAACTCAGCACAACATTTACTAGCACAGAGGAAAACTCATTCCTGTTGGTGGAGTTGCTGTCTGTGAGAAGTTAATGTTGTGTCATCTGCAAACGTTTACATGAATGATGACGGCTGTGTAAAGCTGTGATTTCTGCATTCCTCTAGAGAACAGCTGTAACTGTGAGTAAAAACTGAAGTGAGGATGGATGGTCAAGACTGTCACTCACAATGATTCTCAGGACGAGTGAGTGACAGGATCCAATTGTGGCTTTTTTAAACCAAGTGGAATCAAAGACAACAAAAAACACACTTACCACAAAACATAAGAGCTAAAATACTCTACAAATAATAAACTAAAGTAGCATCAGGTGCACAAAATAAGAAAGGAAAACAGGAACTAACAAGAACTAAATGGTGGAACACAGATCAAGGTATGCTTTGGGGTATTAGCTGGAGTGCAAGAGAGCATTTGCTGACCAGAGAAGTCTTGAGTTTTACAAAAGAGATGTCAGATTGTCAGAGATTACTGTAACTTCTGCAGGCTTCTCTAAACTCACAGCTGTTGTCCTTTTTTTGTTTTTCTCTCTTGTCTTTTATATTGATATTTGCTAGGTTATTACAGTTTTACAGTTTCCACATACTGTATGTGTTATACTTTTTCTGTAAATGTGACTGTTAATACTCACATTAAAAAAATGCACTGTAATATAATGTTTTCCCTTCTCTTCTGAGAAAAAAAGAAATTAATTGAAAAATTTCACTTACTGGGAGTTGTGGGAGAATATAATGATACCTGTAAAGTATTCCTTTAAAATTAAAATAAACAATCAATTTCTCTCTTACACTCTCTGATATTAGCCTTTTAACTACTACCTAGTTTACCATACACACAAACACATTGTTAAATTCAATCACAACTAATAATCCAGATCAACTCAAAACTCAGACCTACACGGCTTCAAACTTTAGCAACTTTTAGTACACGACTTTAACTAAAATAATTTTTATCAAACTACTGACTGCAGCTGTGACGCGTCAGAGGAGAAATGACCCTCCGATTGAACATGGGTTCACTTTCAAGGGAATGAGACGCTGCATCAGCATTGCGACGCTATGGAATGCCTCTGCGTGGATGCGTCTGAAGCACTTATGTCAAATCCGCCGAATTGCAATCTGCAACGTCACAGGCGGGGTGACGTCAGGACCAGGAAGTATAAAAGACCCCGGAACGATATCACTTTAGCTTCTGTGCCTTCAGCTGCGCGTTGTGTGTGGAAATTTTGTTTAAAAGAATGGAAATTTTTAGGTCGTGTGCTCTTCCCTGTCTGCAATTCATTACGGGCAGGGATACACACGATCTATGTGTGTTGTGTTTGGGAGTGGAGCATGCACAGTCAGCGCTCGAAAACGCTGGCTGTGTACATGGCGAGGCCTTACTGTGCATGGCCGAGGCAGTGGCGGCGCGATCCGTCGCGGGGATCGCGAATGGATCTTGCTGACAGGCTGGAGACGGGCAGCGCCTCACTTGGCAATGTCCGCTCTTACTCCTGGCCAGGAAGCATGCGGTGCGTCTACTTCCGCCCAAAGTGGGAGCCCACAGCTCCAGCTATCCTCCTCTGAGGAGGTGGATGTGCTGAGCGTGGAAACGAGGGAAAGCGAAGAACCCACCTCGCTTTCCCCCATGTACGAGGAGCTGGTGGAGGAGGTAACGCGGGCAGTCGCTCAGCTGAGGCTCGATTGGCCCGGCGAAGTGTAGAGCACTCGTCCGCCGGGTTGGTTAGACGACCGCTGTCTAACACCAAAGGCGCCACCTCCATGCCGGGGCCTGCCATTCGTTACGGACCTCCACAGTGAGCTGTCGAGGTCCTGGAACCGTCCGTATTCGGCCCGTGTTTTCACCCCTCGCATGTCGGAGTACTCCAACATTGTGGGGGCGGGGGAGCATGGGTACGGGGCGATGCTCAGGGTTGAACAGACGCTTGCCAACTATCGGTCTCCCTTGTCGGCATCGCCCTAAAGGCCCCGGCATTGCCCACCAAGCCGCATAGAACTACATCTGCGCTGGTGGGCAAAGCACTCTGGGTACAAATAGTGCACAAACCATTGCACCCTCTCAAGTTTACTCCTGCCAATACAACCCAGGGCTTCGAGTTAACACAAAGCATAAGACCAGACACCAGCCTCGAGAGGAAACTTCTGCCAAATGTCTCTCGTTGGGTTCTGCAAATAGTAGAACATGGCTACACGTTTCAGTTCGGGGGAAAGGCCACTCGTATTCAGCGGGGTGTTATCCACCGAGGTTCTCCCAAGGTTTTTTTCTCCATATATATGTATATATTACATTCATTAATGGAGTTTGGGTTCCTTGCCACCGTCGCCGTGTTGGAGTGCTCACAAGGAGACTGCTGATATTAGATAATAGTTATTAAATTAGCTTTTATATTTCCCTGCTTGTCATTCTATTTATTCTGCTGTAAAACTGCTTTGAAACAGTGCTACATTGTTAAAGCGCTATACAAATAAACTTGAACTTGAACTTGACACCCTTTATAAGTCTGAAAAGGCGCTTGTTTTTCAAAGTCAGGTATAGCACAGAGATTTATCCAAAGTGTCCTCTGTAGGACCAATAAGCAGTTGCCAATAAGGACTGCTCGTCTGAGCGATGGAGAAAAGTGTGTTGCTCTGGAGCAGATCATATGAAAATAAATCGGCATTTGTGACATCACTTATCCGGCCACTTCTACTTCTAATTTTTCAGAGAAAACTTAAGAAATGCTTTCAATATTGATAAGGAGGATGTTTAAAGCTATAAAACATGCAAGGATGTATTAATGATACCACCACCTCTTAAATGTCAAATAGAAATTTACATCTCTAAACAACCAAACAAAATAGATCAAATATATATATATAAATATATATATATATATATATATTTTTTTTTTTTTTATTCTTACTGGCAGCCTGAAATGCACATTGCTTATTTAGTTGCAATGAAAGTTATTATTTTTGCTGGTAAGGAAATGTACAGACTGGACCTCTTGGATCTTTAATTGTTTACCACTGATATACTGTATATCTGGGGTCCTCAAAGTTGGTCCTGGAAGGCCGGTGTCCTGCAGAGTTTAGCTATACACCTGAACCAGCTAATCAAGGTCTTACTTGGCAGGTGTGTTGACGCAAGCTGGAGCTAAACTCTGCAGGACACCGGCCCTCCAGGACCAAACTTAGTGACCCTGCTGTTTATAATGAAATACCTAGGTAAGATGCAGAAATCAGGCATTATGGTCCATTAACACTATGGACGATAAAGATAACAAATTCTGTACTGTATATGAAAAAACATTAAAATGCATGGGAAAAATGTAAATCTGAAAAGACTAATTGAGGAATGACTGAGGAGAATTGATTCTGTGTGACTGTCTGATGAAATGTAGATTAATTGTATGGATTTCAAACATTTAATAGCATTTTTAATTAAACCATTGTAATAGTAATGCTGTAATCTTTAGCTAAATGTCATTATTAGCTTTATTGATGAGGACTGTACATGCAGTCAGTCTAGCTGATAAAAACACTGGTTAAAGACATGTAAACATTCATCTGCAGGCATTATCTCATTTAATTGCACTTTCATTTATTTAAGGTTTATTAGGAAAGCATTTGCTGTGGTGGATTGCTTCTTTTAGATAACAAGACTACTCTGTGAATGACAATGAGATAAATTCCATTTGATTCTCTGTGATTATATGGATTATGCTTTTTTGTTTATTGCTTTTTTCCATTTATTTAATGAAATGTGATAGTAAAATGTAAAAGTAATTTCTATAGAACCAGCAGCTAATATACAAGATTCTTTATCATCCAAATCTTTGTCATCAGATGAGATTCTGCATTACGTTTGGTCACTTTCATGAAAAAAAAAACTTTTAAATCGAGCATTTGTTTACTAATCAGTTTTGGGTGTAATTGATTACTTAAGTAATGTATTACTGTAATTAAATTCCACCCCTGAAAAAGTAAAGTAAAGGATTAGTCTTTATTTTTAAGTAATTTAATTACAGTTATTTATGATGAACTTGCATTACATCCTGTAGCCTTTATACTATCAACAAAAACATTCACAATCTGTGTTTGGGGTTTGCATTCAAATGAGCTAGAAACTGATGTTTATTTTGTTGAAATTTATATGAAAATGTATGTACTTAAAAGCCCATCAAAAGACTGTAAAATGAAAGTGAACGGTCACAGTGACCGATAGGAATTAGCCTATGGTGAAGTGTTCCTCGTCACCTCCAGCTCACACCCACTCAGCTGTCCTGTACTGTTTATTTATTACTGACGATAGACACAGTTTACCCTTTTCCTTCCTGTTTTGATGAGCAAACCAGCAGCCCAGGGGGATTTCTCCCATGCTGCTCGACGCTCTGCGTCCTCCAGCGCCTTCACATCATCTCAGAGAGGAACAAGAGAGAGAGCTCTCAGTGGGGGCTTATAGAAAACAACTTGGCTTCAGCAAACATGAGGGAGGTATGTAATGTGAAACTGCTGTGCAGAAAACCTTACGGATCATCTGCCTCTGTTGGGGTTTATTAGAACGGCTGAGTGGTGTATAGAAGGTTCTGTATGCTTGTACGTGTCCAATGTTGTTGTGAGGTTGTGAACTCAAACCTAAAATCTTGAACTCATAGCTGTAATATTTTCAGGACCATCTACAGAGCACATGTGATACTCAGATCTGATCCTTGTAGACATAATTTATATGCATATTCCTGTAGGATGTGCTACTGTACGTAAGATAAAAAAATCCAGTAGATGTTCTTCTAAGAGATTTTTATGAATCATCTACACATCAGCAGTCTGCATGTGTAATCAATGATGCTAATCAATGAGGTGATTTGTATTCTCAAGCTAATTTACTCTCTGATGCATATATCACAAAAAACTCTTGATTTTAAAGTCATGTTTGAAGTGGTGTTGACCGCAGGTGTGCATGTTTTGGGCACAGCAAAAGAGATCTTTGTAGATTTAATGTTATACAACCAACAAAAGGTCAGAGAGAAAGTCAAGTTGTTATGTGGTTTTAGGAGATAATACAGCATTGTAAAACAGTTTTCTCTTTATACAGCTCTTTAGTTTTTAAAAATATCTCAGGAGCAACAATAATGGATTCCTTTAGCCTTAAGGGCAACACTGCTAACTGTTACAGATATTCTTTTACATTAATAAGGCAGGTCAACTATATGTTGCTTTCCTGTAGCTCAGTGGTACGAGCATGCCACTAACAACACCAAGGTCATGGGTTCCATCCCAGAGATTTACACATTCTCAGAAGTCGCTTTGGATAAAAGCGTCTGCCAAATGCATAAATGTAAATGTTTTATTTATTGCTGTACATAACCATGTAGAAATTTGAATTGTTTAATATATATAGAGACAGAGACACTGTTTACATACAAATCCATGTATCTTATGACAAATTTTCTGTAATCTTTAAATTAAACTTCCCAGTGAGGAAATATTGTAATGTTTTTTTTCTGTAAAGCTGATTGAAAACAGCATGCTTTAAAACAGTGTTTTCTAAAAAAATTAAACTGAATATCGTTCGACAATCCAAAATATTAAATACTTGAGAAATAAAAGTTACTGCGCTTTCTTTGACTCTTGACAGCTGCAAAAACAGAAACTTTACATTTTAATATTAAAGTTAAAAGCAATAAACACAGAACAGCAATACATTATAAATCTGACTGAATGAATGACGTTTGGGTTGCTGATCAGCCGATATCTGCACATCACTTCAGTGCTTTATTAATGCAGCATGACCGCTGTGCACAGTTACACTGTATCTATAGCAGACACAAGCGTCACACCCTTCAGTTCATCAGCTTGTTCTGTCATCACTCCATCAGAAACACATCATTAATACATCCATTAAGATATCTAGTATAAAATAAAGTTTGGGACACTAGTTTGCACATTACATTCAAGAACAGTTTTTACAAAAATATGAAATTTTATTACAGGCAATTTTATGAATTTAATAAGCTTTAATTTAGCTCTTCACTTTATATAAATAAATTAATACAATTTTAGAAAGGCTGCATTGTCTGGCCTAGGTGGTCTAGGTGACATTAGCTGTTGTGAGTTATCAGATGTAAAAAATATAACAATTAAAATAAAACATCACAAAAACTAGATACTTTCATAGCATAATATCTTCATATATCAGTGTTAATTTAGACACATCTTAAAAAACGCACAAGTCTTTTGAATAAGCATTTCACCGTTTAAGATCAACTTTCTTATCCCTATAAATCTGTACATTTGTATGCCAATAGCAAAAGCTTTAGAAACATAAGCCACGTGTCAGCTCTGAACATCAGCCATCTGTATGGCTTCATTGAAGGCTTTGTTTATTTGAAGTGAGGGAATACATCAGGCTGAGGGTGATCTTCTAGGGCACATCCAGAGCTCCTTCACAAAGCCGTCTATATCTTTAACATGCATAACCACTAAATTGGCTTCTTAAGGTGTGATATAAAAGATCCAATTTCAGTTTCTAATGGAACCTCTCTGATTCTGTTGTCAGGCATTAAACCTTTCCCTTATTTATGTTGTGACATTCATCTCTTGGCTATTATCATTGAAGCCCCTCCATCTCGGCTGTTTTCCTGTCTGTAAGGTAATAGTTCCCTGTCTGAGGTCTGTCTCGAGGGACTGTTTATTCCGGGTCGCATTAGAGACAGGAGACAGCGGTGCATAGGGATCTTCTTTAATCTATCACTCATAATGGTTTCTTCAAACATGATCACACCTCTGTGCACTTAAATTGCTCTGATTGATCTGCCGCAGGTATCGGGAGTTCTTTAAAGTCTCTGCCGTGTAATCACCTGACCTTGTTCAGGCAGCGCGGAAACTTATTGCCAAACGGAAGTTTCACGTTGAAGGTTTACGATACCTAGAGTTCATGATAGAATAGATTCAGCTGGCGAAAAAGCAAGTCGTGTAAAAGACCTTCATTTGGATGCTGTGCGGTTCCGCTGTTACACCTCTATCAACACATGATCTTATGTGGAATGAAGTGCTGAAACTATTGCATCCTGACAAGTGCTATTAACAATACTTCCACATCCACGTCAGTTGCTGCAGCTATTGAAAACGGAAAGCTACAGTAGAAGGTTTGGGAAACCTTAAGTTCTTAGAATAGTTTCAGATTAGATTCTATTAGATTATCTATTAGTATTGTTGAAATATCAATAGTGTAACACATATTTTGTAGATTTGGCACCACATGAATGAATAGTTTTTTTGAACACAGTGGTCATCTAAACAGATCAGTCCTGCCCCTTGCATTAGATGAGCCAATGTTGGAGTATCAGACTGATGGGGATTCTCACATTAACAGAACAATGTTTTGATAGCACAACGTTCATACATGCATTTGGGAATCAACCTGCAGATGGTATCATGCCAAGGTCGAAAGAACGGCCTGAGGCTTTCAGAAGAAAGCATTGGGATGTTTACTGTATATGCCTGGAAAGGGATTTATGCTATTTGAAATCAACCATTTTTCTGTCCATATGAAATCTAGTACTGTGCATTTAATCCATAAATGTAGAAGGTTGTTTCTTAAGGTTGAAATGGTAAAGAACAGCAAGGTCAATTCGAGACAGGACTAAAGGTAGAGATGGAGAGGTTAGAAGTGTTATACTGCCTCCATCTTATCATACCAACTTAAACACTTAAAGCATATTTAGTTTTATAATGACTTGTATACAAGATGAGAAAGACATACAGGGTTATGTCTGTAGAAAGGGCTAATACCAGCTACTAAATTAAGAGACGTATTTGTGTTTCCCAGACAACAAAAGTGAGTTTTTGTCTTCTACTATTAAAAAATCATTAAAGTCATTTTTTATTGTAATTTGTCACATATTAGAACCAATTTTAGAAACAAAAGTCTTCTGATAAAGATTCAGTTGAATAACATTATATGTTACTGGATAAAACATTTCAAGGGTCTTGCTTTTCTACAGCTTTTTTTATGACAGCATCTTCTCATCATGTCAATTATAATGAAGCTTTAAGCATTTGCACTCATTTTTTTCTGACAGTAGGCATTGAAATTTCTGACACCCCCTTACAAATCATGTACAGAAACACTCCTATAAATTCCTAACTGCTATAAAGCAGAAAGCACGGCCTCTCCAGCCCACAGACAGAAGTGAAAGCCTAAACAAAAGCCTGCTGTTCATGCCTAAAGAAAAACCTCTTCACTTAGAAGGGCAGGATAATCTCAGTATTTGTCCCTCAGCTACAGCAGGTGTGCAGGTTTCAGTGTCCTTAACACCCACCTGAAGCACAGGGTCAGAGACCACGATGAAGTAGACAAACAAATCTTATGTATTTGTGTAGAGACTCATGTCATGTTAGTGAGGTCTATGGTGTGGATGCACATCATGAAAAGAAAATAATGTCATGGGGGGAAATTCAAGAAAAAGTGTCTAGCCTCTACTGATGTCTGTTTGTTGTCTGTTTATTGTCTTTTTATAAATTAATTAAACCGGCTAAATGTAGACATTCTATTGGTTATTTGGTCATGCCTGACCAATGAGACCCAGTAGAAGTGTAAATGGTAAAATAAAGTAATAGGCAAAACCTGTTCGTTGTACCATGCTATGTAACTTTATTCTGTTGAGATTGTTTGAGATTTTTCAGTTTTTGGTTGAAAACGTTGTTGTGTAAACAACCCATTTTCTGGATGTTTGCCAATAGCAAAGCAAAAAAAATATTGTTGAATTTAACTTGCAGTTACATAATACCAACAATCACTCTTCCCACACTTAAGCAATGATTCTCAATTAGCAGATTTTCTAACCTGGCTCTTTGGAATACCTGATTTCACCCATTGACTAGCGTGTTGATGTTTCTGTGCAGGACTGGCCATCACGCTGCTGCTTTGCACATGAATGTGTCAAGGCATCTGCTACATTGAGGGTTGGTAGATGTGCTCTGATTTTGATGTGGTAAACACTGTAAAGCATTTTAATGTTATCAACAGATGGTGAATAGCTTGCCCAGCAAAAAAAGTCTATATAAAGATTCGAAAAAAGGTGAACTTCCCATAGCAGCTTTAGGGAGACACGGTTCATCGCAACAAACTGTCCACCTGAGAGAAGTTTCATGTTTACTAAAGAATGTAGTGTTATCACGCTTAACAATTCAATCATTTAAATATATTCATCAAATGTATTTCAAAGGAATTACTGTAAATGTATAAACTCTTTCGTCACTCAACAAATTTAATTGAATTGCCTTCCTTTCTGTTTTCCCTTTTGTTTTCTCTGCCCACATGAACAAATACTGTAGTATACTAAAATACTGTAGTATTTTATGTAACAATATTTTTTGTATTTAGTAATGTAAATGAACAAAATCTAGCCAATAATGTGCATTAATATTTATTTAGATAAATATTATGTATTACGTTTACTAAAGTATGTTTCATGTGGGACCTGACATTCCTCATTACTTTAAAGGCAGCATTTTAATATGTTTAAGGGTGATGTGCAGTGAAATACAGAATCATTGGGTGAAGAGCTCATAACTGATTTATCATGAATAAAACTATTATCATCACTGGATTGACCAATCAGAATAATTAAGGAACTTGAACAAATCATTTTATAAGCTCTGACAGTGTACACTGATTGAGCACAGTGCAATTAAGCTTAAGTGTCCCACTTTACCAGAATTCACCCTAATTCAATGATTTACACATTATGTTGTGAGGTGTTATGTTGCTGCAAGTGTAAATACTGTAGTTGCTGTAAAATTGTTACTTCATAACAAGTTCATTGTTACTTTACAAACAGAGGCTTGCTATAGAGTGATACTTCAGGTAGATTACATAAATGGAGTACAATAATAATCAATTCATCTAAAGATAATGAAACATGTGTCAATGTTATTTATTAACATCAGAGCTTTTTGCAGCTTGTTGAAAGATGCTGCAGCTATTACAAGACACAATAATTTATTTTGCAAGGAACTTCAATGTGTTCTATATCAGTCTATACATTGATAGTATTTACTGTTGAATGTACTAGTCTCTGCTAAAAACCTTCAGCATGTACATGGTATTGGCAGAAACATTTTATACACTAATGCAAAATGGACTAGTTAGAGGCACGCTGGCCGGGTGTAAATTGAAGGCATGCTTTCACACACACACACACACACACACACACACGCACCCATGCACACATGCGCACACACACACACGCACACACACACACACGCACTGTTAGTGTTGTGTTTGACTAATCCTCTGAGTGATTGCAGCCTACATTCCCTCTGCACCTGCTCTGAATTCAGCTTATTAGTCGCACTATTTGATTTTTCTGCCCATCCGTTTACAGCAGAGAGAAAGAATAAAGGCCTGTCGCAATACGACTGCGTGTGCTCACAGCACAAAAGACTGTTCTGTCCTCTCCAGGCTGTCTGAGATACGGTTGCCATGGACTTCAGCTTAACCACAGCTATCTAGCGAGATTAACCAAACCATTAAAAGGGTTTAATATGTTCTAAAAAAGGGTATTTGTTGTGAAAAGACTATTTGAGAGCTAGTGCACATTTAACTAGGAGAAAAGATTAAAAGTTTTTACAAGGCTGTACAATGTTTCCATTAACAGGAGTTTTATGGAATAATATACCCCCCAAAATGATGATAATTCTTTCATCATTTACTCACCCTGATTCTTCAGGAAATTAAATAATTAAGGAAACTAGAAAGTGCCATCAGCTTCCAATAAATTCCAAGTTCAAAAGTGTTTCTCATCCCTGTAGCTTTAAAGATCTCATTCACACTTCTGCATGTGCAGACTGTGAATTTGTCACATGACCAACAAACATCTTAATTTGACATGACAATTTGGCTTAACATGTTAACAATCTTAACATGACAATTTGGCCTGTTCATCACATAGAACAGAGATTGAACATGCTTTTTGAAATCTCTTAAAGCATTTAGTGATGAAAATAAACTGTCAACATTTTCATTTTTCAGGGAACTAAACTTTTAAATGTTTGAGATGCGCACTGCAATAATTTATTTCCGTCAACACAATTCACCACAAGCTCTTGAGTCTTTTCACAAATCTTTAGAAAAATAGAAAATCCTTTTTAGTTTAATCTCAGCTGTCATAAATCTGCAACATGTAAGACTTTGTTACAAAAGCCATTTTCAAGCATCTGCTTCACAAACCTGCTCTGTCATTCACGTATGAGCGTATGTGTGTCTGGTTTTCCCAGGGCTGAAAATTCCAAGAAAGACGCTTGAACAGCTCTTCAACAATTTCATCGAGTTTCCATCAGGGACGCTTTATGAATCTAATCACTTGTGTCCTAAGGGACGTGATACTCATTAGCACTGAAACATACATCACAGTCAACGCTTCTGTTTAATTAACCATCATGCCATCATTCTTCTCCAATCTGGAGATTTTTTTTTTATTTTTTATTTTTATTCACCACACGCTTAAACGGGGAGAAACTCCACAACAATAGTCCTGGTGTCCAATTGCAACATGCCTTGCAATTGATATAACCATGAGTACAATACATAGAGTAGATATACATAGTTCTACACAATATGTATGATATCTAATTTATACAAGCTTATATCTTTGTTTCACAGAACACATTGCAGCACATGAGTTTGTAATGATGGGGGTTTAATGTTTATTCTTTAAGGTCATGAACATTAACAATAAAATAACGTGTACTGCAATGAAATACAGTGTTAATCTCATTTCATCTCAGATATTTCTCTCTACTCCTTTGCAGTTTAACCGTGTTAGACCCAACAAGCGCGAACGCAGATCTAAGCAGAGTGAATTTGTGAAAAGGTTAGCACCTCCTACCGTATAACAAGCCAACTAATTGAGCCACATTCTCGGAGGTGTCAGGAAACTGAAACTGAGGTTAAACTCCATCTGTTGACTGTGAGATACTGAGAGTCAGAATGCACCAAGATTAAACTCATTCACACTAACCTGTATAGAAACTCTCTACACTTCTTACAGACCTTGCTGATACTTTGATCACATGGCAAATCTACAACATTCTACACCAGTGGATTTTATTTTGAAACTATTGATTTGATCACCCAAAAAAATAATTCTGAAGAAAAAAACAATTCTGAATGAAAATAATTATATAATTTTCTCATTTTTTATTACAAAAAGAATCTGGCATGTACATGACATCATGATTCTGCTCTGGTTTATCACTGGGTCATTGTCTGACTTGTATTGTCTAAGGACATTATATTTATTATTCAAAAAATATTGTTTGACTTGTGTTGTTTGAAGACATTATATTTATGCTCTTATTATGTTTATGTTCTTTTGCATTGTCATCTTCTGCATTAAAATGGTCTGGTATTAGTTTATCATATTTGTAGTCTTCTAGTCTTGTAGTATCTATCATACTGTATCTATCTCACCTATCTTCCATAACACCTACCCTTGTTGAGCCAGGATGGACCTGTTCCCTGACCTTTCCATGCCTTCCTGCCTGATACTGTCTGTCTCGTCCTGCCGCCATCTGGGTTTATTACTGTCTGCTGTTTGCTGGTGTCCCTCTGGTGCCTTTCTGCTTTAATTGCCCAACCTGTTTGTTTCATTCAAACATTCATTCTATTGTTTAAATACTTAAAATATTTTCAATTGCACGTAATGATAAAATCCGATTGAAATCTTGAATATGTTAATTTTACTGTAATTCAAGAACTAGTACTAATTTAGTACTGATTTCACTCTACATCACACCCCTCCTGATCTCATTCTACATCACACCCCTCCTGATCTCACTCTACATTACACTCCACTCCACTCCAATTTCTACTCTATCACATCTCTGATCTCACTCTCTACATCACCCCTCCTGATTCTCTACACCCCTCCTGACTACTACACCCTCCTCCTGATCTCACTCTCTACATCACACCCCTCCTGATCTCATTCTACATCACACCCCTCCTGATCTCACTCTACATCACACCCTCCTGATCTCACTCTACATCACACCCCTCCTGATCTCACTCTACATCACACCCCTCCTGATCTCATTCTACATTACACCCCTCCTGATCTCACTCTACATCACACCCCTCCTGATCTCATTCTACATTACACCACTCCTGATCTCATTCTACATTACACCCTCCTGATCTCATTCTACATTACACCACTCCTGATCTCATTCTACATTACACCCTCATCTCACATTCTACCCCCTCCTGATCTCACTCTACATCACACACTCCCCCTCCATTACACCCTCCTGATCTCACTCTACATCACACCCTCCTAATCTCATTCTACATTACACCCTCTCCTGATCCTCACTCTACATCACACCCCTCCTAATCTCATTCTCATTCTGACATTACACCACTCCTGATCTCATTGACACACTACACTCCTACACATGCTACACCTCTCCTGATCTCATTCTGATCTCACTTCTACATCACACCCCTCCTGATCTCATTCTACATTACACCACTCTACATCTACACACCCTCCTAATCTCATTCTACATTACACCACTCCTGACTTCTCATTACACCACTCCTTCTCACATTACACCCTCCTGATCTCACTCTACATCACACCCCTCCTGATCTCATTCTACATTACACCACTCCTGATCTCACTCCTGACACACCTCCTGATCTCACTCTACATTACATTACACCTCTCCTGATCTCACTCTACATTACACCACTCCTGATCTCCTCTAATCTCATTCTACTCTACACCACCCTCCTGATCTCATTCTACATTACACCCCTCCTGATCCCACTCTACATACACACACCCTCCTGATCTCACTCTACATCTCACACCACTCCTGATCTCACCCACTCACACCCTCTCCTCCTCTACATTACCTCCTGATCTCACTCTACATTACTACTCCTGACACCCTCCACACACTCTCCTGATCTCACTCTACATCTGATCTCACCACTACACCCTGATCTCACTCTCTACATCACACCCCTCCTGATCTCATTCTACATTACACCACTCCTGATCTCATTCTACATCACACCCCTCCTGATCTCACTCTACATCACACCCCTCCTGATCTCACTCTACATCACACCCTCCTGATCTCATTCTACATTACACCCCTCCTGATCTCACTCTACAACACACCACTCCTGATCTCACTCTACATCACACCCCTCCTGATCTCATTCTACATTACACCACTCCTGATCTCATTCTACATTACACCCCTCCTGATCTCATTCTACATTACACCCCTCCTGATCTCACTCTACATCACACCCCTCCTGATCTCACTCTACATCACACCCCTCCTGATCTCATTCTACATTACACCACTCCTGATCTCACTCTACATCACACACCTCCTGATCTCACTCTACAACACATCACTCCTGATCTCACTCTACAGCACACCACTTCTGATCTTACTTTACATCTCACTCTAAATCACCAACACTTTCAAAAGTGAAAAGTACTGGCACAGCATTATAAAGAGAAATATGGACAAAGCATTTATTCTATAAAAAAATAAATATATATAATAAATATTATATTATATTATAAAAAATATAAATCAGCTCCTCTCATACATGAAAATTTTTTATACACTGTATATACTGTTTAGGTCTTTGTTAAGATGATTGTTTTAAAAGGTGTAAAAACTTACTGTCCCCTGGTAAGACTGGTGCCAATGGGGTTTGGAAGGTCAAATATCTTAATGCTTTAAAAGAATGTTGGTTGTACAGTAAGGTCCAGTGTTAGCCCATTGTTAGCCCATAACCCTGCAGGGAAGAGTTATTATTCAGCTGATTGCTGTTCTTTACATGAACGTGTAAATCTCTCAGTAATTCACTTTAAATTAACTTGCTTTGTTGATTAGACATTGACTTGTGTGTGGCAGTATTAATAAGAAGACAGCTGCTGCCTAACAATTAGTCAAAAAAGCTCATTTAAAGATGTGAAAAACACTAGTTCATCACATACTGAAAATGCAATAATTACACACTTAATTGGGTCATTTATATGTTTATCGCAAGCAGTCAAACTATCCACAAAAACAATCAACTAGCTGAGAGTGAGTTCTTATAAAGCAGTATATTAAATTTATGTTTGGGGTCATTCTTCTGTTCAAACACTCAACCGGGTGACTGATGGTTTTAGGTTTTACTTCAGAGTTGAGAAGTAATCCTCCAGTTTTCTATTTACCACCGCCATGCCTGATGATAGGTGACATCACCTTATCCTCTCCAAAACATATTTCTGATAGTTGTGATTTGCATCCAACTTTGTTGTAGCATCTGAAGTAAAAAGAGACTATTTCCAACCAAAATGCATAAATGTTCTTGGTTACAAAGGCATATATGTGTTCCAACACATTCATTTCAAAAACAGATTTGCAGAAGTCACAGTAAACTAAAGACTGCCATGACAACCCTTTTGAGTTGATGAGAACCCTTTGAGAAATGAAGAGTTCAGATACAAAAGTGAATGCTCCCACACATAGTATACAATACTCAAATAATGTTGCTTCAAAATACCACATTCTGTTCCATTACCATTAAAAGCCTGATAAAAAATGCTAATTTAAAAGAAAAGAATTCCAATGGACTTAGATGACATTCATGAACATTCATACAACTAATTTACCTTGAAGACAAGAATCTGCTCCAGGTTTCATGAGATTTTTTAACATTGTTTAGGAGTTTGGACACACATACAATTGAAAGCAGTCAAACTGCAATTCAGCATGCACAGACCCGACTGCATGTGCTTCTTGAGCTAAATGCCAACGGTTGAACTCGGACTGGCATTCATTCCCTGCAGTGGTTGTCTGATCATGGCAGGTCATTCAGAGTGTGTTCATACACTAAATCCCTGCATGAAACAACAGGAAGTCACGGGACACCGCTGCTCCACAGGTCATGTTGTTCTACCAATACAGAGCCAGGCAGAGATTGCACACGACTTCAGCCACTGAAATTACTTTCGTTCCCAAGTGACAGCAGTCAAATTCACATCTGATGATGTGTGTGACGCAAGTCAGTGTGTTACATTCTAGATATTACTGGGGATGTTTTTGCAACGTTTAAGGGAGATATCAATATCACCAGGCAACAATAAACAGAGACAAACAGAAGCAAAGAATAGAGTTAGCATATTACATTCAATTGCACATATACTTACTCACAGGAATATCCAGAAGAAGAAAAAAATAAAAAAATAATAAAAAGGGAAAAGGGAAAAAAATGAGTGACACCCAAACAAAAAAAAATAATCAAACCAAAAACCTCAAATAACTAATAACTCCCCAAACTAAACTGACTACCAAAATTAAAATGTAGAAAGAAAACCGAAAACTTGTCCGACGCCCTAACTAAACTGTTCTACCTAATAACCAAAATACAAAAGCGGCAGTCACTCCTAACTCAACACTAACTGAGCGCACTGAGCTCCCTGACCTGTGGACCAAGACCAGGAAGAAAGACAAGGACCTTAACCATCCCAACAATGGACTCTTCTCTCTGTTGCGGTCAGGAAAACGCTTCTGCTCCCTGAAAGCAAACACAGAGAGAATGAAGAGGAGCTTCTTCCTGCAGGCCATTAAGGCCCTCAACTAGAATCTGGACACCTAGAACCCGAACTTTGAACTCTCTGGACTCGACAGCACTACCTCAGTCTGACCTGCAGATCTGCACCATGCACACCTACAATTTACAACAAACCATATCCAACTGTTTTAATAAGTCACACTCCAACATATATTAATATTTATTTTATCTGGTTTATACCTATTCCATTTGATTCTTATTTCATGTATATTCTATTAACATTTTATTTTATTTTTAAAATATTTTTTTTCTATATTTGTATGCATATTCTAATACATTTTCTAATTTTCTTTGTATTACAAGGAACAGTCCATTTCACTGCATGTCGTACTGTGTTTGATTGTGTATGTGCTATGTCCTGATGCCCTCATGGATGAAGGTCAGGGCTTCCTCACTTAGGAACTAGGCAACTAGGAACTAGGCCTGGGCAACCTAGTCCTGGTTAAAGAGGAGGAGAACGGATGGATAAATTATGTTCTCTTAAAGGAGAACAAAAAAATGTAAATTCTGTAATGATTTTCTCACTCTCATTCCAAACCTATATGTGGTATACGATTAAGTAGTGAATTCTGTTTATAATATAAAGCAATCATGCCTGTGCAAAATACTTGGATGTGTTTAATTACATTAAACATTAATTACATTAATTAATGTTGAGGAGGATGAGAGAATACAAAAAATCATTTTATTTGTACTGCAAATATTATCTTGGTTTGTGATGACATGAGGGTGACAGATGTCAGAATTTAAAGTTTGAGTCAGAGTTTGAGTGAACTATCCCTTTAATGTGCTAATGTAGCTCTCCTGTTTAACATTTTGTAATCATATATCTTGCCGTCTATAGAGAGTTCTGTTCTGGTAAACTTTGTGGAATTTTCTAATTTAATCAACATTTTAAGTGAGCCTTTGCTGGAGTTTGAAAATATAATTGGTTTAATATGGCACCTACTGCAATAGTTAGAATTGAGCTTTTTGTTTATGCAATGCCCAGCAGGAAAATACAGGCTCTGTTGCATGTCCACATTTAATTGATTCAGAGAAAGAGTTAGACTGGGTATTATCTGAGGAAAACCTGGACTGGCCTTTAGCATGCCTGGATCAAAAGCTTAATTTTCTTCTTAGGGCAAAGAAAAAGCCATGGTGTGTTATAGAGGTTTAATTTAGTGTAAGCATGGGAATGTGGGCTGAATGACAGCATGCAATGCTAGCTGGACTCACTATTTCATCTGGCCTTGGGTTTAAACCACAACAGAGTACAAAGAGCTCAGACAAGATTTTCTTGTTTTCCTTCCTTTTTTATGTGCTGACAAAATAAAAATATGAGTTGGATCCTCCAAAGAATGGTAGAGCCACTGGCATTCTGATGGGTCTGTCAGGAGAAATCTTTGTTTGTTTGTTTGCTGCCCAATACAAGTAGCCATCTGCTGTCAGCATATGTTTATGTGATTCACATCCAAACTTATAAAGTTGAGTGACTGCTTGAGCTATCATAAATCTGTTGAGTTCTAGTTTCATTTTGTGTGTGATGACCATGATGAGCATTTTACTTCCTCCTGTCAGGAAACCAGGCTTACGTAAACATAACCGAGATGTCCTGAGAAAAGAGCTGATCACAAGACTAGGTGGACTGGAAAAGGGACAAAACCATTAAGGTAACATCAACATTGCTACAACCCGCGGATCAAGCGAGACTCTGGGTAGTTGTGGCTCCAGTGCTACACAAGCTTGGTTTAACTCATTTAAAAACCTGGGAAGATAGTAAAGTAACAATATTTTAATACTTAGCAAATATATAAGATGTTGCCCATTCTTAAGGAAATGTCCTGAAGTGAGACCCCTTTGGCTCATGCCAAAAAGCAAGACATGAATAGGGTTTAATTTCCACAGAACGGATTTAATCGCTGGACAAGAGTGGCTTCAACACCCAATATACAGTAAAAGTTTGGAAGTCTTTGACAGCTTTCTCTTTTTAGATACGCTAGAAGGGTGAGAGGACCTCATCCTGATTAACAATAAATGTTTAGCCTCTCCCCTGGCTATACCGCCAACATGGGACATAAGCACAGATGGCCATTAATCAACATCCAATTCCTCTTAAAGGTAGAAGACGATAAAACGAGCTGAGGAATAGGAGGCATCCAACAATTCTCATTTCATTCCTGCTCCTGGAGGGCCAGTGTCATGTGAAATTTAGCTCCAACCCTAATCAAACACATCTGATCCATTAAAATAAGGACTTACGAAACCCACTGGAGACCTGCAAGAAGGTGTGTTGAGGCAAGCTGGAGCTAAACTCTTTCAGATTTTAGCTTTTATCAGAGGCTACCAGAATTTGACCTATAATATATTTTGTGGAATTCATTATGGCATAAATCATCACTGAAGCCCCAGGATCTCAACAATCAATGAACCCCATCATATTTCACATCATATCTAACCCCATCATATTTCTGTATGCCATTCATTTTTTTGCCAAATAATGCAGCTGTGTACATGACCAAAAGTTCAGTTTTTGTCTCATCTGACCACATGAAATGATTCCAGGTTCAGGTACTACATTTTATGGTTTCCTCTTGGAAAGGACTTCCAAGTCACAGAGAACCTTCTAAACACCAGCGACTTTATCTTCTGGTTGTCATAGTAACTGTTATGAACAAATGAGTAAGGATTCTTTGCTAACTGACAAGAGACAGATGATGTGAGCTTCATTGACTTTACTCCCATCGGTAGTCGCTCAGGAAAGTCGCTACTCATTTGCATGAAGCTGAACAGTTCTCACCCACATCTGGTTGCCAACAGTCACTATTGCTCATGTCGCTGGAAGTAGCTGAGCTCCCTTTCAAATAAATGAGATCATGGCGCTCTGCTGGCATGAACAGGAGAAGGTTACAGACAAAATGAAGTTCCTGGAGAATACAATTATTGGAAAGCGTTCCAAATATATTTGGTCCATATGTTTTTTGAAAAAATATGCTATCCTTTAAATAAAAGTAAACACTTTTTGTATTGTATTGTAACGTGGTCTTGTTTTTTTAACTAGTAATAGTTGACTGGGCTAAGGTGGGTTAAGGTGTATTTCTCTTTGGCAGCTACAGTAGTGTTGTCTGTATGTCTTATTGTCTATTGTCTGTATGTCTAATATATATTATTTACTTTTAAATACAATCATCACTCCTTAGATCAGATGTAATGTATCATGTGTTTGTCATAATGTGGACCTGAATTATGATGAACGGGATGACAAAAAGATTTTCTTTTTTGAAAAATTGTGCTGGCATCTCTCTCCTGCAGTGCTTTCATTCAGAGACTATGGTGAGATGCCAAGGTAATTTCACACAAATGATTCCTCCCTCTGCTCCACCACACATGCATCTGTAGAAATGGAAACCAGGGGAAAGGTGAAATAACAGCCAGATCAACCATAGAGACATCAAAGAGAAAAGTTCTCATGTACTGTTATTGCTATTATGCTGATGAATTAAAGGATAACTTCACCCCAAAATCATACATGACTCATCCTCAGGTTCACAGCAGAGCCCGACACACATGAAAACGCAAGATCTATGATGTATTTGCAAGACACATATGTATACCACAAACACTCAAACACACATACATGGATAATAAATGTCTTGCGTCGTTTGGACTAAGATAAACTTAAACATGATTAAAACTCCCTCAAAAGGTTGTGCTTCTCTCTTAAAAATGTTATTTTTTAACCTGATAGGCCACACAGATTTGCCAAAGATCAGTACTTCCTTTTTATTTTATTTTTGACATTAAATGATGACCCATTACAGTGCCAATACATATTTGTAATATAATCTATGAAAACCCATGAGATGGTGAAATGTTACATATTACAGTTTTGATATCATATGAAAGGGGTTCAAGCCCTTTCCAAAAAAATGTTTCTGTCATACCTTGTATGTAACAAAACTATGTGAAGTCGGCTGATCGCTATGGTTTGCAGAAACAGAATTTTGAGAAAAACAGATTTAAAGAGGAAAAAACAGGTTTAAAGCACAACAGTCAAGTAAAAGTCACTTTACTGTAGTAAAAATGTTGCAAAGGACACAAAATAATAATTTACTTTGATAGGTGAACTGTTTTTGTAGTGTCAAGAGCAGAAAAGCCATGCGTGATTTTTGCCAGGCGTGTCCTTAAACATCAGCTTGACACTCACTATTATTCTACAGTAAACAAGTGATTTTTGCAAAGGTATTTATGGAGAGGATAGACATGGTGTTATAGTATAATAATTTTATGAAAATGATTCCATTTGATTTTGATTCGATTCAATCGATTAGTTATCAGTAGTTATCGGAAATAAATCTCCATGCAGTCTATTTTGCTGAATATCTACTAAACACATCACTTTATGTTGTTATTAACAGCCATGCTTTGAGAAGGTTCCTGCTTTATGAATGTATACAGCAGGTCAGGGATTGTCAACAGCTGGGCTTCATGTATAAATAAAGAGCGTGATCATTTTGTGTTAACAGATGACACTCGAGTTGAACCTTATAAATATATTGGCAGTGGAAAATTACTGTGCTATTGTTTGTCAGAGTGATGGTCAGAGTAACTGCCGGCGATTGTTTTATTTTCTCTTGTGTGTGTTTATGTTTGTATTTATACACTGTTGGGAAATGACTCCAAAGCTCTTCACATTAAATCACACTCGCAAAAACTCAACAAATATCAATCTGTAAAAATGACATAAACAGGTTCCTCGGACCTTATATATAGATGATATACTGTCTGGAGAGTGTGACTCACATGACAGAACACAGATAGATTCAGTTCATTTAGATGATGACATGTCTGACGGCTCAATCTCCACAACAGAGACTCTTTAAACATATGCTGTGGAGATCAGAAATGTATTATTCAATGTCACAGTCACATCTCTGTATAGTTGAAATCGTGATTGCCAGCGGAAAATATGTTCTCAACATTGAAAAATCATGTCTAATGCAAAAAGAATGGGAAACAATAAGGTACCACATTGATGCTGTTGTTACTTTACGCTGCACTCAGCGGACCTTTTACTGGGTAACCATCTATCAGAAATTGCTTTTTTTTTAAAAGCATTACTATAGACATGTTTTCATGAGATCATTCTACTCTACAGTACATAATATGTACTGTAATATAAAAAATAAATAAATAAAAATATTAAGTACAAGATAAAATACAAAGTAGAACTACAAAATGTAAAAGGTATAATGTCTACAGTATTAATAAACAGTATTAATAATGTTTCTTAATACTGTACTTAATGTGTCACAAGGGTTCAGTGACGATGCAGATAAACATTTTGCACTTTTTATATATTGCAGGTTATTAGCCCATTAGCTTCTAAAAGACAGATGAAATATATTCAACAGCTTTTGTAAAAAAAGAGTCTGTTTGTATCTAACACTAATAATAAATCAAGCTGGAGTAACTCTCTAGTCTAGGCAGCTTGAGTCATCCTTGTTGTTTGTTAATAATTATTTGTGAATGCAGCTCTAGACGTCCTCTGTGGGCTTCATTTGTGCTTTTACACTGAATATGCTAAAAGCCACCAGAAATTGCTAACAAGATGCATGTCTCCCAACAGAACAATCTCTGTTTTTTTAAACATCTTGCAACAGTATTTGTTTTGTGTTTTAAAGGAAATCTAGTTGAAAATAACTGCAACGACATGCATATGGGTTTAGTCTGTGAAGGTGTATTTGCAATCATAGCTTTATGATAGATTTGACCATACAATTTTGATTGGTTTAAAGTTACCTATGAACTGTATCTAAAAGGCTGTAGGAAATGTAGAAAAAATGAAATGCATAAGAACCAAAGAGAACCCAGTTAAGTATAAACACAAACTGCCTTCCACTAAACAACATTGAATTAATAATAATAGGAATTACTATTATAACTCATGAAACTATGGATTCAATTTATCTCTGTACCTGTTTAAACTACCACATCAATACCTTTATAGCTTGTGTTTTCTTTGTTTTTTTATATCCCCTGTTTGTTTTTGGTGTTTTTGTTGTTATATCTGTCTTTGGTCACTGTCAGGATGTTGCTGTAAATAAATAAGAACCATAAAAAAACGTAACCATTCAGAAATCCCTGTCATTTCCAATAGTTGAACCCGCAGTGCAGCACTGTAAGGTCCAGTCACAGACACGCCACTTTTCCCATCCGTGCCCCCTGACGCACATTTAAATCATACACCAACTTTCTGTTTTGACCCCTCCTGTCCAACTCTGTAAAGGCCTCGAGCCACACGGCTTCCCTCGCTTCTTCATTTACGTCTGTTTTTGTTCTCTGTTCCTCTTTTATATCTTTCACTCTTTGCTATTGGCTGCCGTCTTATCGTACAGGCCCAGCTGCTGTTAGGACGTGTAGAGAGAAACCCAGGGCAGGCAGTATCACGGCTCATGAAACTCCAGGGAGTCGCTGTCTTCATTTTCAAACAGTTCTTGAAACAAACTTAAAGTCGCTTTCTTCATTTAGATTTCGCACTGTCCCAGTTTTCTAACAAGTAACATTAGCATTAATTCAAAACCATCTCGTATCCATTCGGAAATTGTTTCATCCTTGTTTTCTTGACTGTATGCTAAACTGTAAGTTCAATTCAGTGGCAGCTAGTGTCTTTAATGTTGCCGTATATACCGAGTCAAGCAAGGAAATGCTGATGTGATTTCAGGAAGACAGATTTAAAGGCAATACAGGAATAATTACCTCGACTAATTTCTTCATTATATGAACTAAAGAACTAAAAGAATATCAGGCATGTTGTCATTATATATGGTATTATGATGGTATGAGAATTACAGCCTACAGTTTCTGAAATTTACAGTTTCAAATCCTGTGAATATCCAGAAGAAGATATATGGCTTTTTATATAACAACAGTAGTATTTAGTAGTATTTATATAACAACAGCTGCTGCAGAAACAAAAATACAATAAAATAAAATTATTATCCTGACATCTGTCATATCCTTATGTATCTGTCATATTGTTACCGTGCAGGGTCAGATCAGACAGAACACGAGAGTATCTTAAACAAGTCTTTTACTGAACTTCATCAGCGGGAATACACATAATACAGACCTCACTTCAGAGGGAGTAATCACAGGCAGATCAAAACAGGAACAGAAGCATGTCAGAGAATCCAGGTATAACAAGACAAACAAGCAAACCCCACACGACCAAACGAACAACAAAAACACCAGACAAAGGAGAACAGAAAACAAGGTCCATTAAATAAGGTCCATAACGAAGGAAAACAGGTGCGGGTGATAACAAGATGACTGGTGATTGCCAGATTACAAATGGTGAACAGGTGAGCGGGGTGAAATGAACTGTGGGAAATCGAGTCCAGAGGGAGGTGCTAAGTGGAATCGTGACAGTACCCCCCTCCCCCCGGAAGGCGCGTCCTCGCGCCACAAGACCCACGGAGGGGGGAGAGGGAGGCTGGGTGGGTGCTCGGGGTCAGGAGGCTCGGGCTCTGGTTCTGGCTCTGGAGGCTCTGGCTCTGGAGGCACGGGCTCTGGCTCTGGAGGCTCTGGCTCTGGAGGCACGGGCTCTGGCTCTGGAGGCACGGGCTCTTGGCTGGCTGGCTCGAGCTGCGGCCGCTCTGGGCACTCTGGCGGCCAGAGGCTGTGGAACTAGGGGCCCTGGGCACTCACTGGAAAGAGGCGGCGGGAACTGGGGGCCCAGAGGCGGCGGGAACTGGGGGCCCAGAGGCGGCGGGAACTGGGGGCCCAGAGGCGGCGGGAACTGGGGGCCCAGAGGCGGCGGGAACTGGGGGCCCAGAGGCGGCGGGAACTGGGGGCCCAGAGTCTTCTACCTAGGAACAAACTAGGGATGGAAGGTTGCCATCTTTGAGGAATTTGGCCCTGGGACAGGGATTCAGCTGCTTGACTATAACTACTAGTCTGGGGTGAAGCCACTGCGCTCAATTGAGAAGAACCAAAGTTAAATTGACTGGGGCTGCGTTGAGACTGCAGGCATGAATTGCTAGGAAAACCACTTGCACCCTGTGCCAGACCAGAGGTATAAAAAATGGTTGACTGACTAAAGCCCCCTTGGGAGCTAGAAGCATACCAATTCTGGGATGCCTTACTGCCAGTGGGCTGGCTAGAAACAGCTGCAGGCAAGGAAACAAGAGTAGAATATGCAGGGGTATACTGACTTGAGATACTTTGAGACTGTAGGGACAAATCACCAAGAGTTCCATTACCTCCCTGTGCAGAAACCAACTGACTAGAACTTCCTATCACTGGTGGTCTAGAACTGCCCAGAGCTGCATGCTGGCTTTGGAAAGCCTGACTGCTAGCGCTCTAGCTGGAGAGTCTTCCAGCCGAAGACAAAAGCTTTGCATGTATACGAGACCTGCTGGCAGGCTGACTGGAAGCACTAAGTTTTTGTGAAGATCCATCTTAAGAGCTACTCTTGGCCTGAGAGGCAAAGTGACTAACGCCTGCTAAAGTAGTGCTAGAACTGCCCGGAGAGCTTGCAACACTAGCTTGCTGTGTGAAAACAGCCTGAGGTGAGATGGGTTTGAAAGACTCAGATGAGAGTTTACTAGAACCAGACTGAGGCTGGGGCAAATAACCACTGCAAGCACTCCCTTCTCCCTGAGAGGACATACATTGAGCTGATGTGCCCATTTGAGGCCCAATCAGTGTATCTGGAGAGTACTGGCTAAATAAACCTGGATCACTTGTGGACTGACTAGAAACTAGCTGTGAGGAACTAAACTTGGAAGGAGATTCAGGAACAAACTGGCTAAAGGTGCCTTGAGACTGGACAGGGCCACGGAAACTACTAGAATCTTCAAAAACACGTTTCCTAGAGCCGACTTAAGATTGGACAAGGGTACCACTATAAGCACTACTTCCTCTCTGGGAGGAGGCAAACTGACTGGAAGGTCTCATTTGGGGTGACGCAACAACTAGAGCAACTGGTCTATATAAACCCTGATTGCTCCCAGATCGGGTAAAGATATCTTGGGGTGAAGTTACTGCAACATTTACATACTTTGTAGCAGGAGCAAACTGAGCAAAGGTACCCAGAGGCTTGGGAAAAGAGAGATTCCCATCGCTACTTCCTGTCTGCACCGGGACATAACTAGAAGTTGCAAACATTGTACTTGACTGACTTGGAGCGATGGATAAAGACACACTGGTGTCACTTGAGGGCTGACTAGACACTCCCACAGGTAAAGAACTAAGCTTGCTAGTAGTCACTGAACCAAGGGGATATAGGATAGAGATCTCTTGAGATGACATGAGAACATATTTGGAGGGGGCGACCACATTAGCGGGGGCTGAGTCTGGGAACTCTAGGCGGAGTCTGGGAACTCTCGATCGGCCATCTCGGCCGGGACATGGGGCATCGGGCGCCATCTCGTGATCTCGGGCGCCATCTCGGCGGGGCGGGACATCGGGGCGCCATCTCGCCGGGGCGACTCGGGCGCCATCTCGGCCGGGACGTGACTCTCGGGGGCGGCCATCTCGGCGGGGGACTCGGCCATCTCGGCCGGCGGACTCTCGGGCTGCCATCGGGGGCTCGTGACTCGGGCGCCATCTCGGCCGGCGTGACTCTCGGGCGCCATCTCGGCGGCAGATGACTCTCGGGGGCGGCCATCTCGGGCGGCGGCAGATGACACGGCGGCGCAGAACACTCGTGGGCGGCCATCTTGGCGGCAGGCAGATGCCATCCTGGTAGCGGCAGGCTCGGGGCCATCTCGACCAGGCGGCGGAGGGGGTGGCCATCTCGACCAGGCGGCGGAGGGGGCGACACCCACAACTGGCTAACACCCAATCCACACTCTCCTCCAAGCTTCCAGAAGGCCCCCATCCAGACAGCTTGGCCCATGTCGCGTCGTTAAGCCCCCAGAGAAACAGACGCCTCTGGTTGTCTTCAGGGAAGCCCCGATACCATCCCAAAGGCTGCGAACCACAGGGTGTAGGCCTCGACGGATTCCTCCTCCTGACCCCGATAGAGGAAGGCTTTGGCATGGGCGGCTACGGACGGGCTGGGAGTTGTGGGTTCCATGACTAGTGAAAAAACAGGAAAAAAACAAAACAGATAGATAATCCAAAAAACCTTCACGACACAACGAAAAACAGAGAGTCCAGAAAAACTTCTTCTCTTGGGTCTGGTGTACTGTTACCGTGCAGGGTCAGATCAGACAGAACACGAGAGTATCTTAAACAAGTATTTTACTGAACTTCATCAGCGGGAATACACATATAATACAGACCTCACTTCAGAGGGAGTAATCACAGGCAGATCAAAACAGGCACAGAAGCATGTCAGAGAATCCAGGTATAACAAGACGAACAAGCAAACCCCACATGACCAAACGAACAACAAAAACACCAGTCAAAGGAGAACAGAAAACCAACACATTAAATAAGGTCCATAACGAAGGAAAACAGGTGCGGGTGATAACAAGATGACTGGTGATTGCCAGATTACAAATGGTGAACAGGTGAGCGGGGTGAAATGAACTGTGGGAAATCGAGTCCAGAGGGAGGTGCTGAGTGGAATCGTGACACTTATATGATGAACCGTAAGGTTTTTCTTTTGTCTATAATTGAGAGCGCTTTGATTATGAGATTATGCACATTGTTGTATGTTGTTAGATTGGTTGTTGGTAGATTCTTATTTAGAAATACTAAAATGTTCCTTGGAAATAGTTTGTTAAACCGGTCTAGATGTTACAATGTCTGACGTTTTAGCACAGCACTTTGTTGAGTAAGATGTATTATTCGTGGGGAGATTTTTATGATGACTACTTTGTGATGTTTTAATCTGTTTACTATGACACATCAGTTGTGTTCTCTGGCCTCATTGGGGGTTTTGGCTTTTTATTACAATACATCCTCAGGAGGCGTGTGTCATATGACAGTCTTCACTCCTTGACTGTCTTCCGCTGGGCCGGTCCTCTGATGCTCCTGCTCTTCTGCCTCAGCTGCCAAGTTGGTATAACATCTGACTTTTTGTCACTCCATGGCATTCAGCAGATATGCCGGGCTTGGAAGACTGCTGTGGCACAACTGGTTGATGCAGATGTTTATTTGGCTGTAGTCTTTTGTCATTTGGGTGTTATTGCTCCCACACAGATCTCACAAATATCTTACCACCATGTTGGACTTGCCTCACAAAGACACGGTGGCAGGGGATGGCCTTTGCTTGTCATCTCCAGTCTTGATTAGCTGCATTTATGCTCCTCCACAAGGTTTGATATAGGACGAGCACATTTAGCACATTCATTTTCATGGTGCTTTGTGATTAGTTGCATGATAACTAGAATCAGAATACTTTTCAGAGGTCCTGATAGTCCAATGGTTTTCCAGGAAATCTTTGTTATGGGCTGTTGAGCCTCATGTCTGATCCCTCCTGGAGCATGAAGTGAGACAGGGCCAAGGCTTCTGACAGCTCTGCCTACAGTCACAATTACTAGAATCAAAATTCTTTCCTCCTAATCCTTGGGTGCTGTCAAATCCAGTCTACTACTTTTTTGAAAGCTCTCTAAACGTATCACTTGGTTTGTTTGAAAATCAGACTTTATCTAAAGAACCTCATGAAAAGAATAATTTCAGGAGATTTTGATGTTGAATACAGTATGACATTTCATTACACATACAATCCAATAGAAAGTTGGGCTTTAGTCACAAATTGATAATCTTTTGAATGTCCAAATTCAATAATACTTTCATTTGACAGACACTAAAATATGAATATATCAGATTTAGAGCCTCAAAAAATCAATACATTTATAGTAGTTGGAAAGCTGTAATGCTAAAATCTTTAGACTAAAATATCACTTGAAAACATATGAAAATGTAGACAGTTTAACTCTGGTCATTTGATCAAACCCTTTAGATTTCCTCTGTAGCACAAATGATGCACTTTATATGCAGAGATGGCTTAAGTCAAGCGGCATGGGATAAGGCTTAGTTTTAGCGTAGCTGGGTAACATGTTGAAATGTTCATCTTTCCCTACTGTTTTCTGTCTATAACCTGCCCAGAATAGCTCCCTAAAGTCAGACTAAAGGTTTATCTTGAGCACATATTGAGCACCTATTAAAGTCTTTCAGCCTGAGTAACAACGTCAAAACAACGACAAAACAGCCGGCATTTTTAACAGGTATCCCTTCATCTGCTGTGTCCATTTCAGCAAGCAGCATCTCATGCTCATTTCCATTCGTCACAAGACTCTAGACTTTGTCAAAGGCTTCGTGGTAGATCATTCACATACTCACAGAAATACAGAGAAAGAGAGTGAGAAAGAGATAGAAGGAATTAAAGAGAAAGATATTTTAAGATATATTCAGAAGAAAATAAAAAATAAAGAGATGTTTAGGTATGAATCTATTTTTTCATCACATATCTAAAATCAAATCACATTTCAGATCATCAAAATTGAGCCTTTTTTTGGAATATCATTTTACAATGTGACATTAATGTCAAGATAACTAAATAAAACATATTTGGCTGTATTCAGAATCAACAACATCAACAGCATAAAACAACATCAAATTATTAAAATTGTATTAGACAGTTGCAGGAAAACATGTTTGTTGTACTAACAAACTCTACTAACTTTACAATAAATTAATGTAAAATAAAAATAAAACACAGAATGATTTTCATTACTGTACTATACTGTATAGATAATTTATATTAAAATATTTTTATTTTTAATTTAATATTTTTATTTTACCTTATCTAAAGCTAAAGTAATAAGGGTGTAACCTACACTGTAAAAATTGCTGTAAATTTTCAACAGTAATTTCCTGTTTTTTATAAATACAGATGAATACTGTAAATAACAATTTGACAAGCAAAATAATAACGGCAAACTATCGTTCAGTCTACGGCATACAGGATTTTTGATTAGTCAGAAGTGTTGCTTGAGCTTGCTCATAGCTTCTCTGCTAAAAGTCGCAACACATTAATAATTCGACAGGCATCATTTAAAAAAAAATTTAATACAGAACTTGAAATTAACAAACTACACAACATTAGCTAGCTTGTTCACTTTGTTAATTTGCAATCTAATCAAATGCCTGAGGATCATGTGATCATCTATTAACTGATTATAAAAATTCGGCAAAGAACAGTGCTCTATTTTTTTAAAAACCTTTCTACTGGTCTATCTATCGTAGTTTAAAAATGACGACTTGCTACATTTGTGCTAAGACATGCAGCAACACAATTGCATATATCAGACACATGCAAACTCGCCTAATGCAATTTTTAAATGTCATTTCCCAGAAAGCGCAAGAATTTTTTTTTTTTTTAGCCTTAAAGTGTTATGCTTGTGGTCATAAATATGGAACTAACAGGACTAAACTGGATAGAACAGGTGATTTAACATGTTATATTGACTATAGTGTTGCTGTAAATGTGAGGATGTTCTCTTCTGCATCTCTGAGCATCTTCTCACATCTGAAAAATCATAGTACTGAAGGCAAGACAATTACATGCCCTTTCAAACACGGTGACCAAAAATTTACTGTAAAGTCTACATTCACGTTCCATATGTCAAGAAAGCATTAAGATTGCACTAGTTGATTCAATTGCTATAAATTGCTTGTCCCGTCTTCTACAATTTAAACAATTATAAAACATTGTCATGAAATACATGACATAAATCAATCACACCTCATTTCCAAACTACAAGAAAAGTTGATATCACTTGGACTTTCTGAATATGACATAAATACTATAATAGATACCATGAAAAGTGATGATCTGCAAAGGTCTTCTAATTCCCTGTTGCTCAAGACTGACCAAAAGAGAAAAACTTCAGTTATGTGGAGCCAGTGTCCATCTGTCTTAGTAAAAACAAGTCAGGCAAATGTTTTTAACAATATGTCCCAGTGAAAAACCCACATGTGTCTATCATGTCCTCACACTGTAAAAACTAGAAGATCCCAGAGGAACCATTTGGGGTTCTTCACACTGCTACACAGGTGGAACCGTCAGGAAGACCTCAATACAGTTTTAATTACAAAGAATAGTTCTCTGAGGAACCATTAACAGTCTTGGAAGTTCTTGCAGAAACTCCTTTAGGCATTTTAAATTCAGTTCTGAAGTTCCTCAGAGGTCCTCCTGACGTTTACGCCGGTGTGGCAGTGTGAGGAATCCCGAATTATTCTTCCAGGATCCTTTAGTTTTTACAGTGCAGAGTCACTTCAACTAAAGTCCAGCCTGATGCTATTTTTGCAAGATTTGTGGGATGTTACAAATATTAAAAAGAACTTGCTGCTTGCACACAACTTCTTCACAATCCTATAATCAGGATTCATGTGAGGTAGTAACACCCGTAGGGTCAAGATGGAAAAACACACGATTTTGGCTGTGTTTCTGACACTTGCAAATATTTTGCCACACAATAAATGAGTATTGATTAAATGCAGCTTGTGCTGCTTTGTCGAGAACAAGACTATAAGCATATTGGACAGGATTTAGTGTTTGGCCCTCTTTTGAAAGATTTAAAAGATCTTGAGCTGAACTGACTAACTTTGCCAGATGGATAGCTCTGAAGAGGCATGTGCCATAGCAGTTGGCAATTTGGGTTCACACAACATACTGCGAAAATTGATTGCAACACTTTTCTGTTAAATCCCTTACCAAGGGGACCTGACTGCACACCACAGTATCAGAAACACGTTGAGGCTCTGCGTCATAAAGTGGAATCCAGTGACTGTGGTGGCATTAAATTTAACTCCATCTTCAATGAGCTCACCTCCTTGTCTTGGCCATGACTTTTTCGAGGGAATTGTCTCAACTGATTTGGCATTATTCCTTAACCACCTTGTTTTAAAAGAGAAATTTGAATTGAATCTGCGCATAGACCAGTTTAAATATCTGGGTAATGATGTCAACAACAACCCAGGGTCTGGAAAACTCTCTGGACATGCAGTTCAGAATTGGTGTTTCCTGCGAACGTTGCCATTATTGATTGGTGATAAAATAAAAAACCCTGAAGATAGTGAAGTATGGTAGCAATCATGGAGCTTGTCTGTGTTCCAACCATAGTTCTAATAGATAAATATTTGCATATCAGAATGGAGACTTGTGGGGATCATATGCGAAAGCCTAATCACCACTACATAAATCATTATCCAGAGCTTATAATTCACTTTAGGCCACTTGTCCATCTATGAACCCTAGGATTTAAAAGTAAGCATAGTTACTTCAAGCAATGTGCAAGAAAGTTCTAAAACTTTAGAAACCGTTGTGAAGCCCTAACTGAAAGACATCACCCACAGCACTGTATTCCTATCATCTATTGTGGTAGAGAAGGAAACAGAATTGATTGTAAGGATAAGATCATACAGTCAGTTGCTCGTGTTAACTTTGATCCTGTAGATAACATTGTAAGTAATGATGTCACAGTTAAATGTAGTTGTAGTACAAGTTTAATTTACTTGTGTTCTCATTAGTCATTACATTTATTTCTCACAATTGTTACGGTTTAATAATGTTGCATTGATTATTAATACTGTTTTAGTAGTTTGGAGGTCATAGTGATTGGCAAATAATATGTAATCAGTGTGTATTGTTGAGCAGGTGAATTGTTCTCCATGACCCCACAGGTTGGTGGTAGATTAGTCATTGTTCATTCCTTCTAAGCAGAGATTTTGCTGTGATTACCTGTCAGGGGATCTGCACTTTTCATGCTATGGCAACCCACCTTTCACCACCACTAATATTAAAAAACCCTAGAAAATACTGAATCTGTCATGGTGTGTTGGTTTTAACATGAATCAAAGTATCACAGACAGTATTGGGTTGTCACAGTGCAGCTTTGTTGAAGTTTTTTAATAATTCTAGTACATTTATTTGTGTGTTCGACAAGCAAACACAGAACATATAGTAAGCACACGTATAGTGAGCACACACGTATAGCGCACACGTATGGCGAGCGCACACATATAGTGCACACGTATGGCGAGCACACACGTATGGTGCACACGTATGGCACACACGATAGCGCACGCATGGCGCAGACACGCATGGCGAAGCGCACACGATAGCGCATGGCATGGCGCGCACATTATGGCGCAGGCGTATAATACACGCATGACACGATGCGCGTATGGCGGCGCATGGCGAAAGCGCACCGCATATGGCTGCACGTTATAGTGAGCACACAAGTATAGCACACGTATAGTGAGCACACAAGTATAGCACACGTATAGTGAGCACACATATAGTAAGCAAACGTAAATAGCACACATATAGTAAGCACACATATAGTGAGCACACATATAGTAAGCACACATATAGTGAGCACACATATAGTAAGCACACATATAGTGAGCACACACGTATAGCACACATATAGTAAGCACACATATAGTGAGCACACATATAGTGAGCACACACGTATAGCACACATATAGTGAGCACACATGTACAGCACACATATAGTGAGCACACATGTACAGCACACATATAGTGAGCACACATATAGTGAGCACAAATTTAGCAGCTATGAAAGAGCAACCTCTGAGAAATACAATATTCATCTGAATGAAAATTAATTCATACTGTTAGAAAAGTCATTAGGCTCAGGATGTAGTCTATCATTATAAGAATCAATTAGTTTTTCATGTGGCTTTGATGAGATGAGAATTACAGGGTGCGGGTTAAAGGATGATGCATGCCGAGACCTGCCAGAGGACACACACCACCACACGCTCATGCACACACACACATTGATACTGTTGTTTTCGACTGTGTTGATTCGAAAGTTTTCTTTGTATAAGAAAGTAATAATGTAATATTTATTTGATTGTTTTTACCTATTGCAGTGGTTCCTGTATTCAAAAAAAGCCTGATCTCTATCTTGGTTGCACTGAACATCGATGGTAAATGTTTGGCAAAGTGCAGCAATCTATTGTGACTAAATGAGCAGCTCTCAAAGAAAATGAGAAAATCAAAGAGTAGCTGAATGAAACGAATCGTTCTTCTCAGTGTATGTGACAGCAGATCCTGCACTGGCCACTTATTTATACTCATACAATGATCTAATGTACTGAAAACTTGGAAACAGTAAAAAAAAAAAGTGTTCATTCGTTAACTGCAAGTTTGTAATGAAAATAAGGTTGTCTGCAGAGTCAGCTTTTGAAGGTAAACCAGTGTGCATACAGTATTTTGTTTTGTACCCGTGCCAGAGAGAATAAGCCAAAATATTTATCAACTGAGCTTTGCCTGAAAGCTGTAGGATAGTTAATGAAAACGGTCAAGGTTGTAATTTACCACAAATGACTGAGAGAAAAAAACATTAAAATACTTACATGGCTTAATTTATTATCATTTTTGTTTACTTTCCCTCCAAGTTAACTTTTGATGTTACTGTGGGTTTTTAACAAATTTTTAACAGAATGCGTATCTTAACAGATATATACTTACCATTTCTTTATCATAGGTTTTATGGTTACTCTTTAGTGTAAGTGCACCAACAGTGTACTTAACCAAAAACTACTGGATAAGCAAATACTGGTAACTAAAGGCATACTTTACCTAAAAAAGGAAATTCTTTCATCACTTACTTATTCACATTCGCAGAACACAAAAGTAGATTTTTAAAGAACAGTGACCTCCATTATCTAAACACAAAACCACTCAGACACATCTCAAAATATCTTCTTTTGTGAAAGTGTCAGATGATGTTTTAACTCCTTTACTCTTGTCCACCATGCTACTTTATACACTTCTGTATCATTTCTAATGTATCTGAATACAGTATTATCGTAAAGTAACTTGTATTAAGGATGCATTGTAATATTGCAAGTTACTGAATTTGATGTTGGTACAGTATACAGATAGCTTACAAACTGATCGATTCGAGCGGTTTATAAAACAATCACACAGATGACATTGCGTGAGGTTTAATGAAAAAAATAAACCTTCCATTTATTGAAAACTGTAACAGGTGAACAGGTGAGAGAGAGACAGACAAGGTAGGTAGAATAAATGATGAAGGTTTACTTTAAACAGATGACTGGAACAGCAAACAACAGGTGAGTAATCCAACAGGTGAGTAATCCAACAGGTGAGTAATCCAACAGGTGAGTAATCCAACAGGTGAGTAATACAAAAACATCCAAGAAGACAAAAACTAGGTTAACAGCCGGGTCAGATAAAACATAGTATGATCTAGGGCAGGGATGGGCAAACTTGGTCCTGGAGGGCCGCTGTCCTGCAGAGTTTAGCTCCAACCCCAATTAAACACACCTGAACCAGCTAATCAAGGTCTAATTAGGCATACAAGAAACTTTGAGGCAGGTGTGTTGAGGCAAGCTGGAGCTAAACTTTGCAGGACAGCGGCCCTCCAGGACCGAGTTTGGACACCCCTGATCTAGGGCTAACACTCCATACACACACCACAACTGACACAGAATGGTGAAAACAGAGTCCAGATAAAGTGTCCAGGCGATGAATGTCAGGCGAGAACAATGATGATAATGAACGCAAACAGGTGATGGTAATCTAAGATGGCGGCAGGTGATGTGCAATGGATGATGTGAAATGGAGTCCATAGGGAGGTGCAGAGTGAAACCATGACAAGTACAGCTTCACTTTAATAGCCTGCATCACGTCAAATAATTTCTGAAAGATATATGATAATAAACTCGTATGTGTTATAGTCCTTCTGGCTTAAACAAAACCTACTGTAATAATGTGTACTAATATGCATTGTGACAAAACTTTGAATGAGTAGACTTTTGTTTTAATATTATCCAGACTGTGTTACTTAGCATCTGACAGTAAAGGAATGGATAGACATTTAAGTCTATTCATTTAAAATCATGAAATATTGATTTGAATTATTCAACTTGGTCAGAAAATGAATGTGGAGTGATTTAACTGGATATCATTTCCCTGGGACAATGATCAGCATCTGTTCACAATCATGTAATAAGTTGCTAATAATATTTTGGGGACATGATGTTGGGGTGAGGTAGTATCTTAATCGTGAGAAAAAATTGGATTAAATCTATTCCGCAATCTCTGAGCTAAGGCCTACAAATAAACAATATTTATTTAGCAGGTTGCTGTATAACCAGGAAAGTTCTTTAAAAGAATGAAAACAATCGTAGTTCTTCTTTAAGCTATCTGAAAGACATTACCACCTGTTTGTCAGTGCAATCAATATTTCTGCACTTAGCACACCTTTGAGACATCTCTTTTGAGCTCTTGCAAAATTCATTTTCCATCACAAACGTCTGCACTACTGTCTACTGTTTTGTTAGACACTGCTTTAAGTGATCTTTTTTTCTTTGACTTCAGTGACAAAATATCTGCAGTGCCGTTTCTGCCCATTGTAGTGACATGCCAAGGTGAGATTGAAACCGCAGCTGTGTCGTGTCATATAATAGGGCTGTAAACAGACAGTGGGCTCCAAGTTTGTCCTTCAAGGTCCTTCAGACTCGGCTTATTAAAGCAAAGGGGATTTCATTTTTGTTGGCAACACCTTGACTCTAACACCACAAAGACACCAGAGAGAACAAAAGAACAGAGCGCTCCGTGATTTTGCCGACTGAAAGAATAAAGTGAAAAGGGCTTAGTCTCAGTAAAGCAGCAGGACTGGCAAGCTTTCACATTTGACTTTCACAAAGCTTATGTAAAGGGTTTATGAAAGGTAACATTTGACTGGTTTTTCGAAAACATATATGGCGCATAAACAAATATCTGGAAGAAATAAGTATGTGAGCATTGTTTGGATAAGAAAATGTGTGTAAGAAAGCAAATTTTTTATCAGAATTAGTGTTGAGAACTGAGAACCATGCAGGCTGGAAAAAGCCATACATACCTTCATGGTTGACTAAATTGAATGTTTTTTTTTCTACAGTAGGCAATGCAACTGATTATGATTAAAAAGATGTTACAGATTATTTTGAGTGAAACAAAGCATTTTTATTCATTATATTCATAGTTTTATGACTGTTCCTGTGTGTAAATAAGCTTACAAAAGTCATCCATGCTCAGTCCAAATAGTCCATTGCATCTGGACTCACCTGGTAGAGCATTGCATCAGCAGAGCAAAAGGTCTTGGGTTTGATTTCTGGAGAACACACCTACTGACCAAATGTTCTTTGTATGCACTGACGCTTTGGTTAAAAGCATCTGCCAAATGCATAAATGCAACTCATTTTAGGCTGAACTATAGTTTGATCAATACAGTAGGACTGTCAACAGGACTGATAAACAAAATCTGAATTTTTCATTCAAATTTTACTACAATTGAAATGATGAGACATTATTTCAGTTAGGGTAAAAAGCTATTTTTAAGCTTTTTAATATAGTCAGTGTTATCACTTAAGTCCACATTAGAGTGCAACAAATAAATATAAATCAAACAGAATTATTATATTCTTTATTACTGATCGCATGTCTGACTGTTTTCAATAGTGCATTTTGTGTGAAATTTCTTTCAAAACATATATGGTGGGTTGAACTGACAAAGATGAAATTAAACCAAGTTTAAAGCCAATCTACAGTTTGTTGATCTTCGAATTGTGTTGCATCAATTAATTTTAAACACAGGTTTACAAATCATAGATTAAAATTGTCATCTGTATTAAAGCCTTCATCTGTAATTAATTTTGGATTCGGTGGAGTAACTAGAAAGTGACAATGTTGACATTGTCAGTCAAAAAGAATAGCTTCTGCAGGTAAAGGAAATGTCATTTTGCTGTTTAAAATTAATAGATAGAGTAAAATAGATAGATTGTTATTATAAAGTTATGATCAACCATAAACACATTTCACAAGCGATGAAAACAATCTGTTGTAATAATTAATAACATAACATTTTACATTTTACATTTACATTTACATTAGGCATTTAGCTGACGCTTTTATCCAAAGCGACTTACAAATATTAGGAGACAATGAAGCGATACATCAGAAGCGGCAACAATAGTACTAAGAAGTGCTTTCCTAAATTTACAATGTTTTGCAGTGCTAGAGAAATACCTGTAGAGGAAAAAAGAGAGGGGTTTTTTGTATTATGATGTCAGGTGTTGGTGCAAGAGGTGTGTTTTAGTTGTTTCTTAAAGAAGGTGAGGGATGTGGCAGATCGGATTGCGTTAGGGAGATTGTTCCACAAGCAGAGAACAGAGAAGGAGAAAGAACGAGAGAGAGATTTAGTGTCCTTTTGTGAGGGAACCACCAGTCGACGTTCATTCGTTGAGCGTAGGCATGTAGAAGAGAGTTAAAGTATGAGGGTGAAGAGTTTGTGATGGTTTTAAATGTCAGCATTAATGATTTAAATTTAATGCAGCAGCAACCGGTAGCCAATGGAGAGAGATGAAGAGAGATGTGACATGTGCTCTTTTGGGTTCCTGGAAAACATAACATATTTTGATTAAAAGAAGAGACATTTATTATGAAGTGCTGCAGTGTTTGTTCACTTGCTGCCCTGCCGCTCCTGACATGACAGAGAAGACCCACAGTCACCGGTGTTGTTTAAAAACGGCTCATCTTCTAGTGAGATTGGTCTTTTGCTCATACAGTAGATTGGTAAAAGATGTCCTTATATGTATAGAAAATAGAAGTGTTCTGCTAAAGTCTCTGTCTGAAACGGATGAGTCAGGTCTCAAGAGGATGAGACCCGAAGGGCGCCCTAGGGGAAGAGTCTAGTCTCCGAAGGGATGATCAAAACTAAGTTGTAATAGTCATTTTAATCCCATTATTAATGAAAACACTAAAGAGGTATAGAAGTTTTAAAAAGGAAGATGTGTTTGCATGTTTATGGTAATCTGAAAAGTTCTTTAACCAGGAAATTAAAAAAGGAATATGATACAAATTATGAAAACATAACATACATGATTATTTATGAAATAAGAAGAACATCATTTTGATAGCATCCTTCGAACCTCCTTCGTACTATTCTGTCTCTGTCTGGCCATGACTAAACTGCTTTTTACGCTCAAATGGGCAAATATGCAAAATAACATAGAAGACTTTTATACAATTATTTATTAGTTTCAGATCAGTTTTACGTAAAACAATAGCTTATAAATATAATCCCAATTTTAGGTCTGAAAAGTAGTAATGAAAATGCATGAATGTAAAATAAATCATAAAAAAATCATCATGAAAAAAATCATAAAAAATAAGTTATTTGTAACTCTTCTCTTGTTGGTTTAGGCTTTTATTATCATTTTCTAACAAGCTTTGGACAAACTGGAATGCAATTCTCCTTTATCAACTGTTGAAACTCATTTTGATGCTATAAACAAGAAGAATTGCAAATCAGAGGAAAATAAATTGGCTTTTGAGGGTCTCATTCAGGTAGCTAAATCTTTTAAACATGTCTCATCAGCTCAAAGTGATCCATAGATGAGAGACACACCTTTTAAATCAGTTTTTAAAGACTGCTGGTTGCTTTATAGCGCTGAACAAAAGATCAAAGATGAGTTTTCTTTTGTCAGGGGCTTAAAAATCTGAAGGCTGACCCTGTTTGCATTCTGGGAGATTTCAGGAATGTTTTTGAGGAATGAATGAAACGAAGTGGAAATGCATCAGAGATGTGGGTGGCTGTTTGTGAATGTTAAAAGCCTGTGTAGGGTCAATCATCATAAGCCACATAATAACGTGGCAGAATCTCTAAAATTACATTCTTCATTGCTCGTGATTGAGGGCTTCTACTCATTTTCATGGCGAGTAATCTTGCGTAATTGCTTTTTTCAGACGGTGCAATAATTTATACTTTCATTTTTAATTTTTGTGTTTTAATAGGTCACAAGTGGATGATGCTTAATACTGGTGTTAACGGTGTTTAAACGCATTCATAGTCAACTGTGTTTATGTGGTCAAATAAAGAATTCCTTTCTTTATAAATCAAAAAGACTGAAGGCAATATAAAGTAATATAACGTTGTTTAAAAAAGCATACAATTTCTGTACGTTAATACCAACATGCAGTGACAAATACAGTATGATATGTGACAAATACAGACAACTGTCATCGGCTTGTGCAGAATGCATGCAATAATCGACTGTAGTCTGAGACTGTAGTGATATGTTCAAGCTTTAATATTTGCCTTTTTAGATATAATTCTCCTCACTTTTATTATAGTCTTTAACATTTCTCATATTGTGTTCCACGTGGACAGAAAGTCATAAAGGATTGATAGGAAGATGGGAAAAGGACACCAGGATTTTCATTTTTCGGTGAACTGTTCCCTTAATAAATACTGCCTCACCTACAGGGATTCTGAAATAGCTGTGTATTTCTCAGCCTTTAAAATCTTTACTATATCTTAGGCTGTGCAAACTCATTTTGCTTATGCTTCCTCTCTCACTGCGCATCGACCCACATCATATGTCAAGACTTATCGGGTGATGTGAAGGTCATGGACACTAACAAAATTGCAAGCACATTAAGCTCTTTCCCATCATTTTTTTTGGCTCAGGGCAGTATTGACTCATTCTTATTCAATCAATCACAACAGGCCTCCATCAGAGCCTGAGAAATGTTTCACTACAGCTGCCGAGAGATACTAATGAAACACTGCAGCACTGAAACCTTTACATAAGGAACTATTTTCAGGAGATAACTGATCTGTCTTTTTTTTTAGGTCTGATGGATTGTCAGATGAATAATGTCCTATAATGTTAGTTTTTAATGTCTTGAGCGGAAATTACTTATTTTAATTTTTCAGAATAATGCACCAATGGTCTTGCATGATAATGACATATATTAGTGAAGCCATTCATTTCTTTAGAAAAACACCAGTTTTAATATCCTTGAGGGTTTTTTCTTGTTCATATGCTGATGAATAAAATAAATCCAAAGTGTCCCAATGGATTTAGTTTTCCAATGCAGTAAACACCCCCGGCAATGGCATTAGCGTTTGCTATTAGCTTTAATTGTTTTTATTTATTGAAGTGTGCTTATCTTAATTTTAAAACATCATTGACACAGCCTTTCAAAGAGAGTTTCTGTATCGGGAAAATCCATGTCTATCGATTCATAAGTCTAACAAAACTCATATTTAAAAGATATTTACACTTTGGTGGAAGATCAGTGAATGATTTTTTGTGAAAAGAAACTTGGTATGTTATGATTTTAGACCTATACTACTATATGTAGTATACTATATCATGTACTATATCATACTTAAAAATGTTTTTTTAATAACCACATTTTTAGTCATTTTTATTTGTAGTAACATAAGTGTGTGTAAACACTGTAAAAACTAAGATTCTCAAAACACTATTTTGGAAACCATCTGGAGAAATCTTTGAATGGGGTCTTAAATGTCCAATTTATTTACTCCAGGAACTTTCAAGTGCCCTGAAGCTTTTCCCTTATGGTTTATGAAAAAAAGACTTTTACAGTGACTATTGACAGACTTGTGTTTAAAAGAAAGTTTCTAAAAGAACTGAAAGAGTGCCTAGTGGTAAACCGAGTGTCCAAAATGAATAAAACATTACTCGCTAGTTGGCCAGTAACTTTATTATGAACTTCAATATACAACATGAATTTTATAAATTTGTAAAAAGACCATCAGTCAACTGGTTTCTTTGACAAATGCATGAGATGGGCTCGGCAGACCAGGATAAAGTCAGAGGGAGTGAAGACTAAGGCAGAACCAGAGAGAAGATACCCAGTGTAAGCAGAGGGAAGATGTGTGGAAGTCTGCACGGTGGAACCAGAGCGCCAACGGACCAAGGTGGAGCCGGATGGTGAGTTCAGAGGTCAGGACAAGGGTGGTAACTGGTTTTGTTACATGAGCCAGTGCTCCAAAACTGGTTTAGGACTGGATGGAATATTGTCACTATGGAGTGGACCTGAAGGTAAACTTTAAGCTTGGGACATACAATGGTGTCTGTCTCTAGCTCAGGAACGAACATGATGGTTGTCTGTGTCATACTTGTGGTCTGTGGCAGGTATGGGCCCTGGCTATTTGGCCAGTTCAAGCATCATGATCATAATAGGGTCTGGGGTGGAATACCAATATGTTATAAAAAGATTCCAGTTTGGAGCAGGCAGGGAGATACTGCTGGCGATGGAGGAGCCTCTGGGGAGTTGGAGAAACCAGTATTCAAAGAAAACAAAGTAGAACTAAATGAGAATCCATAGTAACCAATGTTCCAGTTCTTAGGAAGTAGTCAGTCAAACCAGTTCACAAAATTGAACTGATTCAAAATTGACTTCAGGGTTAATGACACAAGAGAGGAGACCCAACAACATAGCTAAAGTAGCACATCTAACACACACAAAAACTAATGAGCCAGTTCAACCAATTAAGTAAGTTGCTGAAACTGTGCATGTGAACATTACAAATTATTTGAACAAGACTCATGTTCTTCTTTTTGTCTTTAATATCAAACAAAACAAAAAAAATGTTAATTACTTGTTTTATCATCAACCTAATGCATATTGCAGATTTTTTTGTCTTTTATTTCACACAAATGACTTTATTTGAATTTAAGATTTATTAATTGAACTCAACACTGGTTAGAAAAGAAAATGTGCAGTAATGTTATTGCACGATGTAAGAATTGATTTTTGTTCTATCTGTCTATATTGAGAAAACACAGCAAGTGATTAAACACTGTAATCACTTTTTCATTAAGTTCATTTCTGTCAAACAACCAATGAGACAGCACTATTTAAGACTAAAAGCACGCTATTCTCAAGCTATGGAATCACAGTACAGTGTTCACTGTGTGTTCTGACTGTAAAAGCAATACAAAGACAATATTTATTTTTATCGTGAGTGACCGGATGCACAAGCTCACACATCATTAAGATTGAGCTCTAACCTTTAACCTTTTGCATAGTGAAAAGACATTTGAGAAACTGTTAAATAACAGAAATCATTAAAGCTATCAAAGTCTGAAGCTAAAAATAACAAGTGTTCTATTACTTGTTATGTGTGGCTAAAGTGAATACAACACAGAAGTTTAGTGTTTTGGGGAATAATTGAGTCCTTTGGCAGGGCTGTATATGAGACAATATGACCTTCAGCATCTGACAAAATGAAATCTAAAACACAGAGTAAAAGTAAATAAAGAAAGAAGTATACTAGAGCAGTGGTTGACTGTGCCCTTTCTCATTCGTGTTTTGCCTTCTGTCTCACCTGCGACTGCATGCTTCATTAACAAGCACAAAACAATTTCCCTGCTAAATTGTCAGGAGGCACAGTCGAGGAGATGCAGCGCGTGGTGTGCTGATGGCATCAGTCAACTATGCAGACTATGTAACTTGACGTTAATTTCAACTGCTCAAATCTGCAGAGTGCAGATTTTCTCTAACTATTGTCCACTCATCCAAACTGCAATTCAGAGAAAAAGTCAAAAGCCATGTGTTGTATTTCAGCCCTATGTTTCCCAGATAAACACAAAACTCAATTCTTTTCCACTAAACATAAACTGTCCTTTACTGTATGTTTTTTTACAGTAAGCATATACAAAAAAAAGTTTCTCAGACGGTAGGAAATCTTTACCTGACATGATAAAATGAAATAAGAACTCAATATCATAGAACATTAAGATACTTAGTACAGAAACACATCTACATAGCTAAAAAGATTAGATGCTGTTTTGCCTTATATTTTGAATTAAAGACCAAACCTAGCAGCTCTGAGAGGTTTTGGAAATTGATTCAAGTCTTTCAAAGACCTGAAAACTACCATTTTTGTTTGTTATTGATTACAGATTTGTATCTAGCTGGTTGAGGGCTGTGAAATGGCAAGGCAATAATAAAGCCGTCTGCCTTCGGCGAGCTCTAACAGGATTTGTGTGTTTTAATGATTCTGTCACCTCAATATTCGATCAAAGACAATTAGTCATGACACCAGATAGCATCAGCATCCCAGTGCCCTGGCATTACCTCAGAAAGTATTCAGCTCATGTTTCAATGCCTTGATGCATTTATAATTAAAGGCACTGTTCACTGAGATATAATAAATCTGCTTGCCTTGATAAAATTCACACCAAGGTTAATTATTTATCTTACTGAAAGCAAAACAAAACTGTTCTGCTTAGTGTCTTTGAATTTAAATCACAGTGAATCCAGAGTTTATTCAGTATATGCAGTATAAGAATTATTAAAGGATACTAAACTCTAGTGTGGGATACTAAACAATACAGTAGTGTTTCTTTTGCCCACCAATCACTCGCTGACGATCCCTCAACTGGGAGTACGAAATATGTTTGGGGGACGTGTGTTAGACATGTGAATGACATGGACTGTCCATCAAAGTTGATACTAAATTATTGTGGTACTGTAGTGGTGCTTTTTAGGTGGGCTTCTTCCAAGATGTTAACATTTGTGCATCTGTCTTCCCAGCTTATCCCCAGGATCTTTTATAATGATCTTTGGTGATATTGTTCCACGGCTTTCAGATACCTGCTGTAAGTGGTCCATGACAGCGAAGATGGGGAGGACAGCGGCTTTGTAGACCAGGAGTTTTGTTTGGCCTCTGTTTTTAAAGACTCTTTTCTGCCAGGCTCCAATGGCACAACTCAGGCGATGGTTAACCTGTCAGTCCATATTGACTTGTAAAAAAAAGGCTGCCAAGGTTGGGGAAATATTTTAGAGAGTTTGGTTTAGCCGTTCAGGATGCCCTGGTCTTCTGCAGAGTGTGCTATGATGATGTGTACTGGAGCTGATGGTGGTGTAAAGTGGAGTATGGCAATCCCTTGTAATGCAGCCCTGTTTGATCCCTGTTTCTGCTGAAAAAGATTCATGTTGACATACCATTAGGTATTCTGATGTCCTGACAGCTTTACATTGATATTATGATTCACATAACCTTGTGCCAAAAACCTTTGTCAGGTCTATGAATGCCATGTACAATGGCTGACTATGTTCACAGCTGTAGTTAGAGTGCTACAAATATCATGTCTGCTGGACATGTAAAAACGATACCCCTTTTTTGAATAAGGTCACTATTAGATTGTTACTGAGCTCTGAGGGAAGTTCTCTATTCTTGCAGACTTTGAGGAGTATGACATGAATGTTTTACAGGAGATTTTTCAGGAAGTTCTCTGCTGAGATCCATCTGGACCAGTGGCCTATTCCTAAGTGTCCTGATGGTGTTGTGAATCTCTTTTATACTTGAAGGTCCTTCCAAGTCTCTGATGTTGATTTTAGTTATACTGTCATGGTTGAGGAGCTCTTGAAAGTGTACCTTCCATGGGGCTTTAATGGACTCCTTTGTTTAGGCCACATGCCTTGCTAGCACTAAAATGTCTTTGGTATTACCTGAGTTGGAGTGATCTGGTAATGTGGATGAAACTGAAACAAGAAACAAAAACAAGAATAAAAGTCTGTTTCTGGCTGTGTGTAACACCTGCCACTCTGCACGTCCTTCTGAGGAGCCCAAATGTTAGGAAGCAGTTATTCTGGTCTGTTTTGTACAGCGTAAACTCTTTTACTGAAATGCAAACCTGTAGTCAGACCTGTAGGGACTTCCAGTTAGCTGTCATTCTGAGCTCATTTTTATTGAGTGCAAAGTAGATAAGACACATAAAATACTAATCTTTATTTCCAGATGTAACTAAAACAACAATTGTTGACAAGAAAGTACAAGAAAGATTTTGAACTTAAAACTTCCAACTCTTGCTCAATATGTCAACCTTTGCTTGCTTTCTATAGGCTAATAGGATGACAAATCTGGATGATGGGTTTATCACACTCATATGGAATTATTATTTTGGTGATATTTTTCTCAGACCTCAGCTTATGATCTCATAAATCTTTCTGTTTATATCTTTTCCTCCCCATTGAGCAGGCCGGTTGTTTATCATGAGAGGCTCATACTGACTGCTAACAGCGTGAGTCAGTCTTTAATGGCTGCAGAGAGATGCTTCCATACACCCATAGCCCCGTGCAGTAAATATAACAAATAAAAAATACCCTTGACTCACTTGCTTCATTCAATGCAACTGATGCAGGATTCAACATGAGTCACACGTCGTCAGAATCATAGAAGTTTGATGATGCCTCAAAAAGTTTCAACATTTCATTAATACATCATTTACAAATAACCAGTTTATTTTGTGCTCACTAAAGTACCATGCTGTAATTATTCTATTAATCTCTATCATTCAGAATCTTTTCTGATCACACTGTAAAATTAAGTTAATTGATGAATTGAGGTAATTTACCAAATGTCAGGTAATTTAATAAACATTGATACATTTTTATTGATTAATTTCAAATAGAACTATCACTTTTAAGATGTAAAATATTGTACATATATATTTAAATTGGTTTACATTATGTAAAATTGTGTAATTTGTAATGTAATAACATTTATCTCTCATAGTTTTTTTAGACAAGAAATGCTCCGTCAGCAATATATTTTTAAGCATCATTTACTTTTTACTTCTTTTCCCTCAAGGTGGCTTTGAGCCCTATTTTACCCCAATAATAATCACACAAGAAACTAAATGAAGTGTGTAAGTCTGTTCGCATATTGTGAGACATCAGCAAAGAACAATTGCGATGGGTTGACTGAAACTACACTTTTAATTTAAATTTAAGATTTTTCTAGTAGCTGGAATCAAACAACCTTATGAAATTCTGACAAAGTTTTATCAATAAAACCAGCGTGCTTCTGAAACAGCTGCCAAGATTGAGAAAGTATTCTTTGTAATTGTTCTGCAATAAAGCTATGATTTAAGCAAGGCAAAGTACCTGTATATTCAAAGCAAAACATATTTCCCACATAAACACAGAAAGGGCTGTCCGAGATTTTTTTGGGTTTGTTTGTTTTTAATTCATTATTCGCTGATAATCATGCAGTGACACCGTCTGCGGCTTCAGTTTAGATAAAAACAATTCACGACAATCAAACTAGCATTTAATATATTATTCTACATTTCCTATCTGGTTTACCACAGTCCAGTGACTATGTTCACTCATTATGGCGATATATACATATGTTGAAGATTTTCCCCTGACACATGAGCTCAATACAGTGCTTTATTTGTCTGAACACTATACAGTGAATTGAACTCATTTGAGGTATTTTAGTAGTTGGAAGGAGTGAGAGCCAAACTAGAAAATCTCATTATTTGGGTGTAAAGTGCTTCTCAAGTATGTTGAAGTCTTTCACACATAATGAGTCCAAGAAAATGAAGCAATTTTCCTTCAAGCAGGATTTGGAAAGGTTCGAGTGAGGTAATGCCATTAAACAGACAGTGATTTCAGTGTATTGTTAATCCTTCTTTCATGTAGTACTATATTTTTCATGGCATAAGTTCTCTAGGTGCCATTAAATGTGAAGAGCTTGAGCTATCTACATCAATAATGGATAAATATGAGGATGTAGACTTAGAGCTTGATGTGAAAACATACTGTGGGGAGAAAGATGACTATTTTGCCTGAATGAATTCGTAACATTATTACCAATAAGTTTATCAGCCTAACAATTTGATTGAAAAGTGCTTTAATGACAGATGCAATCAAGTTGTTATGGACTGCAGAAAACATCATGATTCATGTTATCTCAGCATGATCTGGCCTGTTTTAAAGGGCATATTTAGTGCTTGAAGGACTGCAAAAAATCTTCTGTTCATCTTTTGTTCAAAAAGAACACAAATCTGCTGTAACAATATGCAGTAACAGAAACAACAGAGAGATATATGGTCTCAACTGTTGGGGTGCATTTAACACTTGCAAAACAGGAAAGTACTGTAAAGAAGTTCAAGGGCATGATTATTTCACAAACGATGGGATCACTATGGATGATAACGGTAACAATAACTATATCTACATCTGCACCAATAGACGATAGTGATAATGCTATATTAATTTTAAGTTTGTGTCCTACAGTGATGAGATGCAAAAGCAGAATATCACTGACTGACAACGTTTTCAATACCAAATATCTCTTCTTCACAATCTGACAATCTGTCTCATGAAGCACTTATCGTTTCAGCTTTCATACTTTTAATATGAAAGTATTATATAGTGGAGGGTCTGTTGTCTGACTATTCATTTAGATACTAAAACCCATGCTGGATTGCTGAACGCTATCCCAAAGCACTGTGGACGTCATGAAAGAGGACATCAAATCAATGTCAGAAACCATTTGGCAGTATGTTTTATAATTTAACAGCTGGAAAAAATAGCTCTGAAAGTGATCCCAGTGAAATTGTTTCTCGTATATTTAGCATTATGGCTTTGTGATTTGAGTATTCTCCTCAATTTAAAACAACTTTTTTAAAACTTTATAGTAATTTCCAATGTGGTCTCAAACTTTTTCTATCCACTGTGTCACAATATGTTTAAATGTTTGCCCGTTCAGAACCAACAACATATTTTATAAACAAACGTCTAAACTGAAATAAAATGCAAACAGCATCTGTTCAAATGTGTTCAAATAAAAACAACCTTCAAAAAGAGAGAAGATCAAAATGAAAGTTACTCAAAAACAAACAAAGAACATTCAGATGTGATGGAGAATTCTAGAACTTTTAGTACTAACTTTTAGTAACTTTCTAGTACTTTTAACCGACATAGTCAGATGACTCAGTGACACCCAGATAATCCCTTTCAGAGCTTCCAAAAAAGCTTTGCCAAACCCTGACCTGTGGAGCATTAAAATCATTGAGTTATGTCTTTCATTAGTAATGTGCCACACTGTTCTATTACTGCTCAGTGATAATGAAGCCTGTTCACACCGAAACCAAAAAGCACTGAGGCTTGCAGCTTGCAGCAACACAATGCAGCTACTCAGTGCTACTGTACAGTAATGAAACATAACACTGTAAAAAGATCCTGGAGGAACCACGAGGTCTTTTTTTTACAAAAGGTGGTTCTCTGAGGAACCAGTAACAGTCTTGGAAGTTCTTTTTACAGTGAATAGTTTCGCAACACTTCTACTACTACTACTACTAATAATAAAGCTTTAGTATACTGGTAATAAATGGTGCTGCAGCTGTTAAAAATAATCAAAATAAGTAAAATAAAATGGAAAAATGAATATCGAATGGACACGACAAATCAGCAGGACAAAGAAAAGTCTTGTCTTGTCACTGAATGAATTTAATTTATTAATTCGTTTTATAGTGTATGTTATAGCATTGTTTGGTTTTGAAATGTGTGCACATATTTGCAGTAAATGTTTGCTTCCTGTGTAAACAGGTCTTTATGACTGTATGACTCGAGCTCGAAACCCAGCATCTTTCACCTAAAAGACTAAATTTGTCCAATCATTTAGCTTACTGTACTGTGAAGACATTTCCTAATCTGGTTTTGTGTTTTGTTCATACAATAATGCATTTAAATCATCCTGCTGTTTACTCCAAACTGATGCTTGTCAGCATTTGTGCACTTAAATGAAATGCACAGCAGTCAGCAACCAAACAGCTTTGTCTGTCCATTGCTATGAAACTTTGCTGTACAAATTTGACAGTAATTACGTGCGATGTGACCCGACACAGAGTAGTTATGGGAATATGGGAGACACAAAGCGGAGGCATACATCATTTTTGCATTACAGACCATCAATAATTGTTCTCTCAGCTGCATCACATGCTTCCATTTATACGCGATCATTGGCTGTATCAAAGACACAGTTTGAAAGATATAATATATTGGCCGGGGCAATAAATTTAGTGATAACTGTGCCTGCTGGAGCGATTAACGGAGGTTTTCCCTCCTGTCAGTTCTTGTGTCAGCCCTGGCCATGGATAATGCTCAGTTTCTGTTTTCATAAGTTCAGTGAATAAGATGGATACTGTAAAAAACAGCTTTCATTTCTGCAGTGGCTCTCAAATTCAGACCGGCACCTACTACTAACAATGTAAAATAGTAATAAAATAATGACAAAATAATAATGCAGATGTGCAAACAAATGAAGAACTGCTGCAGCCGCAAGTACGGTGCTGAGCCTTATGACATCTTCCTGGTGCATTATTGTGCAAATCAGGTAAAAACCGACAAGAACCTTGTTTGATTGAGAAAATTAAATGAATGAGAAAATTAACTGTAAAGCTAAAAGAAAGACGAAACAGTGCATATTACAGGAGTTACACTTACACATTGGCAACAGCTTTATTTTACACACACAGACATATTCTTCACTGTGAATGCGTTTTGCAGTTCTTTACACCATTGTTTTTGCAAGGCTTTTGGCCAGAAAAATACAGATCGATGTTAATATGAAGTAGCACATTATACCTGTAAAACATTACTTTAGACTTACGAAAAACAGTACTACAATGCTGCAAATCCTGTTTTCTTAGGCTTGTAACTTGATTTACACCTTTGGCATCATTTTACCTTTTCATTATTACTGTTATAGACATTGAGTGCATTGATTTAAAGAATCGTAAGAAGCAGTTAGTCAGATAGGGAAACTTTTGTTCCATCGAGGCTTTATCTGTCAGAACTAGAAACACAGCCGGTTGGTTGGTTGGTTGGTTATTAGGTACGTAATGCCTTTAAAACGTAAGACAAAGCACCTTGCTCGGCTCTGTGTAGTGATGATACTACTCTACTCGCTGACGCCAGGTTGTGTTTAAAGGTCAAGCAGAAGCTAATTATTCTCACAGTGTTATGGAATTACTCAAAGCCATGCCTGGCCTTTAGACAGCCGCGATAACTAATCCTCCATCTTCACAGCAGCAAAGCTTATACCTTACAATATTACAAAGATTCTACGAGGCTCAGAACACATCTGATCCTGTCACACACAGTCAATGCTACCGATTTTGACAAATTGCCCCGAACAATCTCCATCTTGGTATGCAATTATATCCTGAAAAGGGGGGCTGCACAAAAGATCAGATAGCTCCACTTTTCTCCCTTCGCTATACATTATCCCAAGTGCAAAGCGAATAGCTGACTTTCAGCCGAGGTCTTGTTTCCTCTGCGTGCTTCCGTTAGGAATCATTCTGGATGCAATTTGCTAAAATTGTCCCCACCTTTGGTGGTGAATTGGAATTTTGTATGTGACCGTTTCTTATTGTGTGGAATGGCAGGACGTCAATTTGGAGATTCCAGTCATTGTGAGACAGATCTCACAGTCGTCACATTTAAAAATGCTTTAAAGAAACTCATTTAAAGTATTTGACTCAAGCACACTTCCCCGGCTGATAAAAAGCTGCCCTCAGAGAAAAAAATATGAAAAGCAATAATATATTTAATGTACCCATTAGACCATCTGTGATATAACTTATGCCAGAGGACTGTGTTATCTGAGTGATTTGGTTAAGACATAACTGACAGGAAGAAGAAAATTGAAAACAAAAGAGTTTTAAACATGAAAGGCCAGCAGATACTGGTTGCAGCCCATCAATATAAAGTGGATCTCTGTCTTTACCATGAAAGACTTTATAAGCTTAAAAAATGGATAAAATACAATAGTTTAAGAAGAGGACATGTGCTACAATGTATAGAAAATGCATGCTGTCTGTCAATCACTTTTTGGCCATAAAGACCATTTTTGACCATGACCATGACTGGTCAACACCGTTTATCGAACAGAAGAGCAGACCTTCAGTGAACAGTTTACAGTAGTAAAGATGCAGATGAACAGCATCGCTTCATAAAGAATCTGATTTTGACAGTATGTCCATCTGCAGGTTTTTAGTTGAACCACATCACTTTCTGTTTCCCAGAATGCATAGATAAGTATTTCTAAATATTTTCCAACTAATATGAATTAATCCAGAGGGCAGAACAGTTAACAGTTAGTTAACTCTACATTTTAGGGTTAATCAATCTGTCATCAACTAAAAGTGCAGTTGACATGACTAATTTGATGATGCTTTTCAAGCATCCATTCCCCAAGCAAACATTTTTGAAATGTTAGGAGTTTTGAAGATGTAATTTAAAGTGGCTCATGCTGGGAACTGTAAATGGCTTGTTGTGAACAGGGTAAATGGACATGTAAATTAATTACATTAAGTTAGTGTCATTAATTTCTCATTAGTTAATCAGAGAGGAGAAATTGCATTACAAAGCTAAGAAAAACTGAAATCAAAACCTTTATCACATTTAGACCTTTATGTAGAAAATGATCTTATTGTTGCCACTAGCTAATGTGTCACTATACAGTATACCTCTGTAGAATCAATCTTTCCTGAAGCAAGCAATGTCAGATGGGTGTTAGAAGAAGAAGATCATGCAGTCTCATCAAGGAGCTGTAAGGTGACTGCTGTTAACCCCTTTGTCTGGAATTCTGAAAAATGCTCTTGTCATTTTATCAAGCAACTTCTTGAGGTCTCACTGATTATTAGGGCGGTATTAAAGGAGTTGCCCATCTTTTTAGACTCTTACTGACACAGAGAATCAACCTCTGTCAGGTCAGGTTGGCCCTGTTCATTCCAGCTTTATTAACTCTTATGAATGTTTAGGTGGATGCTCTCTAATAGCCTTTCACTGCCCATGCTGGTGCCATTTACAGTGGTGGTTCCAGTCTACTGGAAAATAATACAGGAAAGTACAGCACCTTGTACCCACTACTACCCACTTCCACTACACTTCCACCTTAGTTCAAAAGGTAAGCAAGTCATGTTATGAGTACATTCTTCTCTTACCTTAGGACACCCAGAAAAGAATCACACTGTGCATCAAATGCAAAATAACCTCTGGTGGTGTAAGTCTCCTTAACAACTGACAACTTTTGGATAGAACTGCGTGATATATTCCCAAACTAAACCATCCAACCAGCTGGCTTACTGTATACTGTGTACAGTGCATGTCGCCCTGGGTCTGCGGACCTCCCTATGTCAAATGTGGTCATCTGCTGGTTTTCCAGTGCCTGCCGGCTAATATCTCTTGTTACGCTCAGCCCTTGAAACAAATTTTTCTTTGGATCTTTGGAATTCCTGAGGACACTGTTTTAGACTGGGGCTTCAATTCATTTCCTGTGTCCCGTTCTTTCTGTAGTCTTTTCGACATTAATGTAAGGGCTCACTTAAGGATACCAACCTCAAGCCCAGGAAGAGTGCCTCAGGTCTGGGACACGCACTTGACCACCTACAGTGGGCCATTCACCAACAGATACAGACTGACCTGTTCCCAGTTCTACATCATGGGAAGACATACTGGCTTGCTACAGAAGATCTCAATCCTATGTATTTTTGTCCCATAAATTTTTACAACAAATTAATCTGTTACCTGTTAAAAATCCCTTTTAGTAACACATTTCTTTTACATTTTATGTGTCCTGAAGTCTTGGGGTAGGTCAGCCCATTAAGGACCTTTACAATCTTTAAAGCTTAATGGTCTATTGACCACCTATTGAATCCATTCCCTCCTGGACTCTCATCACACGTTCTACCTGGTGGACTAGGACAGAAAACAAGCTGAAGGAAAGCTCTTAAGTCGCAGCCGGTGCTATCCCAGACCCTGTCCTCTTCCTAGTTCCATGTCCACATCCAAGACCCCATGGCTGATCATGTTGGTCTCAACATTGCATGCTGATTTAATGTCACACCTGTATCTCATTCTTCACACTTTCTTTACAGTTTAAGTAGAAATGGATGTTTATCAGCTACATGCAAAATCTTGTCATTCCCTGGATCGCAATTCTAGGCATTTTTTTTTATGTGTGTAGTGATTTGGTGGGTTCTCCCTGAGTGGCAATATTGAGAAAAGACAGATACAATGGGAGGACACCTTAACCCCATCGGCTCCAAAGAGTCTGTCCCTTTTAACAGGTTTATGCCCCGTTGAGGCTAGCCAGGGGAGACTCCCTGAGCTTCAAAGGAATTCCATGGACATGGGAGTAATAAACCTAAACATCTTAAAACCATGTAGGAAAATCCCTTTTCCTTTGTATGCCACTAAATGGGTCTTTAAGTACATGTATGTATAGTGTTTGTTTGTATACTTTGCTTTCTATAAATGTTAACCTTGCTTTAACCAGTAGATATGCAGGTTGTGTTAGGGTTTAATTCTGTTCATACAGGGGAAAGAAACTTAATGTAATTCAAACACTGTCATATTTACTACCCATAGAACGCTTGTAACATTTCATTTTCTGTGGTGCATGTTATGTTACCATAACATGCATCATATTCTTTTTACAATAATAAGGTTTGATATTTGCACATGTGCCATAAAGCCATGAGCCTGCAAATAAGTTGGGAAAAGGGACAAGAAACATTACCCCACTACATAACCATTGGTCAGTCTTATCATCATAGGGTGTGACCCTTTTGAGGATAAAACTGCAGAGCAACTTCAGATCTCTGCTCTTCATGTCTCTTCTCTTCGTACTTCAATTCCTGCTCTACCTGACGTCTGCGTGAGCACCACTCCTCCCCCTGAGGGGGGAGGGAAGACCACTCACGTTGACTCCCAAACTTTGTTTGGGACCTCCAATGGCGGACTTTAACACAGTTTCAATATCTTCGTGGAAACCACACAAAGACTTTCAGCACACACACATGGACACTTCAGCATGACCGAAACCGATGCAAGTATCCATTTCTATCTCGATAGATGCGTTAAAAGGTGATTTTAAAGTCTGATGGTTCACTCAGGAACTGTTTAAATCTGCCGCTCTCTCTCTCTCTAGTATAGTTGTTTTCCCTGGCCAGGAAGATATACTTAGGGCCGAGATGATCTCGGTGCGCCCGCAAGACGAACGCACGGGATCGTGTCGCCCCTCCTGCTGCTCAGACACTACAATATGTATACTTGATGACGATTAACTATACGTATTTTTCCTTTGAGCTAAATCAACAATTCCCTACGGAGAATAGCGCTTTAACGACCTATTCCCCGACTTTCGCTACATGTGGATGGATTTCTCTGTGTCTTAGATGAACATCCAGAGTCTTCCTCATTACTGAAAGAACCAACACACTGTGTAAACTTAAAGAGAATTCATTCTGTTAGATAACTGTTAAAAAATTAACAAGGTAAAATCAGAAGAAGAAATGAAAAAGAAGAAATGACAAAAGAATGTTGAGAAGAAAGCTTCAGTGTGGGAACAGGATTTTGAAGATAAAAGTGAAATGACCCTACAATCTGTTATTTTGGAGAGGGTAGTATTCATTGTGCCTTGTTAGTTTAAACTACACAAGGTCTCTCTTTTCTAAATGTTTTCTCCATGTTCAGCATATATTGTTAGCAGGATGTGTAGCTTTACATGTATAATCTTTCCTTTTAAAGTGATGTACAGGATGGTAAGATAGTATCTCACTGTGTGGGTTACAGATCACTGACTGAAAGTATTCCTGCATTTTTCACTGCTGCCACAGGTTATTGCAGGCCAGCAAATCAAGAGCTATTTATCTCTCTGAAAAAACACACAGTTTATCCTCCAGATGCTTTTCTGACTCTGGGTTGAAACTTCTTATGGCAAAAAAATATATAAATCCTTTAATCATGGTTGGCAGCAATTTTCCTCGGCAAGTCATTTCAATCATCTAACGGCTGTTACTGTATATATTTGTCGATGTCTGAAGTTGTGCATAATATAAAATTTATGTTGTATAAAATTGAATAGACAAAGTCAAAATAAACAATAATCATGTTAAAAGTATGTTAGATATATCACAGTGAATAGTCCCTGACTGACTGTGATATGTGATATATGTTATATGTATGGAGACTGTGCAGTCATACACAGAATCATTGAAGTGCTCATGGCTTTATTATGAATGAAACTCAACCATTGACCAATCAGAAACAAGTGCTAGAACTAATTGTTCTTTAAGCAGTAACACATAATGGAGACACACATAGAAATCAATGAGTTTGACCAAATCATTTCCACAATACTAGTAAATAAGCCAAACTAGAAGTAGAATGTAAGGTTTTGAGTTAAAAGGACATCATCTCAAGAAGTTCTGGAAAGAAGAAATAATGAAATGAAGGAGGTGATGAGTGGAGACAGAAACAGAGGAGGCTGAAAGATGATCAAGGGTGGAAGTGGATGGAAGGTCATAAGAGTAGACAACAGGATGAAGTGTTGCTTGGTGATGGTTGTGAAGAAAAGTCCTGCTTACTGAGAGAACTTTCTTCAGTTATGCTATTAATTACACCTCGGCCAAGGAGCAGCAAAGTCACTGTGAGATATGTTACAATGAAGAGGCTGGACTACCCTTTGAATTGACCCGAGGAGGGAGGAGCGCTGAAATCAATAAAGCACACCAATATTTGCTCTGAGTTTTGAGAGATTGCACAGTGATGCATCAGTGACCATGTCTAATGTAAACATGGAGGTGATCAATGGAAATGTCAACGTCACAGCAATCAGTACTGTGGATATTAAAATCAGTCTATATAGCATTTATTATGAATTTAACATTCAATTCAATTCAATTCAATTTTATTTGTATAGCGCTTTTTCACAAAGGTCATTGTATCAAAGCAGCTTTACATGTACTGACAGATAACAGTCAGTGGTCATGGATTCAAAAAAACTCTTTAAGAGAGAAAAAAAACCCTGACATGACGTGTTATAGTTGCAATCCGTAGCAAGTGCAATCCGAACTAGAGGACACAATTGCCATTGATCGCATCTATAACTTGCTATGCAGTTTACAGGATACAGATACAGACATAATAAGGTACAGAAAATTTACTTTAAGAGAGTGAATAAAAATGTTATATGTTAAGTATAATGTGGTAGATTTTAATTTAGCAGGGTGCAAGGAGGTTGTCCTGGGTAGTCATCATTTAGCAGCTCCAGGATGGGCATCAGGTGGGGCAGTGTTGTGCCAGCTGGAACTCATTCCTCCTCTCCTCGGGATACCTCGGAAAAGGAGAGGGAGATAGAGAGAGAAAACAGACTAACATTAGCGTCAGCGGCCGTTCATATGCAAGTGTAAGCAGTTATATGCGATATCACAGGCAGTAAGTAATATGTATGTGTGCCCGGTTCTGGTTGAGTTAACTATTGCGGCCTTAGAGAGTTGGATCTGAGATTATGTGAACGCGAGGCTAAAGAGATGAGTCTTTAATTTACTTTTAAACAGTTTGAGTGTGTCTGAGTCCTGGACTTTACTGGGAAGGTCATTCCATAGTGCTAAGTAGGAGAAAGATCTTCCACCTTTAGATTTTTTTGATATTCTTGGAACTATTAACAGTCCGCCATTTTGTGAACGCAATGTCCGCGATGGATTGTATGCTGATAGTAGTTCATGGAGGTATAAAGGTGCTAAGCCATTTAGGGCTTTGTATGTAATTAACAGAATTTTGAAATGTATGCAATACTTTACAGGTAGCCAGTGCAGTGTTGCTAGGAGTGGACTTATGTGGTCATACTTTTTTGATCTAGTGAGAACTCTAGCAGCTGCATTTTGAACCAGCTGAAGCTTATTTATTTGCTTTGCATGACACCCCCCCAGTAATGAATTACAGTAGTCGATTCTGGAGGTCATAAATGCGTGGATTAGCTTCTCTATATCCGAGACAGACAGCATGTGGCGCATCTTTGAAATATTTCTAAGGTGAAAAAATGCGGTTCGACACACATTGGAAATGTGACCATCGAAAGACAGGTTCTTATCTAGAATCACATCTAGGTTCTTGACTGTGGAAGATGGGACAATGGTGCAACCTTCTATAGATATGTTGTGGACTATTGTGTCGTGTTTGGAGCTATTGGGTTCAATAATCAAAACCTCTGTCTTGTTGGAGTTAAGTAGAAGGAAGTTGTTTGCCATCCATTTTCTAATATCGCTGATACAGTCTATTAGCTTAGAAAAAATTAGCTTAGGTTTTGTCAGGTTTTGAGGAAATATAGAGCTGGGTATCGCCAGCGTAGCAGTGGAAGTTGATGTCATGTTTCTTAATAATATCTTAGAGGGGAAGCATATATAGTGCGAAAACAATAAGAGCAAGAACTGATCCCTGTGGTACGCCGTATTTTACCTGAGAGTAATAAGATTTTTCCTCGTTAACATAGACAAAGTGGTAACGATCGGTTAAATAAGATTTGAACCAGGCTAAGGCTTGACCATTAATGCCAACAAGGTTTTCCAGTCTATCGAGTAAGATTGTATGATCTATTGTATCAAAAGCTGCACTGAGGTCGAGTAATATAAGAAGAGAGGTTTCACCGCGATCTGATGCTAGAAGGAGGTCATTTGTCACTCTGAGCATGGCTGTTTCTGTGCTGTGGTGGGGCCTGAATCCTGATTGAAATTTTTCATAAATATTATTTTTCGCTAGGAATGTCCGTAATTGTTTGGACACAAACTTTTCCAGTATTTTTGATAAAAAGGGGAGATTAGAGATTGGTCTAAAGTTGGATAGGTCTCCCTGGTCGAGATTAGGTTTTTTTATGAGAGGCCTAATGACTGCCATTTTAAAGGCTGCTGGAACATAGCCTAATTCTAAGGATGAATTAATAATAAATATATAAATATAATTTATAATATAAAAGTGAGCACTGGTTCCGATACTGCAGGAAAAACTTCTTTTAGTAATTTTGTGGGGATGGGATCTAATATACAGGATGATGATTTTGGTGAATTTATTATTTTTGTGAGCTCATCCATTTTAATAGCATTAAATGATTCTAGTTGTACTAATGGCATGATGCGGGACGGGATACTATGGGATATAGAGGTGGCTGGCTGTCTAGATGCAATATTGTCCCTAATCTGCTCAATTTTATCATCAAAAAATTTCATAAAGGTATTACTATCGTGCTGTAGTTTAGCATCTTTTTCTGTAAATGATTTGTTTTCAGTCAGTTTTGCGACTGTATTAAAGAGAAATAGGAGGATTTGGTGGTTTTTAGAGCCTGCTTGTACTTGTTGGTGCTCTCTTTCCATGCATCACGCCATACTTCTAGGTTCGTAGTCCTCCATCTACGTTCCATTTTTCTAGTTGCTTTTTTTAGGGCTGAGGTGTGGTTATTATACCATGGTGCTAGCGTTCTTTCTTTTATTCTTTTTAATCTAAAAGGTGCGACAACTTCTAACGTACCTGAAAAAGCTTTATTTAATGTTTCTGTTACAACGTCAAGATCTTCATTTTTGTTGATTGTATTATGGGTTTGATATAGATTCGGAAGATTGCTAATAAAACTATCTTTAGTGGTAGAGATGATTGATCTGCTTGATCTAAACCGATGTGCAGGACGAGGGGGCTTATCTAAAAGTACAGTGTAGGTTATGAGGCAGTGATCTGAAATAGCATTGCTCTGAGGTAATATTTCTATGTTGTTTATGTTTAGTCCAAATGATAGAATTAGGTCTAAAGTGTGCTTACATTTCTGTGTGGGACCTGACACCTTTTGGCTAACACCAAGCGAGTCCAGGATATCCATAAAAGCTATACGTAGCGCATCTTTTGGATTATCAATGTGTATGTTAAAGTCACCAACGATTAAGGCTCTATCTACAGTGACTACTAATTCTGACAGAAAATCTGCAAATTCTTTAAGGAAGTCTATATGATGACCCGGTGGTCTGTAAATGGTAGCCATTATGAAGGACAAATGTTTGTTGCAACCGTTTGGAATATGTTGCAACATATTTAGCACCATTATTTCAAACGAGTTAAATTTTCTAGATTTAAGATTAACGCAGAATAGGTTGCTATAGATAGTAGCAATACCGCCACCTCTACCTTTCAGACGAGGCTCGTGCTTATAGTAAAAGTCTTGTGGAGTAGATTCGTTCAGACTGGTAAAATCATCTGTTTTAAACCATGTTTCTGTCAGGCACAGCGCATCCAAGTTGTGGTCTGTAATAATTTCGTTGACAATGTATTCTTTGTTGGTAAGCGACCTGATGTTAAGCAGGCCGAATTTTAGCCGGAATTTTAGCCAGTTTTCTAGTTTAATATTAATTAGGTTTGTGTATTTTGGTTTAGAGTATGTTATATGTTTGTTTGTTTGGGAAACAGACACAGTCTCTATATGTTGATATGTGGGTTGTAAAAACTCTATATGCTGTGATTTATGTGACCTGAGTGACATGTCGAGGCAGGTTGCAGACGGATGGTTAAGCCGATTGGTCTGCTTCCTGACCTGGGCCCCGGATAGTCAGATTTTACTCTTAAGACTATTATTCAAATTTCTAGAGAGGACAGCAATTCCTTCCAGTGAGGGATGGAGGCCATCTCTCTTTAACAGGTCAGGTCTCCTCCAGAAATATTTCCAGTTGTCTATATAGCCTATATTGTTTTCCGGGCACCACTTAGACATCCAGCCATGCAGTGACAGTAGTCTACTGTAGGTCTCATCACCCCGGTAAGCGGGTAGGAGGCCAGAGCATATTACGGTGTCTGACAAAGTTTTTGCAACTTCACACACTTCCTTAATATTATATTTAGTGATCTCCGATTGGCAGAGTCTCGTATCGTTTGTGCCGACGTGAATAACAATTTTAGAAAATTTAAGTTTAGCCTTAGCCAGCACTTTCAGTTTAGATCTAATGTCAGACGCTCTGGCTCCTGGTATGCATTCAACTATGGTGGCTGGAGTCTTTAGTTCCACGTTCCGTAAAATAGAATCACCGATAACCAGGGCGCTTGACACGGGTGCCTCAGCATGTGTGTGGCTGAGCGGAGAGAACCGGTTCGAGATAATAACAGGAGCGGGAGAGTGGTGCCACTTTTCTTTACGACTACGCCGCCTGACTGTCACCCAGCTGCCCTGCCACTTCGGGCCTACAGACGTTATTATCGCACGTTATGCTAGGCGCATCCGGAAGAGTGTCAGAGTTATTACTAGCCTTACTATTCTCAACAAGAGTACGGATGCGTGATTATAATTATGTAACCTTCTCCGTTAGCCTTAATACGTCTTTGCGTTTATCACACGTGAAACGGAAGAAGCCAAGCTATACATGTGACAGGAGATGCAAGTTACGACAATAAGTGAAGGAGTAGATTTATTACCGTTTGCGTGCCGAGTGCCTGAGGTCTCGAAGTCCGGTTGCAGAGCGGGGGAAGAGGTCCTCGGTTGTCTGCATCGTGCCGGGGCTGGGGTGATGTTCATCACAGCAGATCGGGTCCGGTATGACTGGGTCCATGCAAATTCTCCGACCGTCACCCGTTCGGCAGTATGCGGAGCACAAAAAGCAGAAAGACACGCATCGGATAGATCCGCCATTAGTAAGGGTACGTTGTGTATGTATATTATCAGAGTTATGTACACACCGGTTTAGTGTTAATATGAGAGAGCGAATCAAGTATTTAAATATTGACAATATGAAAATAAAGTAAATAGAGTAAATAGCAAAGTAGATTGAGTATCAGATCGGCGGAGCTCCAAACTTAGACGACGCTGCAGCGGTGAACCGGAATAAAGTGTGGTTTAAACGTGTGCTGTAAATGAAATATCTAACTAAACACAACACATTGAATGTAGACATTTATTATTCATTAGTTATGTTGGCATTTTAGTCATTATCATCATTAGTATGCTGTGTCAAAAATATAAATCATTGCATGCTACATGGCTACACAAGTCTAGATATTAAAAGAAAATTAAAATATATTTGCTAAATATTTTAAATATGAATTGATGACACTTGAGTAGCACATTCATAAAAATGAGTTTTCTATTTTACACACGCACACACGCACGCACACTTGGTTTCTACATTTTATGGGGTCTTTTCATAGTTATGATGACTTTTATACTGTACATCTGCTGTATCCCTTACCCTAAATCTAACCCTCACACAAACCTTTCTGCATTTTTACATTTTAAATAAACATCATTTATTGTGATTTATAAGCTGTTTTCCTCATGGGGACCAAAAAATATCCACAAAAGGTTGAAAAATTACTGGTATTATTATCTTTGTGAGGACATTTGATCCCTGCACTGTAAAGTTTACCAAGACCACACACACAATTACAAATGCATGCATTGAAAAGTGGATGTTTTTTTTCCTTAAGCACAATATTACACCCCGCTCTCATTCAGAACATCTGGACTTTTGTTATGTCTTCCACAGTTATTGTAATAATGGCAAATGAGACGGACTGGAGCACACGAGAGCATTACAGTGTGATGTGTGTCAATCAGCTGACGCTTTGCAACATCCTGTGACAATTCTGTCTGAGCATTTTATTACTGCAAATAATTGGAAACATAATACTTAGGCTAGTGCTTCACCCATTATGTGATAATTTAGTGCTGGGGTAAGTGGGCACAGAATGTGCACAAAAACCTGTAGCATCCCGGTGCTCATTATTTCTCATGTGAAACTTAACAAATTTAAGGTTTTGCATTTCATACATTGTTTTTACTTGATTAATGCAAACCAAATGGTTATTCAGAACCAGTAACACAAAACTGTAGTGCTCATATAAATTACACACTTACACATTATAAATATATTTTGATATGCATTGTTGGAAGCCTTAAAATATTTATGCACACCTGTGACTGCACCTCAATCAAATTCTTTATTAATGCACCAAGTTGCTTGGCAACATCATTGTCATTTGGTAAAACCAATTGTTTATTCTGATCAGAGCACTGCAACCAATCATACAAAATTACTCAGCAAAGATGTCTATTCTAGACAGTTACAATTTGTTAAATATCTTATAGTTTAATGCTTGATGTCAGTTTTTTTATGCAGATATATCCTCACTCTGTACTGGCTGACACTATCGTTCGATATACAGACATTCATACTGCTCAGCTATAGGTGGCAGTAAGCCAATATGAATGTCTTGGTTTCTGATGTAAGCTCTGCTTCCTGATAGAGAAAACAAGGCATTGTGTCAGTTTAGTGAGACTAGGGGTTTATTGGGAGTTTCAATCACCTATGATCCTATCCAATGAAAATTGGAGAGTGGAATTTGCATTCCACTATCAATCCTGGCTATTCCGGGTAATAAAAGGAGGTGGCGGGCACCAATGTGAGCGCTTGCAGGAGATAGACAGATGCTTGTCTAACTGCTCATGTAGGAAGGACAGCACAGTCCGTCTTGCACCCGTGGAAAGAACACTAGCTCTTGAAGAGATGTGCCAATTTAGCAGCTTTGTCGAAGGAGTCCTGTCCTGTATGATAGTGTTTATTACTGCGGGTTACAGACTTGCTAAGTCCTCTGTATCACAGCCAGAAGCCATATCTGAAGATTCTAAATGTCTGACCACAGGTGGCAGATCATGTCCTGCCCCTGAGAAAGAGGTCATTCCTCAGAGGAATCCGCCAGGAAGGATCTGACATCTTTGCCAAAGGACAGCGGCATATTTGCCTTGTGCTGAGGTAAAAAAGGGCGTCGCTGAACCTGGGCGGCATCTGGTGAACTGGATCATTGGCCAAAAATGATCATTCTGATGAGCCACTGTAATGGGCTTGGGAGCCTCCAGACTCTTCATTAGAGGCACCAGAGGAACTGTTGTTTTATTCTACCTGGAGTGGTGGGTTTATGACCAGGCAAAGCCAAAACGTCTGCAGGAGATACACAGTCGTGATGGCCCTGATAGCCCAAAGTGGTGTTGGGTGGCTGAGGAGGCCTGGCATCTCCAAAAACTGCTTACGTAAATGCAGGTGAGGACAAGTGAGATGCTGTTACACTTTCTTTTGATAGTTCACTTTAGACATATACAGCATATAACTTTGCAACTACATGTGAACTAACTCTCATTACTTTGCAACTACATCTCAACTAACTCTTGTTAGAGTATTAGTAGACTGTAAAGTTAAATTTAGGGGAGGGTTGGGTATAGGGTTAGAAGAATAAGTTGACCTGTAATTGCAAGGTTACTTATAGTCAGTAAAATGTCTTTTGGCCAAAATAAATTGTTAGATATTAAGCAAAAAGTCTACTAATACTCTAATGACTGGATGTAGAGACTTGGCCGGGCCAAATGTTGGATTTCTTTAAGGGATCATAAAGTTACAACAAACAACAAATTCCTAGGGGGGAAGTCAACACCAGAACCCCTTTTGGCTCCAGAAAGTCTGGGTTAAGTGATGACCTGCCGGTTGTTACTTAACTCAGGAGGACAGTTATGGTACCTCTCTGGCCTTCCCCAGGGTAACCCCCAGCTCAACTCCCCTGAGATTCTCCAGGCCCCTGAGATTTGCAGAGAGGACTAGAGAAGTACATTCCAAACACCTCAAAGAGACTCTTTAGGATGAGCGGGACAAAACTGCCCAATTTGTATCTATATATATATATATATATATATATCTATGTGTGTATTCCTCCATAATCACATTGATACCCTGCCATAGTTATTGCATGCATTTCAGTGTCATTGAAGTTTAACTTTTATGTCATGACAGATGAATGAATAACTATTGTTCTTACTTCACTTCTCTCTCGTGTGTGGTATCAAAATGATCCACAAATTATTTCTAAATAATGATGCACAGTACATAGTCATGGCGTGCATCATACTCAATTTGCAATAAGTTTATGTGTTCGGTGCAAACAGGACATAAACCGTACCTGTGTAAATCATTTGTCACAGAGAAGGACAAAGAGTTTCTCCCAGCAAGCAAACCACGCCCTTTTGCCATTGGTCAAAAGACCTGACCGGGCGTGACCGTTGTGCCTTTAAGACCACAATGCATCGAACAACTCTTTGCTCAGAAACTTGGAATCTCTCCAAAACTTTGTGGGACCTGCCCTTCTTCAGGACAGCTTTTCCGCAATCTTACTTCGGCAGACTTCGACACTTTCGCTAAACTTCGCCTCCGAGAACGGACTTAGCGAATCCACCGGGACACACTCTCTCTTTCTCTCCAGCACCAGGATTCTTGCCGACGTGACTAACTGTTCAATGCAAGTATCACTCAATTCAACAGCGCTTAAGCAACTGCCCCTTGGCTAACCAAGGTGAACTTTTTGTAGAGAAAAACCCGGTGGTTGTGTCCTGCTGATTTAATATGCCATTCTTTACTCTTTACTCTAATTTTTCTATGCTTTATCTTGTATGAATGTGAATGTGTATGTGTTTTGTTAGTTAACCAGTATCATATCTCAGTAGCTTAGTTAATAAATATTCATTTGTATTCACTCATGATTGTCTCTGCTTAATGCTCATAACACATCCCTTAAACTGTGCGATACTGTTACCGGCTCTGTATGTATTACTGTATTGGGCATGGACCGTTGTTAATCAAGGCCAGAAGAATAACGCGTTTATTGCACCAGGTAATGCTACAAAATACATATAGTTAATAATCTTTATCTGTAAGTATTTCCATTTGAGCCACAAGTAATTATAACCTGAAACTGAACCGTGTTTTAAATAACACCGTCTTAGTTTCACAATAACTAGTAGAGATGCTGGAGAGTGTTTAAATAACACCATCCCCACAGAATCACTACATAAATGGTGGAGAATGCGGGCACAGTATTAAATGTGTTATGAGCAACTTAGTGACGACGCATGTGTGTTTCTAATGCTTGTTTATTCAGAAGCTAGACTCGCTTTGAACTTTGTGTTGTTACGCGGAACAGCGCAGGTAAGCCTCAACGCTGCGTGTGTTAACAGTCAGTGAGCCTTATGGCAAACCCTTACACTGTTAAAGAAGAATGTAACTGCAGTCGATAATGTTAAATGGACCCTCTATAAAAATGGATAATAGTCCTTTGTTATAGCGTGTTTAACATTAGTTATTTTTGTCCGTCTGATTTGAGCGAAGAAACCCTCATTTTAGAACGAAGAAGATAGAGCTGGGCGATGTTCCCCTTCTCTTCTTATTGATAGGCCTATAACTGTACATAGATAGTAGGCTATTGATGTGTTTCCAATGCCATTAAGCTATGCTATGAGCTTTCCTGGGTTGAACAATTGGCGTAGCTAACCAGTGTGTGTCTTCCCCTTCTCTCTCTGAGTGGAGTTAACATAGATATAACTATGGGTCAGTTTTCTATTTAAAGGAGAGTTTTTACAGTACTTTCACAGCCAACAGCGAAGAAATCCTGTTGTGTTTTAATTTAAATGCATCTTACTCGTGTAGTAACTGTACTTTGTTCACAGCCAACAGCGAAGAAATCCTGTTGTGTTTTAATTTAAATGCGCATCTTACTCATGTAGTAACTGTACTTTGTTCACAGCCAACAGCGAAGAAATCCTGTTTTGCTTTAATTTAAATGCGATTTTACTCGTGTAGCAACGGTAGCCTGTAATGTATTAATTAGCTTATACTTCAGTGCAACAAGCCGGCACGATCCTAAGACCTCGCTTCTACTAAGTTGCACTGTGTAACGTAACAACGCTTACGTCACAACGAAGCTGGCCCACGGAACGGGTATTTTGGAAGTTCAGGTTAGGCGCATTACCTCTAACTGACAATAGAGGGTAGTTGTCTTAGATGTCTAACGCTTCTCCTGTTACATTGATTAACCCTGACTTCTCCTTGTTTGGGCTGACCCTTTGGGTATGCTTGGTCGATCTCTGTCTCTCAGTAATTTGATTTACTTTTGACTAACCCTGCCATGTAAAGACTTATTGATTATTGCTATCTCTGAACACTAGCAATGATTAATGTCACTTTATTGCTGTCTTTCCAGCTTATTAATTGTTATTATTCTAAACAATAATAATAATTGATATTACTCTATTAGTTTTCCTAATTCACCAATTATTGTTGTGTTAACAACAATAATAATTTAGGTCTCTCAGCAACTGTTTCATAGTTTATTAATTATTGATTATTTGAAACAATAACAATAATTAATATTACTCCATTTTCCCTTTCCTACTTCCCTGATTTATTAATTTTTATTATTCTAAACAATAATAATAATTAATATTACTTAATTTTCCCTTTCCTACTTTCATGATTTATCAATTGTTATTATTCTAAACAATAATAATAATTGATATCACCTCATTGCTGTTTCATTGACTTATTGATTATTATTATTTAACTATAATAGTAATTAATGTCACTTGACTGTGTGGTCATCCCTGCTTTCCCACTGCTCCTTTTACCCCTACTCCTACTTCAGGAACTCTGTATTTAATTAGGTTTAGACTTAAATTAAATCAGTTGCCTTCCCTTGGTCGAGTCGATTAACACACTTAGCAGAGTGTTGTTTTAATGACCCATGTAGCAGTTTGACCCCTTTTCTTTTAAACAGCCTTTACATTTCTCTTTAGACAGCTCTTCCCTAAGTGCTGGGGCGGTGAAGCAATGGTTTCTCCGGTGTGGGCCACCTACGGCTGGACCTGTCTGGCTCGGCACGCCTGGCACCGACAGTAAGCGACCTCGGGAGGTTCCGTCCCCCACTTTCGGTGACGACACGCAGAGCGACATCAGCAATCGGGCACTCCAATCGCTGGCAACCACGCTGACCGACACGTGAGGGGCAATTTTGGGCAATCCCAGTCTTGGCTGTGGCAGCTGGTCGTTGGCACACTTGGGTGCGACTCCGCGAGGTAGCGGGCACTGCAAGTGTGGCAGCCACACCAGTTTGACACATAAAGGGCAATTCTGGGCAAACCCAACTTTGGCTGTGGCGGTCAGACGTTGACACTTTTGAGTGCGGCCCGATTGTGCTAAAGGTCGTAGCTGTTTGAGTGGTCGACACCGGGGTGCGGTGAGTCGGGTCGCCCGAGACCCCTGCTGTCGTGTGTTCAGGCGGGCCGGGGAGCTGGCCCGACCGTGGTGCCCCACCGGGGTGTCCTCAACGCACCACCCAGCCTAGTCAATAAGGTATAGTCCCAAAGTAAGAGGCCCTAAAGAAAAGTAAGCTTTTCTCACCCCCATACTGTTTGAACTATCCTTGCTGTCCTCGCTAAGCCCCCTCCTAGGCCATATGACATCATAGCACCCCCTACTTGTAGGTCCCGTCATAACCCTAGTGTCGGTAACCGGCTTAGCCAAAATAGGAAAATTACTTTCTTTTCAGTTTCATCCCTCCTTTCCCTTTTGTTATTTTAGTTGCTTTGCTACTTTTTCCTTTTCCCCTTCATGGCATAAGAGAACGTACCAGCACAAACCATCAGGAAAAGCTGCAGTAATGAAATTGATGGCTCAGATAGCCTAAGTCTCCAAGCGACTGATGGGTTATAACGCATCAGTAATTCACTCAGAACTTTTCCTGTACTTACCCACACAAGCTATACATGCCACCACAGCCTGGCAGGAATAGTGGGCATTCGACTGTGCTGCTAGTCATTACGTTAGCTGGCACAAAGCCCTTATGTTGGATGTATAGTTCACTAAACTGGCACGGACCTGCCTTGGCTATGTTTTACTTTCCTATTTGCCACTAGTGTTGAAGAATGTCCAGATCATCCAGTCCTGCCACCCACTGGGACCAGCTAGAGACCTGGTTGAGCGCCCTGACAAGCGGACTTCTGCCTGAGACCGCCAGTGACCTGCAGCATCTGAGCCGTGAGCAGCTGGACGACGGCCTGAGCCTACTGATGGCCAACGATCCAGTGCAGGACTACAACCACAAAGAGCTGGCCAAGATCACAGGTGCCCTTTCCCATAACCTCATCGTCCAGATGAAGCTGTGTGAGGACAACGGAGCCCGCTCAGAACGAGAGGCGGCTGCATTCAAGCTCCGGGCTGAGAAAGCGGAACAGCACCTAGAGCAGATCATGCAACGTCCTCGAGAGCAGCAGGCAGCGACTGATGAAGAGGACCCAGAGCTACGTGAGCAAGTGGAAAGACTTCGGGACGCCTTAGCAGACCTCCGTACAGACACTGAGCGCAGAGAGCAGCTGGAGGGGCAAGCCAGGAAGGAGCTGGCAGAGAAACTCCAGTATGCCAAACAGCCAGGGGGAAAACAAAGTCTTGAATTTTCCCCACCAAGCGGAACCAAGCCTTTCCGCCAAGAACTCCAGGCAGCAAAGGGGGGTGAGAGTCCCCTGTTCAAAAGCCCGGCCAGCACTCGAGAGCCCCTAACACCCACAGAGGGGCGGGACCCATCCAGAGGACCTCTGCAGACATCCATGGGGTGTCCCCCAGAGACATTGACAAGCTGGCCAGAAACATCCCAACCTTCACTCCAGACCCTGCAGGAAGTCACGAAGTGCATGCATACCTGCAGGACATCGACTTCCATTTTCAAACAATGGCCAACGCGACTACAAGAGATAGACTGTACCTGCTCAGGATTACCTCCAGCCAGGAGGTACGCAGATTCCTGGACCGACAGTCAGAAGCAGTCAGAACAGATTACAAGCAACTACAACAGGCCCTGATAAGAGAGTTTCGGACCCAGAGTCGGAGCAAGGACTGGTCACTGCCATGGACCTTAAACAAGGCCGACAGGAAACCCCACAGACCTACTACAACCGGCTCCGACGGGCCTACTTCGGGTTCAGAAACGAGCCAGAGATGGAGGAGGACTTCAATTTCAGAACCCTTTTCCTACGTAATCTGCATCCATCAGTGAGCCACCACCTAGGCGTTATGGCATGTCCCCGTACGATGACTACCAGACAGCTGCGGGACCTAGCCCATAAAGCCTTTGGAAAACAAAAGGCCACCTCTGACAAGACTGCTAAAATCCATCTATCCTTTCCGCCGCTGAACATTACACAGGTTTGACTCCGGAGGGCATACAACAGCAACACAGAGCCAAGCCCTTCAACAGAGAGTCATGGGACTTCACAGCCAGTCGGGGAGGTTACAGTCATGAGAAGCAAGGCAGACAAGTCGAACCGGAGGCTGAGTCGAACCTCATAGAGAACCCTCCGCTGACGCACTGGCACCCCAAGGAATACTGACAACTGAACTGATCCCGTCTATCCAACTGAACCACCGCCCGACGAAGTTCTTACCGGAACCTCGCCGCCCGGAAGGGGGGAGATGTAGAGACTTGGCCGGGCCAAATGTTGGATTTCTTTAAGGGATCATAAAGTTACAACAAACAACAAATTCCTAGGGGGGAAGTCAACACCAGAACCCCTTTTGGCTCCAGAAAGTCTGGGTTAAGTGATGACCTGCCGGTTGTTACTTAACTCAGGAGGACAGTTATGGTACCCTCTGGCCTTCCCCAGAGAGGGTAACCCCCCAGCTCAACTCCCTGAGATTCTCCAGGCCCCCTGGAGATTTGCAGAGAGGACTAGAGAAGTACATTCCAAACACCTCAAAGAGACTCTTTAGGATGAGCGGGACAAAACTGCCCAATTTGTATCTATATATATATATATATATATATATATATATATATATATATATATATATATATATATATATATATATATATGTGTGTATTCCTCCATAATCACGTGATACCCTGCCATAGTTATTGCATGCATTTCAGTGTCATTGAAGTTTAACTTTTATGTCATGACAGATGAATGAATAACTATTGTTCTTACTTCACTTCTCTCTCGTGTGTGGTATCAAAATGATCCACAAATTATTTCTAAATAATGATGCACAGTACATAGTCATGGCGTGCATCATACTCAATTTGCAATAAGTTTATGTGTTCGGTGCAAACAGGACATAAACCGCACCTGTGTAAATCATTTGTCACAGAGAAGGACAAAGAGATTTCTCCAGCAAGAACCACGCCTTTTGCCATTGGTCAAAAGACCTGACCGGGCGTGACCGTTGTGCCTTTAAGACCACAATGCATCGAACAACTCTTTGCTCAGAAACTTGGAATCTCTCCAAAACTTTGTGGGACCTGCCCTTCTTCAGGACAGCTTTTCCGGCAATCTTACTTCGGCAGACTTCGACACTTCTTCGCGAAACTTCGGCTCTCGAACGGACTCGCTAATCCACCGGGACACTCTCTCTTTCTCTCCGCCAAGACCAGGATTCTTGCCGACGTGACTAACTGTTCAATGCAAGTATCACTCAATTCAACAGCTTTAAGCAACTGCCCCTTTGGCTAACCAAGGTGAACTTTTGTAGAGAAAACCCGTGGTTGTGTCCTGCTGATTTAATATGCCATTCTTTACTCTTTACTCTAATTTTTCTATGCTTTATCTTGTATGAATGTGAATGTGTATGTGTTTTGTTAGTTAACCAGTATCATATCTCAGTAGCTTAGTTAATAAATATTTATTTGTATTCACTCATGATTGTCTCTGCTTAATGCTCATAACACATCCCTTAAACTGTGCGATACTGTTACCGTCTCTGTATGTATTACTGTATTGGGCATGGACCGTTGTTAATCAAGGCCAGAAGAATAACGCGTTTATTGCACCAGGTAATGCTACAAAATACATATAGTTAATAATCTTTATCTGTAAGTATTTCCATTTGAGCCACAAGTAATTATAACCTGAAACTGAACCGTGTTTTAAATAACACCGTCTTAGTTTCACAATAACTAGTAGAGATGCTGGAGAGTGTTTAAATAACACCATCCCCACAGAATCACTACAGGAAGTTGACAAGAAGTTGCAAAATACTTATAGTTATTAGCATGTCTAAAGTGGACTATCAAAATAATTTGCTGGTCACATCCCGCTAGCTGAACAAAAGAGAAAGAACCAAGAAACAAGTGATGGAAAACTTGGAGACTGAAATGCATCTGACTCAAGGACAGGATTGGAGTCTGTGCACTTGGGTCGCTCCAGAGTTCTTGGTGGCCAGGTAACAAGCAGGCTGGCGAGGAGGCTGGCAGGTGGAGTGTGGAGTTTAGACGAAATCTGCGGTAACTTTCAGATGTCATTTTACGAATCTGTGCATCACTGCAGGTATTTGACATGTCATAAGTGTACATACAGTGACAGATAGAGGACATAAAGACAGATATTTGACTTACTTTTGAATAAGAGCACTGAGAAAGTGTCTATCACAAATTCACATTTCTCCATCTTACTCTTCTCACTACACTGTCCACAGAATCACTTATCTTATCTGTTATACAGCCACTGAGTCTCACATCTCACATTCCAAGTAATTAGCTATAAAAGTCTCATAAATGTCACACAAGGAAGGATATTTCATTCTCATTTTCGCCCACATTGATTTACATGCTGTTATCAACTGAACTGAATTGTCTGACTGATGAAGAGATTAGATTAAATGAGATATTGAACACAATGATGGTTGGAACAGAATAGCTGCTGTGGCAGGTTTTCAATTTCATCTGTGAATCATGTGCTGGTGTTTCTCTGGCTGTGAATGCAGTGAAGCTGGAACACAACAGATCTGAGGGAATGACTGTCGCTGGTCCATATGATAGATGCACAAATAGATTTAGTCACGGTGACTATGTTTGTATATTACAAAATGCCATGAACTATTCAATCTTTCAGAATTAAAAAAAAACAATCACCAATGATCTGTTGACATCTAAAACCCTCAAAAATGAGTTCATAATAATATCTGTTGCATTTAACACACACTTAGCAGAAAGTTCCGTTTTCTTCAATATCACCGTATGAGATTCTAAAGTGGTCAAAAGTTAAAACTCATGTTTTCATTACAGCTAGTTAAGTTATAGGGTTAAGTTACAATAAATTTTAGTAATTTTAGTAGCTATATCATAATATTAATCAATTGCATACTGTAGGGTCTGTGTGATTTGTGTTTAATTGTTTTTAAGCATCTTTATAATTTAAGTTCAGTGTTGGATTGCCACTAGACGTTTAATATAAAGCAAACCATTTGTGAATCACTGTGAAATAGACACCAAAAGCAGGATGGTCCTTATTTATTCTATTTGCATCAGGGCCATAGCTGGAGGATTTTGGGCCCTCCTAAAAAATACTGATGTGAGCCCCCACCTGTTACGGTCCGGTGTAGCGTGCACACAAGGAAGCACGGAGACAGGAGCACACGGAATAATCTTTACTTTGAAACAGGAACAGAACTACACGATACACTCTTAACATAACGTTAACACGAGACAAAGACAAAGGGAAGATGCATGGTATAAATAGAGTCCTTGATGACAGTGGGCAGGTGCAGGTGATCACAGAAGACGAGTAAGTGGAAACAGGTGAGTGGAGTGCAAAGGATTATGGGAAGTGAAGTCCTGGGGAACACACAGGGCTGTGACACCACCACCCTCCACATATCAAATATATGAGTATGACATAACTTACAGGTGTTTCATACAAAATAATAAAACAGTTAACAAGTAAATGGATATAAAGGTTTTAACTAAACATCAGAACAAGCAAAATACAAATTTTAAACAAATATAAAAATATATTATAATATAATATATTGTAGTGATCCTCACACGGGCACCAATTAATGGTACGCCTCACACAGGACACTAGAGGTGTTAGTGAGACTTGATCCTATGTCACTTCAAGTGTGTGTGTGTGTGTGTGTGTGTGTGTGTGTGTGTGTGTGTGTGTGTGTGTGTGTGTGTGTGTGTCAAATGACCTCTCCCTCCTTTTAACTCGGGGCACCAGCTGAGGAATTCCACCTCAACATTTGTTGGAATAATCCAACATAAATCATAAATAATATGATAAGAAAAATTATGTAAAGTGGAGGGAGTAAATCACCTGGGGTATCTGAAGGATTTCGTGATATTCGTGCTAACTTGTAGAGCCTTTTACTGTATTATCAACACAAGGAAGACACAATTGTAATAAAAGAGAATTTATTTACAAAAGACATACAAGAATAACACACTACTAAATGATACTAAAGAGCTAAAGGATAGTAAGGTTGAGTGTAAAGAATGAAAAGAATGCAGGTAACTAAGGTATAACTGAAATGAACTGAGTACACTAATGCCAAGGTCTCTAGAAAGAGGTTTGGTAAGTGATATTTACGTTCACGTGAGCAGTCCGAGGGTGGCGACGTCTTCCACTGGTGAGGCTGGGCCTTGTTGCAGTGGCGAAGAAGTCTGAATCCGTTCAACAGCCTTGAACACGAAGCGCTGTGGGATGCTAATCTCCTGGAGCACCAAAAGGGTCCTGGCAATCTGGAACACGCAGATGAGGCCCTGAAGCTGGTGCAGAAGGTCCTTGACGATCTGGAACACACAGATGAAGGTACCTGGAAGTAAGGTTGCCCTCCTGGGCTTAACCTTGTTGCAGACGTTTGTGATTGCCTTTCTGGACAGCAGGCTCTGAACGTGGTTTCTCTATTTCAGTCCTTGCGGGGAGACTCAGAACTGGGTGATCTGTTATGCTTCCCAGCACACAGCCTGGAAACTCAGAACCGGTGTTGCTGTTATGCTTCCTTCCCGGAAACTCAGAACAAAGAATTTGTGTTGAAAGGGTACTTTTATCCCCTTTCAGATAAGGAGGAGATTGCATTTTGGCGCTTGTCCGTTGCAGGGCTGTGATTGGCTGTTGATGTCAGAGGGGCTCACTCATCCTTTCGCTTGTGAAGTAAATGTATTTTCATAGAGTAAAGCACAGCATTAAAACTGTGTCTTCACTGTTTAACCTATGGAATTCTCACTTCCCAAACCACTTTCAAAATACCTTTGGCTTTGTCCTGCATACAAAGAGTATAAACATAACAAAAATATATTAAACTATCATGCATGAATTCATTCATATGTGAATAGCATTTGTAAAACTTCCGTATTTAACACAAATGACTATTACAAAGTATGTTCTCAAAGAGTACAGAATGAATATGTGATATGTCCAATATGTTTGTGTCCATTTTTATAAATTAAGGAATGTAGAGATGTGTCCTTTGTTTTAGCCAAAGCTGCCATGATGGTCGGTTAATTACCCGCCACATGTGGAGGTCCTGAGGAGTTTTATGGCCAGGCTGGCCTGGATCTTTGGGTGAGGGGTTTAGTTTGATGATAAGGCTGCCCTATAGAGGGTGTCTGGCAGTTTCTCTGGTAGCCTTATCTGATGACACTGGTCCTTAGTTTACATTAAAGAGGGACCCTGCTTGTAAAGTTGGGACCTGAAATGCCATCTGGAGTGCTGTTCACTACAATATTTTAAATATATAACATTTCATATTTCATATCATATATAAATCATAATATTTTGTGGTGCTGCATAATATATTTTAATAAAAATCACCATCTAAGAGTTGTATTCCTGTTTTCTTGACTGTAACATACAGTTAAAACTTCTGGTAGGTCAGTTATGCTTGTGATATGCGTAGTGACAGTTTTTCTTTTTGTTATACAAACCAAACCAATCAACTACTTACAATCACGTAAACTAAAAGTCCACACTATGTTGACCACACTATTGTTCGGTCGATGGCCGATGCACGCCACAGCGCCAGTAATTAAAATGATCCTATGTGCTAATGCTGACAGTGATGGCCAATATAGTATTATGAGAACTCACTAACCTGTCTTTAAGAACGTCGTGATAGACTGGGATACAGCAATCCTCCCTTTCCTTCTTTTTATGCCGTTTCTGGTACCCTGATTTATGTTTTCTTTTCTACAACATTGTCAATCAGTCTGCCTGTTCATTGATAACTTCGGCTGCTGCCTCAACTCTCGATTGATTGGTCGTCTTTTTCACGATCTGGGGCGGGACTTTCAAGTTTTTTGGATCCTTCTGAAAATACTTTGTATCAGACTAAACCATTTTTCAGGAGCGTAGAAGAGCAGATATTCATAAAACTTCTTTGACTAAATTTTTTCACCATGTTTTTTTTGTTTTTCATTAAAATCTCAGTTATACAACAAGCTGTTTGAATGATTCACAGAACAGGGGCCTATATTGTATAATTCCTGGATTTTGTGGGGCCCTATAATTGTCACCACCTTTACCCCACTAGTGACGACCCTGATTCGCATCATTGAGGTCAGTCTCGGGTCCTTAAGAAGTTGAGAACATTTTTCTTAAACAGAATGAGTGAAATGGTTACGGCCCCGTATTTTAGGTATTTTTCAGTTCCTGATAGGCTGGATATTTGTATATAGATGAGATAATGGTATGATCTGCCCAGCAGGAGCAAACAATGCTCTCTGACACTGGGATAAACTCAAGCTAATATCAGTGCAGTCAACTGACCTGCAATGGCCATTCTTTTCCCAGAGTTGATTGATGGAGTGTGATGGGTCATAAATAGACCTTGTGCCTGTGGTAGCCATGCGAGACTAGTCATCTTCTTGGGAGGATCATCTTCTGAGCTGTCATAAAGTCAAGAGGTCCAGAGGAAGACGGAATGATATGGATAAGCATCCATCACAACTAGATGCCCATGCTTAATCAATGCTGGAATACCGTTTCCCAGCAACACGGCACCTGCTACTGGGATGAACTCCAGCTCGGTTTCAAAACCTAAAGAGCTCCCTTTCCCAAACTGTGTTTTAAAGCACTCCCAAAGCAACAATTAATCAAACATTTACTCAAGATTTAGAATTTATGTAATTCTGTGTATATGTGTGTATGGGGACTGCACGCTGTCTAAGAGCATTTTTGTCCGCTATCTTGTCAGCACGAGTGAGATCAAATGTGACTTATTACTCTTAATAACTCTTTTAACATCAATCAGGTCCCACACTTTATGTCTCTGAATAACTCAGTAACTTTTGCATTAGGCTTGAGAGGTTTAAGAGATACAGCTCTCAGAAAATGTGCAAATAAAGATCATTTCAGATGTTTCATTACTATTTGGAACATTGGAATTAGATCATGCATATTCCGACTCCTTTTAATACCACAGGTCACATTTTTGTTTTCTAAAAGCAATAAGATAGAGGCGAGTGCTTTATCATGAATACGTTACGGCTGAAGGAGTTTGCAGGAGTTACAGCGCTTCATTTCATGCCTAACAACACCTTTCAGCCGTGACAACCTCTACTACCTTACTACTGCTTACTTTTAGGATGCGTTTTGATCCCATTTGGAGGCAATGCTACATATTTTCTCTACACAGGGAAATCCTACAACAGACTGATGGTGAATGGAATGAGGGAAATGTGTTTAAGGATAGCTTCTGCGTTGGCTAAAAATCAGCAAAATCAGCAAATGATTTTAGAATATAAATGCTGCTGTTGGTGATTTTCTATTAAAACAGTGAGTTACGCAGCTTTTTCAGCCAACAACTTTATAATGTATACTTTCAAACCATGTTTAGGTACATTTTTATGTATAGCCATGATGATTTGCTGTATTATGTTCTGCTGTATTTTTTGCTCTATCTTTCATTCACCTTTTTCCACCCACTGTTGCATCATGTGGTAAAATCTGCTTCGATGACTTGTGCGATTCCTTCCCACACCTTTGTACGAGCTTGAGAATGTATGTGTCAATATTTTGTACTACACTACATACATATGACAGCACATGAGGCTAGAAAAACAAATAAATAATTCAACATCACTGTGGCATTATCTCTGTGATTGTACTTGTAAGAGGTACCAGCGATACCAACATTTTACAAATATGACTCAAAGAGAATATATGAATGATTTAAAGGAAGTAAATATGATTTACAACATTACCTCTGCCTGCTGTTATTTCAGCAGGATCTAAGCTGTTCTGTTAAATATTCTCCATCAGCCTCTGTTTACACCTGAGTTGTTGCTTTTGTCGTAGCGTCACATTAAACACTGTCACATTATCACATGAATAAAAGATGCACAGGGAATAGTGTCAAAAGAAAAACGCCAAGCAGAACAATATGATGACATATTGCTTTAATTTATGTGAATTTATAACACAATTGATGCAATAGTTAACAAAGTTAGTCTTTTTTTAATAAGATTAAACTTATAAAAATATTTAAAAAATATTATTATTATTACGAAATTATTATTCAACAGGGAAAAACTGAATTTTGTCATTTTATTGTGTCTTTCAGACCATTTTGTTGGGTCTTTCAGAACCTGTTAAGAATAACCTGTGAACGGTCACATTTCACCCTAAAATCAAAACCTAAATATAATTAAATATACCTTTTTTTTTTAGATATAATTTTGTTGGCATGAAGACATGATCATATGTGGACAATATGAATTTTGTGCAAAAACACTTGTGAAAAGTGGTTGTAGAAAGCATTTTAATGTGATTTTCATGTAAATTCCCATGTAAAACCAACAAGATCCCACATGTGGTTGAATTCTGTGGAAAAAGGTGGTGACATGCATGTGAAAAACATGTTGACAATATTTCAACATTTCAGTGTCATGGATTTCACATATGATCCCATGGATTTTTTGCACGTCATTGATTTTCATAGGATTTACGAAAGTGTTCCACAATCACGTTACACATGTGATCGCATGTGATTTTTATGTGGTTTTTAGGAAAATGTTTTTTTAATTAAATGCCATCGATGGAAGTGACCTTCACATGTTTTCGTTGAGATTTACCAATATAAGCAAATTATTGCTGTCCTGTGTATGAAGACAAGTTTCAAGTTCAAGTTTATTTGTCTAGCGCTTTTACAACGTAATATTGTTTCGAAGCAGTTTTACAGAGAAATCTAAAGGATAACGACAACAGTTAACAAAGAAAATATAATCTCCATATCACACTGTTGTGTAGTGATGGTGCCATCAGTCTTAATGCAGAAACAACGGGCTTTCTCCGCTACGATATCAAACCGATCTAATTGTGTCCTCCTGTTCGTCTCAGGCCATTACCATGAGAAAACTCAATTGTCCCAGACAGCTTCAACCACTCTGAACAACACCTAAGGCCACTGGCCCAAACTCATCATGACCATCATTAGCACTCTGCATTGTGCGGAAACGAAACTAATGTTGTGGTAAGTCAGACGCACTGTGTGTTTCTAATACATTACACTTCTCACAACTGGCTGTGCGTTTTCTGTACTCCCAGAACATCTAATCTCCTGCGATTTGCACTGACTGCTATCACTTGATCTGTTTCATTTACGCAGCTCCTCGCCTCAGTGTTAGGGAAAGGAGGTGGCTCAGCTTTTGTTCCAAGTAATTAGCCATAAAAATCTCATAAATGTCATACAAGGAGGGATAGTTTATTCTCATATTCTCCCACATTGATTTACATGCTGTTATCTTGCAGGCTGAATTGCCTGACCAATGAAAGGATTAGATATTGAACACAATGATCACTGCAACACAATGGCTGCTATCAAATGTGGATGCAATTGAGTTGAATCACTGCAGATCTGAGGGGGTGAGATGCTGGTGAAACCTATGATGTCATTTCACAATATTGTTAGCTTTAATAGATTATCTTTAATGAAAATTAACCACAGTAACCATTGTTTATTTTTTAAATAAAGCTATATTAATGCCATTTAATACACAAGTAAAGTGTTATCATAATTCCAAATAATGTTTAAGTACATGTCAAAAACCATGCTTTCATGAAATCAAATCAATGAAAAGATGTGCTGGTTAGATTTATTGCGGTTATAGAATAACAGATGTTTTTTGGCCACCTTGATTGTTTGGGTACATGCTACAATGCAAATGAGCAGATCTGCCCATGCAGAAAATCATAATAATGCGAACTGTCATCATAACTGACATAAATGTGGTAATCCAGGAGAATCCCAAACCTCACATTTAACACACATCAACTACACACACCACCTGCCGTGTCTTCCTCCGCATCCGCCTGCCATTTTTCTTAAATCACCGCACCATTTGCGTTTGGTGAGCGGGGCAGAAGTGCTTTAATGCTACGCTATTGGATGTAATTTTGTTTAATTAGCGATAGAGAGAAAACGCAAGGCTTGTGCCCGCATGCAAAGCGATGTGATTAACCAGCCGCTTTGTTTAATGCAGGCCTGTCAATCACGCCGCCCTTTGTCTGTACCGCTAATCATCATTTCATTGTTGAGCAAACACAATTTCCTTTTTACTAAATAAACAGATAGATTAAAAACAAGATAAATAATTCATCAACTGCTTCGTGGTCAATTGCTATTTTCCTTGTAGCAGATGCCACGTATTATTAAAAGAACAAACGGGTCATTGCGCGGGTTCACATATTAGAGCTGGTAAATAAGTGATTTTTTCTGGTATTACGGTCTATTCTTACCCGGGAAATGAAGGATGCTTGGATATTTGGTGCTGTAACATTATGTCCTGCGGTTGTTTCCTATAATTCTCCCAAGACTGTAGTTTTATTCTCGGGCGGTGGCAAAATTGCAGCACATGAAAAGATTTCTTCTGAAAGTACATGGCTGTCTGTTTGAGTCAAACTATGTTTTTGCAAAATAACAGAAGATAAATAGTCCTGTGCTTGCAGGGTTCCGCATTAATCAGAAACTCAAATCTAGTGAGCAGAAAGGAAATAAACACACAGGGGTGTGAAAATGTAGCTGTTTGGTCGGTTGAGAGTGTCCAACTTCTTCCCCTGAAGATACACAGTGTTTTTCAGAAGAGTCTGAGTTTGTTTACAGAATAATTGAATCCAAAGTGTAAAAAGTTAGAACTAATATTAGTGTTTCCACAAAGAGTAAAAGTGTGTCTTTAATTCAAGAGAGGTACGTTTTATCTCATACAATATCAAACTACATCTTAATGACTAATCTATTCATCTATCCAGTTGTACAGAAGGCTTACCATTTAAGTTTTCAATCAGCTTACATTAGAACTTTATTTTTTACTTCTTTTACTTCTTTATTTTGAACTTCTCAAGACTACTATATGTATCAGACCAACATTCCTGCAAGTTGGTGCATTCCATATATATATATATAGTAGTAAAAGCATTAGTACTATGTTTTTGTAAAAGGTTTTTTTTTTACTGCAAGTTTAATTTAGATTTGAGACTTGTGAATTAGGATATAGCTGGAGATCTTCTAGTCTAATATTCGCTTTTTTGGTGAATGCTGTGCGACAAAGTTTCACCAGATAACTCAGTGAAAGTTTGTTAAAGCTCAAGAAAGGAAGCAGATCAAACAGCAGTAATCAAATGAGCGTGCAAATTGATGTGAGAACGCTTCTTTGTAGTGTGTGACTGATCTACAGAGAGAGATAATGAAGATTGAAGACCTCTTCATAGTCAGTCTCTGTAGACACACTCACCTCATCTCTCGCTTTACTTCAAAAGAGTCTCTGTGTGTCTAATGGCTTATTAGGGAAGTTAAAATTCAACAGCTCCTCTCTTTGCCATAGATTTTTTATCCTTGCCTCTCTCTCTTTCTAAAAACCACGGCATCATGATAAACCAAGAAAAATCTAAGCAACCCAATCTAAATATATTCTATAAAAGGAATGTTCGCTACAATCTGATCTGTAAGAGGTAACAACTAGATAAATATTAAAATACTTATTCTCTATAGGCTCAGGAGTTAAAAATGGCATATTTACATTATATGTAACTTGAGATGGCCAAGCTGGTAAACCAGGTTATATCTTATATATTTTCTTATATATATTCTCCAAACAATGCAACCATATAGGTCCTATTACACCCGTTTTCTGGCAATGCCACAGAAACTTATGCCTTAATGTTTTGTGGGGTTAAATCTGTGTGCTATATTTGAAGTTCCTGAAGCTCAGTGGGTAGAGCCTCATCATGGATCATACCAGTTGTTTTGGTTTTGCAAGGGAACAATACCATAATGATAAAATATCATTTTAAGGCATGAATGTTACAGAATTTGTGAATTTAGCGGCGGGTAGGCTCATTTAATCACATCACACACAACACCAGACTGCTGTTTTTTAATAACATCTATGGGGCACTTAAATCAGGCTCATACTTTATAAAGCCTTTGTCCCTTTGCTACACAAAAAACATTTATTGAAGGTGAAAAAAACGGTTTGTTTTAATGTTCTTATTTTGTGGTGTCATACGGTTGAATGACTCAACACACGGCTTCCTTCACAGCAAGACATGGACATTGACTTTTACCTAATTACCTCTTTGCCCCATCCAGTGATGCTCAGTTAACTGATGAGGAGAGGGAAGGACCGGGACAGCCACTAATGATACACCTCAAGAATACAATTGCCTTAGTTGCTGTTAAACTAACGATAAGATTTGGGTTTATCTTTACTGATGTCAGCTAGAGTTTGGATCGATTTCACAGCTTTGACTGAATTAACACATTCTATTGTGTGTGCCGAATAACTGAAGTATTCAGGAGTGTGTTAAATTAAGCACTGATGATACAGTATTTAAATAAGACATCTGCACATAAACAGGCTGCTGTGTTCTTTGTGGTTGTTTTGTCTTTTATGACCCTACATGTTCCAGAACTGGGGATGAATTGTAAAAGGAGGAGCAAAGACTAAAATCATTTATGGTCTTAATTTAATTGACAAAAATTACCTGGCAAAAAGGCAAGCTATATCATATAGTGGAAAATGTTTTTCTTAATATGCAACAAATGTATAAAAATTGAAAAGCTTACAGGAAATATAGCATACAATGTAATAATCACACAAAATCTTTTGTGTGCACAAAATCTTTTTTTTAATAATGTCAAAAATAATTGTCAATAGATGAAGATATCAGTTTTTCTGTTCAAAGACATACAGACAGAATAATGGCATCTTTCTGAATTTGAAATTGATTTGTCAAATGTCATACAGAAAAGGACTGACAGATTGTTAAAGGGAAGCACAACTATGGGTCCTGTTGACCTGGTTATGAGCATTAATTAATGGTGGTCTGGAATCATGACACTGTGATCGATGTAGCCCCACGTACACGCCCGAGAAACCTCAGCTGTCCTCAGTTATCTACCCTGCCAGTGCACATGTGATTGACACGTTCCTCGATGTGCCGACCGCCCATATGGAGAATGTGCCAGCGCCAATAAGAGCGTCTGGAGAAAACCACACTGATATGACATCAAATGCATTCACACATGCCATTAGACATTCACAGTTAGTAAAGCTCAGGGAAAAGAAAGAAGAGAGAAAACATAAGAAGGCCGACGGGTAATCTGTGTAACCAGTTGGCAGGATTATTTATGAGCGTAAACAGTGCATTTCTCTGCCTCATAATTACTTTTTTAAGAGGAGCACTTAAATAAATGTTGCTAATTAGTATCATGTTTGCGCATTCTACACTTTGTTTTAAAAGTTTTGCTCTTGCTTTAAGCCAACAGCGCAGGCGTATGTGAGATTAAACACAGTGTTTAATTAGTTAAGCGCCGCTAGCCTAAAGTGCTTTTGTGAGAGGGGGCGGCGAGGTCCAAAACACACAAAAAAACATTTAGAGTCGGCGTAAAGAAAAGTTAACAGATAACGTGTTTTTAAAGGGACGTTGGAAAGTGGATGTATCTTGTTCTGCGCTGTCATGTAATTATAGTCAGGGACAGGACTGGGCTTCACCTGCCGCTTTAGAGAAGTAATTGAGTTTAAAGGTGAACACGGATCAAATAGTGTAAAATTTCACTTAGCTGTCTTCTCCCTCACCAGCTTCCTTTCATACAGACATTGAACTGCGATAACTAATGGAAAGTAATATTTAAATAACCCTAAAAGTCCCTAAAAGCTCATCTTTCGAATGAAAATGTACCTAATTTATGTAAATATAGGTAAGCTACATTTTGTAATATTTCTGTCTGACAGTAATATTGTGTGGGAATGCAATAAAATTCATCATAGAGGTTTTTATGTTGTCAAATTACAAATACAAAAAAGAATTCTGAAGCGTAGACCAATGTACCAAAATGCAAAAGCATTGCATCTACACGGATGTGTGGCCAATTTCAAAAATTATTTTTAACTTTGTACCTGAGCACCTATTGTTATTTACTTTTAACCTAAAGAGTTACTTTAACTTATGTACTTATATAAGCAATTTGTACTCAAATATTATACTTAAAAAACTAAATAAATTTAAAAGAAAAAAGTAAAAGCACTTAAGTAAAATAAAATGAAATTCTAATTAAAACCTGTATCAGGCACTTAAAGGGGCATACAATTTTATTGATATTTTGATAAAAAAATTAACATTTTGGGCAACACTAAACAGTTACAGTTGGTTAATTTGCGATACATCAGCATGATGATAATCCTTCTATTGCATATCTGTAGAATATAAAGCTTGAGGTAAAATATTTCAAAAAAGTTTAATTATGAGGTTTGATATATTTTATACCCATTAAATTGTTGTACAGAGAAAGATGTTGGAAGTCACTCTTTTAAGAACTACATGAAGGCCAGGACTTTTCCACAGGGCTGTTGGCAAAAGCACAAGCCTGCAAGACATATATTGCTTGTTCAAAGAGCACAGAGCCACTGTGCTGGAATTCCTATCTACAAATTATTCGAACAGCAAAGGTTTGGGAGGATATTTTATACTGTTATGAAAAGGAGGAATATTAAAAACTCTTCCTCTTTGCAACATTAAAAGACTTCATCTCAAAGCGTTCTAAAAGGCAGTAGCCCATGACAATAAAAGGTTAGTTGGATATTTCATGTTTTTAGTACCATTTCATTAAATATTTGAGGTTTTGAAGAATTAATATTCCATTAGGCTATACTAATTAATTGAGACATCACCAAAGCACTGTAAGTACATTCAGTACACTTTTTGCTTTCTGTCAGCTGAGAAAATACTAAGATAATTTGGTGTAGGAGAGAACTATGAATCTTAAATATGTCTTGCCCTTTATGAATAATGATCTTCCATTTTAGGGCACGTTAATGGGGTCACTTTTAGTACACCATCTCTGTGTGAGCTTAAATTATTTTCTTTTTTTGGCAGACAGAGAGTGTGTAATACTGTAAATGAAGTCCAAGTGACATAAATCTATTGGAAAAGTCTTAGGTTCAGACATGACCTCATTGAGGAGTGTTTTACAGACTTTGAAACACCTGAAGGCGCTTCATTTCCTGCATTAATGACAAATTCAAGTCCATTAGCATCTTTTGTACTCCATGTAAAATGGGTCACATAAAGGGTCGCTAGAAAAGAGAAGCTATCCAAAGCTATTGCATCAAGAAAAGGTCACTGAGTTGAAAGAAACAGCATTTCAGTCATACACCTTTGGCTTGCTAAGCAATTTCAGCTGTTTTGCTAACTTTGAGCTATTTGAGAAACTTCAGCTATTGAATTTGGTGTCTGGTGCGCAGACAGCATGTTTTTTATTGCCCGAGTATTCTGATCTGAATTTGATTTGATTTTGGGTTCGTCAGGATTACAGTTTGAATTATGTGACTGCAAACGCAACAAAACATTTTCATTAGCCCTAAACAAGTCACATTTACTTATAAAATACAGATCAGTTGTAATATTCAGCAGTGTTGCATTGATAATAAATAGAATTGATTTTACTGAAAATTCTCAATTGTATGTCTGTATGATATTATTGTTATTATAATTAACATAATAATAAAAAAATACATTATTTACATAACAGTAATCAAAGGCATCAGATGTTTTGGCTATACCAAAACACTGCTTACAGTGCTGTTTAATTAGATTTATGTGTGACACATCAGCAAATGCACATTGACTGTTGTTTGCACAAGGCACAATTTTGCATCTCAGTGTAAATAAACATCCAGCTTTCTGTAAACAGGCTACTTACTGCCACACTGAATATTTTTCTTTTCTGTTGCCTGTTATCTTGAGAATATTGCAACAGTGAACATACAGAGTAGAAAAACATCTCAGCGTCACGGAGGTATATGTGTGATCCGCAGTGGTCAGAAGATCTGGTCAAGCACGCTATTAAAGAGTTAGTTCAAAAAAATGTCAAATGTTTAAAATGTAAAACCTGTAACTCAAACACCCCTGTTTACAAAAGAGTGATCTCACATGGGAGAAAGATGGAGTCTTATCAGCATTTATGGGAAATATATCTGCACTGACAATTTTCAACTCGGTTCTCTCTCTCTCTCCTCTCTCTCTCTCTCTCTCTCTCTCTCAGTTCAGCAGGGTGTGCGGAGGAAAAAGACTAATAGTTAATCTTATCAATCACAAACTTCTCTTCCACCAGGGTCTAAACTAACATTGCCTTAGGGAAGAAAGGTTTGATGGATCCTTTCTAGCAAGTGCTCTGTGATAGAGAGAAACAGAGAGAGATGGCAGTAATGGAACAGAGTGGGCACTGAGTGGGTATGTGGGTATTAGAGGAACACAAGACAAACAAAATGGGCTTTATCCCAGAGAGAATACCAACTCCCTTCCTCTCTCTGCTCCTTTCACATAATACATGTACTTCTCAATAGAGTAAGGTACATTAAAGAGAAACCAAGATGACATGGTCATATGAAAGGGTCATTTCACATTCTGTATGAATATTGTGCTTCTTGATCCTCTATGGATCATGCTTGTTTTGTATCTCACTTCAAGGAATCCAAGATTTCAATGAAGTGTCCAATGAAAGGCCACACAACAGAGCAGCTGGCATGACATTTCAAACAGTGACAGGATGTGTGTGGCTATACTTTATGAATTAAACAAAGTTTTGCTAATTCTTCATTTACATGCATGCAGTTTTGACATTAATCAGCTGACAGTGGCTGCGTCCGAAAGCTTAGGCAGCTTTGCCTCATCAGCCAATGACTGAGGCAGTGGAGAGACCGCACCTCCGGGAATCACTTTCGGACAGGCTTTAATAAAATAAATGAAATATAACTGTTGTTGAAAGTGAAAGTAAACCTTTAATGTATACAAAACTGTGCTAAAAAGGCTTTCTCAGATGCCATTGTTTATTTCGAGCTCAACAATTCTCAACCAATTACGTTCACGGTGGATGCACACGCACAGGATTTGTGGGACATTGTAAGCAGTGAAGGATACATGAAGCTGCTTTCAAAAATGGAACAGTTGAAGGTACCTCAGGAGACAGGAAGTGGAGCAAACATTGGATTCGGACATGCCTTGATGCCTTCCTACCTTCTGAGGCAGCATTTTAGTGCTTTCAGACAAAGCCAATGCATATCATAGCAAAAACCAAGCCATGAGGTCAAAGAAACTGATTGCAGAGCTCAGAGACAAGATTGTTTAGGGCACAGATCTGGAAAAGACGGAGCAAATGCAGCAAAGTACAGAGATATCCTCAATAAAAACCTGAAAGTTCTCCTTCCAATATGATGACCCTAAACACAGCCAAGAGTACACAAGAGTGGCTTAAGGACAACTCTGTGAAAGTCCTAAAGTGACCAAGCCAACTTTATCGATCATCTCTGGAGAGACATGAAAATGGCTGTCCCTCAACGGTCCCCATTAAGCCTGACTGATCTTGAGAAGATTTGGTGTGCAATGCCTCAAAACTGTAATTGCAGCCAAAGGTGCTTCAACTAAGTAATGAGTAAAGGGTCTGAAGACTTGTACAATAAATGTGATATTTGAGCCTGATCTCAAGGGAATTCATATGATGTAACTCGTACAAAAAACGTACGATTACTAGAAAAAAAGCATCTGTAAAGCCCCTCCTCTAACCCCACCCCTAACCCTAACGTCACTGGGGAGAAGACAAATTATACTAAAATGTACAAATGAGATCTTAAAATATGTACAAACTCCCGTGAGATTGCATTTGATATTTCAGTTTTTCTTTTAAATAAATTTACAGACATTTCTATTTTTACAGTGGTTTAACAGCGTTTCATTGTTTAAACAATATAGTGTTTTTCCATTTCTCAAAAAGTTTTCCACACAACATTGAAGAATATGCATTTGATGTGTCATGCTGACCAATTTCTCAACTACCAAACAGCAGTTCATCCTATTCTGCTTTATGTTTTATTCTTTCTCAGTCATTCTTCACTCAACCAGGTACATGCTCAATTCTGTTTTTCCCTCTCTTTCTCTCGGTCTCTCTTTGAGATTAACCCCGCTGTTCTCTGCCGCACCGTTTTCGCTCTAGTTTCAGCTTTTCTTCTTTGATAGAGTGCCAGAAGTCTTTTAGGGCCACCAGCACACACTTGATGGAAAGCGCCTCCTGGCAGATGGGTCCTGAGAGCAAGTGAATTACCAGCTCAGGGTCCATCACACATCCCCACCTCATCTCACTCCAAGAAAGCCTTATAGCCAAAGCTGAGACAGATATATCTGTGCTACTACCTGTGATGGAGTAAAAAAGGTAGATCAGTGTGTCGATTCATTCCGTGTGAACACTAATGAGAGAAGCGTAGTAAATCATAAGGATGTGGTTGCCATAGAGATGCTGGAGGCTGGATGGGTGGGGAGGTGAAGGCATGGATGAAATTATGTTTTTATTGTGGAGGGTGAAGAAGGGTTATTTTACTGCTTCTGTTGTTAGGAAATAAGTTACAGGTGAAATATGAAATTTCTGTACTGAACAGCATCACCAGACAGCATTAGAAAAATAACACAATTGGCCTGTCTGTGAAAACCCAGCTAAAGTCATTTTTTCTGTGATTAATTTAATTTTTTTACATAAAATCATTCTACACAAGGTAAAGAACATTCCTCGAAAATTTAACTTTGATATATTTAATATTTACTATGTCATGCCATGTCAACGATTGAAATCATACTAAAATAAATAGGAGAAATGAAACTTTGATGCTCGTTATCTCAAAATTAGATTTTTAGATTTTTTTCATTTCCTCAAACTGTATTAAATGAAAAAAAAAAACATACATAATAAATTTACAAAAAACACCACTAATAAAAAAACATCACTGCTGTACACAGGTGATTATACTGTTAAAAAAATTAAATGTTGTCTAAATATTAAGTTCTTTTACCAAAATCATTACCCATTCATGACGTACTGATACTGTATTACATTAACTTGTCCTTTCATGACAACTGGATAGTCATCATTCTATGTAAACTCTAAGCGCTCTCAGTCTATCCCTGTTATCCACCACAGACACGCCTACAGACACAAGACATACCGCACACACTCTGACCTACACCTCATTCACACCACCCCACCCCTCCTCTGTCTCTCTCTGTGGGCCTCTGGAACTGCCAGTCTGCTGTGAACAAGGCTGAGTTCATCCCTGCCTTTGCTACACAGTAAGAAATTAACATCCTTGGTCTCACTGAGACATGGATTCATCCAGAGGACTCCGCCACTCCCGCTGCACTCTCTTCCAACTACGCTTTCTCCCACTCCCCTCCTCAATCTGCCAGGGGTGGCGGCACAGGTTTACTCTTTCCCAACACATGGAAATACACATGTTTATCAGGATTATGTACAAACACTTCCTTTGAATATCATGCGGTTACTGTTTGATTTCACATTGTTGTAGTTTACCGCCCACCAGGTCCGCTTCACCACTTTACTGACAAACTTGATGTGCTTCTTTCCTTATTTCCGGAGGACGGCAGCCCACTCATTGTCTTTGGTGACTTTAATATTTACCTGGTGAAATCCTCTGCCACCGACTTTTTAAACCTTCCTCCTTACCACCACCGCTACTCAGAAATCAGGAAACCAACTGGACCTCATCTTCACACGCAACTGCATCACCTCTAATCCTACTGTTATACCCCTACATATCTCTGATCACTTCTTAATAACTTGCAACATACATCTCAGCTCTAACAACGAAGCCACATCCACATCTGTTTCGTTCAGGCGCAACCTTCGCTCTCTTTCCCCCAGCACACTCTCTGTTGAGGTGTCATCCTCTCTCCCTTCCAACCTCTCATCTCTGGATACCAATACAGCCACGGACACCCTATGTTCAACAATAACATCCTGTCTAGACAACCTCTGCCCACTATCCTCCAGACTGGCTCGTGCCTCCCCTTCCTGCCCTTGGCTTTCGGACGTCCTTCGAGAACACCGGACCAAACTTAGGGCAGCTGAAAATGGTGGAAGGCGAAACACCCACCAGACCTCTGTGATTATCAGTCACTACTTTCATCCTTCTCCGCTGCAGTCCACACGGCAAAGACATCCTACTACATCACAAAGGTCAGTCATGCATCAGATTCAAAAAACTGTTCAAAACCTTCAGCTACCTCCTCTCTCCACCTACCCCCCCCCCCACCTGCCTCTTCATTATCAGCTGATGATTTTTCTAACTTTTTCACAAACAAAACATCACTGATCAGCAGCCAGTTCACAGCTCCTGAAACCCCAGCACACACACACGTTCCACCCAGCTCGACTTTTTCCTCTTTCTCCACTTTAAACGACACTGAAGTTACCAAACTTTACTCTCCAGCCACCCCACCACCTGCCCACTCGAAACCAATCCCCTTCCCATCTGCTCCAATCCATCTCTAGCACAGTCACTCCATCACTCACACACATTATTAACTCCTCACTCCTTTCTAGCACTTTCCCCACCATATTTAAGCAGGCCCGGGTCACCCTGCTGCTTAAAAAACCCACACTCAACCCTTTCTTTATCTTTTTAATCAGATTTTATCCTACCTCACCCAGAGTGATCTACTGGACAAAAGACAGTCTGGTTTCAAGAGCAACCACTCCACTGAGACTGCACTTCTGTCAGTCACGGATGCACTACGACTGGCAAAAGCAGTCTAAATCATCTGTTCTCATTCTGCTGGATCTTTCTGCTGCCTTTGACACAGTTAACCACCAGATCCTACTGATATATCTCTCTTCGCTAGGGATCACAGGTACCACACTCTGGTGGTTCAAAACTTACCTCTCAGACAGGTCCTTCAGGGTGTCATGGAATGGGGGGCTGTCCAAAGCCCATCCCATGGCCACTGCCGTTCCTCAAGGATCTGTTCTTGCGCCACTCCTCTTTTCTATCTACACAACATCCCTGGAACTCTATCATTCAATCACATGGCTTTGACTACCACTGCTATGCAGACGACACCCAGATTTTCTTCTCCTTCCAGCCAGACGATCCCACAATAGCATCACGCATTGCAGCCTGCCGGAAAGACATCTCATCTTGGATGACTGAACACCACCTCAGCTAAACCTTGTCAAGACTGAGCTCCTGGTACTTCCGGCTTCACCTACAACGCAACACAACCTCACAATTCAAGTTGGCAACACAACCATTACATCATCTAAATCCGTAAGAAACCTAGGTGTAATCTTCAATGACCAGCTGTCCTTTACCGAACACATCTCAAGGATATCACGGTCTTGTAGATATGCACTTTACAACATTAGGAAGATCAGGCCATATCTCACAGAGCACGGCGCCCAACTGCTAGTTCAGTCCCTGGTAATCTCTAGACTGGACTATTGCAATGCTCTCCTGGCTGGTCTTCCTGCATGAGCAATCAAACCACTACAGATGATACAGAACGCAGCAGAAAGACTTGTCACACCTCTCTTCATCTCTCTCCACTGGCTACCAGTTGCTGCCCGCATTAAATTCAAATCATTAATGCTGACATTTAAAACCATCACAAACTCTGCAAGGGATTATGGGTAATAGAGTCCAGTAATGTAATAGTCCAGAAGGGGGAGCAGAGACAAACAGGACCATGACAGTACCCTTTGTACAACTTTGTACCTAAAGAGTGCATAGTAGCTCAAAGGTATGCATTGGTAACTCAAAAACACATATCTTTACCCACATTTTACATATTATAGACCTTTTTTGTTTTAGTAAACAGAAATTATGTGTGTTGTTGGCAGAGACAAACTGCAAATGTTTTCCTTTCTTTTGCTTACAGTCTAGTATATTCCACATAAAAATATACTTTTAGATATAATTTTGATTGGATCATTGTTTTTGCAACATACCCTGTAAGTGTTTTGCTTTTTCATGTTTTATCCGGAAATAAAATTAATACGATGACGGTGAAAACCAGTAATATACTTTAATCACATGCTTTTATTGCAAAATTACTACCTTTTTATGTATTTAAACAATCGCTGCGCTGCATATTTATTATCAAGACTTGTCTAATGATTTTTGTGTATTGTGGGTGCCTGGCCAGCCACAAGGACATAAAACTGCACTTGCATACCTGGGTTAGTATTAAACTGTAAGGACAATGTGTTTGTATTATTAATAAATCAGTATCCCTTTACACATTAGCATCCTGAAAAATTCCTCACAGATGCTTTAAATTCTTTCCTCATATTCAGTAAAACCAAAGAACAAAGGTTATCTAAAGAAATGTTAGACTGATCATGTACAGAGAAAAGCAAGGTAATGAATACTTGAGTAAACACTTGTTAACAATGGATTTCAACAAAGAAAGTAAATACTTTAATTTCTGCTCATTATAGATGCTTCTCATAAAACTCCCAGCTGGAATGAAACATTTTCAGTCTCACTTGTGAAGCTAATGACTATCAGCTATCGTGTAGATTTATTGCCTACTGCACTTTATACAACAGACAGCAAAAACTAGCAGTGTTACCATTACAGAAAACTTTACTAATAAGTAACAGTTTATAAGTGAAAACAAAAAATATATATATCTAGGCCACCAAGACATCTTGGACTATGATCACTGTCAGTCCAAGAGTCCATTTTTATGAATGTGCCATAGTCTGCTAGACTTTCTATCTGCTGCTTTCACACTAAAAATAGCAATAAAAATAAAAACCTAAAGTTTTCAGTTAGTTATTCAGGTCTGCACCACAGATGGTGCTGCTTGACATTGAACTTCTGCATAACCAAGTAAAGCAATATACTGTATGTTGGGAACAAGCAGATTTTACAAGCCGAAAGGCCGACTGGATATTCCCTAAATTACACCCACTGATCTATACTAATAAAGACTGAATTGAGCATGACATCATAACATTGAAGCCACAGCGCCTCCATGTTGGTATGCCCAAACATTCTATTGAGTTAACAGTCGGTTATCAGACATTAATGATAAAAGAGTATTCGGTACATTCTTACAATGCAAACGCTCTAAGCATGTAACTGGGTATTTATTTGAAGTCTGTGGTTTTCCATGCTTACTAAGCAGTAAGCTTTACATCCACATTCATACATATCAGATCAGTGGATGAACAAACATACGCAACAAAGTGCTCATTCTGAAAGCAGCGAGGAAATAAAATACACGCTTTACAACTTATTCAGAGAAATAATGCTGAATGCGTATGAACTTTGACATAAAGCTTTCTGAGCATTTACACCTGTGTCAGTACAAGAGTGTAAAACATTCTGCATGAAATAATCATAAACATTTGAGAAATATCTAAAGTAAAAATTCATTTACATACATTTATATTCTAAAAAGAAATCCTGTGCAAGTGATGCTCTGCAACCCAGTGATTTTAGGTCATTATTTTGACTGTGAGTCAATGAATCCAAACATGGCGGCTGGAACACCTCCGATGTCTTTACCTTTTGCCGGTTTAGTGTTCCATGCCCTATCCAGTCATATATATGATTACACAGTGATTACACCTTACACTGCTTCAGTCCAGCTGATTACAGGTATTTTACAAAGAAAAGCTTGAAAATTACAGTACAGAAACATATATAGTAGATTATTTTTATAATGCTGCATGTCATAACGACTGACAATAAGAAAATCTAACACAAGAAATGTGAAGTCGCTCACCATCTGTAATTTTACCTCACCAATATGGCGTGTGGTTGGCCATCTTTTCCTCATTACCACAATCATCTCTTTTGTTTTCCTGGTGTTCAGGTGAAGGTTGTGGCTCTTGTCTACATTTTTTCTCCAGAACATCATAAAATGCATAAATTGCAACACAACACAACATGCGTGAATTGCCAATCAGCACGGCATCACATGATGACGACGACGACATCAATCCACAGTGAATAAACAAAGAACTTCCACATCAGATGGGGTTAGGGTGAAATGTTTTTTCATTGGACATCAAGCTCATACTCTGCTCCTTATTAAAATATATTTGTGCTTAACATTCATGACCATGTCAAGGTTTTTTTTTGCTTTTACAGTAGTTAGTGACAGCGAATTGGCTTTAATTTATATTAATTCTAATGACTGAATTATCTGAATGGACAGCAAAAAAGAATTAAAATGCTCATTTGAAAGAAAAGTGCAATAATACAGGGCAGAAGTTACGTTTAAACATTTATCTGTTGCTATGGCAACCATTTCAGATGTCATTTCCAGCTCATATTCAAATCATCAATAAGAAATTACGTGACAGAGCCAGGCAAGTTTAACACTCACATCTCAATGTGTCTCATCATAAAGGCACAGGTGTTGCACATTTACAACTCTTTGAAATCAATGGAGCTTCATGTGAAGCATGTCACTGTGCGTTTGGTGGTTTACTGCTCTGACTCAGAAAAGCTTAACCTCTGTAGATATGCCCCACCTTCCCTTCAGGTCCCTTCTTTAATGTAAATTAGTCCAAATTAAAAAAGTAAAAACTGTAAAGCAAAATTTGCAGAGAAATAATAGCACATCTTTCCTCAACAAGTCAAGATTTCATACAGCAATTTTATCTCTGCTTTACTAAACACCGATAAGCACAGATATGCAGATCTTTTCTTCAGTTTAATAACACAAGGGTAAAGGACAGATATAAACTTCCATTCTGATGGAATCGCACACAAACTCATCATGATTTTCTCTGAGGTGAATGTCTCAGTATTCAATATTTTATCCCTAGCAGCTTCAGCTGTTTTAAACATAATCAAACATATCCCCAGACCTTGATACTGTATGATAATTTAGTGTTCAAAGTGTTCACTTCAAAGCCGAGACATTTTGAACTGCTTACTTGAAAAGGGCTCACTGAAAGTCTTTCCTTCAGATAGAAGAGATACTGATCTTACCATGCCAAACATTAGAAACATTTATCACCTTCAGTGTAAACATGATGTTGAATAACACACAAATTAATTCACAACTACATTTCCTGCTGCAGAGAAACATTTCTAACATTTATATTCAGAGAGACATTGTTTCTAAAGTACATATTATAATACCACAAACAAAGCAAAATTAAAAAAAAAAAAAACAATAACTGCAGGAATGTCGTTTTATTCTCCAGCTGAGAGAAAATAGCATATACAATTTATTGCTATATTTTTGAAATTTTAAAGTTTTGGAAACTTAAAGGATATTGTGATTTCTTTTACATTTGTATGTTTTAATGTTAAATACTGATGACGCAACTGCTTATGTAAGTAACACTACAGATTAACAGACTAATTAACAGAAATTCAGAATTTCTTAGGCTGTTACCATGATTATTTCAAGTTCACTGAAATAATTTTGAAAATATTAGTAAGAACCTAAATGTAGATGAAAATTGGTTTGATCTGCAGGTTATAACTATAACACCACATATTTATTCAAATAAAGTGAAAAACGAATTACTTTTTTATTTAAAAATAAATTGAGCAAAATAAAGAAAATTAATAAGTTGAAATTAATCATTAAAAAAGTAATTCAAATAAATATACTGTATATAATGTATAATATATTGTAGCGATTTTCATTGTTGCAAAGCAGCTTTACATACGTTATAATTAAAATGAATAAATAATACAAATAATTGAAAAATATAGCTGCAAGCAACAATTACAGGGTCAAGCCTACCACTGGTACAAAAGAAAAAAGATGTGGACATCTCTGATGATAAGTTTTTAAAACAGCTGTTATAAAACAGGAAAAAGTATTAAAAACAAAAATAATAGCTTACAACCAGTAGGTGGCGCTGTCACCAAATTACAATGAGGCGATCAAGATTTGTTTATAATGACACGTACCAAGTTTTGTGTTGATACACAAACATTTTGCGAAGATACAGCCTCATGTGCTTTTGGCATGCCAACATTTCAATTAGTTGACGTGGTATACGAGAATCGTTTGATCAATCAAAAACTTTTAATAACTTTGTGTCAAGGGTGTCTCTAAATGCTATAAACTGTATGTCACTTGGACACATTATCTAGGAGGAGTTTGAAAAAGTACGTTTTGAACAAAATTCATTGTGGCGCACAGGAAGTATGGTAGAAAATGGACAAATTCATACGAATCAGCATGAGTCAACAAACCAAAATGTATAAATCACTTGGCAATGTGTCAAATCTGTCATATGTTATAAGCATTTTCATAAATTTAAGCAAAAATAAGCAAAACACCTCTACAGCGGTAAGTCAGCTCAGCTCATGCATCTCATGAAACATATCATGTAAATACACTAAATGTTTGAAGATATAGCCTTAAATCCATTTTGGTGTTGTCGCCACCAAATTTGTTGATGTGGTATATGAGAACTAGGTCATCTATTACAAATCTTTTAATACATTTTTGTCGCCATGGTCTCTAGATGCTATCTATCAAGTTTCCTGAAAACGGACAAACGCTGTAGGAGGAGTTTAAAAAAGTTTTTTGGAAAAATTCAAAATGACAGAAAATAGTTGGTAAATAGCAGCTATGCTTGCTGATATGTTTCTTGACCTATTCGTTGAAATAGAGGCTATATTTCTTGTTTCTAATGATTGACTTGGCTCTGTTGCATCCTCAATCTCAATAGTTTTCTCCTCCATAATGTATTACTAATACTGTCTAGGAGTATAAAGCGTGATGATGAACGATGTGAAACTTGCATTCCTTGAACTGAAGGACCCGCTGTGAGGATGCTTTTTACTATTCTGCCTCTGATGCGCGTTCCATCAATGCAAAACTTGACAGATAGATAAAAGGAAACAGAAAAGGGTCGAACACAAGGGTAAAGACAGGTTGTAAAACTAAAACAAATACAAAATTACAAATATTTCATTACAAAATGTTCACAAAGTAAACACAACCAATTTCCATTGCTTACAAACATTGTCTATGAACATATGACAAGAAGTTACTTCTAGATCCACTAAATATTACTAACTGTAGCAAATGCAATTGCCAGAAAGCACTTTTTCGTTCTTCAGATCAAATTTATGAATTCCAGATAACACTAAAAAAGGTAACAAAGGCTCTCCAAGGCATAACATGTAAAGGAAACAGGAAGACTAGCAATTTCTAGCCAACCACATGGAGAGAATATTCCCAGTCCAAATACCGGTCTAAGCACGTGACCATTTGACGTATTATCTGTTTTTGGCCCAAGTGTTGTGTGAAGATCCCAAGTGTGCATGTAGAATTTCCTGACTGATGGGACACTTTTAGCACATGTGAAAATGTTAGTCCAGGTAGCAGCAGCAGTTCTTGTTGTTTTTTCTTTTAAAAACTTACCACAGAACACATCATCGGGGCTATGATACTGCTGACCTAACTTTGATTTCTGAATTTGGGTATTTTCAAATTATGTGATCAATAGCATTTTAAAGGTTTTACAAAATACATAACCTTAATGAGCAACACTTTACATTTTACAAATGCTGTTTTAAAACAAAGCTACATTGTGAAAGCGTTATGCAAATAAACTTAAATTTGAACAAACAAACAATATGTACTATGTAATTACTTAACTTACAGTGGAAGGTTTTCAGCGACATCTTGTGCACTTACTTCCTGCCGCGTACATGCGCTCTCAAGTGGCCAAGACGCCAAGTGTGAAGATTTGGACAGGGCAATTCTTCTTCTTCGTGTGTCGTTCATTGCCGGTTGACAAGCCAACTTATGGTGTATTACCGCCACCAACTGGACTGGAGTGTGAAGCATCACTGGGGAATAAGACGAGACAAAAAAATTCCTTTAAATTCTTCTTTCTTAAATTCTGTTATTTTGAGATAACTAAGTATTTCTTTCTGCACTCTTGATTGTTCCAAAGCACAACTTAATACATTTGTTAAACTGAGACTGGTTATATTTGGATCCTTCAATTTCTGGACAGGGCAACTGAACACTGCAGTCATGTTTAACCTCTAACCTAAGAGTCACATGACCTGAACCAACCACAAAAAAGTTAACTGTTATCTGCCACAAGGTGGTGCTAAATAAATGAATGAAAGAATGTGTTCCATGACAGATACTAAAACCTCCTTCAACATTTCCTGCATGCTGCAACTCGTATTACTGTTTTGTAATGTGCCATTCATTTGCAAATGTTTTTAAAAGATCTCACCAAAAACTAAAACCTTTTACCTTAAATGTTTTTTTTTTCGATGACACCAAGCATTTTTGACCAAGCAACGGGAACAGCACAATGTGTTTACCAGACATAATATGAATGTTTTACACTTATGCTGTGCAGTAGTTAGCTGAGATTACACAGCTGTAATTACAAATATAATAAAAAACCATAAAATGATTACATTTAAAAATGTATGTCTTTATTGCGAAAATTATGTTTACAATTAATGCTTTGTGTACAAGGGGAAAGGAGGAGCTTTGTTTAAAAAAATATTACAGCCACGTCATAGCCCCATTTTGTCCATTAATAAACCACAGACCCTTGTCACCTACAGCCACAAAGCCCATAAAATGAGAGGTTAGAGACGCAACGTGCATTCGTTCTTATTTGAGCTGTGGTGTTTTAATGGTAAGAAAAAATACTGAAAACAATATTACAATATTTGTTTTGTGAACTGATGTAAAATTGAACACTGATAATAATTTGACAGAAAATCTGAAATGTTCTTCTCTCTTCAGATAATGGGGCGATTGTGGACTCAGGTTGTTCTTTGTGCACTGCTTCTCGTGACCATTTCTGAAGAAACTGAATTAGGCACAACAGAAGAATGTGAAAAAACTCCCTTTGTTCCAGGACATAATCTTGCTGGGGAGGGATTTGACGTTGTGACCATGGAGCGAAAAGGTTCTTATGTGATCAATACCGAAAAATGGGATTTAGGAAATGGCACTTGTAGATTGTGCAAAAACAGATATTTAAATGGAGTCAAGCAAAAGTTGCCAGCAGCAGTGGTGTTTTGGAGAACCTTGCCAAAATGTTCCAAGAAAGTCTGCAGTAAGATTTTTGAATCGAGTGAATCAGTGGTCAACGACTCATCATCGGCACTCTCGGTCAGCTGGAAAGCTGGTCTATATATACAGGGTGCAGGAGGAGCAGCTGGGAGCAGCCACTCAAGAGAAGCCAAATTTGCGATGTCAAAATCAAAAGAAGACAAATACAGTTTCACCAAACATGAAGTCGCATGCAACTTTTACAGGTTACAGTAATGAGAGGGCTTCCTCATGTATACTTGTACATTACGTTATTAGATATTTAAAAAAAAACTTGGATGACTAAATGTAAACATGTTTTTCTACAGGTACAAGGTAGCCCAAAAACCACCTCTTCATAAAGAATTTCTCGAAGCAGTAAAATCTCTCCCCACACCCTATGATGCAAACGAATACCGCAACCTGATCAACACATTCGGCACTCATTACATCTCAGGTGTGCTGTTAGGAGGGAAAATGAAAGCCATAACAGCCATCAAAACCTGTCAGGCGACGATGAGTGGACTTACAGATACTGCAGTGAAAGACTGTCTGGATGTGGAAGCCTCAGGAACGATCAATGCAGTAACTGTGAAGGCAGAGACACATTTTTGTAAAGAAAAAAAAAAGAAGATGGGCACAGACCAAAAGTTCAGTAACATTTTTAACGAACGTCAAACAGAGATAATCGGAGGAAACATAAATGGGGAAGATTTGCTGTTTTCTGGTTCGTCACACCCAGATTCTCTTAAAAAATGGCTCGAGTCTTTAAAGACCCTCCCAGACATTGTGCGCTACTCGCTCAAATCCCTCCACTTTTTACTGGGTAAAAAACACCCTGCCAGGAATGGACTTAAGAAAGCTGTTGAAGAATACATTAATGAAAATGTTTTAAAGAAGGTCTGCTCAGAATCTTGTGCCATTGGCAGGAAGTGCAGTGCAAGAGATCAATGCGCTTGTGTTTGTGACAGCAGTCGTGCTATAAAGTCTAATTGCTGTCCAACTGCAAAAGAACTGGCCACTCTGAAGGTCTACAACCTCAGAGCCAAAGACTTATATGGAGATGTAAGTAGTAAAACAGATGGTGTTGTATCGGTCAAATATGGTACACAAATCAAGCGTACTGAGATTATTAATGATAATGACGATCCACGCTGGCGAGAAACATTTGAATTTGGTCCTGTTAAGATCATCATGGCCAATAAACTAACATTCAAAGTATTTGATGCAGATAGTTACTGGAACAGCGATCTCCTTGGCGAATGCTCTTTTGATCTTCGTAAGGGAATTGTGAAAGACACCTGTGTCTTTAAATACGGCACCTTCTTTTTTACCTACGAAGTGAAATGTGCACCCAGTCTACAGGGCCCTCGCTGTGAAGAATATAAACCTTCTCCAATGGCTTCCTCTCTTGCTAACATTTTCAGCTCAAGAAATGGTGTTCTGGTAAAGGACATGTGGAAGCTTGAATTAGCTCGCAAGAACTCAAATAAGTTAAGCATCAATATTACTTATGGAAAGGTGCAAGTGGAGCTGTAAAACCTCAAACCCTTATGCATAAAAGCCATAGTCTAGCCCATCTTAATAACCATCAGATGCAAAATGCTTTGTTAATCTTTGCCTTCAAATTGCTTTCAATTGTATTTTGTTTTATTAAAGCATTCATAAAGACAAACCTGTGTGTTTTCTCTACTGTGAAATTAAAGACACTAAAATTGGTAACTGCATCATAAAAACACTGCTTGATAGTTGTTTTTATGTCATACAAGCCTATTTATTCCACTTCCATTTAGAGTGTCACAATAATTCTTAATGCATTTTTATTAGCAACATTTGCTCTGTGCCGAGTTTGAACTTGTATAGATCAGGAATTTTTAAAATCTTTTTAGTATCTTACATTTGGCATGTAATGACAGCCATTTGTATCACAAATAAATTAGATAAACCAGAAGAACAGCAGTGGACTGTTACAGGACAAACAGGTTTACTATTTCACATATATACAAAAGAAAAATAAAGAGCAGATTTCAGAAAACTCCAGATCTCTCAAAGAAAACAGTTTCAAAACAGACATTCACCTTTTGAACATTGTGAGCTTGTTCATCTTGCATCATACATCTAATAACCAATCATTTATCAACAAGATGTTACAGTACAAAAATGACTAAAAGTGTTGTCTTTAAGTACCCTGTATATCGTTTGCTCAAGGCAAATGTGATCATATAGAGCAATATGGTTTTCTCTTTTGTCTAAAGATCATTTATTCATGTTGTTAAAACTAGAGACTAAGACAAGATCCTTTGCCACTTGTTTCATATTGTTAGGACAACAGTGATCAAACTGATTTACAAAGCTTTGTATTCATTTCTTCAAGAGTTAAAGAGTAAGAGTTCAGACAGAACAAAGTTAACACCTCAGCTTATATTTCCTTTTCACACATACTGTTGTTTCCTGTTTTCACAAGAACACAAATTGTTCAGCTAGGTTTTATTAGTGTTCGGGCTTGTTTATTCACTTATATGAGAACTAAAATGTTGCTCATGGCAGATGGCAAACTTTGCATAACATTCAGTTTGTTAATGTTTAATTTTTTATTGCAAAGATAGAAAATAGTTAAAAGCCAAATAGCTCTGTAAACAGCAACATAGGTGTGAAGAGCAAAAAATATGTGTTTGTCTGCGTTTAGTGCATGTGTCTTTCTTATATTACAAATGACCTCCTTTTAGCATCTGATCATGTTGAAACCCATCGTTTCTCTAGGCTAACAAACAATATCAGAAAATGGATGGCAAACAACTTCCTTCTGCTTAACTTCAATAAGACAGAGGTTTTGATTATTGAACCTAATAGCTCCAAACAAGATATGACAGACCACAACATCTTTATACAAGGTTGCACCACTGTCCCGTCTTCCGCAGTTAAGAACCTAGGAGTAATGCTAGATAAGAAGAACCTGTCTTTTCATAGTCAGTCACATTTCCAATGTTTGTCGTACTGAAATCCTCCACCTTATAAACATTTCAAAAATCACATCACATGCTGTCTGTTTTGATGCTGAGAAGCTTATCCACACATTTATGACCTCAAGAATCGACTGCTACAACTCATTACTGGGGGGGTGTCATGCAAATCAAATAAATAAGCTTCAGCTGGTCCAAAATGCAGCTGCTAGAGTCAAAGAAGATCTTTGTGAATTACTATCAGAGTACAATCCATCATGGACATCCATCATGGTCCGTTAATAATTCCAAGAATATCAAAAAACATCTAAAGGTGGTAGATCCTTCTCCTACCTAGCCCTAAAACTCTGGAATGACCTTCCCAGCAATGTCCGGGACTCAGACACACTCGAGCACTTTAAATCTAAACTAAAGACTCATCTCTTTAGCCACGCATTCACCTAATTTAGCTCCAAACACACTTAGGCCTAGCTTAAACGGAACCAAGCACACATACACCCATTTTACTGTATGGCATTAACATTACATGTGAACGGCATCTATGCTAATTTAAGTCTGTTTTGTCTCCTTCTCTCTCTCTCTTTCTCGCTCTCTCTTCTCCGAGGGACTCTGAGCGATACAGATTAAGTTCCAGTTTGGCATGATACTGCTCATAACAGTCCTGACCCGCCTGATGCCCATCCTGGTGCTGCACAATGGATGACTGCCCAACAACAACCGGACACTTCCTTTGTGCAGCTACAGCTCTATTAAATTAAATTTACTACTATACATAGTAGTAATAATACTATACTACTACACAACTACTACATTTAATTAATTATTCACTTTTCTTAATTAGTAATTATGTCCTGTAACTTTAATGTGAGTTATAGATGCAATCAATGGCACTTTGTGTCCTCTATTAAGGATCGCATATGTGCCACGGATTGCAACGTCATGTAACGTCATGTCAAGGTTTTTTCTCCCTTAAGGAGTTTGTTTTTAATCCCTTACTGTTGTTTTTTAATAGCGTGTAACGCTGCTTTGGTACAATAAAGTTTGTGAAAATGCACAATACAAATAAATAAATTAAATTGAATATGCGATGCGTGGGTGTGTGCAGTGTAAGAAAAGCAACAATTACAGGGTCAAGCCCACCAATGGTACAAAAGTGGACATCTTTGATAATGAGTTTTTAAAAATGCAGTTATAAAACATAGAAGAATTTTGAACTAAATTTACTATGGTCCACAGGAAGTATGGTCAAAATTAACATATATAACATATAACATAACATATGCATCAGCATGAGCCAACAAATCAAAATTTATTAATCACTTGGCAATATGTCAAATCTGCCATATGTTTTATATATATATATATATATATATATATATGGAGAAAAAAACTTTGGGAGAATCCAGACTCACTTGAAGGGTCATTTCTTCTCTGACGCGTACGCAATCAGTAATTTGATAAAAAGTTTTTGATTCACAGCGATGTACTACATTTTCTGAATTTTGATTGGGTCTGATTTTTTATTATTTGTGATACAAATTATTTATAATTGTGTTAGTGTAAAGCTGGTATATGACAAATAAGGCCGATATCATACATTAGTAGGGTCTGATACTTTTGACTGAATTTAGATTGGGTCTGATTTTTATTAGTTATGATATAATTAATTTATGTTTATGATAAACTGGTTAACAATTAATGAGGCCAATATCATACAGCAGAGGACTGTTATGGCAGGGATGACAATAAGGCGTAGTGTAACTGACTGCAGCTATAACATCAACCTGCTGACATAGACAGAAGTACTTAGTAGCGTAAATAGTGTTTAACATTAGCATTAATGTAGTAACTAGCATTAGCATTAGTATTAATGAGTGCAGATTCTCCTGGGGGTCACCGCCTCATTTTGTCAGATCAAACGTCAGGTCAGTGATCTGGCGGAAAAAGTGGTGGCGGCAGTATGTGGAGTTTTACATGGATAATGGTCCCCCCCGCTGACTCGGTCAGGGGTGTGTACTTCCGGTGTGCTGTGTGTTATTGATGTTGTGGCCGCCATTAAAGGCTTGACTAAATTAATCTCTCGCTTCAGTGATTTATTTGCGCATTATCTATAGTTCTCATTGACTCAAACAACTTTTGGCCCAACATTCATTAGCTCCGCAAACAGGAAGTCGGCCATTTTAGATTTTTGTGAAAAGTGAGTGTGTCAGACTTTTAAAACAGACTTTTAAATAGTTAATAATAATGTTTACCTAAGTCAGTTTAGTCTCAGTTTATACAAAATGATGTAAAGACATGACTTTATGAAATTATGAAAGGCTTTGCAATATCTTATATAGTGTTGCCATGGCTTTTTTCAAACCTCTTTCAAAAGTCTTTTAGGTGTTTCAGAGACATTTGGCACACACATCAGAGTTGTTGTCTACTGGGCATGGGTCACAGTCAGTAGGAAGTTTGTCAGGTAGGCAAATAGTCCACTAATATTTACCCACTTATATTTACATGCCTATTATAGTACTAATTCAAAAAATGAAGCACATCAAGTTTGTCAGTGAGTGTTATTATGATGCAATGTCTTACTCTGATTGTGAAAAAAAAATCTTTCATTAGGGATGGCTTAAGCAAAATCTATTGATTTTCGTTTATTTCCCACCATTTTTGTTGCATGTAGTTTGACCATACTAACCTTTCACCTCACAAACTAGATCAATTACTTTACTATTACCTAGCATTTCTATGACTAGTCTTCATCAACAGTACATACTTTAAAATGTGCATATGAATCTTTGCTGTGTCGTTCATGTACACTTATCTAATACATGTGACCATTTCCTCGTTGCTTTTAATGAAAGAAGGACAGACGAGAGCGGCTGGATCCTACATTTGAATAAAGTGTTGAAGTTTTGTGAGGCGGCATTCTTCCTCCACAGTGGCAGTCACTGTGCTGGAACACTTTGTACCTGAATGTTCTCGCTCAACAATGAGCATTAGATGAAAATCAGTCCTTATGCTGCTCCTTACATCTCTCTATAGCATTGCTGGGTATACATACTTTATCAGTATGTGTTTTCACTGGAAATCCTTGGCATTGCTAGAAGTCAGGCTCTACCAGTCATCTGTCTTAGAAATGTAGTTGCTAAAATTGTAGTTGCTAAAATGTAGTTTGCTTTGTGGTTAATAACCAAATGTGAATCACAATCACATAGCAGAATATAAAATGTTCAGCATGTGATTGAAGAAGTCATTACTTGCCATTAAGGCGGAGATGACGCATTACCATTATAATGCCCACTGACCTCATATGTCCCGTTGCAGTAATAGTCATGCTGAACTGATAGCAGCTTTAGTGATAGGCTTTCCACATTTGAGTATAATTACTTACACCGGTCAGGTACACTGCAGATATTTGTCACCCAGACATTCACATTACCAGATTACTTCTTAACAATTTGCCTGACATATAGTTTCCCTTCCCATTACCTGATATAGCCGTCACTTTGGCATCGTTTTAAGCTATGAACCCCCAGAGGAATTGAGATTCAAGTCCATTTGCCCCTGTGGAACACTGTAACCCCTTGGTTACCCCATCTGCTGTGAGGTCCTGGACACTCCCAATAGCACCTGATAGATTAATCTGGATCCTTGGTTAAACCAGTCTGAAAAAATCCTGATTTTACGTTTTTATATACTGTGCAGAATTACACACCGGCAAGAAGAACAAAGTGTGAGACGGGTTTACATAATGAGTGAACAATCTTCTCTTATTCAAGATTAATACAAAAAAAGAAGAAGAAACAGCACCATAATCATACAATAAACATGTATGCGTAACATAATGACAAGTAAACAAAATAAGCAATGTACATCGAGTAATGATGTCATTTACAGAAATTTGAAAAGCTTCAAGATTCAAGTTTCATATCTTTCTTTTCATGTTTATTGTTTTAAAATATATATCACGACCAGTAAGGCAATATGTAATATCTGATATTTTTATGTGTTACTTTTGTTTAATGAAAATAGACAAATAATAAAAAGTTTAACAAAATAATTTTGTTTCTTAGAAAAACATGCAAAGTTAAATGTGACATATCATGTCTAAAATTGCTGTGTGAGTAAATACTAAGACGTATTAATACCTCAAATAATAGCTTTAATGAACATGGAATAACAATATAGGCTGTTGGATGACCCTGGGATACTGATATTATAGTCAGATTTAATAATCTGTCGTCCTAATATTGAACGTCTTTTGAGGCGCGGTGACAAAAGATGTCGGGAAACACGACAGCTGTGGCTATTCTGTTGGGTCGTTTGTCCAGTCACAGATACTGTATTAACAATCCAACCCAATACGGCTTATTTTTTCTATATATTTTGCTCTGTCGAGCAGCAGAAGTGATTCTATGTAGTGGACACTGCGTTAACATCATGCTTTTTTAGTCAGGGGGAATGGATTGTTTCCCCTCACCTCACGCTGACTCAGTTTGAGGCGTGGCTTTTAGCGATGACGCGACACAGAAGAAGTCTATAGGAAAAGGTCTTTGAGGAACGCTGCCATGAGAAGGCAGTAAGATAAGCTATTTACTTCAGAGGGATGTTTTAGTATGTATTAGCACAGAAGGACACTGAATACCAAATGATCAAGTCATATAAAAACAACTAATTCAGCAGCTTTATTTATAGAGTAGGGTTAATATTTTTTCTGTAAAGGCATAGTTCACCCAAAAATGTACTCATATTTAACGGGTGCTGTTCTAAAGCTGCTTTCTTTCTAACAACACAAAAGGAAAACTTTAGCAAAAGACGGCAGATAAAGGCTAACTTTATGCTTCACTCAGCTCCATGAGCAACCGTCTTGTGTTAGCATATGGCAGCTCTACAGCTAGCTCTGGGGAGCTTTTTATTCTCTCAGTCTCCCAGTCACGCAGACAGAATGTTCCTCTTGTCGCTGGGATGGATCATGTACTGCAGTCTAAGTTTATCTCTGAAGAAGCATCTGTTTGTTCAAGGGAGGCTTGTTCTCATTAGCACGAGTTGACTTTGCTTAACATAATAAAACTATATAAAAGCTTGTGATGGCAGATTTTGTAAACTTTATATAGTTATGTAAACTTTATAACTATTACTATTGTTACTGTTACCGTTTCTATTACAGATCAAACTTTCTCTTGTGTCTTCATGAGATCTGCTCTGTTGTGTCAGCATCCAAATGAAATAAAGTGTTTACATTTTAAATATAATTTATTTAAGTGCTAAAAGTATTCATGAACATTTTGGGTGAAGGCAAGATTGTCTTTAAATGTCATTCTTACAAAAGGATTAAGAATATAGAACAAATGTCATTGGATTATGAAGGATATCTTCATGTAATTTTTGAATGGTAAACTAACCCTTTGAGTTACACAATGTTGACCTGGAGCTGAGAGAATGCAATACCAGCTTTACAAAAATAGATTATAAAGCTAGTATTAAAAACAAAAAAAAGCACAATCCAGCTCTCTCATGTATATTTATTTAGATTTTTTGAACAGTGCTGTGATTTTTGCCAGCTCTGACACACACACACTTGATCCACACAGTATTGGTGGTCAGGGAACAGACAGCAGCACTCCAGGATCACAGCGGCTTCATCAACAGCTCTTACATTGTAACGGGTGACACAAGGAGCTTATGATGCTGGCTCAGGATGCTCCAGATGTTCTGCAGTAGAGAAACACCCAGAAGACATACTGCTCAGAGCCGTTTCACAACTCAGCATGAAATCAAAGTTTACCCTTTTCTTTTTACAGTTTTCTCATTTGTCATTTTCACATGTTTTGCCAAACTAAGGTCAGTGCTCTCAAAACAATTAACACAGCCATACAAACGGCCTCTTAATTTAGCAAAAATGATCACATCACAATAGGGCATGCAATGCTCTGGAAAAATAAACACTGGCATTAAGACTTCTGCCTTGTTTACAAAGGCCAAGTTTACAAAAGCTACAAAAAAGTAAAGCTCAAGGCGGTTTAGCAGCACCTAATTTTTGGCATTACTACTTAGCATCTCATCTACAATACCTTTGCAAATGGATAAAATATGACACTACCCAAAACCCGTGGCTAGAGTTAGAGCAAGCAGAATGTAAAGGCATTGCCATATCCGACCTCCCATCACTTACAAAAAAAATCCCAAAACAAAATTTATTTACAAATTTGATGATTAAAACAACTCTCACTGCTTGGTGGCAAACTAATACACTGACAAATCATGTGCTCACTCCACACATTCACCTATATGGAATAACCCAGATTTAACTATCAACCATAATCATAGGCATAACACATTTACATCATCTGTTTCCAGGTAACAACTTCATTACGTTTACAGAATTAATGCAGAACAGGAATCAATGACATTACACAACCTCCCCCAATTCTAAAACATATTAGCACAATTAGTAACTCAGTAAAATTGCTTTCAAAACTATACACTTTAATATCATCTATAGACACAAACACTGCAGCTCCAGTTAAACAATGGGAAAAGGACCTCAATATTAGTACAAATGAGGAATTTTGGAAAACAATTTGTAGAAATACTTTTATTTTTAGCACAAACACAAATATCCAATTAATTCAGTATAAAGTTGTACATAGAACACACATTACACAACACAAGATGTTTAAAATGGGCTTAGAAATTTCTGACAGATGTACCAACTGTAATTTAAATACACAGGACTCTTACCTTCATGCACTTTGGTTATGTCCACCAGTTCTTCAATTCTGGACAAATGTCACAAACAAATTAACAGAATTTTTCTAATGTATAATTCCAACACTCCCTGAAACTGTGCCTACTGGGTGAGACCTCTCAAATTAACCCATCTATTAAACAGCCAGCACCTCTACTCATATCTCCAGCTATCGCCAAGAAAACAATATTACTTAACTGGAAAAATAAAAATCAGATATCATTTACACAATGGCTGTTAAGAGAACATATTATTCAAGAGAAACAAAACCAGTTTTTCAACAAAACCTTTTTACATCAAAAACACAAAACCAGTTATTCAGTTTTAATACAGTTTTCAGCCCTCTGCTTATATCATTAAATATAGAATAAATTTGGCTGGTGAGCTGATGTCCCAAGTAAGTATATACACAAACTGCCTTCACAAAGGAACTCATGAAACTATGGATTCAATTTATCTCTGTACCTGTTTAAACTACCACATCAATACCTTTATAGCTTGTGTTTTTTTTGTTTTTTTTTGGTTTTGTTGTTATATATGTCTTTATATCTGTTATATCTTGTTATATCTGTTGTTATAAGATGTTGCTAAATAAAAAATAAAAATAAAAAATAAAAAAGACTACTGCCTTGTTTCATTGAAATACATACTTTAGATCCCTTAGATTAGAACTGACAAGGGTGAATGTGTTAAATAATTTTTCTGGCAGCATGGATTTTTTTATATTCTATTTACAAACCCGATTCCAAAAAAGTTGGGACACTGTACAAATTGTGAATAAAACCAGAATGCAATGATGTGGAAGTTTCAAATTTCAATATTTTATTCAGAATACAACATAGATGACATATCAAATGTTTAAACTGAGAAAATGTATCATTTTAAGGGAAAAAGAAGTTGATTTTAAATTTCATGGCATCAACACATCTCAAAAAAGTTGGGACAAGGCCATGTTTACCACTGTGTGGCATCCCCTCTTCTTTTTATAAAGACAAGTTGCTCAAGTTTAGGAATAGGAATGTTGTCCCATTCTTGTCTAATACAGGCTTCTAGTGGTTCAACTGTCTTAGGTCTTCTTTGTCGCATCTTCCTCTTTATGATGCACCAAATGTTTTCTATGGGTGAAAGATCTGGACTGCAGGCTGGCCATTTCAGTACCCGGATCCTTCTTCTATGCAGCCATGGTGTTGTAATTGATGCAGTATGTGGTCTGGCATTGTCATGTTGGAAAATGCAAGGTCTTCCCTGAAAGAGACGACGTCTGGATGGGAGCATATGTTGTTCTAGAAATTGGATATACCTTTCAGCATTGATGGTGTCTTTCCAGATGTGTAAGCTGCCCATGCCACACGCACTCATGCAACCCCATACCATCAGAGATGCACGCTTCTGAACTGAGCGCTGATATCAACTTGGGTTGTCCTTGTCCTCTTTATAGTCCGGATGACATGGCATACCAAAGAACTTCAAATTTTGATTCGTCTGACCACAGAACAGTCCATTTTAAATGAGCCTTGGCCCAGAGAAAACGCCTGCGCTTCTGGATCATGTTTAGATATGGCTTCTTTTTTGACCTATAGAGTTTTAGCTGGCAATGGCGAATGGCACGGTGGATTGTGTTCACCGACAATGTTTTCTGGAAGTATTCCTGAGCCCATGTTGTGATTTCCATTACAGTAGCATTCCTGTATGTTCCCCTGACCCTTACGCACATAGATTGTTCCAGATTCTCTGAATCTTTGGATGATATTATGCACTGTAGATGGTGATAACTTTGCAATTTTTCTCGGAGAAACTCCTTTCTGATATTGCTCCACTATTTTTCGCCACAGCATTGGGGGAATTGGTAATTCTCTGCCTATCTTGACTACTGAGAGACACTGCCACTCTGAGAGGCTCTTTTTATACCCAATCATGTTGCCAATTGACCTAATAAGTTGCACATTGGTCCTCCAGCTGTTCCTTATATGTACATTTAACTTTTCCGGCCTCTTGTTGCTACCTGTCCCCTTTTTTGGAATGTGTAGCTCTCATGAAATCCAAAATGAGCCAATATTTGGCATGACATTTCAAAATGTCTCACTTTCAACATTTGATATGTTATCTATATTCTATTGTGAATAAAATATAAGTTTATGAGATTTGTAAATTATTGCATTCCTTTTTTATTCACAATTTGTACAGTGTCCCAACTTTTTTGGAATCAGGTTTATATATCAGGTTTATATATCAGGTTCAATATTAAAGTTTTTTGCTGTAAAAATATTCATTTTATGATCTTTTTACGGCACTTTTTCAACACACTGTCTGGAAAATGTTGATTTATGTGTTGCCTTAAAGAGCCATCAGGTAAAATCTGGCTAGTGTCTAGCCAATAATTTTGTTTCAATGCCCCCAACACGTGCTTCGCATGTAACCACAACACGTCTGCTGCTATTGCCAAATTTGCCATAGCAGCGCGGCTACGGCTCACTGTGTCATTGAACCATATATGTTTGAGTCAGAATCTGATAAGGAATCAGACGAAAATTAACAATCCGTCTCTCGACAAAAAATGTAGCGGCCTGTTTCAACATGGTAAGAATTTTTTATTTTGACTGCCTTACTAATTCATAACGGATGAGAGAGTTTGTACAGTACTTGTCAAATACATGTAATGTACAAATCGTAGCGAAAATAAATTAAATATAGCACTTACTGTTTGCTGGGTTTTAGCCACATTCAAAATAGTTGGCACTGTGCGATCTTTCAGAATACGTTTTTTAGCAAAGCTTTTGTGCCTTGTTTGTGCCTCGACGTTGGTTGGATATTCTGTAAAAAAAAAAAACTGAATCCATTTTTTGCTTTCCTCAGGATCCTTTGGAAGTTTGTGCAAAGACGTTTGTTTGCCACAACCAGTAACTGCACAGCGTTGGTTGACATCTTAGTGCTCTTACAACTCGGTAATGCCCCACTGTCTCCCTCAAAGTTGTATCTTGTCTTGCACGCTGACAAAGTGCTTATGTTGTGGATGACATTTCGCACACGCTCAGTGGTGGTGCTCTGTCAAGCGAGGACTGTTTTTGCACGCAGTGCCAGTGGGCAGAGCCAACAAAGCAATGGTGTTTTCGTTCTGCTTCAAGGCTGATCGTATGCAAATGAATCGGCTTCTCTGACATCACAAATCCAGCCACTGCTCGTTCGTCTTTTTCTGGAGAACTCAATAAATGCCTTCGTTATTGATAATGAGGACGTTTTGAGCTATAAAACTTGCAAGGATATATTAATGGGACTAACACCTCTTATGTCAAAAGATCAAGATAAATTTGAATCTCCATGCCACCCCCCTAATGTATGACCACATTAGTCCACTCCTAGCAACACTGCACTGGCTACCTGTAAAATATCGCATCGATTTTAAAATTCTGTTAATGACATACAAAGCACTAAATGGCTTAGCACCTCTATACCTCCGTGAACTATTATCAGCATACAACCCATCACGGACATTACGTTCACAAAACAACGGGCTCTTAATAGTTCCAAGAATATCAAAGAAATCTAAAGGTGGCAGATCTTTCTCCTACTTAGCTCCTAAACTATGGAATAACCTTCCCAGTAAAGTCCGGGACTCAGACACAGTCGAACAGTTTAAAACTACATTAAAGACTTATCTGTTTACACTTGCATTCACATAATCTTTGACCCAACTCTCTAAGGCCGCAATAGTTAACCTCAACTGGAACCGGCACACACACACATAATACATACTGCATGTGATATCACATAAAACTGCTTACAATCAACATAGGAATGGCTGCTACGCTAATTCTGTTTTGTCCTTCTCTCCCTCCTCCTCTCTCTTTTCTCTCTCTCTCTCTCTCTCTATCCCTATCCCTTTCTCCGAGGTATCCTGAGGAATGAGTTCCAGCTGGCTTAACACTGCCCCACCTGATGCCCACCCTGGTGCTGCTTCATGACGACTACCCAGGACAACCTCCTGCACCTGTTATATTAAAATCAAATTTACCACATTACACTTAACATATAACATTTTTTATTAACTCTCTTATAGTGAAGTTCTGTATCTTATAATGTCTGTATCTGTATCCTGTAAACTGCATAGTGAGTTATGGATGCGATCAATGGCAATTTGTGTCCCCTATTCCGGATTGCACATGCTACGGATTGCACCTATAACACGTCATGTCAGGGGTTTTTTCTCTCCTAAAGAGTTTTTTTGAATCCCTGACCACTGACTGCTATGTCATTACATGTAAAGCTGCTTTGATACAATGTCCTTTGTGAAAAGCGCTATACAAATAAAATTGAAATTGAAATTGAAATTAATGTATCATGTATAAAGGTTACATACTCTAAAAAATATTAACTGGATTAAAGTATGCATCTAGCCCCAGTATCCTCTACTAGCTTGTTAATGAATTACAAGTAAATCACTAAGTACTACTTATAGAATCTATTATTTAGTGGTAAAGGCCAATTACCAATATATAATGTCTCGTCTTAAGAAGCTTTTAAGAGGTGCGTCTGAATAACTATATGTTAACCACGATCCTTTCTCTTCAGCTTTCATTACGTGGTTCGTTAAACTTTGTGTTCGGGCTGCCTATTACGATAGACAGAGATTCATTTGGAGCTATTGAAGAAAGTTTAAGGCAGATTAAGTGTATGTGATGAAGTCTTTGGTTAATTTTATTCTCTCATAGAAGAGTACTGCTAAGTAAAGAGACATTTTGAACTGAGATATTGTACTTAACCTATCAAATAAAAAAATGCTAATCAATCAAATACACATGCAGGATCACTTAGTGAAATGTACAACAGTGTTGCTTTGTTTCTTATTAGTATGGAATGTATAGAATTTTTTAATTAAATTAAATGTAATAAAATGTAAATCAAACTTTAACAGAGACACCTAACCCCTTTTTTTAAAGATTTACTTTTGGGCTTTTGCCTTTATTTAGATAGTACAGTCAAGCCAGGACAGGAAGCGAAGTGGAGAGGAAGGTGGGACTGGGATTCCAAAATTCAAATTTCCCGCTTTGATTTGAACTTCCCTAAAGAACTTCGTCATGGTTGTTTTGACGTTGGTTCGAGTTATACAGTAGTAGGCAAAGTTAAATGTAAATAGTCTCTGCCAACAAGGTGTGCTATTTGCAAGTCGTGGCTGATCCTTTACAAAGAATATCTTTTTGTTTTTAAGACTTTGAGCTGTCTAACTCTGCAGACCTTATACATGCACAAACAGCTACATAACACACTAAAGAGAGAAAAACAAGAAATGGCATTATATGAGCTCTTTAAGCAAGATCACACTTTCTGCAATTGATGACGCTCCTGAAGTTCAGGGTTTGATGTTCGGACCGGCAGATGCTCTGGACTGAACTATATAGTCACTTTACCTCTGAAACTTCAACACAATAATCCTACCTCTTTTTCTTACTGGTGCTAATTAAACCTTTCTCGTTCACTCCCTTTAGGGCTTTTTTGCCATGAGCTAGTGGCAGCCGGAACAGAGAGATCCTGATGAAACTGACTGAGAGGTTTTGGTTAAAGCTGTGAAGGCTTGTGCAGGAATAGTTTACCAAAATATGTAAATTCTGTCATTATTTACTGACTATTGGACCACCTTACCATGAAAAGATATTTTACCAATGGTTTTCATAATACTGATCACTGATGGTTTAAATACTCATGTGAGGTCTCTTAAAGTATTTTAAGCATTTGATTATGTTTAAATCATATTCATCATAAATAAACACATGGAAATTAAAATAAAACAACAACATTTTGTATTCTTTGAAGAGTCATCTCTTCTTCATTTGTTGGGTATTATTGCTTATGGTTTGTGTATTTTCATTCACATAAATCCTACAGAAAGTATGTTGAATCTCAAAAATGTGTGTTCTTTTTTGTCACATTTTTTAAAATAGATAACTCGTGTATATTTTTCTGATGTCTGGACTTTATCAATGGGGGTTTAGTAAAATATCAACAGATGATTTAATATATTGGTAATAATGAGAATTTATATTTCAGGTTTTGACTGAAAGTGTCACGTCCATCGTTAGTATTGCTCTGTTCTTCAGACGTTGACCATAGTGAAGCTCAACTGCTGATTTTTTGTAGAGTTTATAAAAACAAGCGTTTATAGCCAGTGACCTGAGGCTAAGCATTAACATAGCCAGACAGAAGATTATGAGGTTTGTCTCACCAGAACGTTTAGCATTAAACATTCAAGAAATTGTTATTCCAGTGAACACAGTGGTGAAAAATTGATACAGATAATCCATCCATAACCCCAGTCTGGCTGACAGTGTTTCAAACACGGTTGGAGTTTAGAGTTCTGTACACAGCCTCATCTAATGCTTTATAACATAAATCTTGGCCTGCTAGCGCCCCCTGCTGATATAAACGTCACGGCATCTCCACTGTCATGTTTTAACATGCTGAAAGTCAGCACAACAAAAGAACAGAACTGAAAATAACAAATATCAGCTTTGATAACAGACTCAAAGTCTTTTGTATATAAAAAATTGATGTGCTTTGGCAAAACAATCCAAAATCGTACATGATTTGAAAGCATTTTGTAAGGCTGTCAGCACAGTTATTGAAGGAGAGAATAGCATTGGATTTTGACAGGCCAAATACAGTCATTTAACACCACTTGTATCTGGTCAAAACATCACAACGGCGCTTCTGACTAAAATCCTGAGAGATTACTGAGAGAGACTGAGAAAAGAGAAATGAGTCGTAATGCCAATCAACCTCTGAAATCCACAGCTCTTTCAGTCGACTTTCTCACTGGTCCTGACATCTCGTGCCTGCTAAAATGTAACAACATACATCTTAATCTGTATTTGCCTGAATTAAACCATTTTTTTGTAGACATGATTTTTATATATTTATTCTCAAAACAGGAAAATACAATTTACTCAATTTTAAAATATTTCAATTTTTCAGCATTATCTTAAGTCTTATTTGAAGTATGTCAACTGGAAAACAACACACAAACACTCCTTAGGAAAAATATTTTTTGTAGTGTTGCTCAATGCAAACATCATAAGTAACTCATGAGTTTTATAAAAGATTATGTGCTTTTAAGCTAAATAAGAAAGCATGTTTTACAGCATGCACTTTAAGACCTAAAATAAGGAGAAAGATGTGCCGTCCGACAAGGCAGAAATGCCACGGCAAATGCTGAAACCTTGACATTTCGTGATCTGTCTAGTCATTCCGTAGGGTTAGAGCTACATGCGCTATTGGCCTTTTAGGAGTCAAAATTAGAAAGGAAGCATTTATGTAAGAGCGCAGTTATATTTGCCAGTAGCTCGCTGATTGTCATAAGGTCATACATCACTGTCTGCGCTCTCTCTCTCTCTCTCTCTCTCTCTCTCTCTCTCTCTCTCTCTCTCTCTCTCTCTCTCTCTCTCTCTCTCTCTCTCTCTCTCTCTCTCTCTCTCTCTCTCTCTCTCTCTCTCTCTCTCTGTCTCTCTCTCTCTCTCTCTCTCTCTCTCTCTCTCTGTCACTTAAAGTCCAATTATGTCAGTATGGACATGTGGCCAGAAACAATAATAAAACTTCTCAGACTCTGAGGTCACGGTGTGACACCTTAGTCAGAAGCTGTCAGGTGTAAGTTTGGGACAATGATATTTACAGGTATTTTCATTTCATCATAGAGTATGTGAATGCTGGTAGGAGATTAGCCTTTAAGGAAGAATATCCGCGATAGAAACTTCCAAATAGTAAAGTTTGTGTATACATCATTTATTAAAGATTATTAGGTGTCGGTGTCCATAAACTGTAAAACAAAAGTATCTTTTGTAATCAGTCATGTTACATGTGAAAGAAATACTATATAATGTCGATCTGTGGGTATTGAAGAGTAATCTCTTTCTCTCTCTGTACATCCATAATTTTGGTGCTTTCACATTTTCCGGTCATAATTAATCCCAAACTTAGAGGAAAAAATATTAAACACACAATTAAATTAAAGCCTATTTTAGAATATTTATATATCTCTTAACTTAACAAGCAAACTGTACAGCAATACATACAGTAGTGTACATCCAACTGAACTTACAATTAATGCTCATGTAGTCATGAGTTGTTGAAATATGACCCAGACAGTTTTCATGAGATTCAGTAATATCGAATGGATCATCATCTTTACTGCTACAATGTTTCCTGTATCTGAATCTGTAGGGTTCAGGGGACTGTATAGCATCAATAATGGATTGTATCTTTAACAGAAGTCAAATGTTGGCTTGACCACATGAACTCTATTTGTGGAGATGAGTCAAACTGTGTAGGTGTGAATTGAGTCGGGTCAGAGAGGACAGATGCTCCTCTGACAGGTGCTTTACCTGGATTTCAAAGTCTCTCTCTCTGACCTAGTGGACACTTGAAAAGCTGATACTGAACTCTGAGAAAAATGTCATGCATTTCATCCAAAGATAACCTAGATGTACTTTTGTACATGTCATTATGTATGCATATATGTACTGTATTAATTGTATATCTGGAATAAAATGTAGGTACATTTTAAGTAAGAGTATCTGCTAAATGCATACAAAGTAAAAATAAAGAACAGTTTATGTTCTGTTCCAATAAGATTGTCGACTTTTGTCTTTATTCTCTTACCCTATACCTATAATTACTTGTGGAGCTTCAAAAATCTGGTGTGTTACAAAGACAAGTGTACGTTTAAAAAAGTCTCTTTGTGTTTGGCGAAAGAAGTCATACATTTAAGATGGCATGAGGGTGAGTTAATGATGGGAGAAGTATTTCTTTAGTAAATTTCTTTGAGATAAATGATAATAAATGTTACAGTGTCAATTTTTCTTTTAAGCTTATGAAACAAAAACATAAAGTTCTAGAGTAAATATGATTACAGCAACATGACAGACTGTTTGAGGTTGGTCTGTGTGAGTGGGATTTATAGTAATGATGTCTGTGTGCATGGGAAAGAAAGAGGCAATTACTCTAGAAAAAGCATGAATAAAGACCTTAATCATCACAATCACCAATTCTTATCCTCTCATTTACTGACTAGAATTTCCATAGAACATTAGCACCAGTTGAGAGGTAATAAAGAGAACAAATTGGAGAAAGAAACTAAAAAAGTCATTTGAGTAACTTCTTTAGATTGAGCTTAATCTACTTTAATAACTGCAATGATTAAACTATTGGCCATAATATTAAAGCAGCATAACAGCTCTCAACTGGTCGCTCGCTAAATGTTAATATAACAAGTTAGGATGGCAACATGTATAAAGACTATGAAAAAATATTTTGTAACTTAAAAAGGATGGAAAATTATCTATATAATGTTGTTTGTTCAGAAAGAGAAATCACATTAAAACAATTAATATTTTAGAATGATACTTTTAAGTATATTGTCTATTAGAAGTTACATGCTCATATATGCTCACATAAAAACAGTAACTATGGAACTTGTATGGAACGAGTAATGATCAGCTATATGAGTGCCGTGGAACGATGAAACAGCTGCTTTGTGAAGCAGTTATACTGTAATATATGACATTTGCACATAGCATTTCCATGCCATAATCCCCTCCTGACTGAACTTCATACTTTAAAGTATCCATCTCTCAAGAATTACTTCACCCTAATGCCATCTCACATCACAACTTGACCTTTTGGTTAAACTATTACTTTAATCTTATGTGCTTCTCTCATAGGAGACCATTGTCTTTTCTGCACTTGTATTTTGGTGTCTTTGAAAGAATTGGAAGCATAAGAGAATATTCCTCTTTTCGCTTCTCATGGACTTATGAGCTGGTTGCTGTTTGCCATCCCTCTTGCTCTATGTAACTCTATAACTATCTAACTATCCATAACTTTTATCATAACGACACCTCAGATCCCATAGGACTTCTGTTCATGAACAGGTTTTGGGCATCAGGAACATTCCAGCAGGAGCTTCAGGGATCAGAGGCGGGGCTATCAGGTGCTGCGTGAGCAAAGATCACCTACAGAGATGATAACGTACTTTTGATGTAATTGTTAGCCAAACCGCTAAAGTACAATCTACAAATAGACTTTTTATTTTGATGCGCATTGCGTTTCCACTTCACGTCATTTGCCCTCATCTGCTTATGCTTACGTCTGTAACCAGAAAATATACTGAACAACAATTATGTTCCGAGATACATAGACAACCATGTCCACATGGAAATAAAACACACTAGCTATAACCAAAATACTTTTATGATAAAACGCTATCATACACAATAGAAACAAAACAGCCCATCCTCCAAAAATGATGATTATTAAATTATGCTACACTACATGGTCAATTTGCATTTATGTCATCCTTTGCACTTTAGAAATGTGGATCGGTTCATCAGAAGCTCTTCAGTAAAACAGAGCACTGGATTTCTAAAGGAATCTGTACAGGGTGAAATACATTAGAAATATTTCTCTGTTTTCTCTGTTTACAACCACCAAATGCAGTTCAGATTTTCTTTTGTTAAACTGATGCAAATTCAGACATACAGTGTGATGATAAATCGGTTTTTAAATCTACCTGAACTAACGTAGCTTGCGTTTGGTAAAGCAGCTTTTTAACAATGCACATTGTAAAAAGTGTGAAATTACATTCAATTGAATCGTTTTTTGTTTCAGACAATTGAGGGTCCTTTCGATAATATAACTGGTTTAAAGAAACGAATGTCATTAACAGCAGCGTGTTTCAGTTTACACAGCACCACTCTCAATAACATTACATTTTGTTAGATAATGTTACCACTTATGGAATGGAGGAGACTGACACACTAAGATGATGTAAAATTTACTAAAAAAAAAACTTCCAGGTGAGTAATCCAGGAAACAAAAAGGCATCCACAAAAAACAGTAATCCACAGTGCAAGGTAACCCACAGGATAAAAGGCAAAACAGGACCAAAACCACATCCAGCCATCACAGAAACCATGACAATATTGACGAGACCTGACAAATTACACAGAATAGAAGAATAGAGTATAAATAGAGTCCATGGCTGATGTGAAGGTGCCGGGCATGATGGGAAATGATGAATTCCCGAGATCATGAACGGGTAACAGGAGCGAAGGAATCTGATGCTGAGGGTTGAGTAGTTGACTCTGTGACAGGTAAGACTACGACTGTGTTTGATACCTCACTGTCTTATCAGTGAGTGACTTCAAAGGAAGCGATTGTTCATGAAGGCACCTCTGGGACACAATTTGGGACAGGCTTCATAAGCAATGTAACAAAATTATATTTGAAATATAAACAGAGAGTGCTTTTGCCATAGCCAATAAAATATTAAAAGATTACAAAACTCTTTTATTTACCTTTTTGGTAGATTCAGAATTCAGAATCAGACATTAATGAAAGTTAAATTAAAAATGTAACTATTTGCCATTTTTTTAACTCATCCCAGCTAAACCAATTAAGTTCACCATGGATGCCCACGCACAGGACCGTGGGACATCAAAGGCATAAATAATACATATGCTGCTGATATTAGTCATGTAAATCCAGTGCCTCTCTGCCCCTGTTTATAACAGAACGACTCACCAAACTAATGGATTCAGCAGTTGCCCTAGTCCGTCTTCGTCAGAGCTTTCTGTGTTCGGGCAAGCACCAAGCCCGGAGCCCTCCCTGGACAGAGGGAATAGCTCCGGGTTCGGGAAGAACTGCCAAGCTCGGAGCCTTCTCTCCAGACAGCACGCCAAATACGCACACCGTTCCCCTTGCCTTATTATCTGCAAAGGCGAACTCGTAAAGTGCTGTTTAAAAAGCTTCTCGCTGTTTAAGAAGCTGGACGATAAAATGCAAAGAGTATAATTTTACAAATTTTAGAACAAAGTGTGACTGCTTTTGAAGATGATCAAATTTAACACAGTGTTACACAACAAAACTCCCACAGTTAACATTGTTTAATGGTTTTGATGACTTTACTACTAAATTTGAGTAAGTGTTTCTAGACTTTTGACTGGTACTGTATTTTGCAAATACTGCTGCTGTATATGCAAATCCTCTTATTATGGCCCATTTTACATATAAGTTACTCCCAATTTGCTCAGTTAATTATACTACGGGGCACTGTAGAGAAAAAAAAAATGTTGTTAACTTTTTTGGTGACAAGGGATTTGGTAAAGCAAACATGTTCTAGTTGACAAATTGCATAACAGTTAACCTTTACAGAATATAATGACCTTTAAACACTGCAGACAGGGGGGCAGCAATTGATGCCTTATGTAAAGATAACATGCATGGTAGAAGTAAAGAATGGAAACTGGATCTAAATGCAGATTAGCAGTGTTTATTGAATATCAGAGTGAAACATAATTCATGACATGAACTAGAATCCTAGAATTTGAACATTAAGAACATGAGTAATACGTAAAATAAGCACAAACATCCACATTAATAATCAAGCTAATTAGCTACTGTGTCACTGCATGAAGAGACTAAAAAAGACTAGAAAAAGACTTGAAAGACTATTTGTCCTCCTGTGATCACAAGCTATAATTTTCCAATTTTGTCACTCTGCAGTATATGAACCTCGATAAAATAATAAAGCAGCCCTACCCTTCATTCTCTCCAGTCTTTCAGCACCCCACCACCTCCCCATCTCCTCACCATCTACCCCTTTTCTGGGGGGGAAGCGCTCTGTGTTTGGGCAGGTATCGAGCTCAGAGCCCTCTCCCCGGACTTTTCTAAAAAGTTTGGAGATGACAAACCCCTGGTGTCGTCAGGGACAAAACATCTCATTCTTTCCATCAGGGAACAAGGGTTACAGTCGTAACCAAAGCATTTTCAGTTTTCACCGCTTTCCGCTTGATTGAGCAATCCATGGATGGCTTCCCTTGCACATGAAATCACATGCCAACTAACCAATGACAATAATAATTACAAAAAAGAGCAGTAGATACGCGAACATTCCTAAAAATCAGCTCGTCTGAAGCCCTCTGTAGCTAACACAAAACTGCAGACAATTACCAGTGTTTAGCAAATAAATAATTTACAAACAGTTACATATGCCTGTATATTTTAGTATTATGTCAAATTTATTTTACACTACATATTTAAAAAAGGAAAGTAATCTGTGAATCTGCAGTAAGAATGTGAATCTGCCCTGGGAATGTAAATATGCACTAGGAATGAAACTCAGTAGTGGGATAGTGAATCTACAGTGGGAATGTAAATCTTTAGTGGGAGAGTGAATCTGTAGTGGGAACGTGAATCTGTAGTGGGAGAGTAAATCTGCGCTGGGAATATGAATCTGTAGTGGGAGAGTGAATCTATAGTGGGAACGTGAATCTACAGTGGGAACGTGAATCTACAGTGGGAATGTGAATCTGTAGTGGGAGAGTGAATCTGTAGTGGGAGAGTGAATCTGTGCTGGGAATGTGAATCTGTAGTGGGAGAGTGAATCTGTAGTGGGAACGTAAATCTACAGTGGGAGAGTGAATCTGCAGTGAGAGAGTGAATCTGTAGTGGGAGAGTGAATCTGTAGTGGGAGAGTGAATCTGTAGTAGGAGAGTGAATCTGTAGTAGGAGAGTGAATCTGTAGTGGGAGAGTGAATCTGTAGTGGGAGAGTGAATCTCTAGTGGGAATGTGAATCTACAGCAGGAGAGTGAATCTGTAGTGGGAGAGTGAATCTGTAGTGGGAGAGTGAATCTGTAGTGGGAATGTGAATCTACAGCGGGAGAGTGAATCTGTAGTGGGAATGTGAATCTACAGTGGGAGAGTGAATCTGTAGTGGGAGAGTGAATCTGTAGTGGGAGAGTGAATCTGTAGTGGGAGAGTGAATCTGTAGTGGGAATGTGAATCTGTAGTGGGAGAGTGAATCTGCAGTGGGAATGTGAATCCGTGCTGGGAATGTGAATCTGTAGTGGGAAGGTGAATCTGCAGTGAGAGAGTGAATCTGTAGTGGGAGAGTGAATCTGTAGTAGGAGAGTGAATCTGTAGTGGGAGAGTGAATCTGTAGTGGGAGAGTGAATCTCTAGTGGGAATGTGAATCTACAGCAGGAGAGTGAATCTGTAGTGGGAATGTGAATCTACAGTGGGAGAGTGAATCTGTAGTGGGAGAGTGAATCTGTAGTGGGAGAGTGAATCTCTAGTGGGAATGTGAATCTACAGCAGGAGAGTGAATCTGTAGTGGGAGAGTGAATCTGTAGTGGGAGAGTGAATCTGTAGTGGAAATGTGAATCTACAGCGGGAGAGTGAATCTGTAGTGGGAATGTGAATCTACAGTGGGAGAGTGAATCTGTAGTGGGAGAGTGAATCTGTAGTGGGAGAGTGAATCTGTAGTGGGAATGTGAATCTACAGCGGGAGAGTGAATCTGTAGTGGGAGAGTGAATCTGTAGTGGGAGAGTGAATCTGCAGTGGGAATGTGAATCCGTGCTGGGAATGTGAATCTGTAGTGGGAAGGTGAATCTACAGTGAAAACGTGAATTTGTAGTGGGAATGTGAATCTGTAGTGGGAGAGTGAATCTGTAGTGGGAGAGTGAATCTGTAGTGGGAATGTGAATCTGTAGTGGGAATGTGAATCTGTAGTGGGAACATGAATCTGTAGTGGAAACGTGAATACACAGTGGGAATGTGAATCTGTAGTGGGAGAGTGAATCTGTAGTGGGAAAGTGAATCTGTGTTGGGAATGTGAATCTGTAGTGGGAAGGTGAATCTACAGTGGAAACGTGAATTTGTAGTGGGAGAGTGAATCTGCGCTGGGAATGTTACTCTGTAGTGGTAGAGTGAATCTGTAGTGGGAGAGTGAATCTGTAGTGGGAGAGTGAATCTGCAGTGAGAATGTGAATCTGTAGTGGGAGAGTGAATCTGCAGTGAGAATGTGAATCTATTCAATTAAATTAAATTTTATTTGTATAGCACTTTCTCACAAAGGTCATTGTACCAAAGCAGCTTTACATGTATGGAAAGATAACAGTCAGTAGTCAGGGATTCAAAAAAACTCTTTAAGAGAGAAAAAACCCCTGACATGACGTGTTATAGTTGCAATCATGTGCAGTCCGTAATAAAGGACACAAATTGCCATTGATCGCATCTATAACTCACTATGCAGTTACAAGACACAAACATTTACTTGCTTAAGTGAGTGAATAAAAATGAATTATATATAAGGTGGTAGAATTAATTTTAATTAACAGGGCCATGGGTGCAAGGAAGTTGTCTTGGGCAGGCGTCCATTTAGCATCACCAGGATGTGAAAGACATGAAAGACAATCTGTAGTGGGAGAGTGAATCTGTAGTGGGAGAGTGAATCTGTAGTGGGAGAGTGAATCTGTAGTGGGAGAGTGAATCTGTAGTGGGAGAGTGAATCTGTAGTGGGAGAGTGAATCTGTAGTGGGAGAGTGAATCTGTAGTGGGAGAGTGAATCTGTAGTGGGAGAGTGAATCTGTAGTGGGAATGTGAATCTGTAGTGGCTCGAATTGCTGCATGCCAGACCAGTTCCTTTCATGACTGCCTAACGCTACTCAGCAGTCACACTTCTCTTCCTTTAGCTGGGGTTTATTGTCTTTGTGGTGACAGTGGGTTTAGTTTAAGACCCCTCAGGTGTTGCCGTTGTCTCCAGACAGCCTCTCATTTGCCGTGACAGAGTTAGCGCAGTGGAACAGGGAGTGCATTAATAAGAGTGAGAGTGTCTCTCTGCTGTAATTCACTGCACTCTACAGGACATTGAGAAACAGCATCCCTACCATCAACGTCCATTGCTTTACCCACAGCAACAATCCATTAAAAAGATTTGGCTCATATATGCTTTCTGTCACTTCTCGCTGTTTTATTGCCTTACCTGTAAACTTCACTGAGCTGATGCTGTGTTTTAGTCTTAGTCAATCAGAGTTGAATCTGGTTTGATTAGAACATTAGTTTTTTAGAGAAACAGTTTCATGGGGAAAATTACACTTTATTGGCATCATGCATTGTCTCACAGACACAAACATAGACAAAGACCGTACAGACCAGCTACAAAAGCATGACATAATTTTGATGGTTTAAGTCAGCCTAGTGTAAACTTCAATAGTTCACAAAACAAAGGTAAAAAAACTTGCTTCAGTCATAATGTTGCTTTAATATAATAAATGTTTTTATTAAAAGTAAAAATCAACCTCCTCCTTTATTTTTTCAATTCTTTTTTTCTCTAGTTTTTTACATTATTTTCTTAATCTCCTTTCTACCGAATTTTAATAGTGGAAAGCAATTTAAAATAAATAAGTTGAATAAGAATAAAAGGAAATATTTATTTTTTATATCGAGACCTGTTATGCGCTTACATATGCGCTTGTGAAGGCTTTGCTGGCCCTGAGATTTTAGCACTGACATATGCCAACTTGATTTTGTACATGTTTCAGAAGAAAATATAAATGATGCTTGATTTTCAAAAACTTGTCACCACAGTGCTAAATGGTTCTGTGTGGTTGCCATGCCATTACTGTGATGTTCTGATTGGTTGTTAGGACACCGCTGTGCAGTTTCTGAGTTTCTCTGAATGGTTGCTAAAATGTGTAGTAGTAGTTTTTTACAGGTCTAGGTCAAAAACATCCCGCCTCAAATCTATGAAGTAAAAATCATGTAAAAATCAAAGTCTTACAGCACAATACTCAATGAATAATAACAACACAAACATCTGTAATAATGCTTTGGAAGAGTTGCATTAGAAATTCATACATTATATGTATCTGTATGTTCTCTTCACTCTTCGTCTTCTCAAAGCAATGTCAAAAATTTGGGTGAGTAAAAGAAGAGAGAATTATCTGTTGAATGTGAATTACATGAAGACAATTCTACAACAGCAACCAGAAATAATATCCCCTGATTAGTATTAGGTAATAGAAACCTGACCACAGGTCCTTTCCTCACTGTCAGTTTTATTAATGATAACACCCACCATTTCTTCAACAAGAGTTTCTGGAGGTGACTAGTGTTTTACTAGCATGTTATTAACATTAGCTCTTGTGTGCTTGAATGGGAAAGCCCTCCATTGCTCATTGTAACCACACCGTGACAACTGCTGAACTTTAAAGCAAGTACATCATTAGCTCATTTCTTGCACCATCTGAATTATCTCTGTGTGAGCATTCAGAGAAAACAGAACATGAATCGCTACATTATATTGCGAAATAAAGCTCTTATAAGCACTTAAAATCCCTGATGGTTAGTTGTTTGAATATAGTCTTAATTATGCATTTAGTTAAATCCATAAATGATATTCAAAGCAAGCTTATAGGGTTCTTACAGGCTAATATAAATACACAATCTTATCAACCTGTACCAGTTTTCAATGTTAACATTTCCTACAGAAGCGGCTAGCACTGGATGAGACATGTGTTTCACAGCAAAATAACTGAATGTGCTCTTTGTCTTCATTTAAAGCTAATTTCATTCATTCATTCATCAACCTTTGTTTGCGTACTTCAATTACATTGTGCAGAGAACATACTGACAACATGTACATGTTCATGTTCAAAATTTTACAGAAAATGGCTTTTCTCTTCATACTTTCCAAAGGCCTTGATACTTCTGAATGTCTTCATACATTCAACTCACTGTAAATGTATAAATCAAGTGGTCAATTCAACAACAAACAGTACAGTAGGTACAGCCCAAGTACAGTAATGTAATCTAGGCTTGACAATATAAATCAGTATCAGATGATGTTACAATATTAAAACCTGCTTTCCAGTCGACTCTTCATCAGTCCAAAGCTTTCACTGAGGTTGTGATCGCAGCCACAGCCCCTATGAGTCCATATTCACAACATCAGTTAATGTCTCAAAGAATTTCAAATAAAAGCAACAGAACTCGGCTTCCTTCTGTTAAACACGTTTCGCTTTTATCGGTTATCTGAAGGTTGAGATTTCCTGCTGTTTAAAACTTTTGACACTCTGTCATCACAGGATTTGCAGTCGCTGTGGGACTTCATTCCCTCGGAGGTGCGAATTGAGGTAAAACTACTGCGGTACAAGATGTTACGGTGAAAATGACAAGAAAATAGGTGAAGTGAGCTGAAAATCTTCAGAAATATTGTCTGTTTGCCGCCTGAATCATCTGAATAATAGAAGAAAGTTCTGATGGTCCCAACAGGGATCCAAACATCACTGTCCTACCAGCAGCTGAACAGAGATGCACTGTGGAGCTAAACATTGTGTCACACAGCTTAGAATTCAGAGAGGAAATAGTAAACATTAAATATTTCAAGGCACAAAAAACAACTTACTTTCAAAATCTCCACAACTACCTCACAAAAGCCCCCGCCTATATCGATTTCCTAAAACACACAAAGAAAGAACACCACACAGAAAACATCATGTGTAGAGAATTATTACAGTTTCTGAATAGTTCTGAATGAGCATATGCAATTTCATTCAGACAAAAGAATTAATGAACTCCACATTGTCCTAAACTGTACATGGCATCTGACCTGTAAGGACACGCGTTACGATTACACATGGGTAGATGAGCTCCAAGAAGCATAAACCGTTCAGCAATGTTGAATTTCAAGAATTCTAGTTTTGTGCGAAATCTATTCTTTAGACATAAATATATGTTATACTTGAGCACTGGATTACTGTGATTCATGTTTTTCCATCATGAGATTTCAGCAGTTGTGTGAACTATAGTTTTATGTAAAAGGTGGCATATGAAGTTCTTTTTCACATCAAAATAAGTGTAAGTGTATCTACTGTTGTTTCATCCTGACAATAATTTCAACATCCGGTATGCTTTCTTTCTAGAAATTACTTTATAATGATTTTTTATAATAACTTTATAGTGATTTAAAATACAGAATAGCTGACAAACCGTTTACACTGCCAGTTATCTTAGTAAGCTTTTTAGTGTTATTATTTTCCCTGGACTCAACTTACAAAATTTTTTGTACCAATTAAAAAAACCTTTGCATGGGAAATTGCATAGGAAAGCATCAAAGACTGATCCTGAATCGTTTTATCAGCCAACAAGCTGTTTTTACAACAGCCAACAATTTACATCCAATGTGTAAAATAACAATGTAAAAGTCGACACGCTTCTGAATACGTAGGTTATTAGGCATATATACACAGTTTCAGTGAAGACAATTAAAGTTCAGAGTGTTGTTGTGTGTGTTGTGTTTATTCACTGAAAAGTGAAGAAAAGCCAGAGAAACAATGGAAACATACATTGACAAATCTAACAAGAATATAGCATTTGCTTCACCATAATCCATAACCCATAAATCATATCTAGCTAGCAGCAGATGAAACATTAAAATGATAAATACGATTAAAAAAATAGTGTAATTGTTAAATGTTCAAATATTCCTGGGTCATAGTTCATGCTGAAACATAACAAGTTGATACAATCTAAATAAAGATGTTGATGTTTGCATGAGGTGTCATGTGCTGATGCTATTATTCCTCTCGGGAGTGTGTGTAAAGATCATTATTCTAGATATGAGTCATTTCCTGTATCTATATGTGTGTTGGTGGGTCACACTGCTTGGGGCCACTGGACGTCTATGGGCCCGAGTTTTGTGAGAGTCACTTTGATAAGAAAACGAGAGGATTTCTGCATGATAAATGGGCGTTAATGATCTCCCACGATCTTTAAACACTGTTTGTTGGCCAGTTTCATATATCTGCGATTAGACCGATCCCGTGCTGCATTGGTCTCATATTCTCATATTGAAGTCACGTCACAGCGCAGACAGATGGCGGAGGGAATTGCATTTCTGATCCGAATGTCCTGAGTGAAAATTCAGTCTGTGGACTGATGATGTGGTTCTGAGTCTATTGTAAAATGGTCCGATGTCAGATGTGCATGATGAATTTTAAAGTCCAGGGTCAACGGCAGCAGATGAGAGATGCATCACGGTGTGAATGTCTGTAGCAGAAACACATCCGCCCACCGAGAGCCGCTGAAATTCAATAGCCAAACACTCCTGCAGTCGTGCTGTGCCTGTAAGAGACTGTTGAACTCGACTCCTGCAGGAGAGAGATTGATTCCAATAATGATGAACATTAGAGCAGAGGTTAGCTCTCCTCCTCTAGCCAACAAACATCACCGAGGCGGATTTGAAGTGTTCTTGCCTACATGACCCTTAAATGCACATGAAAAAAAATACATTTTGCTTTATAGGATGTCAAAGAACATATAAATAAATAACAAGAAGCGGTAGGTTTTACCTTCTTTCTGTCCTAACTCATTGCTCCCTATAGGTTCAACACTACTCCTACATGTGAACATAGTTCAGTTTCTAAACTGTCAAGCAGTATATTTAAGAGTACACTGCACAGTATGGAATAAGCAGTGAGCTAGTATTTTATAACTTACAGTTGCTGTCTACAGCTGAGCAGATGACGAACTCGAATCATATGAGAGTCACAGTAAATCACGCCTACAAAAGGTGCAATTCTGAGATTGCTAGTAAACATGCCATCGCTTTTACCTCGCCTTTTTCTTTCTTCAGGGCCAGCACACAGAAAGAGCTGGAGACGGGGGCGGAGAGGACCATATTACAAAGAGTTCTGGGAAAATCAATTTCAGGGTTTGACATGCAAAGGACGTGTCCCAGAAAGATGCTGTCTGCACTCACGTCGGACCTGTTGAAATATGGGCTGAAGCTTTTAGCAATCACAAATTCTGCAGAATTACACAAGCATGCTAAAAGCTGTTGGTTTGGTAAGTAAATGTGTTTCTGACAGGAATGGAAAGTGTATAGAAGGTCATCCCTGTTCTGCCCTGTTGAAAAGGACTTCTGCTGCTGTGTTTTGGTGCTGGTCCATGACATGGGCTTTGCTTTAGAGCACTAAAAAATGAATGAAAAATGAATTTTGGTATAATGCAATGTACTTCAGACTAATGCAGTCAGAATAATAATCACTAATCAGTTAACTTAAGGAGTGCTTCTTAAAAACAAATTTGGTATACTTTCAATTTTGTATATTTTTTTTGTAGATTGCATTTTAATTATAGGAAAGCATAATTTTGAGTGTATTTATTTATTTAAGATTTATTAAAGAATTATTTAATTTCTTGTTTAGAAATGATTAGTTTAATTTCTAAAGTTTAAAGAAAAGGGCTACACAGAGAAAAGAGGTGCAGACAGTGTGAATTTACCTGTTAAACTGAAGCTCGACTAGAATGTCTGACACAATTAAATGGCAATTCATAACTATTTATAAACCAATTAATGCTACAGTACAAAATCATGTCGCATTCTGAATGATGATGCTATAAAGGAAGTGGATTTATTACAAAAGACTAATAGAATTAGTGGAAGTGATATTAAATTAAAACAAATGACTTTTGTTTAAAAACATTATGTTTACATAGACAATAAAAAATCTAAAAGTATAAATATAATGGGAACATTACACTGTACTGCACATTAGCGATGACTGTACTCTGGACCTTTGGCTGAAATAATTATACCTGTGATGAGATTTACAAACTTATTAACCTCCTGCTCAGCCGACATTCACAGAGTCGTCTACACTACAATCATTCGGCCCTCAACAGACGTCAGACCCTCAGTGTCATCTCTCAGTTCACCTTCTGTCAACCAGCACTGAAGACAAACACTTTCCAACCCCAGATGTGATCCGACAGGAAGATATAATTAATGCAAAGGAAAGTGGACGCTACCTTGCAGGGCACTTAGACAAATGGGCATATTCTGGGCAGTCCAACTATTAATATCCAGGAAAAGAATTCATTATGGCTTATCAAGTCTTGCGTGTTTCATTCTCGACAGCGTGAAGTATTTTTCTCAAGATTTCATGGAGGAGATACATCCTATTATAGTACCTATTTTTAAAGCTGATGTTTATTTAACATAAGACTGACACCGGCGCATCTCTACCAAATAACAAACCATAAATGTCAGGTAAACTTTAGGGCACAAAATGAAATGTGTTCATGTTGATTTTTCAATTTTACTGCTAATATAAAGACAAGTCACAGCTTTGGCTCATTTTCATGGCTTTTATGGTTGTGATAGATATTGAAAAAGCACTGGATAGAAACTATGGACACAGAGTAAGGCACGATAAGAAACTTTGGCTCAGTCCCACACTGAAACTGTGTGTCCAGACAGTGCACAAGGTCAATGAGATACAGCCCAGTGTTTCTCCACAAACACACACTCGAGTACACTCGAAACATTCTCTAAACTTCAATCCTGTAACACTCAACGTGACCACAATGAGTGAAGTATAACTGGACAATTTAATGTCAACCTTACCATGAAAAAATGAAGGTTTTTACCAAAGGTTTTCATCATACTGACAGCTCAGATGACAATATGTATATTTCCATTTTTTATAGATAACTTGTGTATAGACTGATATTTTTCTGATGTCTAGACTATCAGTAAAATATAAACAAATGATCCAATATATTGATAATAAATACATTCTGTGGGAATTTATGTTTTGATTTTAATGTATAATGTCACATTCCAAATATGAGTGGCGTTTGACTGCACAAAACTGTGATGTGGCTGGTTGGCAGGAAATGCTTATGTGGTTACTAATATATTCAAAGCATTTCGGCATGAAGCTATGCAGTTGCTAGGTTGTTGTGGGTGGCTGTATTTTGGCTGAAGTTAAAAGAGCCCAGCCTCTGTATTAGGGTCACTAAATATGATACACGTCTATTCCTCAATGGAAGTCTACGCCATTCATCCAAAGCATCATTCAGCAGGTGGAAACAGTATGTCTGATAGCATACAGTCAACCTCACTGTACAGATCTGCTATGATCTATTTAGGGGTTGGACAATAATAACATTAAGCAGGAGCATTTGTAACTTTAACAGACAGGTTTGGCGTTTAAAGAGCATTTGGAAAAAGTTGGTGTCACGATCATAAAACCTGAACAGCTGAAGACTTGAAATGAGTGATATGATCTGATAAATGATCATTTACTGTATTAATCTACTCCAAAAAGGTTTGAAACTGCATTAATGGTGAAATGGAAAATACAATGGGATATTTTTTATAAAATAATAAAATAATTGTGTCGTCTAAATTGCCCTAATGTATAATCTGGTCGTGTCATCAGAAGAGAGATGGCCACATCTGTCTCATTCATGGTCACTGTGCATTTCAGTGGCAACTCGAATTCTTTTCAAATACTGTAAAAAGTCAGTTGACCTTTATGAAATGAAGTTTGAGGCAATTTCAGCTTTTTAGAGGACATCTGAAAGCTTTGCAGTCGGAGTGAGTGGCGGACAGGTAAATAGGCTGGAAAAAGCTGGAGTGACACAGTCCGCTATGATTATAACTCTCAGACATGATAGTTCATGCTGTGCTGGGATTGTTCAAGACATTATCATGAGCCTAGAGTGATGCATTGACCACGGTCATTGTCTGCGTGAACTTTGACCTACTCTGCTCAAGGGCCGAGATCTGTATTTCTGATATACTTTAGAAATAGTGGTAGTATTTTCAGTTATGGGCACTTCTGGCTATGTGGGTGTTCTGAAAATAATTTTTTGTGCTAACATGTCTAACGCTGTACATTTCAATTGAATTTTGCAAACAGGAAATGCATCAGAATTGCATTTTTCTCAAATAAAGTATTGTGAAGTTCTCTGCTTGGTAATGTGACAGAATATGACAAAATTACAGCTTGATTAGAAATGACATGCAAATAAAATATTGTGTATGTGACAGATTATGTCACAATATTCTATAAGTGATATTCACCCTGAATTGGTTTTTCTACCACATCACCGCTGACAGTTTTATATCCTCATCACTCATAATATCAAATTTCTTCTTTGTAATCAGTTGTAACAAAAGAAAACTTCTGTGTAAACACCTTAAATTACAGAAAGAAATATGTTGTAATACAATTAACCTCTGTTACCTCTGTCTGTAGAGCAGAGTACTGGATTCTCACATAATCTGTCATTATGCTAATCTAGGGAACAGCATATGACAGTGACAGAAAGAGGACAGACAGTAAATGAAAGCGAGTGAAAGACAGTGAGAGAGACAAAGTGAGAAAGTGAAGAATTAGCATAAAATGATGCAACGCTCCCCCTGGTGGACACTGCTGTTATTAACACAACAAACACTTTCAGTAAAGTTACTGCATGAAATCAAGTGACAAATGCAAATGATCTTTGTCAAAGGGGACTCAAAGAAGTTCACAGAGATATTGTAAAGACTCTCATTCATACACCAGATTACTCCCCACAGCTAATATACAGTTATTCCTAAGGCAAAGATTTGGAAAGACTGGTAAAATTGTATGGCTTGCCCATGCTTTTTTGCTAAATATAATGTTAATTAATGTCATGAATTACTTGTCAAGAAAAGCCTGATTTATACCCACTGAACTCGACTAAAGCCATTACAAATAAGCTCACATAATACTGTTCTCAAACTTATACGGCTCATTTCAGCAATACCAATGTTTGTTCCTTATTCATAAAACAAGCATGTGTGTTAAGCGTTAAAAGCAACATTTAAAAATCAAAAATCCCTAAAAATTACAAATGAGAGGTTTTACACAGAAGTCTACATTTCAAGAACGACTAACACAAATAACTAAAATTAAATTCATCAGTTTAGTTATTCATACGAGCATCACAACGTCTCATTGTCTTGTTGACAGTCTCTAAACCCACATCCTACCGGTTCAGTGGTTGCACTGATTCTTTTCAATGTGATGCATGTGAAATGTGAAAAATAAACCTCTAGAGAGAGACATAATCCATAGTATAGCATCATCACTCAAAATGAAAGTTGTATTATTAACATTGCTCAACATCAGAGGACTGAAATTGTTACACTTTTAAACAACTCAACACATAAACCAAGCATACCACACTAGTTTGAGCATTGTTTTATTTCAGTACAACGGTTTCTTTTCAATGGCAAGCTCATTGCTATTTTTGCATTTTATGAAGCCAGACATCTCTGCCATGTGCATCTAACAGTCAAGTGCTACAACAAGAAAGCTCATTTATACATTTACCAGAAAGAGCACCATTTTGTTTATTGAAGATTGTCTTATGACAGAAGCTCTAATGCTTTATGCCTGTTGCCCCCTTTGGTTAAAGAATGAGCAATACAACAGGGGTGGGGAATGAAATAACTGGCCAACAATAGAAAAATAAAGAAAATAAATCTTTGGATATGTAAAAAAAAAAACATTGTAACTTTCAGTTCTCAACATCACAATTAAATTCCTTGGTTTCCTTGTTTTTTCGAACTTCTTCCAACTTCTTGTCCTAAAAATAAAATAATTATTTTTAAGTATTTTTAAAAATTATACAAACTATAATCAGATATAATCAGATTTATACAAACTATAAATTAAACTGAATCATTTAATTTACCTTTTCCTTGAACTTCTCATTCATAGCTGCCATTATTGCGGAGCGATTCTCTTTGTTGGCTTCCATTTTCTGGTGAAGTTTTTCCTCTGCCATCTTGCTGAAGTTGTTGTTTTCCTCCAAAGCTTTCTGAAGCACTTCCTTCTCATGCTCACGCTTCTCAGCTAAGTGCTTCAGAACCTCTGCTTCATGAGACTGAAGGTGAAACACAAAGACATTTTCATTTGTTAATATTCCTAATAGCACAGAAGCAAATGATGCATGCAAGAAATGAGAAGGCAAATCCTTCAATCAGTGTTCAACTCCAAATGTTATATCTTAATTAGCATTTATCTTTTTCAAATTTCTTAACAATAACAAATAAGTACAAGTTGTGTAGATATTGTGATCTGTTTTATGTGTTATTGTCACAGTTTCCATCACTTGCTTACTGTGCACTGAAAGTTAATAATTGTGTTGAGCATTAACATTTTCACAAGTCTGATGACTCCATTTATTGTAACCAGTATTTATAGGTAACACTCATTGATTAATATAAAGCTAAAAAAAAAAAGCTAGAAATCAGGAGTATGAGTACAAGTACATGAGCTTGGTATCAGGCCTGATACTTATATCGGTGCGTTCCCAAGTAACATATTTCTATATGAAACAATTCACACTGTTTGACTAGTTCTGGATCTTGTTTTAATGTAATCTTAAAGTAATTTAGTAGTTGAGACTTAAAGGGGTGCTGGATTGAAAGAATACAGTGTAAAAAGTGTGGGAGTGTAAAGTTAAGGGATTCAACCTTGCGTCTCTCCTCAGCAGCTTCTAGTTTTCTCTGGATCTCCTCCAGGGAGAGATCCTTCTTCTTTGGAGGAGAGAGAGGGAACTCATTTTTGACCTCAGGCCCGGGACTAGAAAGAATGACCTCGAAAGCTTGACCTGAAGCCCGCTTGTCCAACTCCTTAACCTGAATATCTGAAAATGGCATTTTAATGTTTATAGAGGTAGCAGTGGAATCGACAGTGGTCGTCGAACAATAAATTAAAACGAGATTGTCTAGGAAATAACGGGTTAAGATTTCATGACATTTATGATGTCTACTGTACTCAAAGTGATGTAGCCATGTTGGCTACTTAAAAACAAGGAGAGCTAGGGTAGATTACATTAACTAACAATAAAGTTGACTTACCCTTCCAATAACGACAAAGCAGGTTTTAGCTGGTGCCGTGTAATATTTAATTCCCATGAAAAACTGTTTCAATGGTTGGGGCATTCGCGAATATTCATTGCCTGGCTTTGGTTTTTTAAACCACAAACAAACGATTAAAATGGAAATGGATATTTGCTCTTTATATCACAACTTATTTGACGGATCATTATTTAATTTCATAAATTAATTGATCAAATTAAGTTGTCATATTAAGAGCAAACAACAAATTCCATCCTATTGATTTATTAGAACCTATGAATATTCAGATATGCTTCACTCACTGGAACAGGTTTTCACCTGAACGGAATATTACACAAGACCGTTGGCATTATATGCATCTGTTATGTTTTAATCTATAAAGTTTTGCTATGTACAGGTCTATGTCTTTGAATTAAAGTGCTCAGTGAACTCTACACATCTGCCATTTAGTGCACATAACCAGAAGTTGCACATGTGCATAAATGCTGATTTTACCTTTTAAAGAAGCCATGAGTGTAGGAGATTACGGAGGATCAGTATACCTGAAAAACAACATAAAACAAATTAAATATTAAAACAAAACAGCTAGAGAAAAATGTCCCACATTCAAACACAAACAAGAAAAGCTTTGCTGAAACAAGGTGATGCAAAACCTACAACCAAACACAAAAGTAAAGGTGGATTAACTCTCCAGAAGGTTTCATAAAACACGTAACGCACCTCTGCTATGTGTGAGCACGTGTGTTGACATGTTTTCAATTTGGCGCGAATGATTTACAGGTTCGCGGGTAAAAAAATGGCGCGTGCTTTTCAAACAAAGTACTGTACACGCCAAACTTCATCTGCACGTGTATAACATTACGTTCACATTCCGTCAAAGAGACAAATGATTTGATTCGTGTTGCTAATGCTAAAAGTTAAGATATTATTCGTGAGGAAAACATAAGCGCTTTTGTTCAACAGAAGCAGATGAAAACACAGAGAGTCAAACACCTCGAGCACACGATGTTAATACTGTATCTTCACAACACATCACTTTAGTCACAAAGTCATACTCGGTCCAGACTGAGTAAACAATGAGAATCGACACACATACATATAGAAGCTAATCATCTGTACACTGACCTGTAAACAGTCCGTTCAATGCATCGGTAACAAAAGATGCATCTGCATCCATGCATGCGTTTATGAAAACAACACGGTACATTATGAAAGCAAAGGTGAAAAACCGCATCAGCAAGCCTTTACAGTTTGCAAGAAAAAAGTGCGTGGTATCATTTTTATGCTGTATTTTAACAACACGTTAAACTTATAAATGGTACTTTATTTGACAACCTCACATCTACTTCACCAATGACTATTAAACAAGGCATAAATCTCTTATAAAGTAACTTTCAAACGCAACTCGAGCAGACGCACTACAAAATCTAAAAGCACGAGTGATTTCATAACAACAACAGCAACAACAAGAAGGCTGTACCGCTTAAACAACGACATGCACGTCATAAAAACGCTTTCGATAAAGTTTCGAGAAATCTACTCACACGACTGCATAAAAAAGTCATTTTCTACGTGTTTATTTTCAAGTTTATCATAACATTACAGTCACACCCACCTTGAAACAAAGCTGCAGGTCCGAGGATAACGCGCGCGAGGCAAGTTCGCGCATAAAAGGATCGAAGGAATGACGTCAACTCACGTTTTTATTCCTATTGGCTGTGATCGACGTTTCCTGGCTACTCTGGGGAATGTAGTTCTGTTGGACGAGTCCAGCAGACTGCCTTACCAGAACACACATTCATTCAGAAATAAAGCTCATAATATACCATGATTGAAACAAATTGAGTGAATTAATTTAAACATGTTTTAGTAAGAACAAGTATCAGTACACAGAGATCACAGTACATCGAGTACTAGTGTCACTTTGAGTTTAGTTTATTGATCGGAGTCAGTAAAGCAACAATACAATAAAATGCAAAACAATTTATTTGATAAAAAAATCACACAAATCTAACTATGAATTTCTCTAAACTGACCCAATTTTCCATTTTGATTTCATATTGTCATTCAGATACATCCGAGCTGTGGCACATTTCTTCCCACACCATCACAGTAATGTGCACTTACTGTATTTGGTGATATTTTATCATGCAATATACATCGAGTACTAGTGTCACTTTGAGTTTAGTTTAGTGATCGGAGTCAGTATAGCAATGTTTTTACTGCAGAGCTGATTTTGGTAATTACAGTTTATTGTTTTATAGTCCTGATTTGAGTGTCTGTGCGATACTGCATCGTTAGCATCTCTTGCTGACCATTGTTATTATTATCTATTGGAAGAAAACTTAAGTGGTGTTTGCTCATGCAAAATCAGAATGTAAGGGTGTGTATAAACTCCAGAAAGAAAGGTTACTGTGTATAGTTTGTGTGTGTGCAGTACGGTGATGAAGGAACAGATAGTGTTGAGCTCCATGCCAACCCACCACAAGGCCCATGTGGGACAAAAGCAAGCAGACATGGGATGGGTGGCCTAAACCTTGAGATGTATGTTATTGGATTTAAGAGCGTCCATCAGTTATGTTTGGGTTGTTGGTTGGTTCTACAGTAAATTAATGTTGCCCTGGGCTTATACATCAGTTCTCAGCTGCTTTATTCAACATTGATTTGACATTGAGCATCGAGTGGTGACCAAAAAGTGCCCAAATAGTTTCTTGTACAGATGTAAAGAAACATATCCCTCAAATCAAACATATAGGACCTTTTCTAAAGGCCTGTTTAAATCCAGATTGATACTTCAACAAAAACGTTATTAACATCCACACCATATCTGGTGATATTTTATCAAGAATTGCGACAGAGGTTAAATAAAAAGACTTTATGAGTAAATGGCATTTCACTCCGAGGCATTCATTTATTAAAAGCACATCAACCACTTAAAAAAAACAAATGGTGACATCACAGGTCATTATGGCTTTAGCTTAACTGGATAACTGTCACAGTAGAAATTGACTATACACATAAAAATGCACTCCAAACTACAATCTGACCTACATTTTTGTGTTGTTTTTAGATATTAGATATTTTTTAAGTCTAAATGCATACAGTCAACCTCACTGTACAGATCTGCTATGATCGTGGTCCGTGTGTCTAATCAGGGGTTGGACAACAATTATATTTAGCAGGAGCATCTGTAACTTTAACAGATCAACAAGTTTGGTGTTTGAAGCAACAGGAAGAGCAACAACTAGAAATGAGTAATATGATCTGTTGAATTATCATTTTCATTGTGACTTAAAAAACTGTATTAATCTATTCTGAAAAGGTTTGAAACTGTATTAATGGTAAAATGGACTTTTTTAATAATTAAACAATTTATTCACCTAATGTGTGTGACAGTCTGGTCGTGTCATCAGAAGAGAGATGGCCACATCTGTCTCATCCATTGTCACTGTGCATTTCATTGGAAACTCGAGTTCTTTTCAAATACTGTAAAAAGTCAGTTGACCTTTATGAAATGAAGTCTGCGGTGATTTTTAGAAAACATCTGAAAGCAGTCGGAGTGAGTGGCGGACAGGTGGAGTGACACTAATCACTAATCTCAGATGTTATCATGAGCCGAGAGCGACGCTGAAGCACTGACTTCACATTGACTTTACACTCTTTACGGTCATTTTCTGCGTGAGCTTTGACCTCCTCTGCTCAAAGGGCCAGATCTCATGAATATGTATAGCTAATATACTTCCCACACAGGATGTATTTTCAGTTATGGGCACTGCTGGCATGTGCTGGAAATAACCCTCAAGCACTATCTGATTTAATTAGTGTGCTAACATTTCTAACGCTGTACATTTCAATTAAATTTTGCAAATAGGAAATGCATCAGAATTGTAGTATTCCCAAATAAAGTATTGTGAAGAATATGACAAAATTACAGCTTGATTAGAAATTAGACACACAATGCAAATATTATGCATGTGACAGGTTATGTCACAATATTGTGACAAAGTGATATTCACCCTGAATTGGTTTTTCTACCACATCACCGCTGACAGTTTTATATCCTCATCACTCATAATATCAAATTTCTTCTTTGTAATCAGTTGTAACAAAAGAAAACTTCTGTGTAAACACCTTAAATTACAGAAAGAAATATGTTGTAATACAATTAACCTCTGTTACCTCTGTCTGTAGAGCAGAGTACTGGATTCTCACATAATCTGTCATTATGCTAATCTAGGGAACAGCATATGACAGTGACAGAAAGAGGACAGACAGTAAATGAAAGCGAGTGAAAGACAGTGAGAGAGACAAAGTGAGAAAGTGAAGAATTAGCATAAAATGATGCAACGCTCCCCCTGGTGGACACTGCTGTTATTAACACAACAAACACTTTCAGTAAAGTTACTGCATGAAATCAAGTGACAAAATGAATTAGGTGGTAAATGTAAATAATCTTTGAAACTGTATTAAGTATTATGGCTTGTTTCATCGATACAAACTAATGTTTGTTCCTTATTCCTAAAAGAAGCAACATTTATAAATTATTTTAAAAGATACATTTTATGCATTTTAAGAATGACTAATACAAATAACAAAAATTGGATTTATCATTTCAGTTATTCATATGAGCATCAAAACCCTGCCTGATGATCTTGTTGACCCAGGAGGATCTCAACTCACACTCTACTGGTTCAGTGGCATGTGGGTTTTTTCCAATGTGGTGCACATTTACAAATAACCCTCTAGAGGGAGACATAATCCGATGTATAGCATGAATGGGTCTCGGCACATCATTGCTCTATAATGATACATATGATTTTAAATTAGATCTTTAATACAGTTCATGCTTACCCAAATGTGAAAATAAAATTACATTTGAGACTTTTATTTCTCATTTGATCAGCCGTTTTGAGGATTGAACTGATTATTTTAGCATTTGATTTATCATTTAAGCAGTTGTTTTGAGAGTTTGATATATAATAGGATCTTTTTGAGCATTTGAATTTTCATTTAAATTTAGTTAAGGAAAAAACTTCCATAGATACATTTAACAATGTTGAAAATTAATAATACTGAAATTTTAACACATAAATAACACATAAACTAAGTGTACCACACCAGTTTTAGCATTGTTTTATTTTAGTACAACAGTTTCTTTTTAATGACAAAGTGCATTTCTAGTTTTGCATTTCATAAATAAAGCCAGACATCTCTGCCATGTGCCAGTCAACAATAACAATAGTTCTCTAACAATAGAACAATAAATCTTTGGACATGTAAAAAAAGTCATTTTAACTTCCTTGGTTTCCCACTGAGCAAAGGTACTTCCAGAAAACGTCATTTGGACGTCTTTGTCAGACATTGAAAAGACGTGCCCTGGGGAGCCGGAATAAAAGTTTTTATGACGTCTTTTGGACGTCCAATAATAACGTCCAGGGGACGTCTGTATAAAGTTGAAATTTAGTAATATATTGTATACAGTAATAGATTGATAATAGTAATATGTATATTGCATATATGTATAATAATAATAATACATGTGGTCATTGTGGACGTATAAACACAAATGTACAATGTATTTAAATAGCATGTTTTTAAAAACAACACATTTGTGATAAAGATAACATCAACATCACTGATGGCTTCATTGTCATCAGTAGAACAGTTACTCTGTGAGACACACACAGGTATTTGAACTTCCTGTGTTTTACGCATACATATACTTTTTATTTTTACATATATATTGGCTAAAAAGGAACAATGAATTGACAAACATATTCTTATCTTTTGGGCAACAGATGTATAATTTTAAGAAGATTAACAAAAAATGAATCTCACATAAGCATCAGGAAAGTTCCCGAGAGATTACCTGAGACTGTCACCATTATCATTATTGGAAACGGTTTCCTACTATGAAATTATCAAACACAGGTGCATGTTAGACATAGCTTTTTTTTCATAAGTATTTTTAGCTTTTTACAACAAATGGCATGAATTTGTAATTGAAAATGTTTTAGGTCAACATCAAAACACGAAGTACTTCAGCTATATCTGGATTAAGTCATGTCTTGTATGATTTTCTCCTTTTGGCACCTGAAGTAGAAGAAACAGCAGAATTCTTGCTTATGTGATTAATGTAAGTGGATATGCAATTGTACAACCCAGGATATGTAAAAAGTTACAAATCGCCTAAATTATAAGTATTTGTAGATTATTCTGGATTCAACAACCTATTGCATTCTGTCTCCATCGCCTTTTCATTTAAGTACACTTTGTACCCCATTTGTATCCTTTAGAAAGAACAAGTTAATGTTATTTGTGAATTTATTTTCTGCTGAATAGTTTAACAGGGTCTCCAAACTGTACCATCAGTACATTCTAATTATTACTGTCAGTAACAAATCTGTATTTGACTTGAGATTAAAAACACACACTTTATTCCTAAGGCATTTTCTTAAAATAACTGATTTTGGTCGTGAAAGACCATTGAAGTTAAAATCTGTTGAAATCTGTTGAAGAAATGACTCTGTGTGTCTTCCACACACACAAAACAATGTAATTGCCTTTTTAGAGAAAAGATTCGATTCACTGAGATGACGCACATTACTGGCTTCACGTAGCCGATTTAAATGCACGTCAGTCAAACGTAGTACTAATAGTCCTAATTTTATTAAACAGTTTTATCCTTATTATGCGCTAATTTACTGTTCTGTTTTGTTTAACTAAACTGTTGTGTATTTGTAACACTAAAACGCCTAAAAAAGGTTTCTTTATTTCTTTGTTTTTACTGTCGAGGATACATTATAATGTAAGGAATGCACCAGGACATGATTTATACTTATATATTGTAAAATATTAAAAATATTGATGTGGCTTAATTCCGTTAATGGTGGCATTTAAAACTGTCACTAACTCTGCGTCTTCATACTTTCACTGAATTCGACACACCTACAACCCATCCAGAACCCATCCACCACAACCCTGTATTTGGCAATGGATATGGTTTATTTATTTGGTGTATCTGGAGATTCTCTGTCCTTTACGAAGAAAGAAAAAAGAAAGTCTAAAAGAAAGAAAGGCAGACAAACAAACAAACAAGAAAACCAAAACAAAAAACGGCCCTTTATTCTGCATATCTACCCTTCAGTATCATTCTGCAACACATACTGTGCGGCATCAAAGGTGTGTGTCACAGGTGTGCAGAGGGTGGACACGCCTCTATGAAGATACGCAGGACGTCCTACAGTTTTGTCCATATGAAGTGTGAAATTGCGTGTGCAGTAAACCAAATTATTTTGTGCAGGTGTCTTGTCACACAGGATGGTCATGCACCTCGTCTTCAGGAGCCCTGGTTCTCCTCCGTACCATCTACAGAGAGCAGGACTTCCTGAGAAGACGGAGACCGAGCACCTTCAGGATCATCTGCAGAAACAGAGAAGAAACACAGTTTAACACCCAAAACTATAAATGAATAAACTTTTTCAATAATTCTACATTTTTGGGGTTGTGGTTGTGTTAGTGATCCTCCCAGACCCGTGAGGAAGAGCTCAGATAGTTTAAGCGGCAGGTCGGAAGGGTCGACACCTGCCGGAGAGCCCAGGATGTCAGGAAGAGCATTACGTCGACCAGACCGACCCGATGACGCAAAGTCCAAAACCGGCTCCACTTCTGTCATCTCACCACTGCCCTGAGAAGAAGAGAAGACATCTGATAAACCCGCTTAACGATATGTTAATTCTGCTGATATTTGTTTGCTTTTGAATATTATTTCTTAAAGTATAATCAGAGCTTGTGTAAACAAATCCCTGCAGATTTCTCACTTGAGTTAAAGCAGAGACAATTACAGCACTGCTGTTTCTATGGTAATGGGTAAAAAATAACCTCTGCTAGACAAACATGTGATTGTCCTATTCTTCTCTTCTTGTCTAGAGCTTCTTATTAACTCTCGCCCTCCTGCTCTTCAATCTATACTCCTTAAACAGCCAAGACTGTACACTGTAAAAAAAAAAGGATCCTTGAGGAACCATTTGAGGTTCTTCACACTGCCACGCCGGCGGAACCGTCAGGAGGACCTCAGAACTTCAGAACTAAATTTAAAGTGCCTAAAAGATCCCATAGGTTTCTGCAAGAACTGCCAAGACTGGTTCCTTACAGAACTGCTCTTTGTAAAAAAAAGTGTTTCGAGGTCTTCCTGACGGTTCCGCCCGTGTGGCGGTGTGCAGGGTTAGGTACGTCACAAGTAAGTCATCCAACTATACAGTTGTATTGATTGATATTAGTTAATGCACTGATTAACATGAATGTGTCTCTCTCAGTGTTTTTAAAGCATTTGTTTATATTCAAATGATGCTGTTTTCAGAATTGTCACATTCATAACAGTTCATATTCCTCACAAATGAGCACATAAAACAATACAAATAAAATAACTATTTGATGTTCTTTTAAGAGTCATCTCTTCTTCATTTGTTGGGTATTATTGCTTCTGGTTTGTGTATTTTAATTCACAGAAATCCTACAAAGTATGTTTCCTCTCAAAGACAGGTGTTCTTTTTGTCACATTCATGACACACGTATATTAAATTAATAGACTGATATTTTTCTGATGTCTCTATCAACTGGGCTTTAGTAAAATATATATAAATATATTGTTAATATAGATTCTGTGAGAATTTATATTTCATGTTTTGACTGAAAAAGTCCATAACCCATGGCATTGGTCTTTTTCTACATTTGTTTATTAGTATGCCAATAAAATTGTATTTGTTAAATTGTATGTGTTAACAGTTTCAAACTTTATTGATAACTGAATTGTTAAATGGTGAAATTAACATGAATTAAGATAATTAAGTGTGTTCGTCTAAAAATCCACTTTACTTCTTTAGTCTAAATCATCTGTATGATATGGTCTCTATGGCTTTACTTTAATATCTGTGTGATTATTTTAAGTGTGATGGCTTGAGCATGTTTCGCCTCCCTAACAAAAAGTGTGATCTAAAAGTGTCACATTAAGTCACATTACAGAAGTTTATTCATTTATTTTAATGCACACAACCCAAATTTCTGCTTGATAAACAAATATAGTATATCAGTAGTAGCATACAACATGTATCTAAAAACATGTAAATACATGTAAATAAAAACTTTAAATTGCACAAGAAGGTTTTTAATTACTGTCTTTCTATTAATAGAACATTATAGCACAGTGTCCCGCCTCCTCCTTCTGCTTCCATGACAACCGTCTCATTATCGTACACGGGTGGGGAAATGTAAAGCAGATATTTAACACTTTATTTACACAGAATTTGACCTCATTTTACACATATATATATATATATGTGTGTGTGTGTGTGTGTGTGTGTGTGTGTGTGTGTGTGTGTGTGTGTGTGTGTGTGTGTGTGTGTGTGTGTGTGTGTGTGTGTGTGTGTGAGAACAGTAAACATTTCATATTATAGATTGGTATTAATATTATTTTTTAATATATATTTTTTAAACAGTTATTATAGTTAATTTAGTTGAATGTTAACTTACATTCCTAAAGTCGTAATCATGCTTAATTCTGTGTGTCTCTGTATGGCAATGTGGTATTTGGATTGCTCAGTATGGTTGTAAGGGTTCTGTCTTCTTTTACAGTTTACCATTGACATGGCAGAGCAGGAACTATAAGGAGAATTGTGCTGAGCAAGTTGTTAAAGTTAAAATGAAATGTTATCTACAGTACCTCAATAATAATTCATTTGGTTTAATGGCACCAGATCTGATATAACTCTATCACCCCATTGAGGACTAACTAGGTTTGTAATCATCTCTGTAATGCACTTCATGTACAGTACATGTACAACACCTAAAATCAAAACCAAAAACCTTTACAACTATATTTTGTTGCAAACACTGCTTTTCCTGCAGGAAATGCATATCGTTACAGACTAACCAGCAGTCGTCTGTCATCTTTACAGTTTCTAATATACATAAGTACACCTCATGTAGTGTAATATGCTAAAAGGGGCTTATTGATCTCTGGAGAGATGCTTTAGTGAAAGAAAATGGCTCTTTTCTCTCTGTGAACAGCTTTAATTCCTGACAGCTTAATTAGAAAGAGATTCTTTGTTACTGGAAACCCTTAAATAGCTTGAATATAACACATATATTTGATAAATGTGTACATATGTGTACAAATGTGTACATATTATTCATGAATCATGCTTTTGAAATGCTGGTAAAGATGAGAGTGATAGTAGTGGTGCTTACTAATAATAGAGCTCAAACTGAGAATTATGTCATTTTCAATACCCCTAAGATAAAGATTTTGATGCTCAGCACAACCTTCAACATCTGAGCTTTAGACATGAATGCGAGTGCATGTCTATTATAATTATTATTTTAATCGTGATATCTGTTTGATGGAAAATAAAACAGATGAAAAAATCCTTTAGAAATTTAGATTTCTTTAGAGGACCCAAAACATATGTCCAGAACAATGCTAACAACCTTTGCATCTCAGCACTTTTTTTCAAATGTAAAAACCTTTTTTTGTCTGAATATGGTTTTGCGAAATGAGAAAGTTGTCCAAAAGGCCAATAAAAACAAACAAATGATATGACAAAATGATGATGAAAAATGCCCTGTCATGGTGACTATAACCAGAGAGTAAACATGAAGCCACATCTCACAAAGACGTGGCTGACTGTGTTAAATTACCCATAATACCGTACCACACATCTTAAGACATCTTACACAACAACCACATGTTGCTAGGAATCGAAAGGGCAACCAGTCATTGCCTGCCGTCGCTTTTCTTTTCTGCACAGCATAATAGCTGCATGTCCTACATCACGGGCCAGGGGGTAAAAAAGAGACCAAACCTATACGTGAGGAGTTACTTTTTCTCTGCAGTGACTCACTAGATTAAAGGAGATCATTTCAGAAAAAGACTTAGAAGAAACAAAAGCTGATTTTCTGTCTCCCTGAAGTTTGAAACCTGTATTGATACATCCTGTATAAATCCTGTAAGTCATTGTTCACTGAAAATCTTCCCATCGGTTACAAATATGTACTGAATTTACACATGTCATGATCATGATCATTTTACATGTCATGAGATGAAAATCATAAATGCAGTGGGTTAATAAATGTCTTCTAAAGTGAAACAATATGTTTGTGAGAGAAAAAAATCATATTTTAAGTGTATTTAGTATTCAGTATATCACATACATTGATCATTTTAAATCTAGATGGTTCTCGCTTGTCTCATGCCTGTGTCTTTTGTCATGACACATATGACAACATATGTCACAAGACATGCAAAACAAAAGCAAGTCCTACACTTAGGATGGCATGATGAAAAAATTATGGGATAATATTCATTTTTGGGTAACTTTTAGTTTAAGAAAAAAAAATGAAGCAAGTTATACAATTAGGAAGCTAATGAAATAGCAGAATATTAAACATAATGTACATACATATCAAACCATTGTTTTGACAAGCAGATTATATTAATTATGTAAATGTATTAAATTAAAAACACATACAATGCTTAATGTAGAAACTGATGACTATTTTAATTGTTCTGCTTTTATCATGCTATAGCTGATTTTTGTCTTATATCAACCAACACACAATACCACTAACAAAAGAAACAATCACTCATACAATTAGATGTAGAATATATTCATAAGATAATAATAATAATTCACATATAGCTTTACTTACCAATAATGAGCAGGCCTACAGCGAGAGGAGTTTCCTTTTTCTGGTCATCCTGTTTTTCCTGGACAGAACAGGTTTGTATCAGGGCATTTATAGTGCGTGTGTGTCACTGAATCCCTTCAAAGCGTGTGTGGAAACAGACCATACCCTCTTCACCATGCTGAAGGGGAGGAGGGAATGAAATCTGATTGGTTCATTGCTCAGAGAGCTTCACTTCCATGAGTAAAGTGCAAACAGCATCCAGTTGGAGTATGGTTAAAACAATGGGGATATCATAAGTTTCCTTTGTGCAATGAAAATATTAATTTTAGATGATTAGATTAGATTCAACTTTATTGTCATTACACATGTACAAGTACAGAGCAACGAAATGCAGTTAGGTCTAACCAGAAGTGCCATAATGCAGTAAAGTGCAGGATATAAGTTGTAAGATTATTTACAAGTGTGATTATAAACAGAGGTTTACCAAGATTTACAGATGGGATGTACTATGAACATAATATACAGATGGCAATAGACAGAAATTTACATTATCAATTAGCATTATAAACAGATTTACATTATAAATTGGAATTATAAGCAGAGGTTTACAAATTGTGCAGTAAATATAGACAAAAATTTACAAGAGGATATGTACAATGTAGTGCAATGTAGTGCAAGGTAGTGCAAGGTAGTGCGGTGAATAATCAAAGGTAGTGCAAACAGTGCAGTGGATGGCATTATTACAATTTCCAGTACATAGTACTGGGGTGCAAATTGTGCAGTAAGTGTATAGATATAAGTATAAATAATCCAGAGTGCAACTGAACATGTAGACAGTAGTGCATGAAATGGTGCATGAGTGTAACAGTTATTGATGTGATTAATGTAGGGTGTGGGTGTATATGAGAGGGTAGTGGAGTCAATAAGGTGCAGAGTTCAATAAGGAGGTGCAGAGTTCAATAAGGAGACAGCTCTTGGAAAAAAGCTGTTCCTCAGTCTGCTGGTTCTCGTCCGTAGGCTCCTGAAGCGCCTGGGTAGGGGAGAGAACAGTCTGTGGGCGGGGTGAGAGGAGTCCTTGAGAATACTGCGTGCTCGCCACAGACAGTGTTTCCTTTGGATGTCCTCAATGGCGGGAAGTGAAGTTCCTGTGATGCGCTGGGCGGTTTTCACCACCCTTTGCAGTGCCTTGCGCTCCGCGATAGTCTGTGACACAGTTGGTTAGGATCAGAGATGTATAGTAACGAAGTAGAACTACTTCACTGCTGTACTTTACTGAATCATTCCATTCCAAACCCACATTACTGCCAGAACGGTAGATGGCAGGTTTGATGAAGCACATCATTGAGCGAATCAAGCGATTAAGAAGACTGCGCGTGCTCTCGTTCTGCCTTTTGATCAGCTAAAAAGATGGACGAACTAATGCAGGAGTTTTCCTGCATTGAAATGTTTTTGGCGGCCGCCAAAGCCTTATTTGTTTGGTGAGTGATAGAATAGAATGACTGCTGCACTTGTCAGGGCGCATATAAGAACGAGCAGCGAGAGAGAGAGAGAGAGAGAGAGAGAGAGAGAGAGAGAGAGAGAGAGAGAGAGAGAGAGAGAGAGAGAGAGAGAGAGAGAGAGAGAGAGAGAGAGAGAGAGAGAGAGAGCGCATTCACCGTCTTAAAACAACACGAGCGCTGTCTTGCTCGTGGGACATACTTAATCTGTTTTTGTTTACAAAAAGTTACAGCCAAAGGAATTGTGATTGTCCTTTAGGTTAATCATTTGAAATAATAAAAACAATATGATGTTCAAACTTTTGACTACTTTCTTTAATAACTACATAACACAATACTTGTACTTTTACTTTCAGTACTTGAGTAGTACATTTTTAAATAAACTACTTGCAATACTTAAGTACAAAAAATGTTGAATACTTTAGTACTTCTACTTAAGTGTGGTGCTTAAAGAGCACTTCAACTTCTACTCAAGTCTGGGTCTCTAGTACTTTATACATCTCTGGTTAGGATGCTCTCTATTGTGCAGCGATAGAAGTTCACCAGGATGGCTGAGGACATCTGATTCCTCTTTAGTGTCCTCAAGAAGAAGAGTCGCTGGTGAGCCTTCTTGACAAGGCTGGAGGTGTTGGAGGTCCAGGACAGGTCCTCTGAGATGTGGGTCCCCAGGAACTTGAAGCAGGGGACACGCTCAACAGCCATCCCGTTGATGTGGATGGGATCAAGTGTGCCTCCTCTCTTCTTCCTGAAGTCCACAATGAGCTCCTTAGTCTTGGTGGTGTTAAGGAGCAGGTTATTGTCTGTGCACCATGTGGCCAGGTGCTGGACCTCCTCCCTGTAGGCAGTCTCATCGTTGTCGCTGATGAGTCCAATCACCGTAGTGTCGTCTGCGAACTTGATGATGGCATTAGATCCATTCAAGGCCCTGCAGTCGTGGGTGAAGAGGGAGTAGAGGAAGAGGCTCAGCACACAGCCCTGTGGTACCCCGGTGTTGAGTGTGATGTTGGTGGAGCAGATGTGGCCTGACCTAACATGTTGGGGTCTGTTAGTCAGAAAGTCCATAATCCAATTGCAAATGGAGGTGTTGATGCCCAGGTCTCCAAGTTTAGTGATTAACTTGGAGGGGATGACAGTATTGAATGCAGAGCTGAAGTCCACAAACAGCATTCTTGCATAGGTGTTTTTATTGTCCAAATGTGTGAGTACAGAGTGCAGCGCTATGGAGACTGCGTCCTATGTGCTCCGGTTTTTGCGGTAGGCAAACTGGTATGGGTCCAGTGTGAATGGGAGAGTCCAGTGTGGATCCAGTGTTTTAAAGGGATTTCTTTCTTAGATGCTCACATTGGCTCAGTGCGCAGCCCTCACAACAGGTGGGTTACTATGGAGATAAAATAATGCCATAAAGATTTGCATGTAAAGTGTAAGCATTGTGCAAGTGTACACAAGATTGCAAGCGTACATTAAATTTGCATGCGCAAGAAAAAATTTGTAAAGGTGCAAATTGAGATTCAAGTGTAAGGAAAAAAAGATTCGCAGCCTTTTACTTTTTTTGCAAGTGTAATTAATGTATTGTGAAGTTGCAGCTTCATGCTAACGCAAAATAAATATGATCTGTATTCTTCCGATTTCCATTTTTCCGCGCACTATTTTTTCGCCAAAATGCGGCCAAAGGCATTGTAAGCCCGTAAACAGCGTTTTGCAAGCGAAACGATCAGTGTCAAGAACTGCAAAACGGATTAATAGCGTAAAACTAATCTGTGTGCGTAAAAATAAAATGTTGCAAATGCAAAAACGACTTGTTGTGTACGAAGAGTAAAAGCTTCTGAAATAACCCAATATGTACAGTTCCGTCTTTCTTCTACTTGCGCTTACACTTCTGGCACGATTCTCTCACTCACTTGAGTTTTGCAAGCGTGAGGGGGAAGGCGGGATTACCTTCATCTCCTAGCCAATCTCCATTTTATCTCCAGAGGTTACTAGTTTGAGTCCTGTCGGAATGGGGTGTCTTTCTGTGTAAACACATGTAAACACATGTTCTTCATGTGTTTAAGTGGGTTTCCTCATAATATATTCCCTCATTGTCTGGTCTACAAATTGGATTACGGACTTTCTGCTGAATGCATAGCTACTATTACCTACCTGTTTTCCAAGTTCTCCAGCATCTTCTCCTGGTTCTCCAGTGTCTTCTTGTGCATCAATTCACTCTGGCTATACTGGTAATACAAGAAACTAATACATCAGTGCATTGCTCATCTCCATTAAGACTGTTGTTTATGTACTACTTACCTGTCATTTTCCCTACTGTGTCACCTGTCAATAAATACACCCGTTGTGTCTAACTGCAAAATTGCCGCCCAAATGAGGACTGACGACATAATTTTTAAATGATGGGAATTATGATGTTTCAACTATGGCAGGTGATGGGCTTTCTGATCAGAGGGCAAATCCCTCATCTTGCAACATGCTTTTGGGGGGCCTGAACTAAATAATAACAAAATATAAATGTAAATGTGTATTTGTTTATATGTAAATTCAACTGCAACATCTGATCGGATTAACATCTGAACTAATTAATAAAATAACTAATAAACATTTTTTGGGCCACTGATCTAATTAATAAAAAAACTTTATAAGCATTTTAATGTGCCCATTTTATACCCTCTCTTAGAAACTCTACCATCTTTAGGTTTAGTTCCCTAAACCTACTTTACTTTGTCCAACTTCAAATTTACAAACTTGAGACAGATTCAAATTGTATTCAGGATACTTTAGTGTCATACGTACATACTGTATGTCTGTGCAGCACTTTATAAAGTTCAATACACCAAATCCCACTGACATATCTTCTGGTTTTCGATTGACGCCAATCTCCATAATTTAAAAGGAAATTACTATTTCATAGTATTTGATGCTTCTGTTTTCTGAATGTTGGCATAGGTATAAATCCCACTTCTAACAAAACGTTTTTTGAAGGACGGGGCTTATGATGTTTCAACCATCACAGATGATGAGGGTTTTTGATAAGGGCACAAATCCCTTACCTTACCTTACCTTAAACATGTTAATAAACCCATGTTATACACTCTCTTTGAAACTGTACCACGTTTATTGCATTGATGATCAGACTACTCACTCGCTATCAGAATGGCCAAGTGGTCTAAGGCACTAGACTCACGGGTGTCTAACTTTCTCATTCTGGTTGCCTATTGCATATTATAATTTATTTATCAATGTTTTTATGGAGAGAGTTCTGGTACAGGAAGGTACCAGAGGTAATTCATCAGAAAGCAGGGCTGAACAGCCAATCTTCAACTTCAAATTGTAAAACTGACAAACTCATCTCTTGCAGAGGATTAACCTGAAAGGGAGTGAGAAACAGCCACTACTCCACTACCATCAGCCAAGAAGCAAAAGAAGAGCCTTGGAAGCTTCTTTAAGAAGACCAGCGGTGCATCTGCCTCATGTTCACAGAAGGAGATCATCGAGCAAGAGCTAAACAGCTACATTCTGGCAATGACACCAGACAGTGACAGTGATCCTTTGGAGTGGTGGCGATTACATGGATCTAATTTCCCATGAATGAGTTGTCTGGCAAAGAAGTATTTGTGCATCCCTGCTACAAGTTCACCCTCGGAGAGGTCATTCAGCACTGGGGGCAATGTCATCGCATGTAGCAGGGCGGCACTGAAGCCAGAAATGGTCAACAAGCTGGTGTTCCTGGCACGGAACTTTGAAAAGTTTACAGTGTTTAACATATTTAAGTTTGTAATTACCTTATTTTCCATGTAGCAAAATACTTTTATTTTCTTTATCTCCTGTGTTAATTAAATATTTTATTTTTAATATTATGTAATATTGAATTAATACATGTCTACCTCATGTTGCACATTTGAGAAAAACAATGGCACAATACAAAAAAACATTTCAGGTCTGTGTCCAATCCCTCACTTTTTCTAATAATATAAGGTTAAAATATTTCGCCTGTAATTATTGAAAATATTTATTGATATAAAAATATTGTGATATGAATTTTAGCTGATATTGCCCACCCCTACGAGTCGGGAGTGTTTCTGTGCTGAATGCACTTCGTCAGGGTTTGTACAAGTTTCGGAAAGTTTTTTAAAATATATCTCTGTATGACTTTATACAGAGCAGAATTCTTTGTAGGGGCATTTCTCACAGAACCGCGCAAGTTTTCAGACCAAAACTGAAAGATGGATCTGTCCCAGTCATTAAAGATCCTGATCGTGATCAGTCAGAATCAGTCGCCAAAAGTCTGTTTTGTTGACAGTCAGTGCGTAAGTGCATATAATGTAAACAACACGAACATATAGTGAATCAAACGTTATTCAGGGATAATGCAATGTTGCACCACATACGTACTGCATGACGCACCGCATATGCACTGCAAAAGGAGTGTGTGTGAACCAGGTGTCAACCGCTTCACTGCTGCACCGCATCGCAGCTGCAACGGACGGACTGCACCGCATCTGTGTGCAGTGTGAACAATCTAATCTGATAACATAGGCACGAAAAAAAATGCACCGCAAACGCACTGCAAACGGAGTATGTGTGAACCAGGCGTAACAGAACAGAAGTAGTTCTCTTAAAAGCACATTGACATGACAGGAACAGCATTTAAGTGACATTTTATGCAGGCTCTGTAATAGTTATACCTCAATTATGTTCTACACATTATTGAGAAAGTGCAGAAACTGCTGAACATGTGATCTAACATGTATAACAATAAAGAGTACATTTTAAAATACACTGCCACATAAACATTATTTGTTTGTGTATAACATACTGTTAAAATATTTGATAGACACATTTGTTTAGTACGATTTAGATCAGTTATACGTTCCCATTGTATTCTGTACTTCACTCCACATCCCACCTGTGCTGGTGATCCACATTGTTTACCAACCACAATAAACACAAGAGAAGATGAGAAAATGTGTTCTTATTTGATTTGTAATGCTGGGGGCATTTAAAGATATGCTGATGTAAAAAAAGCTGATTATGTTTGTTTGATTTTAAAGCATTTAACTCTTGATATGAGATCAAATTCATATTTCAACTGCTAAAAAAATATTAAAACGAAATTCAGTACAAAAATATGCCAGTAGCTCCTTTTTTTATGCTTCATTCAACATTCACAACAATATAAAAATGCACATAAAATGAACAGATGATATAACAAGACAGATAACAATAAGATATAACATAAGAAACATACATAAGGAAAAGGAATAACACTATAACATTAAAGTAGTTACATAAAATGAATGAAGAATGAAAGGCATCAATTTACAAAAAGTTGAAAAGCTTCAAAACTCTTTCAGTTTCTTATTCTGCGTTTTTATATGTAAAATGGTTTTAAGATAAAAATTCAAAGTAATATAAGATGGTTTTGAGTGTGTTATTTTGGTATTGTTTATGTAAAACTTGGCTAAAATAACAAAAAGGTTAAGAACGTAATTTTGCCAGTAGCTCCTCACCCAAATCTTCACGTTGTACGAAACTCGCAATATCTATAATTTCATTGGTCAATATTTCTGTCAATCGTAAGTAACGTCTGTTTCTTGATTTTTACTGGCTCGCGTAGCTGTCACGCAAAATCTTTGCGCTGATTGCACGGAAATCCCATCATTAGTCCATCGCGCGTCCAATAGCATTAGTCATAGGAAACTAGAGGCGGGTCAACTTTATATTCCACATTGTGATTAGCTGCGCATGCGGAAAAGGGGTGGGGCATGTTAAGGAAATGAGCTTCCTCGTCTTTTGTCAGTGAAACGGCTGTGAGGATGGCGGCTTGAATCGTTCAATACAACAAATTCAACAAATTTAACCTTTAGTTTTATGTTTTCACATATTTATTAACGGACGGGTATGCCTGTGCTTGTAAAGCGAAGTCGCTGGATGTAAGTTTTGTCACGCTGGTGTGGTTTCCTGGTCTCTGTGGTAGGAGAAGCGCATATGTGATGACGACCGCCGAGCTGCTGCTGTCTGAGCTGGACAGTCGCTTCTGCGCTGATAACCTGCTGACCAGTGAAGACTGGGGTGAGTAGTGCTATTTACAAATACCTGCTAACCAGCAAACACTAGGGTGAGAACTGCACTAAAACACCTGCTAACCAGCTAAGAGTGGTTGTCTGTCGGGGTGGGTCCTGCATCACAAACGTCCGATCATGTGGATGTTTGGCGCTGTGGTTAAATATTTGCACTGGTAGGTTTAAACAACACACATGTGATTGTGTAAATGTCAGAAAACTCTTCTTAGTGGATTGAGATGCTATTCCAGGAAGAGTCTGTGGAGCGATCCCTGATGTAGCTGTTTACTTCTATCCAAAGTACACTGAATGGCCAACAATCAAACGTCGATGTGAATAATAAAACTACTTCAGTTTGATAGGAGGATCAGATGATGACAGGAATGAGAATGCCATAGAGAGCTGCAGTTCATTGATGAGCTGTACACCAGAAAGTCCTAAGCAGAACCTCAATGAAAGGCTTTTCAGGGTGCCGGAGATTACTTACTGTATGGAGTAGTTCTCCCGTAGTCAATATAAGATTTAGGACAGAAATTAATGTTGTTTTTGAAGATTAAGCCATATTTTCAGCAGTATATACTGCACAAAGTTTTATATTTTAAATGAGTGCAGCTAAATGATGATAAAGCAATATCACTACAATATATAATATGTAGTGTGGGCTCTCCTGTTCTCTTGTATTTTTATAAACTTTTCATTATCTGTAATTATCTGTTCGTTATCTTCCTTGGTATAAAGTTATGAACGGGTCTGTAAGTCTGGGGTTTGTTACTAAAAAACGGGTAACACGCTTTTTGTGTCGTGTAAGTGCTCTTCACTATTCAACTCCCACTATTATTCCTGTAAAATGATCCCCATGTCTCTTGAGTCAGTGTCTCTAAATATTCAGACAATAGAGATTATATGAAAGCAACAGCACCTGAAGCTCTAAAAGTTTTTGTTACGAGCATCTCATTCTCCATTTCTGCTTTTCCGGTATGTTTCAGACTTTTATTACTATCAGACTTAACACAGATGAAAACTGCAGTATCAGTAGAATTTACCCTAGGAAAGCATCTCAAATAAAGCACATGTGGTATTGTTAATGTACATATTTTAGTGTGTATTTAAATACTGTTTTCTGTTTCAGATGCCTGTTTATATCAGTGTGAGGATATGGAGGAGGGCGAAGATTCCCATTTCACCAGAGAACTGAAATATGACACATCAGTATGTTCACGTTACACGCACACTTCAGTCCTCTGAACACAAACACTGAGCTGAAAGAGAGCTCGAGTTTAGCTCTAACCACATGATTCAGTGGCCAGTGTGGCATCTGTGTATGTCTACGGTGCCGTCATATTAGGGAGGTCAAGGCAGCCTTATAAATGCATGCATGTGATCGAGTGGGGAAATGTAAACATTATTGTGCGCTTTATACAGAAAAATAGCAGTGTTTACTTTATAGAGCGCTCTTGACCGCTTCGGTGTGGCAAAGATGTTGACCATCACAGCAACAGGCAAAGCGCTCAGTGTGGTGATTGACCACATAATGAGCATGTTCAGGTGTCTTTTGTAGGAAAAGAGAACATAAATGTGTGATTCTGAATGTGGAATCATCTCATGAAATGTTTATCTTTTCTGTTCTCAGTTGGACAGTGATCTTGTTCTCACCCTGGACCCTGATGACCCCACTGCACCGTGGAAAAATCTAGACAACAACCTCATGGGTGAGAACTAATAATGATGCTGGTTAGAGTTAAGGCCCTTTAAAGGCCTAGTGATTCACCAGTATACAGACAGAGACTTGATACTCCGGTACTGTTGTGGTTTGTGGAGTGGATATATATTGGCTGCGTCAAAGGACTCCGACCTGTAAACATTACTGTTAATATTGCTTGTGTAATGAGTAACAGCTACTGGTTATAGTGTTGTAAACTATCTGTGTCACTACATCCTTTGCCGTGTTTTACCTTGCATGTTGTATCTTGCCTTAATTTGTAGGTGAAGCATCAGTCATAAGGGATGGAATGACTGTAACACAGCCTCTTCCAGTAGACCTGTGTAAGTGTCTGTCCATTTCATAACTTTCCTTAAATGTATCAAGCTAATAGGATGATTACAAACATTTAGTATGGTCATGTACAACTTGATAATATAGCTGTAAAAGCTATAAAAAAGTAGTGTGTGTATTGGTTATTATGTATGTATGTTGCAGTTTTTCAGGTAAAAACAGAACCTCCATCACCGTCATCGTCTCTGACCTCCGACAGCTCCATACCGTCCTTACCTGAAACTCAGGTACATGCAGCTGCACATGAATAGGCAGATCTTCACAGGACATATCGCCATTTCATCTTCAAATGTTGTGTGGTTGTTTGTTTCATTATAACAAAATGTGGTTTATTAATTAACAGATCACAAAAAGGTTTGGAGCCTGTTTATACCTGCATTTAGTGTCGATGAATTTGTATTACCAGAAATGATGTTAGGGGTCGTGTCCACCAGAACGTTAGTTGCAGGCGCTTGGCAGCGTTTTGTCAGCCGATGTGCGTTACTTGCTATGATACCAAATAATCACTAAAGTAATGTTTTACTATTATCTAATTTAACAGATTGTTTGTTTAATCGGCAAACATTAACTTTGTGGTAGTCCAGAAATATAATTTGGTACAGAAACATACACACGGAAAAAGAAATATTATCTCCAGCACCGTTTCAGTCTTTTGCACAGACATGCAGTAGGATGTGCCGATTGGTTGGTGTGATATTTGTCCCACCCATCCTGCACTGTGATTGGGTGGCTGAGCAAAAAGTGACATTGAGCTGATTGCTTTCCTGAACAAGGTGAACATTTTTCAACTCACAGAAAAAGCATTGAAAAGCACAATGCTTCTATTGCAAACAACTAAGAAAGAAATGCCAGCTGCAGGACAAAATGCATCCAGTGGGCACGACCCCTTAGTACCATCCGTAAAGGTGTAATACTGGTTTCTCTCTCTCAGGTGACAGTGAAAAGCGAGAATCCCCCCACTCCTCCGTATATGTATGGAGATGTTCTTTCACCGCCGATGGCCAGCATGGAGGTGACTGTAGCAAGCATCGCTCCAACACATCAGGCTCCACAGGGCTGTACGTTACCTTTCTTTGCAAATTAAAATAATTTTTTGTAGCACAGGCCACTGTACAGGGAGTGCAGAATTATTAGGCAAGTGAGTATTTTGACCACATCATCCTCGTTATGCATGTTGTCTTACTCCAAGCTGTATAGGCTGGAAAGCCTACTACCAATTAAGCATATTAGGTGATGTGCATCTCTGTAATGAGAAGGGGTGTGGTCTAATGACATCAACACCCTATATCAGGTGTGCATAATTATTAGGCAACTTAACAAAAAACAATACCCAATACCCAATACCCCTACAATACCCCTATACCCATTTCAATTATTTATTTTTACCAGTGAAACCAATATAACATCTCAACATTCACAAATATACATTTCTGACATTCAAAAACCAAACAAAAACAAATCAGTGACCAATATAGCCACCTTTCTTTGCAAGGACACTCAAAAGACTGCCATCCATGGATTCTGTCAGTGTTTTGATCTGTTCACCATCAACATTGCGTGCAGCAGCAACCACAGCCTCCCAGACACTGTTCAGAGAGGTGTACTGTTTTCCCTCCTTGTAAATCGCACATTTGATGATGGACCACAGGTTCTCAATGGGGTTCAGATCAGGTGAACAAGGAGGCCATATCATTAGATTTTCTTCTTTTATACCCTTTCTTGCCAGCCACGCTGTGCAGTACTTGGACGCGTGTGATGGAGCATTGTCCTGCATGAAAATCATGTTTTTCTTGAAGGATACAGACTTCTTCCTGTACCACTGCTTGAAGAAGGTGTCTTCCAGAAACTGGCAGTAGGACTGGGAGTTGAGCTTGACTCCATCCTCAACCCGAAAAGGCCCCACAAGCTCATCTTTGATGATACCAGCCCAAACCAGTACTCCACCTCCACCTTGCTGGCGCCTGAGTCGGACTGGAGCTCTCTGCCCTTTACCAATCCAGCCACGGGCCCATCCATCTGGCCCATCAAGACTCACTCTCATTTCATCAGTCCATAAAACCTTAGAAAAATCAGTCTTGAGATATTTCTTGGCCCAGTCTTGACGCTTCAGCTTGTGTGTCTTGTTCAGTGGTGGTCGACTTTCTGCCTTTCTTACCTTGGCCATGTCTCTGAGTATTGCACACCTTGTGCTTTTGGGCACTCCAGTGATGTTGCAGCTCTGAAATATGGCCAAACTGGTGGCAAGTGGCATCTTGGCAGCTGCACGCTTTGACTTTTCTCAGTTCACAGGCAGTTATTTTATGCTTTGGTTTTTCCACACGCTTCTTCTTGCGACCCTGTTGACTATTTTGAATGAAACGCTTTGATTGTTCGATGATCACGCTTCAGAAGCTTGGCTATTTTAAGACTGCTGCATCCCTCTGCAATATATCTCACTATTTTTGACTTTTCTGAGCCTGTCAAGTCCTTCTTTTGACCCATTTTGCCAAAGGAAAGGAAGTTGCCTAATAATTATGCACACCTGATATAGGGTGTTGATGTCATTAGACCACACCCCTTCTCATTACAGAGATGCACATCACCTAATATGCTTAATTGGTAGTAGGCTTTCCAGCCTATACAGCTTGGAGTAAGACAACATGCATAACGAGGATGATGTGGTCAAAATACTCATTTGCCTAATAATTCTGCACTCCCTGTATACAAAGTATAAAAAGCTAAAATAACAACAAGTAGTGCAGTTAATCACTTTAACAGGCATGTGACTGTCAAAAGACATGAATGTTGCATATGGCGCAAAAAACCTTTTATAGGGATAGTTTACGGAAAAATGTGAGTTAGCTGTTAATTTACTCTGCATTCACCCACCCTGATGCTTATGGTATGTATAAAGTAACGTAAACTTAAAACTTATTGAATTTGTTGTACACAAGCTGGGTTAGAAATGCTGCCATTGTGAGAGGAGAATGAACATGCGCTTCTTACAGAGTCAGTTCACACAAATGAAGCTTTATCTCGCGCACGCATGCAAAACTGTGTGGCACGACTGCTTCTGTGGTCAGTTCATTCACTGCATGGTGGACTGATTGTTTTATAGCATGTGCAACATGGCTGTACAGCGTGATATAACTGCTCCACTTTCTATACCCAGTCTGTCCACACACATCTACACATTTAACAGCCTTAAAACCACAGGTTTGCACACACTTTCACACATAATACAAGTTCAGTGACTTCGATGAGGTGTCTGAGCATTTGCTTACCAGCATTACTGTATAACACTAAAGTTGAATGCGTGCGTTTTTGATTGTGTGCACATGGAGCATCAGGTATAGCTGTGACAACACTCGACAGTTTGGACACGTACACAATCTTAACAGCTAATCAGGTGTGCGGTGATCAGACAGGATAAGCGACTCTTTCCAGTAAATTGTCTTTTACTTACTCGAGTAACATGATACTGAAAGCACGTGTTGATCTGTATCTGACATGATCATTTCTCTCTGTCTTCTCTTTTGCTAATCATTTAAATTGTTTCTACTGATCACATAAACAGAAGATGCTAGATTGGGGTAATGGAGCTCTAGTTTACAGCTAGTTCACTCACTGGACCTCATTTATAAAACAAGCAAAATAAATCATGTGTTAAACCAGCCCTGCATACATTGTTGTATTAACTTGCTAGTGAAAGTAAAAATTTACATAAGACAGGTTGACAATGATTGACACAAAATTATTTATCTTATGCCTTATTAATAAGACCAAATTTATACCAAAAATACTTTGCTTGGCTTGGCTTTTTTGTCTTTCTGATGATTTAGCAGGAAAAATACAGAAAGCTCCCAGCTTTAAACCCCCAGCATCATACTATTAACCTTTTGCTATCAGGAAGTACAGGATTGTTTTTAGAGGTTTTAGCCTTGACCACCTGATATTTATTATATTTTTATTTTATCGTCTGCTCAGTTCTTTCAACATCAGCGACGTTAAAGGCCAGCACCATTTTGAGCAGCAAACCTCTGATCCAGCCCAAGCCCGTGTGTGTGACCACTGTGCCGGTGACTCAGAGCACAAGTCCAGCTAAAGCTCTGATCCTGCAGAGCGTCCCTGTATCGCCAATCGACCAGAACACAACACCTGGTAAGCAACCACTCATGTTGTAACACCTGCCAAAATTAGGTAGAAAATAGTGGCTAATAATGCAAAAAAATATAATAAGCATGATTAAATGTCTCACTCCTTCATTTGAGTGCCGCAGGAATAATATATATTTCAAAGCCAACCCAGAAGTTAAAACCCTTTTTTTATTAAAACATGACAAGAACTATGCATCTGTGGATGGTTTACATGCATATCTAAGAATTTTAATATACAAATAATTGTAATATTTGTGAGTGAAATAATGTTGTTTTTGATGCGTGACTATCCCAAAAAATGTTTTATTGTTTTTCACTGACTCTGAATATAAATGTTACATTTATAAATTAATAAACTGAACACTGAACAGTGACATACAAATGAAAAAGATTGAAGCCTGATGTTCTCTATAGAAGAAATAAAACAGACAGTCAGAGAGGGGTAATCAATCCAAGCAGGGGTTAAAATCAGAAACCAGAAAACCAGTCCATCAATAACCAGTACGAAGCGCTGTATTTAATCTTCATACTCTCACCATAACTGCAGAAATGAAATGATTTAGTGCAGCATTAAAAGCAGCATAAAGCTATTTAGGGCATAAACCCTTAGACCTGAATGATTTTAATATGCAAAACTTGAGTAAATAATGTATTTAACTGTGTCTTCTGCAGTGGTTCTGTCTCAGTCGGTTTGTTTGGGTTCTGCTCCTGCTATTGTTAAAATGGAGCCATTACCGGCCAGCATACCTCAGTGCAGCAGCCCTTCAACACAACCGTCCAGCAAACCCATTATTCCAGCATCCACCCTGCCCGCCAACAGCTGCAATGACATTGATGTAAGTGGTGTCGTGTATATTTTTTTGTAATTCTCTCATTAAAGAAATACTTTAGTGAGAGGTATCAACTTGTGAAGCTTTTTAAACGGCACTGAAGGAATTTCTATCTATGCTGGACTGTTATTGGCTGCTTTTTATTCATCATTTGCTCATTCAAAAATATATTTTTAATACAATTTTACTTGTTGACGAAAATTGACGAAATTAATATGTTGTCACAATTATATTTTTCTCTAAGTCATTTCAAATATTAAAAATGAAACCTTCAGATTAAAAGCTTTTTTTAATTGCCTTTTACTGTATTTAAGGTTTTTAAGTGCTTGATCAGTGTAATCTTTGCATTTCAGGTGAAGGTTCTTAAGAGGCAGCAGCGGATGATCAAGAACCGTGAATCAGCCTGTCAGAGCCGGAAGAAGAAGAAAGAGTACCTGCAGAACCTGGAGACGCAGCTCAGAGAGGTACAGCTGGAGAACGAGCGGCTGCGCAAAGAGAATCAAGCCCTGCGGCTGCGGCTCGCTGGAAAAGAGGTGAGGAAAAACTTCTCTGCATTTACCTTCTCAAACCCATCTAATGTTCTTTATGCTGCATCAGGCGATTCGTCACACATTTGATTACTCTTATACGCTTAAAGTTTGCAATTATTTGTCTCCGATCAATTTTTAAATATGCTTTTGAATTATTACATTACATATTTAAAGTAAAAGTAAAGGTCAGGCAGTGTAGTGATTGGGAGAAAATGTCTACAATATAAAATTGTAATAGACAAAAATATTTCAGATGGTAATACGGGCATTGAAAAGTGTATTTAAACATGACTGCATGAGCGTAAAGCAGTGGATGATTATTTTACTGTTGCTCAGCTAGTATAGCAATGTGCTAGTTGAGCTACAACCTTCCATTGGTTTGATCCCAAGGAACACACGCACTTATAAAAGATGTATACTTTGAATGCATTGTCACTTTAGATAAAATGGTCTAAAAGAATATCTGTACCAGGATAAATGTATCAGAGTGTCCCTTTCTTAAAAGCTCTTTACTGATTGAAATGAGCAATTTTATCGCAATTAGCAACTTTATCGCAAACTTGTGCAAGCTTTTCCTTGTGACGCACAATTGGGCACATCAGTTATACCACAGTTATACATGATTATAAACTGTTGTCTTTGTTAGTAATGTTTTGTGATTTGTGTGACAGGCGAGTGAATCTGGCAACAATAAGAGAGCAGTGTGTGTAATGGTTTTGTTTCTCTTTATCACCTTCACCTTTGGCCCCGTCAGGTAAACACCCACATACACACACACAACTGGAAGCATGTGAACAAGATGTTTATGAATACACAGTTGCTGAGTAGGGTTATGTCTGCATCATACAGTCTCAAAGACAGATCTCTGGATGCTGGCTTGGAGGAAACCGACATGCCGCTCACAGGAAGACACCTGCTGGAATTCGAGAACCCTCGGAGACCGAATGTGAAGCAAGTGAGTGAGAAAACAGAAACGGAGAGGACGAACAGAGAAGATGGAGAAGATCAGTGGAGGAAAGGAGAACTGGATAAAGAGACTGCAGAGTCCTATCAGTTCAGGTAAGACTGACTGCGCTCTTCACGCACACGCATACAGCACATGTCATCAGCCTGTCTGACCATCTGTTTTTTAGGAATCAGAGCGGTGTCTTCAGCGACGTGAAAGATCTGCTTCTCCAGGATTTAGATCGTTACTTCTCCTCACCTGACTGCAGACAGTTCAATCGCTCTGAATCTCTCAGGTCAGCACATTCATGTCACGCCATCAAATTCCTGTTGACCTCTTCATCAGGACTAGATTACGCTTGATAGATTTGTATTTTCACAATGATGCTTTGACAAAAAAAGTAATGTTTTTTTCTGTGATACGTACTCCCCATCAGGTTGGCGGATGAGTTGCGTGGATGGGTACATCGCCACCAGATCAACCGGAAGTCTGATGGAAAACCGAAGATTGCGAAGAAGACTAAAATAGCTCAGGTGTGACAGTAAAGCTGCACCCGTCACCATGAGCAAAATTATTACATTTACTGTGTTATAGAGTAACGGGAAAATCATTCAAACTATGAAATAACACTGATCACATTAGAATTATTGGAATTATAATGAAAAAATTTAAATTATTTTCTCAAGATCATTAGAAAACAATACAAAAAAAAATGGATGGCCAATTAAGACTTCTGTAATATTGACTCTTAACATGCTCTTACATAAGTGAAATGTATGAATTTGTCTACAAAATTATCCAATTTAAAATATAGATTCACCTTTCCATGTGTCCATACTTGCTCAAATGTCCAAAAGTGATTCTGTAATGGCCATTATGTTAATACTGCTACTTCTTTTACATATAGCCACAGGCAGATATAAACCTATAGAGGAACGATATATATATATATATAACATGTTATTTACAAGCATATTACAGACTGCTCATGTCACCGGTGCTTTGCTGTATAATTGGCTGTATATTATGTCTATATTATTTTTAACTTGTATTCAAATGATTTTTCATTTTCTCTTCATCAGCAGAAAGCCCAGCAGAGGAAAACAAACTTTTCCAGGTACCTTCCAGTTCAGGCTCATCGTTCGTTTGAAAGGTAACAAAAAACTCCAGCAGCTAAATAGGAAAACGAGTCAAAGGAATATCAGATAACCAGTGGAGATTTGTTGTGTGTTTGTGCTCTTAGTCAGCTACAGGTGTTGTCAGGACCAGAGATCAGCTACAGTGATTTCCTCGATGCCATAGATCGGCGTGAGGACACTTTCTATGTTGTTTCATTTCGACGGGTAAGAGTCAGCTGATGTGTATGTTTCAAACACTGTCTGGCACAGTGCTGTGCTATAAACTAGTGTTGTAGACCACTTTTTAAAGGTCTTGGTCTCGTCTCGGACGAAGAGGACTCGGGATTTCATTTCAAGACCGGTCAAGACCAAAACTGAGGGCATATCACGAAATTATTTGTTAACATCATTACTGTGATTAGACATTAAACTTCCGACCAATGTGTCTAATTTTAAATGTTTTTAGTTTTTACTCCCCGTGCCGCTCCGCCAACCCCCACATCGCATCACACACACTCACACTCCACACGTGAATGCGGGAGACAGGAGAGCAAGCTGTGCCGTCACCGTGACCGTGGCTGTCGGAGAGATGTCAGCCAAATCTTCTGTTATACAATTTTTGTAATTTTATGGCTGAAACACCTGCATTGTGTTAGGTGGATGGCAAACCATGGAAAACGAGTTCTGAATAAATGGTTAAGTTAATTTCAGCTCTTAAGTGTTTGTTTGCATTTATTTGCTTATAGAAGAAAAAGAGAAATTCCCATATATCTGAAATGCCTTTTGATTATTTTATCAAAACTTCTCTCTTACACACCCACACACACGAGAGAAGTGCCAATCGTATGCATATTCCACATTTTATCATAAGTGTGTCATGCAGTGTGGGGACTTGCACTGGTCTTGGTCTTGGTCTTGACTTGGTCTCGACCCTTTAAAGTCTTGGTCTTGACTTGGTCTCGACCCTTCAAAGTCTTGGTCTTGTCTTGGTCTCGGTTTAGGTGGTCTTGACTACAACACTACTATAAACATTAAATGTTGTGAAGATTGATCTGAAAACGAGTTCCTACTAACAAGTCATGGAATTAACTTGTATACTTTTGCAAGTATATTAAAAGCATATAAACTATAGACTTGTTTATCTGTCTTTATCTTCTGTAGGATCATCTGCTGCTGCCGCCATCAGCCACAATAAAACAACTAGACCCAAGATGTCTCTGGTCATGCCTGCCATGGCCATCAACGGTAAATGCTGTGACAATCTTCACATGTAAAATTAAGGTTTTCTAGCACGAATGAAAATTGTCATCTATCGTGACAAATTAAGTGGTTTATTTTTAAGCAGTGCGATCTTGTTTTGTCTTTTGTTAAATGCCGTGTTTGATTATTAAACGATTGTGCTTTGTGTTTGTAGATTCAGTGTATAACTCATCTCAGGGCGGCTATGAGATGATGATGCAGGTGGATTGTGAAGTCATGGACACCAGGATTATCCCAATCAAGTCCTCTGTAGTCCCGCCCTCTCTCAGAGACCCTCACCCATCCCCACCCCCTCACCATCACCACAGCAACAACACCTCCCTCCGCAGCAGAAACCACCATTCCCATGGTAATGGGGCGTCATCGAGGCGGAGAGGAATGGGTTATTTTATCAGTCAGGGCGGATCTGTTTGAGAGGATAAACTAATGGAGAAAAAAGTTAAGAAAATCTGGGAATTTTTTTTTTATTTAAAAAAAATTAAATGTGTACAGGTCTGCAGGTCTAAATTTTTTTTGACAATTTAGTAGTTTTGAAAAAAATGATAAGTGTACATGAAATCTGATCACAACCAAGCATAGGATGCACATGGAAAAAGTTGGAAAGTTTTATTATTTTAGTTTATACAAAATAAAAAAAACTTTTTTTCAAAAAACAATCCATTGCACTTAAGTGGCTAACACAGCATTTTCAACAGGTGAGATTCATATTAAAGTTTAGGCCCAGACACCATTTCTCTCACCTTTTAGTAGTGTTAGTCCAAAGTAATTTCCCGTATGCAATTTAACATCTACTGTCCTTTTTTATACATTGTATTTTGTTTATTTTTACAGATTTTTATCAAGATTATTTAAAGAAAAGGTTAAGCTAGATGTGTTTGATATTCATTTGAATATAAAAAAATAATTTTGTGTCCGCTCTTGCCCATCACAGGCAATCATTTATACAAATGTATATACTGTACTCGTTTTTCTTTTTTTCCCATTTTCTAATTATAAATAAATTATAGATAATACATACAAGAGAATTCAGACCGAATCTGAATCTTATGATGCAGATTCTCTCCTCTGTTCTTGGAGTTATGTTATTTAGACACTGAAATGGATGGCAGAGTTTCATGGGAATATGTCACATAAAGGTTTAATTTTCAGCGCCAGATTTGCATTGTGAATGACAGAGTTTGTCATTACGCATATTGTCATGGTAACTGACAGATTTTAAGAAAAATCTGTCTTTTTGCATGTTGTGGGTTTTGTAGGATTTAATGTTTTGTCATGAATGATGTTGTTACCTGACACAAACCACTATGATTTAATTTTGTAATCTTTTTTCCAGTGGTCTCAGAGGGTAATGATTACTTGTATAGCTAATGGTTTGAGCTGTATAAGTAATGTGAAAAAATAAAATGATGTAAAATGTCAGAAATCACTGATAATGTTTACCATGAATGATCCATTGAAGGGAATTTTACTGGCAATGTGGATATGTACCAATCAAAAACTGTGTTTAGACCGAGTTTGAAATTTGTCAACAACGTTGTTGTCATCCAAATAATACACTGTATTGCTCTTGCCACAAACTATCCTATTTAGCTGCTTTGTTTTCATAGACAAATGGGAATAAGACCTGTGGTTTGATGTAAATTTAGCAATTCTGAGACTGTTATGTGAAGTCATGCTAGGCGGTTTCTCTTTTTTCTCTTTTAAAGATTACACATGAAATAATAATGGCATATTTATCTGAATCATTTCCAGGATGATTGCATGCTTCTGTTAGCTGTGATGGAGCAATGGTGTATGTAAATTTAAACCTGCTTTTTTACTTTTTTATTTAAATGAGCTCTACTAATGAAAACATGTTCATTTTCTCTTCCTGACCGTGTAAAATATTTGTCTTGATTTGTAGAGGAGAAAATAAATTTGTTAAACATTAAATCAACCTTGTATTTTATAAATGCAAGTTGTAGCTATACAGCTATATTTGCATCCATTGGAGAGTTGGTATACCATTTTTAAAGAAAACAAGAGTGAGCAGGCAAAACTCATTTCTTTTATTTCTTATGTGATTCATATTTATAACTAAGGTTATAATAGAAAGGCAGGGTCATAAAGCAAAACATGACAACAAAAAATTAGATGACCCCTGTTAAAAAGTATGCCAACCCTTAGATCTTCATACTGAGTTTTTGGTTTTCTTGCATAAACATGCTTGAGATCTCCCCAGAGTGGCTTAATGATATTAAGGTCAGCAGTCTGTGTTGGCCATTCCAGAACCATCACCGATATCTGCTGTACTTCTTAATTTTCCACTTCTTAACCTGTTAACTGCCACTGTTCCACAAGTGGAACAGTAAGTTTATTTCACTATTAACCTTAATATTTCATAGGTGAATTGATGGAGGGGTCTATGACTTAAGAATAAATATTTGACAATTGTTCAAATAAACAATTTTTTTTATTTATGTTAGTTATACATTTATTAATGATAATAAAAAATAATAATAATGATGATAATAATAATAAGTGATGGAAATTTCTACAGCTCACTAGATGACACTTTTTTTCAGCTTTTCTGAGCTGGCAAACATGCCACAAGTCTAACTAAATGCAAAATATGCTAAAGATTTAAATATTAAAATACAATTTAAATATTTAAACTAGATAGAAAAGTTTGAGTACAAACTTTATGTTGGCTTGAGAAAGCATAGTATGAAAGTTTGAGTTTAAAAAAGCTAATTAAAGTTTAATGATATTAGACTGTAGTACTTTAAAAACTTTAAAGTTTGAAGGTTTTATGCCCAAAAGCTAATATTTTTTAACATTATTTAGTATGATCTCAACATGTTTAGCATGATTTAGCATGAATCTACCATGTTTAATCATAAGGCTAGCATGTTTAAACATTATGTTAGCACATTTTAGCATGATGTTAACATGTTTTAGCATGATGATAACATAATTTAACATTAAGCTAACGTGATTTAGCCTGATTATAGCATTTTGTACTGTGAAGCTAACACGTTTTAACATGTTGATAGCACATTTTTGTGTGATGCTAGCACGTTTTAGCATGATGTTAGCATGTGTTAGCATGAAGTAAGCATGCATGATTAGCATGATTTAGAATGAAGCTAACATGTTTTAGCACAAAGCTAGCATGTTTTAACATGATGCTATGTCACTGTTATGCAAAGATATGCATTAAGGCCTTTCATAATAGTAGTCTATGGGATCGGTTGCTAGGGCTTCACAAAGATCCTGTGAGAGAGAATGAGCCCACCCCACTGTCTCTATGATACTGTTACACAAAGATAATCCACCTGGGCCTTGGCAGTCTATGGCAGTCTACTTACACCCCTTTGTGAGGTATGTCCTTACAGAGTCCGCCAGCCTAAACAAATGTGGTAACCCACGTTTCTATGAAATCCTCACTCAGTGCTATGACCCGTTAATATTTGTCTCCATGTTAAGTCTAAGGGGGTTTTCGGGGGGGTTTTCACCCACCCCATGATCAGCTTACATAATAAAATAATGATCAGTAGTTTTCTTTAAATCAATGCAAGGAGAGATTTGTCTTCTTCACGAATACTAACAGAGATTATTAACTAGATTATTCCATTTAAGTGAAGTTTCAAAAGAAACAGTTGAGCGAATTGACGATTTATAACTTATGTTGTGTAAGTCTTTCCACTAAGTGGTTTGGGGGAGTGGTTAGTGTGCTCCACTGGTATGCTGTTACCTTGGGTTCGAATCCTGGTTAACGCTGTCATCTTGACAAAATTATAAAAAACAATTAAAATGTGTGTTCTGTTCTTGTGTTGAAACATCAGTCTGACGTCTGAATGAACTCTTTGTGAATAAGTGTTATTTTGGTAATGAAAAATATACAATAAAGTACATCAAGCCACTTTTTTTACATATAAAGATTTTTATTTAAAAATATTAAATGTTGTAATGTTGATGGACTTAGCCTACTTTTTTTACCTAGAATTTCTCCAGCCTTTGAAAAAATCCTCTCACAAGGGACACTTGTCGCTGGCATGCACAGATACTTTTTAGCTAGAATGTACAGATTAGGAAAAATGACTGCTCTCTTTGGTGTTTCAAAAGAGTCCCTTTTAATATATTATGCACATCTGACAGACACGTGGCATGGAATCTTAACTAATGAAAATGAGGTTCAGTCAAAGGGTAACTGAATAAACTCAAGTTTGTGAGGTGTTATTTTTAAATATACTCAGTGAAGCTATTTTTAACATGATTGTTAATTGAGATTGGGATGTTAAATTGTAGGATTTAGGTTGACATAGGCCTAAGTCTATTTAAAAATATGGATTTTCTAAACAGCGTCTCAACACTTTGTGATCTGAATTAGATTGCATACAATGCATAGATGGCCCAGCAGTGTCAATAGCAGGCCTAGGTACAGGTACATGTTACCATCCTCTGCACCCCCCAAAAGGGCAGGATGAGTGCTCCTCAAATGGCGCATAATGGATGATGTATTATTACAGTAGGCTAGCTGCCTACACAATACATACATCTCACTTTATTTTGTGTTTCCAAATGGAAATGCTCCCACACCACAGATGGACGCCATCTCTTGCGTGGAGCTTCCATTATTATGTAATCTATCAATATGAAATAATCTATGTATCAACTAGTCTATGATATCCTATCTCTAACTTGCTGTGCACTATCTCAAACTTATTTGAATGTATATGTATGCCTATGAATGTATCAGTATATTTATCCTAATTATCTGTCAATGTCTATAGCCTATCTATCAATATCTTAATAATAACTTTTAATGTAGCCTAAATATAATTAACCAAATTACACTATAAATATCACTATATCTCAAAATCTCTCTCCTCTCACAAAAACCCACGAAGTGAAGATGCGTTAACTCCACTTTTATACTTTGTGGGAGTTATGTTGAGACAGATGTGCAATTGTGTGATTTGTTACCGACCCTGTCAATCAAACGCAGAATCGGCAGGTATGCCACGTCTTGAAACAATTGTGACACGCCCTGATGCTACGATCGCCTTAGTCACGTGACATGGGTGTTTCGAATCACGCTTTGGAGCAGTGTTTTGAAACATCTGCCCTTCGGGATCTCGACACCGTGTCGAAACGTCAGTTTCGCATCAGCCATCCCTACTTTTTAGCTAATGAAATGCAAAAGCTGTTCTGACTTTGTAAACAGGTTTCAATATGCAAATAAGCTACAGAAAAGCCTGTGGGGATATACTTTAAAGAATAATGAAGTTTTCTAAGTATACTTGGCTTGAAGTTGTGTGTTACACTTTGGTCTGAGTAGCCTATTAAATGCTTTTTCACATGGTTTTACATGACATTTGTGTTAAGTCTTAAGTTTTACACTATTGCATAATGTACATTGAAACATACTTTGAATCTACTGAATCTTTGGTTACTGTTCACCCTTACAACCATTGACATTACTGTTGCGTTACTGTTTTTTTGTATTGTTTGGTTTGTTTGATTTAACGCATCATTGCCCATATAGCGTTACGACTCTCTGTACACTGTTTTGGATTGTTTTCCGAGTTCAATGTATTAAAACTTATTGTACATGCATCGTAAAATTGCCTCCATGGCCAGTCAGTCACACAAGTTTAAAAAACTGTATAAAACCAACTGAACTAGTGGATTACTGTGTATATACTTCAAAATGATCTAGGAAAAAAAAGTGCTACAAAGTTTCAGCGTACAAGCAATCAATACAAATACAAATACAATACAAATAATCAACCAAATAGTTAATTGTACACTTACTGTAAATGTCACTACGTAGCAAGCCTAACCCTAACTAAGCATTTATGACAGAATAAGGACAGCAACTTTATCTGGTGTTCAAGTTGTATTCACAGATGTGTGCTTTCTTCACAGATTTTCATTTGTTGATCTGGATAAAAACATACACTTTTACTTTAAATGTAAATGTCATTTATACCTTCCGCTTCCATTGGCCACGGGAACAAACCACAGGAACAAACGCTTCAGTTGAAACGCGGCCAAAGATGTCTCCGTCTCTGCTGACCAATTTAAAAGCTTGATTGGAGGTTTTGTCTAATCTTTCTGATAATAAACCTAAAAATTAAAAACTAATTTATTGACGCAACAAATTCATCATTTTGAGTCACGTGACTTCTCCTGATCATCTGTCACATTTAATGACCATCGGCGGAGCAAAATAATAGCAATGAATACACAACAAGAACAGAGACAGCTAAGAACAACACTGATCACTGGATTTGATCCTAGAAAACAAGTTAGCACAAACTTTACCTATTTTAACATCCACAGACATTTATATGTATTTAATGTACAGTCATTTCAGCTCAGTCCAAAGATCATCTCTGCCAAATTACTGACGAATTGGACCAATTTTGAAGGAGTAGTGAAAAAATAGTGAATACTGTACTTTTCAAAATGGCTGCTACTGTAAGAGGTGCAGTCTTAATGTAAGACACTGAATGCGGTGTGCATGAATCAGATCAGTACAAAGTAGAATTTTTGTACATCAAAGAGTTCAAAAGTTATAACCGTTCGAAAATTAAATTTTTGGACTGCTGGTAGAGTCGGTCAGATCACTATTAGCCTATTTACATGACACTTTTTTTTCGATTTACACTATTGCATACATGAAAACATACATATTTTTAGTAGATCTCTACTGAATCTTCATCGTTATGACCATTGATTGCCTTCCCTTGTGTCTCGTTTGTTTGGTTAGTCAGATTTCACGTTAGCAGGTTATTACCTGTTTACCATTATGACTTTCTGTCTACTATTTTGGATCATTTTTTCTAGTTAATTTTATTAAACTTTCTTGCACATGAATTGTAAATCTGCCTCCATGTCCAGTCCATCACACAAATATACTTGCAGTATAATAAACTACTAAACTAGTATAGTTTGCTGCGAGTATACTTCAAAGTGTACTTTCATAAATTAACAAGATGTGCAAAGTATCAGTATACGTACAGGTTTACTTCTTAGCATGACTGGAACAAACCCAAATAATTGTTGTGTATAACTTTTACATTATGTATGTGTGACCTGTACGCTAATATCAGCTTGTCTTGTTTTCATGCCTCATCCTCTGGTTTCTTAGGACACCTGAGGATCGACCATGTCACCATTGAAACCTTGGCTACAAGAAACCTTGTCTGTGACTGTGGCCATGCAAGCAAAGAGGATGCTGAACTGCCTGCGCCATAACAAAGCAAGGTTTTTTACTAGTGTGTCTTTTTTTTTGCCATCGCCAATAGTCTATTTAGATGAAAGCTTTGGTTCAGCTGTGTAAAGCCACTGTTGTTACCAAAAATGCTGATAGTGGTGCTGAAGCACAGAAAGTCAACTGCAAATAAGCAATATGTCTAAGCAAAATGCATAGTCAGGACCCTTCGGCATCACATTTTAACCTGTTAACTGTCACTGTTCCTCAGAAGGAACACCTATGTTATTTCCCTATTTCATTTTAATCTAATCATGACAAACAAAAAAATTATGGAAAGGTATAAGACTCTAGATTAAATATTTCACAAATTTTCATAACAATAAACAAAAACATAATTAAAAAATATGTTACTGTAATTTATAAAAATACCTAAAATAAAAAATTTTTGAAGACTTAAAAATGTTTGAAAAAATATATAATATCTAAAAATGAAATAAATTTTAGTTCACATGCATTTTCATGTGTATTCTCAATTACTGCTGTGACAGTTATCAGGTTAAACTGTAAGATACAATAATGTAACAATGTTAATGCTCTATTTGTTTGATCCTGAAACACTTAATAATCATACTTTTTGAATGAATTGTGACAGAACTGCGTCCTGTGTTTTTAATAATGAAATAAACAAATGGTTAGGGTTTGGTTTTCATAAAGTGTCATAATGTGTAAGCATAACACATTAAAGAAAAATCATATAAATTAAAAACATATTATAGAGAAAAACAAAACTACGGAACTCTCTTATCTTTGAAATAAGAAATTCATTATTAGTGTTTTTAAATTCACTTAAAACTTGCTTTATGGGATAACTTTGTAATTGTGCCAATAAGTGTTTTATAGTATATTCTGTATTTTGTTCTGTAATATGTTTATTATATTATAATATTGTATATATATTTTTTTGCTAAAAGTGCTTGCTTTAGAAAATAAAATGTATTGTTATTATTATTATTATAAATAACTCTCAAAGCACTTGGAAGCCGTAGACATTCACATATCTGCTGTACTGCCTTTACACCTGCCAGCTGTAGTGCCCTTCTGCACCAGCAGAGGACACTCCTCACATCTCATCTTTATTGCATTTTCCACAAACCTCTGCCTGGACTCATCACTAATCACATCCACCTGAAGCTTGTTAATCTTTTAATCCCCTGTTTGGTTTACGCTCCATCTCTGAGTGCTGTCTGGTTTCCCTGGTTCCCTTTGTTACCTGTCTCCGTGTTTATTTTTAGATCACGAACCCGGTGTTTTGACCATCTTATCTGTTTTGTTTACCAATCTGGATTATCTCTAATAAAGTCTAACTGCATTTGGATCCTCAACCCTGTTGTGTGCACATGTCAGAGAACTTTGAAACAATTTCACATATCATTGCATTTTCTGTTAAAAAAACTGAGACTTGTGCACTGTGAACCCTCTTCTTCTCTGAGAACAGTGGGCGTCACTCATCATTATTTAAGAGCATGTGTAGCTACCATGGCAACAACGTTTTACAAAACTGAAACTGAACATGCTGTCCAAAGACCATTTGGGCTTTTAGTCAAGATGTTTTCATGAGGACTGTGGCAGCTGGCAGGTGCCCATTTTGGACTGGATAGGTTTGATTTCCCAGTGATGGAAAAAGGACAAACTAAGGAAAGAAGAGATGTGTGGGAGAAACCCTATAAAGTTTGTTATGCTCAGACATCATAAATGACAGTCTTGAGACATCCAGTGAAGGACACGGCAGTTGAAGAGCAGATTCATACGCCATACACAGACTTGTCTAGTAAAGGACAAATGGAAACAGATAATGAAATTGCAAAATGGAGCTTCATGTTCTTAGACAGTCTGATTTAAGACCACAAAGTGTTTTTGTAAAAATGAAAAATACTAAATGACAAATTAAATGGAAAATCCCTTTAGTAGCAAATGAAAACCAAAACAAGATTTGTTTTTAGAAGAAAACACAAGCTTACTGGCTTGGCTAGATCAGGTCTGCTTCTCTCTGACGTCTGCGCCGTTCATTAATGGGTCCATAACTCCTGAAAAGGGAAATGATCTTTCCTTACCTCCTATTTACATGAATCCGCTGTCCAGCACAGCTGTAATGCAGTAACAGTGGCTTCACGTCTCACCTATTTTGACCTCTAAGAAATAATCTTCAAAACCTGTAGAATAACGCAGCCCGGGCTCTACTGCCCACGACAAACAATGCCAACATACAAGTGGTGGAATCCAGACTCCATGTTTTAACACAAAGACAATGCAGAGCATATGGCACCAAGTGAAATCAAAGGCCATGTGCTCACCAGTGTGCAAAACTCAGTGCAGGACTTTAGATCATGACAACAAAGACAAAACCCAATTGGGGAACTGGGAGTTTAAATGTCATGCTCTGACAGAACATGAATGTAACAAAACACAAACAATTAGGATTTCTTTTTTATGGCAAGCAAAGGCAACACACTAACAGTGAAATCCATCCTCCATAATCCAACACAAGACAGTGCTGTTACAATCCTGTCACATGAGGCTAGACTGTTTGATGTCAGCGTCGTCACACCTGAATATTTCTTTTTATTTCACATCAGTTTCACAAAGAACAGAATGAGATTTGTAAACGGTGATGCCCTCATACGGAGGGTCACCCTGATCAAAATAAACTTTACCTGGAATGGATTAACCTGAGAGTTGGGTTTCAGGGCGGTGGGTCTTTATGCAGTGTCCAAAATAAAAGAGGTTCCCTCCAGGACCAGATGTTCTACAGCGATGTCTTTTACAGCTGTTATGAAATATGCATTGCTAATGTAACACAGACAGACACCCACATCAGAAAGAGCTCACAGGTTTATGTACACATGCTCAGACACAAACCAAACACACTCAAACGTCAACTCAAACACTGGCAAGCTGACTTGGTGTATATGTGATCAATGATTTTTAATATATACAAAAGTGATGATTTTAACCTGAAAATGTTTAGAACACCATTCATTCATAAAACACTCAAGAGATCAGATTTTCAGTAAACAATACTATTTTTTAAATGGTCAGTGGCAGAACTGACCCTATAGTTATTACTGGTATGATGCAAAACCACTCACACGGGTGACCTGTCACAACAGACTGGGCCAGCTGGACCAATCAGAAGGTTCCGGTGCTTCATAGACACTGAAAGAATCTGCGTGTTTGGCAGAGCTCAGGAGGTTGGCATTGCAGTAATGTAAAATATGTGAAAAATATTTTTTTAACTATTAAACATAAAAACTTATTCTAGTACACCATAGAAACAATGTAAAGACTTAAAAGGGCAAAATACCACCCCTTTAACCTGATAACTGTCACAGTAGAAATTGAGTATACACATTTTTTTAAAGTCTTTAATTTAAGTTTTCCTTTGTTTTATAAACTTTTATAAATTATAAATTACAAAAGCATTAAAAATTTTTCTATTTTTTTTCCGTTTATGTTTATTGTTATGAAAATGTGTCAAATATTTTATCTCGAGTCTTGGACCTTTCCATCAGTTTGTCATGATTAGATTGAAATTCAACTGTGAAAAATATCCTCCAATGCAGATATTTTTATAAATACTGAGTTTAATTATCTTGGTTTTACGCTGAATCCAAATGTTAGTTTTAAAAAACATGTAAAGAAAATGGTGAGGATTATAAAATACAATTTGATCAATTTTAGACAAATCAGACAATGTCTTTCCACTGATGTAGCTAAAGATTCAAGCATGCAGTCATTCAGTCTTTTCTCATTTTTCATATTGTCCGACATGTTGGGGTCAAGCAGGAGAAACTGTTATTAAACCTTTAAAATCTCTTTATAAACTAAACACACTCTGAAAATTCTAGATAAAAAGCCTAACCAATATCATCATTGTGGGGTTTTGGAGAAATATAATTTCTTGAGGTTTGAGAATTTTAGATTTTTTTTACATTTGTGTCTGGCCTGGCCCCTTCTGTACTTTGTGACTCCTTTTCGTCACTCTGCCTTTGGACTATTGTCTTTCTCAGTAAAAGCTATTATTCATTGTAACACTCTACCAGATAACATAAGGATGTGCACATCTATCAATATTTTTAAACTAAAACTGAAATTTTATTTCAAATTAACTCAATTCTGTAAACACTGAAATGTTACTGTTTTAACTGGATGTTTTTTTTATAGTGTCTTCTTATGGCTCTGAGGGATGTGTTTTAGTATTAATATATTTGTAGGTGTTGGCCGTTTTATGTTTTTTTAATTATGAGTACCTGCCAAGGGACCGCGGATCAAAACTAGCTATCGGTTAAATTCGGTGCAATGCATGAAATGGAAACATTTATGTTAAAATTGTACATGATCCCTTTAAAAAAAAAATAAAATAAAATAAAATGAATAAATCTTACATATGCTATCAACTTTTTCTCAATTAATTTCTCAAACAGCTTTTATATTTCTTTATATCGCTGATGTTTCTATATCTGTGGAGATCTATCACTCCCACTGACAGCATTGCTCAGATTCTTCTTCCTCTGTGCTGTTTTTCTGAATGACCAGCTTTGACATATTTTCTCAAACACAGTGGCAGCCTTTAACTGTCTAAAGATTTTTCTGTGTTAATATGTGAGAGTTACAGACAATACAGACAATGCAATAAGTAATCGAATGCATTTAATAGAAATCACGCCTGACTATAAATCAGATTGAAATATCAGAGCAATTTCTTTCTGACATTGATATAATAAATGATCGGTAGTGTATTTGAGCTGACCCTTAAGACCTATATTACAGCTTATTCACCTATAATGTAAAGTAAACATGTGTGTCAGGACTCGGGTTTGATCTCTCCTCTTGATTTCTTTTGTTTTGTTTTGGCTGTCTTATCCCCTCCTGTTTTCTTTCATCTTATTACTCCTTTTCTTCTTATTCTCCTCTGTTCTCCTCCGTCGCTAGTGCACTTTGCTTTCCACTTGCCCATTATTAATTCTTGTTAGATTTGTTGTTTGCTAGTCCAGTTAAAGTCATTTGTTCACATTATTGTCCCTCTGCCCAGTTATTGTTGTGGTTGCCCAGTTATCTGCCTGATCTTTTTAGACTATTATTATGGTGTTTACCTCCTGTCCTCTATTTCCATGGATTTGTTTTGCCTCCGTCATCCTCCGCCTGTCTGAACTGATCTCTCGCCCTGCCCGGAGTTAACGCAGAACTCATCTTGTCTGTTTTTCTTTGTGATTTTTTCCCTTTGATATTATTTATTAAATTCTATTCACGCATCATTCTGCTCTTGGGTTTGGCATTCCAAAATGTGACATTATGAACCATTTATCCATGAGTTACAAATGTTAGTGAACTGTGAAACAGTACTTTAATGAACAGTGAACATCTGTAAACCATTTATTTATGAGTTGTAAACATTAGCAACTTGGGAAAGTGCAACTTAAAGTAAAGAGGAGAGCTAGTAAGTAAGTGATTCATTTATAAAATATCATGAATAAATAGGTTTGTCACCCTTATTGCATTTAGTGTTTTGAAGGATAAATGTATTTTATAAATCAATCAAAAAATCAATAATTTTATTAATTGCTGTGGATAAGCCTCATGACCTGAAGGCTTTTTCAGAGATCCGTAAGGGGCCGTTTACGTCACATCTAAAAACGTGTGGAAAGCACGTCCGTGTCTCTTTCTCAGGAGCTTGCACTCCTGTGTCGTCTGTCATTGCTATGCAACCATGAAAAGCGATGATCAGCTGTTACGGAAAGGTCGAAGCTGATTGGATAGTTCTTTTTACATGACCTGCGGTGAGGCATCCTGAAAAGTTCCTACGCAGTGTTCACTGCTCCCTACTTCCTGAGCACAGGATAACCATTGAAGTAGACTTCGCTGATAATATTCGCTTATTTGGAACGCCCTCGAAGCGCCATCAAAGAGGACTAAAACAGGGTCGCGCAGATTATTATACACATAAATAAATATTGTTATTGTATTTTAAAATGTAAAATATTTTATATAACCTCTATTATGAGCACGCTGGCCGCACGTCTAAATTTGAAATAACAAACTAGACCATGTAAAAGACACAACCATGTGAAAGGTCCCTAAGATATTCAATGTGGTTGGGAAAAGTAGCATGAGTCATAAGATAGTAAAATAATAAGAATAAAACTATTGAGACATTGAAGTGTGTCCTTCATTCATGAGAGAACATTCTCTCCTTCAAAGGTTGTTTTTTTCTTTTCTATCCAGCTCCCTGTCTTCCACCTTTTATTAGATAAGCACAGCCATATGGTTTGTAAAAAAACCAAAGAATAAAAATTCTCAGTTGTCTTGTAAAGTTAGACTCTCTTTTAATACTTTATCTTTGTACTGTCTGTTCTCTGTTTGTCAATCTATCATTGGGTCGTGCTCTCTGAAGAATAATAGCCATCAGTCTCAATTGTTTCTTGATGTTCTTCCAGTCTGTGCGTTCTGAAAATGGACAAAGCAGAAGTTTCTCTCAAAACCTCCATGTGCCATTTACTACAGCCAACGCAACGGGCAATTCTTGACAATATTTGAAATGAAGCCATTATGTGATTTCTCTGTAGATTTACTGAAAACAGTAGCAGTACTAGCCTGCTGAAAAGATTTAGACTGGCCAGTGTTGATCTAGCCAGTAGACTCGATTTGATTCGGTTTCATTTTCCTAGTGCTTTTCAAAATGGATATAGAAAAAGATAATATCAATATAATGAAAGGAAAAATAAAAAGTTTGCAATGAATTCAACTGTGACAAAGAGTGATACATTTATTCAAAGACTGCATCTGATATTGTTTGCTGTGGTACTGTAATGATGGTAAAAGGCAGAGACGCGGCAGATCCAAATGCAGTTCTTAAATGGTAGTAATCCAAAAACAGGGAAACAGGAAAAGTACATACAACAACCAACAACCCTGTAAGCCAGGTCTGTAAGCCAGGGCGGCACAGCCAGGGCTGGAGGCCAGAGCAGGGAGCCAAGGCGGAGCCGGCAAAACAGGAAGCCAGGACGGAGCCGGCAGACCACTGGAGCGACCGGGACGACCAGACTCTGGAACACCGGAGTTGGAACCACTGGGTCCGACCCAGGACCAATGGACTTGGGAGCACCGGACTTGGGCCTGGCGACCGGACATGGGACTATCAGACGAACTGGTCACCATAAGTTTATGCTGCACCAGCCTCCATGATGAACCCTGATCATTGGCCTGTGGAGCCTGACGCATGTTGCCTCTCCCAAAAAAAATGTATAGGGGTAACGTCCTCCTCTGCTGCCTCAACAGTAGAGGAGCAACCAGAGATCAGGAGGGCAAAATCCAAAATTTGTTACAGCGACCCTCGAGGACCATCATGGATAAACTGTTGTTTGAGTAGTTGATTTTATCGGTAAATGAAAAAGTCAAAAAGTCTACATTTTAGAACTCATTGCCGTGCACAAAGGCTGTTTTTAAAGGGGGGGGGGGCAATTCCAACTTTGCTATGACAGTCTGGCCCTTCTGAACTGGTGGTGAAAATATGACAAACAAGGTGCACCGTGTCTACACTGGACACGTATGGTGCAATGCGACTAAAACCAATAGAACCTGTTATAATACTGTGTCTATACTGCACAATGCTGTAATAAATAGATACAATCATGTACAATATGTGAAAAATTATGTACAATAAACCATGTTAACACATTGTATTACACCAAATACACTAAATAATGATTGTTTTAACACTGTCATATGACCTCTACAAAGTGCCATCTGTATATCCTAATCCATTAGATCCAGCTGCAAGAAAGCAATAATGTGGCTGTCAAGGTATAGACCTTTCCACATGGTCAATAAAAGACAAAAGCATGCTTACCGTTTTCAGTCCTTTATGACTTCCTTGCCACATGGCAGTCATTATGTAAGTCTACTTCACACTCCCTTCTGGTGTCTGTATTACACTGCCTCACCTGGCTGGTGAGCTGGACATTTCATGTATACAAAACATCAGTAATTTAACAATCTTATTTAGCTACAGTTCTATGCAGATAGTAGAAGCCCATTGAAAATAAGAAAATAAAATAATGCATCACACTAGCACTTCTAGCTCTTTCCCAGGTCCAAGTTGATCTGTCAAATTTTGTAGGGCCACTCTGTTTTTCCCATCCTAGACAGTCTGTACCACGTTTAGCGCGAGCTCTCTGCATTTTTTGTCCAGGCGCAGAGAGTTAAAAAACACTGCACTTTCAAGCGTTGTCAAGCACCCACAACTGCCGTTTTTAGAACAGCGCTAAATAAAAATTATTAATAAGTAAATAAAAATTAATTTGGCAGTAGTCTACCACTGCCTATACGGCCCACCAGATGGCGCTCCGAGGCCCACCAGAGGGCCGCGGCCTACCGGTTGAGAATCACTGAACTAGCACATATTGCCAATAAACACAACCAAAACCTACATTTTCTATGAATAATGTCTATTAATAAACTATTAATAATGTCAAAAATAAGAGTACATAAAGCCAAAAGATCATTTTTAACCCTTGGAATATACCAAGTATCTAGATTTAGAGTAAGTCTGACATTTAACCCTCATGTCCTAGTCCAAAGACCCCTTTAAAAGTGGATGCACTTCACCCACCGCCATCTTGGATTACCTTCACCTGTCACCGATCATCATTGTTCTCACCTGACTCTCATTACCCGGACACTTTATATGGACTCTGTTTTCATCATTCATTGTCAGTTCTTGTTTTGTATAGAGTGTTATCCTAGCTCATACTATGTTTTGTCTGACCCGTCTGTTAACCTGGTTTTTGTCTTGTTGGATGGTTTTTGACTTGTTGGATGGTTTTTGTCTTGTTGGATGGTTTTTGTCTTGTTGGATGGTTTTTGTCTTGTTGGATGGTTTTTGTCTTGTTGGATGGTTTTTGTACACTCACCTGTTGTCTGTTCCTGTTGGATGTTTGTTGTTCGCTGTTCCAGTCATCTGTCAAGTAAACCTTCATCATTTACACTACTCACCTGTCTGCCTCTCTCTATCACCTGGACACCTGTTACACATGTACACACCTTAATCACACTAATACCAATGTGTAGGACTTTTCACCCCATTTAACTGCTGCTACTGATACTACTGAAGTCCATGTAAACTTAGTCATTATTGAGATTATTGTTGCTGAGTGAAGGCAGGTGTGCGTAATAAAAAGTGAGGGGAGAGAAAGGCGTAACAGAAAAATGGGAAGCATCCTCAGAGACTCCTCAGAAACTTAACAAAAACAATTACACTGATGCTGGATTCACACTTGGGCACTGACACTCATGTGAAGTCCCATGTGAATCCACCGTGATGTCCCTCAGCACAAAATCATTATAGCATATATCACGCATCACATTTGGCCGACATTTTCTCCAAAGCATCTTAAAGTGCATTTTATCAGTATGTGTTCCCTGGGGATTTAACATGTAACTTTCTCTCAGGAAATTAAGCTACAGGAACACAAACATATTTCTGTAGCACAGAGGTTAGATCTGGCCCATGAAATTTACATTTCTGCAGTTTGGTTTAGGGATGGAGCTTGTGCACCAGAGATAAAAACTACTTTCACACTTTTGCATTGTTGCAAAGCAGCTTTACATACATACACTTGAAGTCATTAGTTTACACACACCTTGCAGAATTCGGAAAATGTTAAAAGTTTGGGGAAAAAAGAGGAATTTTGAAAATGAATGTTGCTATTTTATATTCAGTATTGCTCTGAACAAGTTATTTCACGTAAGAAATGTTTACAGAAAGTAAACAAAGAATAATATCTTAATTTCTAAAAGTCATAATGTTAACTAAACAATCAATGACTGTTTTTATGTTTTGTGATACTTGTTTAATTACAAAACAAAACATATTTTGTTCATCATTTTTTTAGTTATGCTAATTATCAGTGATGCTCCGGAAGTCCTGAACAGTCAGGTGTATGTAAACGTTTGGACCGGGTGACCAGTGTAAATATATATTATATATATAATATTATAAATATATAATATTTAAATATCTTATTGTTTTATTTAGTTATGTCTTTAAGAAGCTATAATAAAATGTTTCCCTAAAGATAACAACTTATATTAATTATTATTTTCAGAGCTTTACAACCACCTAACATTTAATGAAGCGTGTTGCATTTCTGAGCAGCACTTATTTTGGTTTCCAAATAAAAGGATGAAAAATCCATCGTGTAGATTGTTATACTGCTGCCAGGTAACTGAAGGAAAATGTAATTGCTGCTATTTTTGACAACAGCCAAGAGGTTTTGTGTGACCCACTGACTTAGAGAATCACTCTTGCCATTTAGTGGCAAAGAAGTAATTTTTAGTTGTGGAAATAAATGGAATAGCACTTCACTAAAGAAGTATAAACTTTCAAGCTGTGAGGGTCTCGACATGAAGGCCGTGTTAGAATCCAAACGCAAGAACTTTATTGATAACATCAAACAAATCTCAAGGCAGGGGCGTAGTCGTTAAGGCAGACGAGGTAAACAATAAAAGATAATCAATCCAACCAGAGCAAAAACAGTCATCCAAATGGGCAAGCACAGTGATCATAACAACCAGGCAAACAAACAAGCAATGAAAAACACTCAGTTTGTGACAGTTTGTGATGAGTGTTTGGCATGGTATGGTTTAAATGTGGTGGGTAACAGGAAGTTTAGGTGTGGCATTAATGTCAATGGTAAGAGTACAGGAGAGGCTCCCTCTAGTGGTGGGCTGACTGGATAAACATTACACAAGTTATTCATTTAGTTTGTGATTTATTTGTTTTTTTTACCTAAAATTATTCAATTATTACATCCATTTTAATGTAAAACAAGCATGTTCTTTTTACTTTCATGAAAACGTCCAGTAAATTGTCATGCTTTAAGTGGTCTTTGGTGACATTTCAAAGACATAAATAATCTCACAATATGTGAGAATTATGCATTTTTGCAAAACCTCCAAAAACCTCTAGCCCAGTTTTATATATTTTGTTTATTCTCATACTGAAAATCCAGTTCCTCTTTTCTGCATGATTTGCCCACCTGTCAATGGTGTCATTTCCATGTTATTCTCAGTTTCTCACTTTGCTATTGTTTTGAATGTTAAATTTGTATAATGAAAGTTAAATTTGTATTATTATTTTAAAACCCATTTGTTTTAATTTATAAATACTTGTTTCAAATTTTGCAAAGATGTCAAAATATGAACTGTGAAGAAGCAGTGTTTTGTATGGAAAGTGCAGTGTGTCTGTGTTTTTATGCGCGTTAATAAATAAATTGCTAATTTCTATAGGTTTCCACTTGTCAGCCACAACAGACGATTAAGTAGTTTTTTTTATTTTTAAGCACTTAAGACTCTTCAAATCAAGTCCAATTGTGTGTGTTTACGTTGCAAATGTAAAAGTAGTCACATCTTTGTCAGATTAAAGGCGGTCGCACACTGTGAGATTTTGGCCAATATTTGGCCGTCTCAGACAAATCTTGAAAATCCCAAACGATTTCTGAAATCCTAGGCCAAAATCTGTAACAGGTGCGCTGACAGCCGATTAATGATCATTACGATCAGATTTGTTCTGGCAGAGTCAGAAATTTCAAGACGCAGTCGTGCTCCTGTGTAAAACTCCAAACGATTCTTCCTGCATCTGTCTGTTTCTAAATTCTTTACTGTCCTGTTGTCTGACAGCTGAGATCCCACAGTGTGATCATTTTCATACAGTGTGATAAGCAAACATCTTAAAAGACTACTTAAAATTGCACAGTGTGCCCCGCCTGAAGGAAGACCTTTTTATTAAAAAAATGATTTGGCCACATTTTTGCCCAAGCAGAGGATTAGAGTTAAAATAAATTAAATGTCTAAAAGTGCAATATGGGATTCTAAAGTCTTTCTGAGATTAAATAATTGTTATGATATATAATTTGATATTCTGTAATGTTCATAGGGGTTTTGTAACAAAGTGAATAAAAAACAAAGTTGAAAAAAAAAGTAATTGTCATAAAGAAATACATCAATAGTTATAACACTTCGATTCAATTTCATTTGGAGAAAACACACTGATAATTATACCAACAGTAATGTGGGACTGAATGTCATTTTTAACAATGTAACATCACTGCTCAAATAAAAAATAAAAATGTAATCATCAAAGTTTAACCACTAATAAGGTAATTTAAATGAATTAGTAGTAAACTTTGTTTGTTATAATAATCTGTAGTATAATTCATAGATACAAGTGTTTTTAACCTCACCATAGTAAATATGACAGTATTCTTCAGCATTTACTACAGTTTACTCTAGTATACGTCAACAAAGTATAGTAATTGCTAAAATATAATACAGTCTACAACAATTTACTATAGACAATATTTAAGTACATGTTATACTACAATATTTTTATGTGGTGGCCTTTAGGACAGTAAAGAGGGAAAACAATAAAAGCCATGACTCACACACCATGCTACATCCAATTTGACAGCATGACAGATTATAATGGGTTTGATGTTCTTGTCCAATGTAGACAGCCTCAGCATCACTATAATGGGTTCTATCTGTTTTTTTTCTGTCACTCACATCCAGTGGAAAACCATTGGGTTGATGTGCTCCACCTCTAAACTCCTCATAAAAAACCCTGAAACCTGGAAGTTCAAGTTTACCAGCGATAATGCAGTACTGAGTTCCAAGTGAGAGAGAGACTGTTCTTACCCTGAACAGTCAAGAATATTTCAGTCAAATGAGATCAAACATATAAAAACTATATTAATACACTATCAATGAAAGTGAATTCCACCATGTGGGCAATCTGATGCGAGCCTATCAGAGAGCAGCCTCAGGTCACCTGCTCGCCAAAGGTTTGTGTACCTACAAAGACACTTACTTGGCCTTACATCTATTGCTATTTACACTTTACACAGTGCAAATAGCCTCTGCCATATAATTTACTTTATAATTTACTAGGTTATTTAACCTGTTAACTGTCAAATATTTCATAGTTTAATTCTAAACTCAAGACTCAAGAATAAATATTTTTATAACAATAAACGTAAAAAAATAAATAAAAAATAATGTTTCTACAAATACCTAAAATTAGAAAAGAAAAAAAAGTTTCTCAAATTAATCTTTAAATTTTGTAGTTCAGATGTAGTGCATTTTAATGTGTATACACAATATATGGAGTGACAGTCATCTGGTTAAATTGCCCTCTCTGGATAATTTGATTGTGTGATGCCATAGCATCCCTGATTGACCAGTCACCACTGGTAACTATATCGATTTAATCAAGAATTTAAAGTAAGTAGTTTATAAGGTAAATACAAATTTATTAACCTGTTAACTGTCACCGTTCCTCCCTATTAACTTTAGTTAAATTTTAATCTAATCTTGGCAAACTATAAACTGATGTAAAGGTGTAAGACTCGAGATGAAATAATTAAAAAAATTGGTAATGTTTCTGTAATTTATAAAAAATACCTAAAATTTAAAAATTTATTTTTTCAATTCAATGTCTGTGGTAACAGTTTAAATAAGGTTAAGCTAAAAAATTACTTGCATTACTTTGAAACAAGAAACTCAAATATTAATATTTACATTTGTAAATTGTTACTTCAGAAAAGTAATATAAGTAGGTAATCATGTTACTTGCAATTTGTTGCCCCCAAAACCAAAATATGATGTAACCAATAGTCTTTTAGCATTTTGCGATATGTATGTCCTGTCCCAACTTTCTGTTTCATCAAGAAAGAAATAAATGCAGGAGAAAAAAAATGCATTTCAATGGGGTCATATTACGGGGTCTTAAACTACACAAATTTTAAAGGGAACAAAGCGTGGATAACGATAAGGATTGGAGAAAATATAAGTTCAAAGACATGAAAGATTCAAGTTGGTCATTTATAATATCTAAAATATCAGATGTTTTCCATCGAAATGCACCACCCAACAGGGACCAGTAAAGCACACAGAATTACATCAGAGAGAAACTGAGGGGGAAGAGAGAGAGGAAAAATTCTTCAAGTATGAGCAAATTTTACTGCTCTCCTCCCCACTTCCTCTCTCTCCTTCATCCTCGTTCTTCTTCAGTCAATCAGGAGTTTTCCAAAGCAGTGGAGGAGCAGGCAACTGACTGACAGCATCAAGCATCACAGACTCTCCAGGTAAGATCTGTTATGATCAGATATCATACAAGATGCATTAATTATTAAATCACAAAGGAAAAAAACAACAGTATAATCATGTCCAATATTTATTTTGCATTTAGTTTTTCAAATTTTTTTAATGAAACAAACATTTGTTTACTCCAATCAATGTTAATAACAGATATACCATAGATCAGTTAGATCAGTTTGGTCAGCCATGTTGAATTGCTGTTGTCATGAATTAATACATTTAAAACGCAACATAAATGGGTGATCTAGAATTATCTGGAAGGTTCGAAGGATGTGGTTGGATATGGTTGGATATAACATTACACCCTAATTGCTTCCGGTGGTTTTTAAGTGAGGACAAAAGCTAAAATAAAAGTCAAATATCATAAATTAAACACTTTCTCTTTTTTTATCAACCTAATGTTGTATGGAGATCTGCATGCAATAAAAGCTGCAGTTTTGATCTTGTCAGATATGACAGTCATGTGACTCAGTCGGGCAGTTACACTTTTATTACTAGAATGTGCAACATATTATGCTTTCTGCTGGTTTCTGTCACAGTTTCCCAGAGTTTGGACTGGTTATTTATCTTATTTATCTTTAAAAATACAGGAAAAGTGTATACAACTTCAAGTTAAAAACTGTGAAATAATATGGTGGCATAACTTTTATGCATTACATAAATGCTTTAAATGTTTTACAGGTTTTAACCTTTAACCTAGGTTTAACCAAGTTTTGTATATATTACAATTCTAAAAGCTTTATTTAATCAATATACAAGATATTTAAGTTATAAATCTGCTTCGTACCTTAAAATAAAATACATTTAACCACCATAAAACAGGTGGTAAAATGAATTATTTTTTACCAATACAGAAGTGGTGTCATACACACAAACACAAAACACAGTGAGGGTAAAACATGTGACAATTAAAAAATGCTATAATGAACAATATAAAATCAAACATAAAACACCCTAATGTATGCAACCGATAACAAAAATAAGAATTATGAGAACAGTTTTTCACATACATTTTACTGTAATTTTAACATTATTTTACAGTAAAATGAAATGTAATGTTCTGTTAAATCTGTTACATTTATCTGTATTTGTCTTTACTGTAGCATTTTTACAATATTTTTCTGTAAAATTACAGACATTTTACAGTGCAGTTTAACTCAGAGAGGCAAATGTTAAGTAATTCATTTGTAGAGGAAACACATGAGATGGGGGTCATTTTCTCAAAACTTCAATGTGAAACTGCTCTTCGTGTAATCTCAGTTATGTTGATGAGTTTTTGATTAGGCTTAGATCATTTGTGGGTTTGTGTTTATTTTCAGCTGTAGTGATGATTATGAGTATATGTAAAGTTTATATGCATTCAAAAATATTTCAGTGTGTGTGCGGATCCTTAACCCTCCAATCTAATGAGACACGTGATTTACAAACTTCCTCCAGATTTAATACGTGTTTGCTCTCATGTGTTATATGACTTCATTTCCCATTACTTTTGTTAACTTGATTTCTTTTTACTAGTCTCTTGGTTTACGTCATTTACGTCATACTCCTACCAAAAAGTACTGTAGCTGTACAAAGTAACACTGATAATAACAGATGTGATCACAGTGGTACCTTGACAAAACGCGAATCAAAACTTTGTATGCAACATGTTACAAACATTGGCGAGGCCTTCTTTGTGGCACGGAGCACAGAAAATGTTGGAAACATTCTTTGAGAATCATGTTGACGGGATTACATCTTGCCAGATTTGTCAGCTGCACATTCATGCTTTGAATCTCCAGTTTTACCACATCCCAAACGTGTGCTGTTGGATTCAGATCCAGAGACTGAGAAGGACAAGAAAAACATTGCTTAGTGACGTGGTGCATTATCATGCTGAACGGACAGATAATAAAAGATGGGTAAATTGCGGTCATGGAGTGACACATGGTCAGCAAAAATATTTTTATTGATGTTAAAGAGCCGAGAAAGCATTCCCCACACTGTTACACCACAGTCACCAGCAAAACCAAAACAACAAATCACTAAAAACAAATCCAAAAACCAAAATAACAAATCCAAAATCAAAATGACAAATCTAAAAACACAATCCCCAATTTAAAAACAAAATAACAAACCATAAAACACAACAACAATTTCAGAAACAAAATAACAAGTTGGAAAACAAATCGCACAAACAGGAAAAGACACTTTGTTGGAATGGAATCGTTACTGCTGATTGGATGAAACTCGTGTCAATCAAGATTAAATAAAGTGTTTCTAGTGTTTGAGTTCCAAATACATTTCCTAATACTAGTTCCTACATTTTTTGCTAGGTACTTTTTAAAAAAAGAGGATCTAGCGACTAAAATGCTAAATCAGTTGCCAAAGTTTGCAATTAGTAGATTATTTATAAAGAAAATCAATTATTGAGCAACTGCATTAAAAAGTCAAGTGTTCAACAGTTTCATTACCTGATTTGCAAAGATTAGCTTATAATAATGATTTATAATTTGAGCTGTCGGGTTTGGTGGTATTTTACTGTACCTGATCCTGTAGATGTTACAGGTGTTATGCCACATGATTCATTAATGTTTGTCTTTATAATCTTACAGTCAAATGTTAAACCTTTTACCTCTACAAAAATGAATGTTATCAGCCACCATGTGACCAATCCTAATTATTTTTCAACCTCTTCCCTCCAACCACTTTTTATAGAGACCACTTTTCACCAGCCAATCAATTCGTGACAGTTTTTCTCATCAAATATTCTGTTTAACTACTGTGGTTCCAAAAGGTATTTAAACCCATACATAGTGACATAAATACGTGAAGTAGTTTTCCAAAAGAAACCTTTCCATTCTGGTAAAGCTGTTATGGATTTTATTTGCCATAAAGAGCAGAGTTTCAATACACAAAGGTGAAGTCATCCAAACGCTTTTTTACTTTTGTGTGTTCTCATCTAAGCATGATAGTTGTGCTTTCTCCATTCCCAAACACCTGATTTCTCTCTTACTCTCTAGCTACCTGTATAGTTGATCCACACTCCACCAAGTGTACAAACACTAGAACTGCACTCTTAAATGTGAATCGCTAAATGATACTATACAAGAACCACTGTTGGCTGTATGGTTTCATAAAGAACCTTTAACATTTGCAGAACCTTTATGTGTTCCACAAAATGTTTTTTTTCTGGAAATTTTAAGCCTTTGATTGAATGAAAAAAAAGGTTTTCCAAGGCTTTACTCAAAGTTTTGTAGCACCTTCATTTTTAGGAGTGTACAATACCATACAATATAATCGCTCTTACAACATGACACATATCCTAGCATTGGGTTGCATATTATTCACAAAAGATAACACAAACAAACTTCTAGCAAAATGTTTAAAATAGAAATTGTGTGTTAGGTTGTTAAATATAACTGTAAATGAATCATGTGAAGAAAAAAGTGTTGTGATGAGCTCAGAAAGGTTTTTTCACATTTGCTTTGATATTTGGTGTTTTAGATATTTAGTGAGACTGCTGTACATTAAATGGCAAATTCTGGGCTATTTCAAGATTATTTTGACGATTATAACGAGTCTTGTGGACTCGTTCAAATGATGAGTGTCCATAATGAAGTGATGTATTAATAAACTGACTGCATCTTTGTTTAAACAGGCTGGGTGGACACTTGAAGAAAAGAGGCAAACATTTCACATTACCTCAGCTTTAAAAAAACCTTCACAATCCATTGATTTCAAGGTGTTCTTCCCTGCAACATGGCATTTCTGTTGCCTTTCCTGTTGCTGGTTCTGCTACGTCCGGTCCTCTCGAGTCAAGACCTGCAGACAGAAACTCAACGCACCTCCAGGGCTGTCAAACCCCAACCGATCAAAGTTATTATTTCAGACACATGTGCACAAGACGGGACCAAAGGCAGAGAGATAGACCTGGATCCTGACTCTCCTCTGATGTTGACCCATCAGATCCGTCTGGTGCCGGGGTCAGGGCCGGCCTGCGGTCAGTGTGAAGTGGACTTTGCTGCATTGCATGAACGTATTGAAAGATTAGAAAAGGAGCTGTCTGATCTGAGGGGGAAATGTGGAGGTCCAGATGGATGCTGCACCTCACAGCAAAGCAAAGGTAAAAGGGAAATAATCCAGAGGTTTCCAACTTCATCAGTTCATTAGCAGATGAATACTATGACACTAGCTCACAAATTGATAAGGCCACGTTAATGGTATTTCTATTAGAATTGGTGGCTTAGCGCTACTGGATAAACTTGGATTCTAATTTTCATTTGTTTTTTGTAGTTTCTTCTGTACATTCATGTAAAAGCATACAATTTTGATTCTTTAAATATTCATTGTCTTGGCAGACATATTCATATACAAAAATGTATTGAAAAAATCATTCAAAAACTTATCATTTACCTCATTGCAAATACAGTAGGTATTATTTCAAATTGATTCATCTTGGGTTTTTTCCACCACAGACTTTTCTGATGGTATGTTTGTTGTTAAATAAAGAGAAATTGTGCTGATTTATGAGGCATACATTAGTTAATGACAAAAAGTTGATATTAAGAGTGGATCCACATTAATTACAAACAACACACGTGCATCCCCAAGACATTGCTCATTTACTATCAGCATAAAACGGTTAGATACAGTCCTTAAGCGGGTTACTCCATGCCTAATAACACCCTTCAGCCATGTCTTATTCACCATAAAGCACAGCTTCTCGTACCTTAATGCTTACACAGAGAAGTACGGTTAATAAATGTTGTTAGAAATAAAACAAAGTCACCTGGCAGTGATGTTTCCTCCACAACCAACTGCAAACCTTTTTTGCGACGAAGTAAAATAGTGTTTAATTTGTTAAACTTTACATTTTCTTTTTAAAAGCATTAAATGCCGTATGATGTGACATTGTGATTGTAACTCTGTAATGATTTAACAGGTGCAGTGTGTACTACAGTACGTCCAACGACGGACGAGTGTCCAGATGACTGCAATGACCAGGGCCGATGTGTTGATGGAAAATGTGTGTGTTTCCCAGGATTCAGTGGGCCTGACTGCAGCGGAGCTGAATGCCCTGATAACTGTAAGAACCGAGGCAAATGTGTGAACGGCGAGTGTGTTTGTGATCCAGGCTTTACCGGTCCAGACTGCTCCTCCAGCACGTGCCCTGATAACTGCAATAACAGAGGACGCTGCGTTAACGGCAGGTGTGTGTGTGACACAGGATTTACCGGTCCCCACTGTTCAGAGACCTCTTGTCCAGAGAACTGTAATGACAGGGGACGCTGTGTGAATGGACAGTGTGTCTGTAATCCTGGCTTCACAGGACCGGATTGCTCCACGAAAACATGCCCAGATTACTGCAACAACCGTGGACGGTGTGTAAATGGTAAATGCGTCTGTGAGAGCGGCTTTACGGGGCCTGACTGTTCATCTGCGTCTTGTCCTGAGAATTGCAGTAACCGGGGCAGATGTCTTGACGGTCGGTGCGTGTGTGAGACTGGTTTTACTGGACCGGACTGTTCGTCCAAGGCTTGTCCCAGTAACTGCAGTAACAAAGGCAGATGTGTTAATGGTAAGTGTGTCTGTGACACGGGCTTCTCTGGTCAGGACTGCTCGACCAAAGCCTGCCCCAACAACTGCAGTAACAGAGGACGCTGCGTGAAGGGCCGCTGTATCTGTCGGCGTGGATTTACGGGGCCTGACTGCAGTGAGTGTGAGTCTGGGCTCACAGGAGACAACTGTGACACTGGTGAGTTATACATATTATTCACTGTTTACTGCCATGAAATACCATCATATATGAATATGATCATTCTTTAGTACCATAGTATTACCATCTAATCATTACCATAGGACTGTGTTTAAAGTAATAACATCACAATAGGACTTTTGAATAAATGAAATTAACACAAAATGTTGTTTTAACCTGTTAACTGTCACCGGAGGAACACCTGTGTTATTTCCCTATTGACTTTTTTAACAATGAACATAATAACAAAAATAATGAATAAAACAAAATTTTTGTTTTACTGCAATTTATAAAAATACCTAAAATGACTTAAAAAATGTTTAAAAAAAATATCAAATATCTAAAAATGAAAACAATTCTAGTGCAGATTTTCATGTGTATACTCAATTTCATGGTAGTTATCAGGTTAAAAAATATGAGTTGTCTGTATCCCCCCTTAAAATTAAACATTTAATTATTTTTAAGTGGTCTTGACTTCAAGTGTCATAATTCTGACATATTTCCATTTAGAGAAAAGGTTTTGAAGGTGACCTATTATTCCCCTATTTAAAAAAAGTCTTCAGCTCCAAATTCACCACAGATCATTTATTATATCATGCTCTTAAATGTCAATTCTTCAGGTTTATTAGGTATGTGAGGTTTTTGGTATGTGTGTCTGACTGAGCTGCTGATCTCCATCCCCTACTGGAGAGAGCAAATGATACTATCTGGCCCAAACTTAGACTTCCACATCGATAATACACATCCCTCTACGTATTGACATCAGCATCGCACAGCACAACAACCTAAGCCCAACATTAGTCATCTCATCACCTTGACTTGAACTGCTTTTGCTGTCAGTGTCATAATACTAGCCACTAGCCAGACCAACAAACAAACACCGACCGGAAGGTAACTTCAGACCAGGCGCATGTCCGATGAAACCATCTACATCAGCATATAGCTGATAGAAAAGACTTGCAGAGACGGCTATCGAACCCGACACATGACAATTAACATGCTGTTCACAGTCTTGTAGTCTGTCATGGCAGCTGTCTGGGGTGGAAATGATCATAACAGTGTCTGTCATTGGCTGTGTGTGACGTAGGAAACATTGCTCAGCGCCATCGAAGCGTTTTGTTAGACTGTGGAGGTTTTATGAGGATTAATAGAAAACGAGTGGATGGATTTTTATCACAATAGAGTCGTTGTGTAGATACACTACTGACACACAATAATGTACAAACTTCATTTTCCATAATAGTTCTACTTTAATATATGTTGTCAAAACATAAAAAGGAATAAATTATAGATTCTCAAAAATATGTATTATATAGTCAAAAACTTCAGAAGTAAGTTTTTATGTTTTTTATGAAATTTTATGTTCCATATGAAGGCTTAAATAAGCTTCACCTACTGTATGTACTAACATATTACATTTTACCGTAAGTGTTGACTTTGTCTTTAACAGCATATTTTTAAAATAAATACAGCAGCAAGTCAGTAATAAAGTACAGCACACAGTTTCTGAATGAAGTAAAAATGTATGGCTTTGAATGGGAGATGTATAGTCTGCTAAACACACAAGGATCTTTCTCTATTTTCTTTACAGCACTGTCAGGCGTCGCACATCTCAGCACAAGGGATATTACTGAATCATCCGTCAGTTTGTTCTGGACTCAACCTGCAGTTCAGTACGACACCTACCACATCACCTTTACCAGCATGGTAATAAAACACACATCTGCATGCGCTGTGACACCTTTACACTATCACTCACCCAAAAATTTCACCCAAAATATCACCCCGTCATCATTTATTAACCCTCATGCCATTGCAACTCTGTATGACTTTTTCTTCTGTGGAACACAAAAGAATATATTTCGAGAAATGTCTTAATGGTTGTGTAAGTCAATGTAAGTCAATGTAAGTCAATGTGGGTCAGTGTTGTTTGGCTACCAACACTCATTAAAAGAACTTCTTTGTGTTCTGCAGAAGAAAGTCATACAGGTTTTTTTAATGCCACACCAGATCATTCAGGCTGAAGTCAACTTGTAGTCAAACATGACATTGTTTTGTACATATTTCATGAAGGCATGTTATTCAAAAGGAGGAAGAAACTTTGCAGTTATTTCTTAGAATGTTCAGTTTTTTACTGTTATTGTTATAACTGGCTCCAGGTCGAGGTGAGAAAGTTCACATTTGTCTCCCTTGTACTCTTCAGTTCACAAAAGTTCAAGAGAATCTGCATATTTAATATACAGGTCAAATCTGTGACTAAATATAGGGTCATGACCTCTACGGTTAAATTAACCTAAAAGAGGGTCATGACTTTAACACTGTATTAATGCTACAAGAACAGATTAACCGTGGTTTTACAGTCAGCTTTGTACAAAGGCTGATGGAATAATAGCTGTAGATTTTCACCAAAAAAAACATGAGATCATTTCCATGCTGTCAGTCCCTTGTAATGACTTAGTAATGACTTACAATCAGGATTGTTTTTACCCGCTCTGATGATAGCAGATACAGCAGTAAAGAAATCCATTTGGCAGCCCAAAATTGAATTAATATCTGGTCCAACTTTATATTAGGTGTACTTGGGTTTCTAGGTAATTACACAGATACACTTTAAATATAATTACAATTTAATACATTTAAAACATATTTACACTATAATTACACTGTATCAATTTTATCTTTTGAAAGTAGATAGTAATGAAACCTAACTCAAAGTGGTTCACAATGTCTGTCTACCAAACAAGGATTAAAGTGGGAAAAAGTAGATGTTTCCATATAGAACCCTTAACATCCACAAAACCTTTCTCTTTCACAAAAGGTTCTTCATAGTGGAAAAACTACTTTAGACTATAAAGAAGAAATTTTAAAGAGAAAATTTAACTTTATGGAAACTTCTCAGGGTCTCAGGGTAAGACCTCGATTAGCTGCATTATCGAGCGTTTTGTGATAGTTTTTCTGAATAGCTTCAAGTGTATGAAGTCTGTTTTTGATTCAAGTTTCAGGAATACAATTTCGTCTTGTTTGCCGATAAGTTTGATTTCGCTGATCATGTACCTCGAACACATTTACCTCCCTCATGATTTGGATTCGTTTGCCTTATGATTTATAACATTTCTCTTTTGTACATGGATCCTGCTCGGCCTACTTCCTGCTCGGAGTTTCTTCTCCCGTCTCATGTTGTTGGCTCTGATAGGTGGTGTGTCCTTTATTGTTTATACTGTAATCAAGGTGATGCAACATAAGTGACATATTAGTTTAACTATTTTTGTCAATACAGTATGTTCCTGTTCTTTGAAGTATGACTTCAGATTATATCCGAGAACACCAGATTAGTCTCTATTGTTCTTGGGACACAGTTGAAGTTTCCCATTATCATTGCATACTTTTTTAATCTTTTGTTGGTTAGTGCAGACTACAATCACGTCATTCTCACGCCCAATTTGTCACATACTAAAGGCTAGTCAGGACCCCCTTGGGGCCATTTTTTTGAGCATTTTTGACATGCAGGGAACTCCATTGCTCCACACTACGCACATGGGAATTTTATCAACATTATGAAATTATACATTTGGGTTTTTTTTGCAATTATAACATATGTGTAACTTACGATTTTACCTCTTGTTGAAAGAAGGCCTTATTTTGACGTTTGACTGCAGCGAGCTGCAGCTTGTAATATTTGAAGTGAGTCGTAATGTTTAAACAGTGGGTTTAGTTTTCGTGAACAACTTTTACTATAAGTGAGTTCATGTTGCTGGTTGTTTGGTGTCCTCGACTGATAAATGAAAAGTCGTTGTTCAGGTGCTGTTTTAGCTCAATGTGACGGCCTGTTTCTGGGAATAATTGTCTGTTAAGGAACATATGTGCTCAATATGCTGTGGGGTGGGGGTGGGTGACATAGGAGCTGTCAATGAGAGTCTGTATTAGACTCATCAGAGGCTTTGGGAATGAACTAGGATGTTGCTGGAATATGTCAACATGCTGAAACACTTATTTTTTGCATGCAACACTATTTGAAGCACAACAATCTAATCCTCAGCATTCTGGCTAAAGCACTTCCTACAAAGCTTAAAAGCCCACAGTGTAGTAAAACAATGTGCATTTCTCACAAGGAGACATTGATGGGGACATTGATAGAATGGGTTCTTGTTTAGCTGCTAATAAATAATATATAAATAATGTAATATTATATTATTATCATTTTGATCAGAAAAGGCATTTCCACAGTGGCTTCAGACATTTGGAACACATTGTGCATATGCCTGTCTATATATCTCTTTATATGGTAGTAACTTTGTTTTGGAACTTTGGTTCCCACAACAGAACAGTAGGACACCAATAAACATGTATGACGAAATCAGCAACAAAACCTCCAAAAGACCTTTTGTTCGTTTGTTATTTAAACAATGTTGAAAACAACATTTCTTTTCCTCTGCTTCACTCAAAATTTATAACAATATGTGGACATGAGACCAAAACAAATCTATAGAATGAACCAAGATTTCAATACCATACGGATGTGTCAGTGTTTGACAAAGCAACTTCCGACAATTGAAATAAAGAAACAGAGGCCCATAGACAATGAAATGGGCAGAAAAGGCACATTTTTCCACAGAAAGCATGAATGGGTGGGAGCAGGAAAGATGGAGAGAGCAGAAAGAATAGATGATAGAGGTCATTACAGAGGAAGATTTGATGATGAACATGAGAAATTGCAGTGAGATAAAGTAAGAGAGGGAGGAGAAAACAGCACCAGAGAAAGTGAGCCCTAAAGAGACAGATGCTTGTTACTATGGAAGGTGTAAACAGGGTGGAAAACATCCCAGCAGCCAAAGAGATGACATCACAGAGCAGCTGCTGTGACACTCGCTGGACAGAGGAGGAGGAGGAGAAGGACAATGGGAATAATAGAAAGAAGGATGGATGGACAGTTGCTTCATCTTTTAAAATAAATAACAAGTAGAAATAGAAAATAAAAAATAGACAGAAAAAAGAGTGAGGAGTTGAGCCGCTGTAGACGCACTGGCACTCAGCTTGGCACAATTAAATTTATTATGAGAAACGTTTTCAAACTGAAGTAAAAGTTGGAATTTACATCTATCAACATTCTTTCCAAAGCTTTTCAGAATATGAGATGATGAATAGTACTGCAGTTTTAATTCATCACCTGAGTTATATATCTACCTGCTTTGTTTGCTTGTATTTTGTAAAGCCCTTATTTTGTAGTTCACTTTCTGTTGGTGTTCCTTAAACTAGCTAAGTTTTGCTGATGAACACTGGTCCATTAGCAATACTCTGCAAACAACAGCTTAACACAATAATGAGTCTGTTGAAAACCATTGCTATATGTTTTATTAGAATGTAGCACTCTGAGAATTAAATCATAACCCATAACTAGCTCCATGTTTAACTAGTTAAACCACTTAATTTGACATCTGTGCAGATAAGCAACCAGCCAGACCTTAAAAATAAGCTAGGTAGAATACCATAGAAAGATCAGTGGCAGAACTGAGCACTTAGTAACCAGCTAAAACACTCTAGCAACCAGCTTGGACTAGAACACCCTAGTTACCTACCTAACAACCTGGACAGGAGTACATGGTAACAAACAATAACTTGAGTAAGAAGGCTTAAAGGGCATGATGGACCCAAACAGCGGAGACAACATGCTAACATCATGCTTAATCATGTTAAAACATATTAGCATGTTTTACAACATTTTACTCATGGTAGAATCAGAACTGGTCACCACTTCAGGACCTAGTTCTGCTAAACAGGTGTTCTTTATGATGTTTTCCTTTTATTAAGATCATGGCAGAATGTTACATTTATGGACAGGAGTACATGGTGAGCATAACTGGAGAGAAGGACAGTGATCTCTGGCCTAAAAGACAGAACTGTGGATGCTCTTTCTTTGTGGATTTCCTTTTATTAATGAGTTCATTTATCAATTCCCATACAGTGATCTCTGGCCCCAAAGACTTGCAGGTTGTGAAGACAGCCACCACATCAATCGTTGTGAAATGGAAAAAACCACAGGGAGAGATTGACAGGTACGTCCTCTCCATTACACCCAATCAAACATCCGACAGACCAGCGATCCCCAGAGACTACCTGTCGCCAGAGAGAGACTCAACCCAAATAAGTGGCTTGGAACCAGGCTGCTTATATGACATCTCATTAGTGGCGGAAAAAGATAGCATCCGGAGCCTTCCAACAAGTGTCCAGGCGACTCCTGGTGAGTTTCAGGAAGATTAACTATAGCTTGTAAATATTCTTATTTAACTGCTTTTCTAAACATGTGAACGCTTTTACATTTGACTTTTTTAAACAGCTCCCAAGATGATGTGGAACATGGCGCTGTTAAACTAATTAATATGGTTTATTTAATAGGGTTTACTGTGACATATCATCAGAAAATCTACAAAGACCAAAACCTACCATAAAACTTGCCATAGCGTAGAGATCATTTCAAAATATCAACTTTGAACTCAATAACAACTCAAATAAGTTATAAACAGAACTCTAACTCCGTTTTGCTTCTGTCTGTTTCTTAATTGCACACACCGCACCTCCATAGCAGGGAAAAGTGTTTTAGATTAATATATTTCAAATCATTAATGGTTTTGTGTTACCTCCTAAAAACCCTAGACGCCAAATAATTAGGGAGACGTAACAAGCACTATCAAAACATCTGCAATATATACTATGTGATACTTTAGCAACCCTGAGTATTAGTGACTGAGACAGTAGATGACACCATACCATTTCTAATACTATTGTTCTAAGATCTTATTGTTGCTGAAATTCCTGATGATGGCAGTTCACAAAATGTATTGTGAGCACATAGTCATTATGGAAATATCATCATAGCCGTCAGACAATCTGAACATAGGTGAAGCCAGTTGTGACTATAAATAGTCCAGTCCAAGAGTTTTGTTAAAAAGAGAAGCAGATGCAGGGTTGGATATTAATTTAATTTCCTTTTCTCTACTGTTTATTTGTGAAGAATCTTTTTTTTCTTGCAATACAGTGACTCCAACTAACCAGCGAATCCAGATTTTCAGTTCCTTTTTTTCTAAAGCTTACCTTTCTTCTTTTTTTACAGAAAATGTTAAGTTCTGCAGAATTAAAGTTGACCAAAACATACTTTGAGTTACTTTGCAAGTCAAGGTCAAGTGGACAAGGACCATCACTGTCCCAAAACTGTTTGGATAACTGACTTAATCTTTGCATTAACATTAACTCTTATTAACAGGTTTTAACAGTTTTTTTACTTTGTCATACAATTCTAAACTCCCTTCATGCCTTTAGGCCGCATCTTAAAGCCAACAGACAGGATGACTATGGGAACTGTGACCATGCAGGTAGATGTGGATGCTGGCAATGACAAGGAAAGAACACCAAGGTTAACAAACACAACATTGTTTCTGGGGAAACAAGGAGTAAGCAAAAAGGATCAGGCAATACATGGAAGAGCTGAAGATTCAGAAAGCACAGGTAACATGACTGAACTCAAGTCAGGGATTCTGCCTGGGCCTAGACAAAAAAGACCACTACCCTTGGGGAAATATAGGACATTACCCAAACCTGGTACACGCCCTGACATCATAAGAACACCTCATAGCCCAGAAATAAAACACGTAAATTCTACCAGGATAGGGCTGGGACAGAGACGATTGGTGCCTTCTTTAAACAAGTCAGCAATATGGTATCCAGTGAGACCAAAGACCCTGGACGTAGACTCAACCCATCCTGCTTCTGGTGGTAAACCAATAGCACTGATAGTGAAAGAAACACCACCTGATGAGAGAACAAATGTTAGACGGGAGCCTGCTAAGATCATGAGAGGTGCCACTACAAACCTCACATCTCTGAAACACATAGTTTCATCCATCACACCCCCAACTTTCACTAATGTCGTAGAATCAACTGAAGAGCCAACAATCACAACGGAGAAAAACCTTACAGCCTATATAAATGGGACAAAATGTGTTAGAAAGGTTTTGGTTGGTTACAGGAAGATACATGGAAACACAACATCAGAAGCAAATAAACTGTCCAAAAATTTGACGGTTATTGTTGGCCACATAAATGGAAATGATCTCTTACACAGACTTATCACAGGCAGATCTATGGTTGATGATAGGGGGCTTACAGGGCTGGATGAGTCTCAACCTACAGCTGAGACTTCTGAGGCCACAAGGAGTATGAAAGAGAAAACAGGAAAGAAGAACAATGAAGTCGATGAAGAGGTAATACATATTAGCCGCTCTTTAGCGAGACAACCTAAGACTACACTCAACCCCATCTTCACAACCACATTTTCACCACCATATTTAGCACAACCTGAGAGAGTGGACCAATATATAGAAAGAGATCAGTCAGAAAGACCATCCAGGAAAACATCTATCAAGCCATTATCTATCCCAAGACAGCCAACTAGAGCAAGACAACCAGGTTCAGTTTTTCCTGCATTAAATGGTAGACCTCCTGTTAAATCAACTTCATCATTTGTGCAAAGACAAAATGGCAAGGGTCCATCTCTGCCTAGTCCCACTGCCTTTCATCTTTCAAAAGAAGCTCTTTTGGAAAATGAACAAGGTTCTCAAGTTTCAAATCCTGAACCTGTTCCGAACTCAACTACTGAGAGTTCTCCCGTGACAAAAAACACAGAAAAGTCAAATGAAGGGATTGAAGGATTCGATCTAAAGCCATTTCAGCGCACGCCATTTAGGAATTCCCTTTCTCGTCGTCCTTTCATCAGTACATCTCAGAACCGTTCAAGACCATTTCTACCGCCATCCCAGTACCCCTCTCAAGGCATTATAAGACGGCCTATTCCTTCAAAATCCAGAAACAGCATAACCATCAGCCAAGTTAATCCTATTCAACAAGGAAAACCTGCCATCACCACCCCAGCACAAAATAGCACTAGTATCAAAATGAGACCCAACATAACACTTAACAGAAGCAACGGAACAGCTAACACACTTGCAGCCAAAAGAAAGTCCCAAATAAAAGACAGTGGCACCCCTCAAATCAGTCAATACGGTAGAGGAAACTCTGATATTTCCACAGGCGATCTAACAGAAAATGATAATAAAACTCGGGAATATGAGTTGAATGTAACAGATGGCTCCATTGAGCATGTAGGGGTCAACAATGTTACATCAGATGGGTTTGTACTAATATGGGGAGCGCCTAAAGGAAAGTTCAAACACTTTATAATCACTCATACTGAGTTTGAAGAACAAAATAAAGAAGAGAACGAGGAGGAAGAGAGTAAGGAAATAAATGAAGATGACCAAGACAAAAGAGGCAATGAGGATAAAAGTCAGAAAAAAGTACTTGAGATGACAGCAGCAAAGAAAGGTAGTTCAGGTGAAGAAGAAAGGGAAGCCCACAAACTCATGCCTAATGAAACAAGCACAAAGACAAACAGAGGAGAAAACATTAAAAAATTTACCAAAGTTCTCCCTGGATCAGCCCGCTCACACCAAATAAAAAATCTCAGCCCACAGACCAGATACTCTGTGTCCATATTTGGAAAGGGACCTGCGTTTCGCTCCAAAACTCACAACCTCACCGTACATACAGGTACCTAAAACCAAATGCCCATACATAACCTTAATTATTTCTGTATCATACCCATTTGGTAGTTAGTCGTTTTCCAATAAATGTTTGTAAAGGTTTTGTTGGACATTTTCAGTCTTTTAGCACTGTTGCTTTCCCTGTTGTCCAGTGCATAAGCCTTGACTAGCAAGGGTTTTTAATCAAAGTCAAGTCCTTTTAAGCTTTGATTAAAGTGCAATGTGTAAATAATAATAAAATGTGAGTTTAACATCTTTGTTGTCAGTGCTAACCTTTGTGTGCATTTGGTCTTTTGTGGACAGTGTATGGGCTACATACTGAGCATCACAAGAAAAACTTACATGCTTAAAAATGAAAATGCAATAAATGGACACTCATAAATGAATAGGTTTTCAATTATTAATTTAGTCCCCATCTCTGTGTTATCATACTATACGTCTACTTCTGGTTTTCCTTCTTATGTTTAGTTTTTAACTGTGCGTGCCAGTATGTCAGTCCTTTTACAACTGTCATGCAAATATGTGTCATGAATATCAACTGAAAAAAAAATTCATTTAATAATTCCACCATAACATTATCTATTCACATGCTAACAACGAGTTTAACTATGACTGCCAAATACACATATAAAATGCTTTAAATTAGATTTGAATTATTTGAATGAACACATTTTTGCTTATTTATATTTGTGTTTTGTTTGTTGAAATGAATGAAAATCACATTTACAGTAACTATAATTTTTGAAAGTGTGTCATGCATGTTAGCAAAAGACTGGTGTGGGAGAATTGCTAGCCAACTTGTTTGCATCCTTTAGGTCTAGCCACTCCCGCAAACGTTAAAAGTAGGAAGGAACCGTTTGCATGAACAAATTTATTAACTGGAAGTTTACAGGCCTAGAAAAGTAGTTCTACTTCAAATAGCGCTTTAGAAACTTATAACAAATATCTTCTAACTGAAGATTTTACATAAATACATCACAAAGAAAAGAACTTCACATTTATGCTTGTAAAGCTTGCCTTCTAGGCTTTCAATAAAGCGTTTTACTGTACATGTGGTTTTTGTTTGCTTTTACAAACCAAAGAATTACCTCATTATTTTTGATGTTAATCAACAGCAATCGCCATTGACGACATTGTCAATAGGGTTACAGTTGTACTTAATCCATAATATTCATTCAGTTACTATTTAAATGATGCTAATAGATCAAATAAAATAATATAGTTTTGGTACAAAAATTTGGATATTCATGAGACAGTCCTGCTCATCACCATTTATGGCTGCTTTAATCTTCTTTCACCCAGGGTAAGATTACAGTCAGCCAGCATCATGGCTAACCACACCACCCACACCAAATCCAGGGTAAGATCATGGACGGCCCCCAAATCTTTGCATCAACTAGAATCAATTTTAAACAAAGTTTCAAAGAGTAACCTAATGAATTTAAAGAAAAACTCCTTTTTCTCCGTTGGCCCCAAAACAAAAAATTATGCTGTGTTTTGACATGATATGACTTAACTCACACTATTTCCTTCTCAGTGTCGTCACTTCCTCATTCATTTCCACTTTGCATTTCTCTTGCTTTCTCCAGGATCAAAAGACTACTGTAGCATCAGCATCATTATATCATGCTTTTGTTTTCTTGCTCCTGTGCAGGATTTCACGTCACTCATTAACTGTGACATTTCTGTGGGTGTCTGTATAGGCCGTGGCCTATATACTGTATATATGTTTTGATTGCACATATATACTTGCACTTGTATTCACTGACATAACCAATACAAAGCTTTTATTTTTAAAAGATGTATGAAAATGGGTTGTCACAGAGATGTACTGTAAATGCAAGTACTACTTAACAACGTTTTTATACATTTTCATTTATTCTTTTTTCAACTTTCTTCCTTTGAATATGCTCTTGTTTTTCACTCTCAGTTCTTTATCATTTCAATTTTCTCATTTTTTTTTTTAATTACTCTGTCTGAAGGGGGTCATGTTAGATAGAACAATTGACTCTTCTTCTGAATCTTAAACAAAATTACACAAATGAATACAGCATAGTCATTTACAGGTTAACATTCTATTACTGTAAATCAACAAAGATAATAGATATGTGACCCTGGACCACGAAACCAGTCAAATCATTTTTTTTTATAATTGAGATGTATACATCATCTGAATAAATAAATTTTCCTTTGCTGAATGGTTTGTTCAAAAAGGGGCAATATGTGGTCGAGAGACAACGATTTGAAAATCTGGAAGCAAAAAAATCTAAATATTGAGAAAATGGGCTTTAAAGTTGTCCAAATGAAGTCCTTATCACTGCATCCGCTCACATAAATAAACTTTTTTTCATATATTTACGGTAGAAAACATGATTTTATGATATGATAATATCCTTATGATTGTTGGCATAAAAGAAAATCTTACCAAGCGCTTACCAACCTCTGCACATGTGCAGTAGCTGGAGTGACCTCGAAAAAAGTGTTTTTTGCACAGTTTGAGCTTAGGAAACTAATGTTATGGCACAGTTGATGTCAGGTTGAATTGTTGGTAGTATAGTGTATAATGTGACCCCCTTACGTTTTTCTTGACTTTGTCTTTCTCTTTTTTGTTTATCTCTTTGTATGTTGTTTTTTAGCCTTACATTTTTTATACTCGCATGCATATTCAGGTCCTGAGCCTCCATCTAATCTTGCATTCAGTGATGTGACCGAGAGCTCTTTCACTGTGTCCTGGACCAAGCCAAAGAGCAAAGTGTCTGGATTTAAGATTACCTACACTCACGTCCAAGAAGGTAACATAAAACTAAGTTCCAGGCATTCACAAGTTAGAAAAACAAAGTAATCATAATCTCAAATGAGCATGAAAAATAATGTGTTTCTTGCCCTTGTGATGTAATGGCAGGTGAGCCAGTCTCTGTTAGCGTGGACTCAGAAACGGTCCGTCTGGATCTTTCATCGATTTCACCTGGCTCCACCTATGATGTGCGTGTGATGTCGTTGCTAGGACAAAACGAGAGCGACTCGATCAACGACACTGTAACCACTTGTAAGTTTGCTAACATTCATTTAATGTTAATATAAATTATTGGTTAAAGATCTAAAGGATCTTAACATCTGTTTTCTTAGTGCCTGACCCACCGACAGACCTGAGAGCCATAAACATAACAGACAGCAAAGCCCTGTTGCTGTGGAGACCTGCCCTAGCAACCATCGATCATTATATCATTATGTATAGTTCTGAGACAGGTAAGCAGCATCCCATATTAGTGTATTATTCTCATATTTATGTAAATGCTTGTACTTTTCGCAACATTTCACACAAAAAGAAAAATGTCAAATATAGTTTTATATTGTTTATAAAATAACAAAAAAACTCATATATCTCAGCATAAACAGGGATTTGACAAATGTTTTTTGTGTATGCCTAGAAATGTATTTTAAATCAGACAGTAGAATAAAGAGGTTTTAAAGTTTCAGTACCAATCCCAACCGCTCTGTGGACTGAACCATTGAATCAGTTAAAAAGGGGAATTTTGTCGATGGAAAGAACAAAGTACCAACACAATTTTTAATGAATGGTCAAATTAAACAAAGTAAATACAGCGTGCTAAATGAACAGGAAAATAAACCTTCTCAAGAATTCTCTTGGTAATTGACTTTCTCTAATCTCTTCATAAGCACCAAGGTCTGGAATAACCATCAAAGTATCTGGCAATGCTGCAGAACAGCAGTTGCAAACCCTGCAAGCTTCCACCGAGTACAAAGTGACCGTCCAGAGCCAGCTGGGAGACCTGAGCAGCTCAAAAGCCACCACAGTTTTCACAACATCAAGTGGTTAGCACCATGTCAACATATCAGAGATAGTTCTAGATTTCCTAAATAACAATAACTCTTTCATCAGTACTCATGAATGCTTCGTATGCAGCAGGTAAACGAGAGGACGGTCCTCGTGATCTGAAAGCCAGTCGGGTGACGCCTCGTACTGCGGTGTTGTCATGGAAACCACCAGCTTCAGCCTTCACCAGTTACAAGTTAAGCTATTATACAGATGGCCAGGACATTAAGGTCAGACTTACACTGATGTTATAACAGAGATCTGCTTTACTCCTGTACCCCTCCTTTTACCAGCGATTAGACATAAATCTGTGTCTTCTACTGTTCTTCTACACAGGAAGTGATTCTTGACCCCACGATGAAGGAGTACAAGTTAACCAGGTTGCATCCAATGTCAACATACACAGCTCATCTACAGGCTGAAAGAGGTGGTCTGTATATGACTGCCATATCTACAGAATTCACCACTGGTACGGATCAAAGATTCTTGGTCGACATATTTCTTTTTATGAACTATGAGTCATACATTTAAAGTATGGATTTAAAGTATGGAAAAGTATGGTAAAATAGCGATATACCGTCTTTGATATTTACTGGACTTATTGGACCTTCATTCAAAGTATATATTTTCTTTTTCCACCTTTTTCTCCATAGGGAATCTCCGTTTCCCATTTCCCTCTGATTGTTCCCAGGCACAGCAGAATGGAGGGCTGGAGTCTGGCATCATGGAGGTGTTTCCTCATGGGAAGCAGGGAAAGCCAGTGATGGTTTACTGTGACATGGAGACCGACGGAGGAGGGTGGACGGTACAGTACATTAGCGATGAGTTACATTACATCCGCACTATCTGTTACACCTGACGGAACTCATCAGGACTAAGGATTATGCTTTTGCTGTTAGTGATGAGCCGTTATGAGCAAAGAAACAACAGAGATCATTCAGAAAACAGCAGTCATTCATGCCGCTTAGGAAAAGCAGCTGACTAATGTTGTCATGAAGAATCATCACAATATATGCATATCCTTATGAAAAACTATTTATATTCGACTCCAGTCACACACATCCAGCTGAACATTTCAGAAGGTTTTGCTAAGAGATAAGTATAGCTAAATATTTACTTTACAGTGCTATCAGTGTATCCGTTTTATTTTGCAATGTGTTTGTTTATTAAGGTCTTTCAGAGGAGAAAGAATGGAAAAACAAACTTTTTCAGGAGCTGGCGAGAATACAGCAGTGGATTTGGAGAGCTGGAGGAGGAATTCTGGCTTGGTGAGAAAAGCAGCTGTCACAAAAACATTGCCATTCTTCCAGTAATATAACGAGGCAAAGTATAGCCATACAGAGACACATTCATGCTGAGACATTTGACATTGACATTTGGCAATACTGCATTGTTGTTCCGACAGTCAATGGTTTAGCTCTGATCTTCGGTGCCCCCTATAGGATTTAATTATTTATATATTGCTGGTCTGTCTTTGAATAGGAAATGAGCAGCTTCATAACTTCACAAAGATGAGTCCAATGATGCTGAGAGTGGACCTCAGAGCTGGAAACGAGTCTGTTTACGCTCAGTATTCCTCCTTCTCTGTGGACAGACAGAAAAAACACTACACCCTCACAGTATCTGGATACTCTGGGACAGCTGGTGAGTGCATCGCTAACTCAGTATGATGATAACGCCTTTGCATCTCACATCGCTTTGCTTTTTTATGTCCAGTGTGAAAGGTTTTAAAGCGTCAAATGTTGTAAGCTCTTTAAAGATATATTTACATTACATTTACATGTATGCATCATCTAGCATTTGTTTCTGTCTCTTTTGTGCAGTGTCACTGTTTCTCAGACATCTCTCCTGCATGGCAAGGAAACTCACTCTATATTTATGACACTTTTTGTTTAGGTGACTCAATGACGTATCATGATGGACGGCCCTTTTCCACCCGTGACAGAGACCCTCGGCCTTTCATCACTCGCTGTGCCATGTCTTACAGAGGGGGCTGGTGGTACAAGAACTGCCATGAGGCCAACCTCAATGGCCTTTATAACACAAACACCAACCACCAGGTACAACAATAAAAGTCTTTTAATGTACACATAAATATACTGACACTGTATATCCTGTATTCATATACTGAAGAGGTCATGTGATGCTCTTTTTGAAATGAGCATTCTGACATGAACACTTGTAGTGCTGCTGCTTGTCCTTGTAGGATTTAATGTGCTCTTGGTATTTCATTTTGGAATTGTGATCTGATTTTTGGTTTCCCTCAGTGAAAGTGTGAATAATGTTCACACATTTAATAAAACAATCACTAGTAAAGTCACTTAAATGAAGAATATTTCTTCATGGTGGAATCTTTCAGAAGGATGATGCTGAAAAACTCCACAAATTCAAAAGACGTCACAATTACGCTGTAATTGTGTCCCAGTTAACCAGTGAGCAGATAAAACAGATTAAGAGATGTTGATGATGCCTTTGCTACCAGAGGCAGTTTTGCATATGTAAAAAAAAAGGAAATGACACAAAAGCTATTGTAACAATATCTTTTTTTTGTTATCTATCGAATTTTATATTACTCTATTTGTCTTCTAATATTTGTAAGTCGCTTTGGATAAAAGCATCATCTAAATGCCTAAATGTACAGCATTGCTAATTGAGAGAAGAGTCTAATAAATATATGAATGTAATCCTAAAATGATGGTAATGTGCATAACTGATCATATTTTTGTTTTCAGGGAGTTATCTGGACTAAATGGAAAGGCAAAGATTTCTCTATTCCCTTTACTGAGATGAAATTCAGACCAACTTCATTCAGGCCCTGATTTCTGGGATATACAAGTTATTGAGAGAGTGGAGAAGCAAAGGACACTTACTAACCAAAAACCAACAAAACACTATACAAACTATTAAACACATGCAACACACACTCAAATATCAAACAAATATCATAAATGCACATATAATCACAAAGTCTTGTCTAAAATATCTAATGGCCAAAAAAGCCATTTATCTAGAGCTTCTATAATATATTGTACAGTCTCTAGGGGCCAGTTGTTCCAAAGTAATCAGATCAGATTGAATCCAATCTTCAAAATGGGTTGTTCAAAAGAAAAAATTAATTTTGTGTTTGGATTAGATCTAGTCCAGGTTCTGATTTGGATCACATCAGCAGTTTGTATTGTTCAAAAACTTTTTGTAAGATTAGGATACATTTAATCCAAACAACAGGATTATTCTGATGTAAGCAGAAGGTGGATTTCAGGAACAAAAATGTAACAAATGTAACAATTAGTCAAAAAGAGTCTATCAACTTTGTCATATAATAAACACACAAAGTTATATATCTTTTATTTGATAAACTGAAAACGTGTATCTGGTTCAGGGTAAACCAATCCTATTTTGCTTAAACAGCAAATATTCAAGATGGAGTATCTGATTCTGGATAGCAAAACATGGGATTTCCAAATTCTGATCCAGATTATACCTTTGGAACAACTGGCCCAAAAGTCTCTGTTGTCTGTGCATTGGGACACCCTCACAGCTGTAGGAAATATTATGCACTGCCTTCTTCACTAGGATGAAGTTATAAATTGGGTGTCACACATATCAAGATTGTGATGTTTGTATTCACATTGTTTCTTATGTTGTATGTACTATATTTCAGTGTCAGAATAATTTCATGCAATAAAAAGCTAAAAGTGGATATGTTACTATATATGTTCTATAAAAAAACATCTGTCAGCCAATCATCTTCATCAGCATGCAACTGACTGGATTTTCAGGTTATCGTACACTCTAAAAAATGATGTGTTATTTTTTAACACATTTTTTGTGTTATGCTGTTTAACACATAATGTGTCATTTTGTGTTAAATACATAAAAGGGACAAAACATGTTGAGTTGAAAGTAACACAAGTTGAGTTAAAAGTAACACAACATGTGTTGTTTTTAAATTAACACAAAGATGTGTCTAGTTAGGGACAACACATCTGTGTGTTGTCCCTAACTAGACACATCTTGTGTTATTTTAACACATCTGTTTTTAGAGTGTAGCCAGTAATAATGCATGCTGCTTCTTCCTCTAAAGTTGAATGCTTTGGTTAGAATGATATAAACAGTGTGGAACAGTACTATTAGTATAGAACACTACTATCAGAGATTTAACCTTAAAATGTGTTAACACATTAACACAAATTTTTTTAAATATTTTTTATCAATACAAGCATTGATTTATTTGATATTTCATGAATTCCAAAAAATTGCAGCTGCTGGTGTTTTTCTGAAGCGCTGCGCTTCCATTGCAAACAAAATAAAAAAATACACCAGCTGCAGAAAAAATGTTCCAGTGGACACGGCTTCTAAAACGGTTCTAAAACCACTTGACAACACTTAAAAGGGCAGCGTTTCTCACCCACAACATACACACACACACACACGTATAGTCGACTACTAGATTAGCTAGATTAACAAAGCAATGGCCAACCGAAAGAAGGATCCAGGAGATAGGTTGTTACCTCCGTACCTGCTGCCATAGCCACAAGAACTCCTGGAACTGCTTCTTTGCCTCGGCTATCAGCCCCCCTTCTCCATCAGTCACACATTGGTTTCCGGAAGAGCGAGAGGGTCTGGGACATCAGCAACTGCACTCAAATGTCCAAAGAACACCCACCCCAACTTTCCACCCTGGGCAGAAAGAATGGCTATCCACTCGGGACATCCGATTACGACTCCTCTCCAAGAAGCCGAGTCCCAGATTCATTGGTCCCTTACCTAGTGGATTGAGAAGGATACGGCCCAAAGGAATAATCATGGGTCCCAAGAGATGACATACTCAATCCCAATCTCCTGACTGAGTTCCACAGCTCACATCCCCAAGATCCAGCTCCACGAGGTCGCCCTCAGGAGCAGGCCATGGAGGGGGGTTCGGTCACGGAAACGTCAGGCTCATCGGAATTATAATTAAATGCACCTGTGTGATCATCTAATAATCACCAGCATCACAGTATATAAGAATATTTTATGTGTTATTTGTGTCGTCTGTGTGCTCATTTCTTTGGGAAAAGCCTTTTTATCCACACATAGATCTGGCTTTTGCTTCATGTTTAAGCAATATGTGACACTTATGTCTACTGTGCTTTGTTAGTATACACAAGATTATTGCAATTCATTTTAAATAATGATAATGTATTTGCTGGTATGAGTTTCTAGCATGAACCAAAACATATATTAACAATAAATTACTGCCACTGCAGCTCTGTTGCTACTGTACTTTTTATGCATAGTTTAACTGTTTTTAACTTATGCAATCAAATTGATCAAAATTATAGAATTATACTTATACACATTATTCAGTAGCCAATTTATACATTCAAAAATGTTTTATATTTTACTCATTTTGTATCACAATTACTTATTTTTTTTGCCAAATATGGCTGATTCATTTTTTAGAGATATTGAAAAGGGGTTGTACAGCAGTTGTACATTACTGTGCTGTTGGAAAACGTAAAAAGGTTATTAAATTATCTTTAATAAACCTCATTTGCTTTTATAACGTTTTGTAAATGTGAATCTACTTCTGCTTTTAAAAAATTCTTTATGCTCTTTGCTAAACAAATCAACACTTATTTAGATTTTAACTAAGGTATAAAATCTGAAAATATTGGTATATTTTTTTTGTTTGTGCAGTGGAAATATTCTCAGTCAGATAACAATATTTCAAATGAGATAATTAATGTCTTTGAATAGGCAGTTAATTGAACAACTTATTTATATATAAATTATATTTTACATTAAAAGATCATTTACCGAGTACATAATAAATGTGGGCACTCCTATAAACTGTAGGACATCTAAAGTCTGTGCAGTTAATTAAAGTAGTAAATGAAGGTGAGAAGCGATCATGTGTCAGAAGTGAAAGTGAAAGAAAAGCTTTCAGCCATTGAAGCCGCTGACTCGACGACATTTCTCATATGAGACGAGAAAACGCTTAAAAACGAAAGATTACACCGTATTTTACTCGAGCCTGAACCCGCTTTACACGCTGTGTGAAAGATGCTCAACACATCGAGAAAGTGGCAAAGTCCAAGCGGAGGATTTTCTTTTGAAAACACACGCAGGTGAGACAGTCATTATGTGTTTATATCATCAAACCTTATCAGTTAGCGTACTTTTATTTTCCATTATAATTCATTCTGTATTGTGTTGCACAAGTTTTGGATTCGTTAAAAATCAGTAGGCTATAACCAGATAAGTTTTAGAAATATAAACTTACACACGAGTGAGCAGGCATGGCCTAAACATCCAAAGACTGGTGGGCATATTCCATTATAGTTTCACACACTGTGTGTTTAAAATGCCATTTTCTTTAATCATTTAGTCAGAATTTCACAAGTTGACCTTTAAAAGTTATATTCTTTTAAAGAAATATCGAAGCTTGGCTACATAAAATATCTCTATTATTTTATATTAAATTAATGAAAACATCAATATAATATAAAATAATAGAGATACAGCATATAGAAGGGAAAAGATGCAGCTCACTAATCATGTTCTTAAACACCATCACATTTGTTTAAGATGTATTTCTGTGTTCCCATATTCTGTTGTTTTAAATGTAGGAGTATTTAATCCTATAAGAGGTGTACTGATGATTGAAAAAGCATTCTATTCTGTGTTCAACTGTTTAATACCATGGAAAGCTGAATAATAATGATCTAAGTGTTTATATAGAGGCTATATACTGTAGCTTTATCCAAGGCTGGCACCTTAACAACACTCTGGTACTGTACTGTTGGAGTTTACAGTATATGAAACACATCTACATTTGTCTTTTTCATAGAAATGCTGTTCTGGAGGCAAACTTATCTGAGAAGGGTTACAGTGCACCTAAAGCCAGGAAGACCGGCACCACTATCGCTGGCTTGATATTCAAGGTCTGTTTGACATGCCAAATGGCAATTTATGTTGTTACGTAAGTTAGGTAATAATGAATACATTTTAAATAAATGTATATAATGGTATAAAGAATATTTAATTATATAGAAAATAAAAAAAATATTTTATTTTAGGATGGAGTGATTTTAGGAGCTGACACCAGGGCCACAGATGATATGGTTGTTGCTGATAAAAACTGCATGAAGATTCATTACATTGCCCCAAAGATCTAGTGAGTTCTACCAGATCATTTGGTTGCTAATTGACAGAGCTTGAGTCTTGGTCGAAAACGGATTGATTGCAACCTGCGACTTACAGTTTTGTGTTTGTTTCGTAGCTGTTGTGGTGCAGGTGTGGCAGCTGATGCTGAAATCACAACTCAGATGATGTCATCAAATGTGGAACTGCATTCACTCAGCACGGGACGTCCTCCTCTTGTCGTCACCGTGACGCGACAGCTTAAACAGATGCTGTTTAGGTGAAAAAAGCTGCTCATTGTGTAATTCTGTGTGACATCGCCATAATAAGAGATTAAAAAGATGAATGAGACAAAAACATAATTATGATGGAAACTGTATTACTTTGTTTTGTCTTTTTCACATACTTATTTGTTCAAATCAAATGTAATGTTTGTAATGTGATTAATCAGACTGGTTTTCGGTTCAATGTTTAGAAATCTTTGTTAAAGAATGTGGAGAAAATAATTAGAAAAACACTTTCCAATGCTGCATTATGGGCACTGGTTACTTTGGCATTTTAGGGACTTTCACACAGTAGTCCTCCATACACCATGTAATCTTAAGCGAAGAATATTAATTGTTTTTTGTTCATTTTCTAGGTATCAGGGTCACATTGGTTCATCTCTTATTGTGGGAGGTGTTGATGTTAATGGTCCACAGCTCTATAGCGTCTACCCTCATGGCTCCTATGACAAGCTTCCTTTCCTTACCATGGGTACACTTCATTTTCTTCTTCAATCTTTTCTGACATTGAATAAGCCACTTTTTTCTTTTCCTACATGCTCTATTTCTGTTTTTTTAATGTCCATGTTAATGATGTTGTATAATTGTTGGATTGCATTAAACAGAATGCCAGTGATGCAACATATATATTTCAGGGTCTGGAGCAGCTGCTGCCATTTCTGTATTTGAAGATCGATTCAAGCCAAATATGGAAGTGAGACAAAACTCCTATGTACAACGTTTTACTGATACTCCTATACACATCAATGTGGATTTGATGTTATTTTAGTGTAGCATTAGTCGATGATCCTAAAACAATTATTCTGTCATTATTTATGTTGATATTAACCTTTATCAAGACTTTGTTCTGCGGAACACAGAGGAAAAATTTAAAAAAGGGTCAGAAGCCCATGACAAAATTTGAAAACCATGTTTTTTTTTACCCTGAGCAATCTGTTACAGCTATAAGCTTTAAGTCAATAACTTTATGTAAACAGCAGGCTACAAAACAGCAGAAAAAACCCTTCTGTTTTCTGTTTTACAATATATTTACAGTATATTTACTGTTATATACTGGTATATTTACAGTATAAAAATTATACCTTGAGGATTTTTGGATATTTATGTTCAGGAATATTACAGTGTTTACTCAAAGATGCATATGCAGCCAAAGGTATGTTGACCAAAAGAAGAAATCTTGGGTAAACTGTTGCTTTAGAAAAGTACTACTAACTAAATGTTATATACCATTTCAAGAATCCCAATCCTTAAAAACACTTTTATTTTTTCTGTTTGTCAAACACATACTTGAATAAACAGCTGGAGGAAGCAAAGCGGCTGGTGAGAGATGCCATCACTGCAGGGATCTTCTGTGATCTGGGCTCTGGCAGCAATGTAGACCTGTGCGTGATCACTGAGAAAAGAGTGGATTATCTGAGAGGATACGAGCAGCCCACTCAGAAAGGGCAGAAGTAAGACAGTGCTATACGAAAAACAGCACTATTAAAATCTAAAAAGACTGTCATGTTTGCCATTTAACACTTGTCTTTCTCATCTGCCATTAAAACAAATCACTACAATTAATGTGAACGTTCTGTAATTACATATTTTTAAATATAAACTTAATTCTATTGATTTTTCTTATCTGCACCAGGGAAGGCACGTACAGATACAAGCCAGGCACTACTGCCGTTCTCACAGAAACAGTCACTCCATTAACTCTGGATCTTGTGGAAGAATCTGTTCATGTGATGGACACTGAATGAGATCGCCAAGAGTTCCTGTGCATTTCCTCCCAAGAATTTGTAGTGTTTCATAGTTTGCTTGGTTACATTAAAGAGTTTGATCCTTTGCAGTAATCTCTCCAGCTGTTTATTTCTAGCCGGTCACAAACAATCTACATTTAGCATGGTAACATCTATCATGACGCACACACGAATGCCTAAGATTAGTGTAATCTCAGCACAAAACCCCAAAAAACCTATATGGACTGTCATGTTATGTTGAAAACAACACTTTAACTTACTATGAAAAATTGTGATTCAAACATAAACAACTGCTTAAACATCACAGGATGTTCTTAACATTATTTTGGATGATTTTAAGTAGAAAACATTAAATCTTAAAGAAATGACAGGGTCACATATATCCTCCTAACTATATACAGTAAATACGACCTTTCATGTCTTTTAAATGATAATCAAAAGTTAAAAAGTTAAATTTAATCGAAACTATAGATATATAACTGTTATAGTGCGTTACAACAGACATGCAACCAATACTATAATTTTGTTTACACACTCTTTATTCAACGTTAAACTATTACAGTATTACAAACGCCTATATATTCAGCCTTTTATAATAGTGTAATAATGCTTAAAGACACGTCTAATAAGTTGAGTGGTCGCTAAATCTGTTTCCAAGGAGAGAAAACACCACGATTGAAACGCGTTTGAAGTTTGCCCAGCTACTTCCTGTTTACAAATTTAAAGTCTTCTCGTTGGTCCAATACGTGTAGACGTCATATTACGCGACTACAATACTCTTTAAGGATATTTCACTTTAAGGATTTTAGATTTACTTTTACGAATAGATAGTGCAACTAAATTAACTTACAACTAATACAAATAAACAAATATTTTTCAGTGCCTGTCGGGTGTTGTATTAAACGAGCCAATAAACAATCGTTTGTCTGTGACGTCAGGCGCCCACCGGCTACCTCATTGGCCGGTGAACTGAAGCGCTACTCCGCAGCATTGTTTGAATTCGTGCGTGATAGAGGATTTCACAGCTACGAGATTCAGTGTTGGTAAAAGTGCATGCTGATTTTGTTTGTGTGTTTTATTTAAATGTATTTAAATGTGCGCAATATAGAACATAAAGAGTGTGTGTTCGTGTGGAGTGAAAGTGTTTTATTTCGCACAGCTGTTTATCTATATGAGTGAATAGTAGTTTGTAACTTAGTAACTTGTGTATTTTTAGCCTATGTTTTTGCGTGATTCTGTGTGACGACATACTTCATTTTGCGTTCACGTACTTGCGTTATTTGAGTCATTTACGGGCACTAATTTACTTAAACGCGTTTGTTGTTGTATTATATTATGATATACTGTATGGTGTGTTGTATTATGATGTGAATGAACCCTTAACGAAAACAGCCCCTGTTCAACAATAGTAACCTTAGTTTTTTTTATCTATAGTGAAACAACTGAACAACTGTCTAACTAAAGTCATATTAATCATGATACTGTAGAAAACTACTTCAGAGTTGTTGTATTGGATGTGTTGCAGTCTAGTGCTGATATAACCTGATATTGTGTGGACATGAGGCACAACAAATCAGCACACAAGCGAAAGCCATCGACCCCCAGGCGTAGATCTCCTCCTGCCCCCCCTGCTCCACCAGCACCACCTTCCACATCCAGAACCCGCCGCACCAGTGGACCCTCTGGTGAGCTCTCTCTCTCTCAGATCTTTTTCTGCTTCTCTCTCAGATTGCTCAAGAGCTGATTCATGAACTGCCTAGAATGATCACACTGAACAGAACTATAAATCATTTGACCACCTCTTCAAAATGTAGTGAGTGTGTCTGTTTTTGGCAGGTTTGACTGAATGGCAATGTCATTAAAATCTATGTGTTGTTTTACTAGAGGCATCCCCACGCAAGAAGCACAGGTTTCGACCTGGCACGCGAGCTCTTATGGAGATACGCAAATATCAGAAATCCACAGATCTGTTGTTGCGCAAGGGCCCGTTTTCACGACTGGTAAGAATCGCATTCTTATTCTGAGCATTTCACATTTACTTTTAACACTGTGACAGGCCTTTATTAAGAACCTCATTGTAGTTGTGAACATCAGCACTTTATGTATGAAAATTAATTCTCTGTATGTGAATGCATGATAAGTCACTTTGGATGAAAGCATCTGCTAGATGCATAAATGAAAAATGTAAATGCATAAACGTCAAAGTGATGCAAACATAAGTCATCTTTTCATTTTACCTGGCAGGTGCGAGAGGTATGTCAGACATTTAGTCGAGAGACCTTAATGTGGCAAGGCTATGCGCTCATGGCTTTACAGGAGGTAGGTGACTGTTTGTATTGATTTTGTGGTCATTTTTGGACACAGTGCTAACTAACTGCCAAATAGCTGTTTGGGTTTTGTTTTAGCTTAAACTGCATTTGATTGTCATGAACCAATAAAAATACATAAATTATTATTTTGGTTTGTTTTGTTATTCATGTGCTTTAGGCTGCAGAGGCGTTTATGGTCCGTCTGTTCTCTGATGCCAATCTCTGTGCCATTCATGCCAAGAGGGTCACGTTGTTTCCACGTGACATACAGCTTGCCCGGCGAATCAGAGGTGTTGAAAACCTGTGAAGTTTTTTTCTTGTACAATAACTCTTTTTATAGTTCCTGAATTGATAGTTTTTTAAGACCTCAATGTTAAAACAACTGAATACATGCAACCAAGAAAATGAATATGAAACAAGTTCATCACACGTGAACCAATTTTAAACTGGTTTTATTGTAATATATAAAAAATTCTGTGTTGTAAAGTTTTAACTCTTGTTTAATGTTTGTTCATAACAGATGTTTTGTAGTACTGCTGATTATGTACATGTTTTTGTTGGCAACTTTTTGTACAGGTAACTGCAGATGTTTTCTTCTGTATTTTAGATGATTTCATTATTTTACTTCATTTGAATAATAAAATGTATAGTCGAACCACTACTGTAGACTCTTGCATTTCTAACAGGAGAAATTACTGTTATAAAGTTTTAGAAAATTGCTTAATTATAAGCACAACATTATCCATAATAATGGTGGCATATTTTATTTCTACATGTCCTCTTTCAGTAAATTGCTCTTTCCTTTTTATCATGAGATCCAAAAACACTAAAATTTTAAGAAGAATTTTAAGAAATCACAAGATTTTCTTCCGAGTTGAACTGTTCGAATTTGTCCTCTAGATGGCAGCAAAGCTCTATAACGATTAAATTGACACCTATAAACTGTTCAAACACTCACGGCAGCATATATTTTTATATTAACACATCAAATTTTTAAAAATAATTTAAATGATGCATACAGTGTGAAGATAATTGTCTGCTCTGCACCCAGAGGTTAAATAGTCTATTATATAGTATATATTATATATCTATTATATAAATCTCCCAGGTTTCTGTCTTAATAACTTCTGATAAGAGGTAAAATAGCATTCAGTATTTTCACAGGGCTGATGGTTTTGGACCTTCTACTAGAGATGGTCACCAAGGTCTTGTGTACCAGAATATCAAAATAATGTTTTTGTTTTACATTTTGTGGAATCCATGCTGTGCCAAGAAATGACACTAAGAGCAAAAATACAGCCTACCCAGTATTACTGAGTGTTGTCATGGAGAAATTTCTCCTAAGCTGATAAGGTCTTTAAGGTTGCTAAGAAGGATGGAGAGTGCAGATGAAAAAACAATCTTCATTGAAGTTCATTGAAACCCCTGCCCACCAAGGAGCAAGCAATGAATATTTATGCATACCCTGCCCACTGGAACAGCTTTTAACTGAAACTAAATATTACACAACAGGGGTGGGGCACTAAAAATGCTTATTTATATTTATATCACAAAAGTTACTATCCATAAGAGACTTTGCGCTGTCAGACTCAGACTGGGTTTAGTTCAATCCAAGGTGTCTGGGACACCTAGTACATTGAGTTTTTCTGGTATTATTCTTTTCCAAACACAACCAGGAAACTTTTAAAAACCTGTTCACCCTGATACCCAAAATCTTTCAAATGTTCAGACAAAAATAATACTGTACATCCTGAAACCAGCTACCCAACAAAAATGCTTTTAATAACACACTATACACTGTTTTATAGTTTACATACTATATTATATTTTTAAGCTTATTATATTGTTAGCTCTGTAACAATGGAAGGTTTGTGTGTCATACCAGCACTTTGTCTACACAAACAATTAAATTATTGTTTACAAGTATTAAGGAAGATACAAGACACACAATATCCAATAAGTTTCTTGTTTTGACATGTTTTCCAGGAGCTCACAACAATGCTAAAGACCCAGGCATTTTAATATTAATCAAAATATTATTTCAGACTAAAGTTTGAACACAGTTTGTTGAGAAGTATATTTTTAGAACACAGTTAGCCACGATGACAATGTTGTTTGACCGGTGTCACGGTTTCACTCAGCACCTCCCTCTGGACTCAATTTCCCACAATTCATTTCACCCCGCTCACCTGTTCACTATCAGTAATCTTGTTATCACCTGCACCTGCCTCACATCGTTATGGACTTTATTTAATGGGTTGGTTTTCTGGTCTCCTTTGTTTGGTGTTTTTGTTGATTTAGCTGTGTTCTGTTCTGCCGTGTGATTTATGGCTGTATCTCTGAACCTGTTCCATGGATGTGTAATGCCTGTACTGTTCCCCTCTTAAGTGAGGATATTTACCTAAGAAGCTAAGTAAACTACTTGATCTGAATTTCTCGTGTCTGCCTCGTCTGCACGGTAACAACCGGTTTCTGCCTTTCCAAACAAACACATTATTTTAAGCACAACCATAATAATAATGAGCATTATCAATTTGTCTAAAAGTAATAAATAATAATGATTAAAATGAACTATTAGTCAGTTGTTGCTATGATTTCTTATAACGTGAGTAGTAGTTGACTATAGACAGGAAGAAACAGATGGTTAAATTCAATGCCATAAATCTTGATGAGCCAGTTCAATATTTCCTTGTCCAGCCTTTAAAACGTCATTATCTTTCAGTCAACAAGAAAAGGCATTAAAGCAAGAAAGACAAATCTGTGGTCCTGCACACGACTTCAATGTACAGCAACTGTTGCATAGCTTAATATACTTACATTCATCACAGTGTGCTTGCCAATGTATTCCTATATTGTTTTTTTTATTAATTCATCAGCAGTTAGTTTACGTTACAGTACCAGATTTCTTTCTGCATTTGTCTGAAGATGTCTGTCTCTAATGCTCTGTTATATAATGTAGTGTGTGGTATTGTGCTACTGTATACTCTTCTCTTGTTTGGTTTCATAATGTTCAAGACAATCCAAAGCTAACAACACCATGATGAATGTTGTCATGATGCCTCACCACACACACACCTCATTAATGAACTTCACCATTAGTCAGTATTAGTCATTAAAGGACACATAAAGAGTTTCTAACTGTCCCTTGACGACAGTAGGTTCGAAAGATAACATGGAGACACCACAGCAGCACAACACATGAATTGTTGCATGAAGCACAACAAGCTTATAATCAAAACTTGACAAATGTGAGGTTTTTTTACAATTCTATATGACAATGAATATTTGGCCATTGAATTGGCCCATTTAAATGTTATTGTGCTTTTTGTATCAGAAATGTTGCTCCTCATTTACTACAGTAAAACTTACTTACAGTTTGGACTAATCCAATATGGCGGCAATGTTGAAAACTATCAAAAAAACTCGAAACTCAAATATAATAGAATATCATGCAAAAGTTCATTTATTTCAGTAATGCAACTTAAAAGGTGAAACTAATATATGAGAGACTCATTACAGGCAAAGCAAGATAGTTCAAGCTGTGATTTGTCATAATTGTGATGATTATGGCTTACAGCTCATGAAAACCCCAAATCCTTCATCTCAGAAAATTAGAATATTACATGCAATCAATAAAACAAGGATTGTACAAAGAACAATATCGGACCTCTGAAAAGTGTAAGCATGCATATGTACTCAGTACTTGGTTTGGGCCCCTTTTGCAGCAATTACTGCCTCAATGTGGCGTGGCATGGAAGCTATGAGCCTGTGGCACTGCTGAGGTGTTATGGAAGACCAGGATGCTTCAATAGCGGCCTTCAGCTCTTCTGCATTGTTCGGTCTCATGTCTCTCATCTTTCTCTTGGCAATGCCCCATAGATTCTCTATGGGGTTCAGGTCAGGCGAGTTTGCTGGCCAATCAAGCACAGTAATCCCACGGTCATTGAACCAGGTTTTGGTGCTTTTGGCAGTGTGGGCAGGTGCCAAGTCCTGCTGGAAAATGATGTCAGCATCCCCGTAGAGCTCGTCTGCGGAAGGAAGCATGAAATTTCCTGGTAGACGGCTGTGTTGACCCTGGACTTAATGAAGCACAGTGGACCGACACCAGCAGATGACATGGCTCCCCAAATCAACACAGACTGTGGAAACTTCCCACTGGACTTCAAGCATCTTGCAGTGTGTGCCTCTCCATTCTTCCTCCATACTCTGGGTCCTTGGTTTCCAAATGAGATGCAAAATTTGAGCATCTCATTTGCCCTGAAGGACATGCAATCAGGTGCATTGTGAGAGGCACATATATGCTTTATAGCTTGCTACAGGGAAAAATAAGATTTGTTCATGATATCTAGGCTAAATAAAACATTTAGATATGACAAACATGCAAATACTGTAAATAAACACAGAAAATGCAAATAAATGTAGGAAAATCAAATTACATTGGTGTACCTGCTGTCCAGTTGATGTTTTATTCACACATAAATTTTTCTGAAAATATTGAAATACAGTCAGTGAAAAGTAAGGTTTTCCAGAAGGGATTTAGCCTTAGCCAGTAGGACCATGAAAAGATTATAAAAAAATGCTCTTAATATTACACATCCTGGGCAAATTCTTGCTGATGTTTGTCACACCTCCTGGTAAGGTTCATACTCAATACAGCTCTGTGTGGGTGTTAGATTGCATGTGTGACCGCTTTTAGTAATTGTCCACTTGATGTCTGCCTGTTAGGCTAACTGTGTATCCTAGTTAAAGGAATTTTGATGGCATTGTGGAGTTTGATTGTGCGTCACGGGGATGTTTTAACCAATTAAGATGAACCCATCTAGACACTGACAATGGGCAAATTTGATATGGGTAGGGTATATAAACAAGCTGTAAGTGGATAGGAGAGAGATTCAGACAAGCCTGCAAGGTAAGACCTAAACATCCTAAAACAAAACTAACCTGAATGTGTAAGATACAAAGGCTTTAGGGGTTTCTAGTTCATGCTTGTTTAATCAATTTTTAAGCATCAATCTCACTAAATTTAAACCAAACTAAATATTTGTAAGATAAGATAATAAGATGTTTGCACTGGTTTTGAATGGAATTTACTCATCTCTTCTCTATTCTATACATTTCAGATGAAATTCCAAGTTTTCCATCTTTCCTCCTCTCTTAAAACCACAGTCGTCTTCTTGCTGGTGTTACTGGTGCAGCCTCCCAGGGGACTGATGCTCCCACACCATCCTATAGTTTATCTGCCTATGCTGGACAACCCTGATTGGGAAGCTGCGATGCTTCAGCTCCAGGCTTCACTGGGAGCTCCAGGCAACAGACCATCAGTGGAGCTCCAACCCTGGGAGGTGGTCGAGGAGCCTGAGGAGCTTCTGGAGAGGCTAAAGGCAGAACTGGGCTGGGGGCAGAGGGGCATGGTGAAGAGCCAAAAGCGAGAGGAGCTGGGGCGGAGACCCATGGGGACCTTCCCAGACAACCATATAGAGGCTGTGCGCTATCCAGAGGGGGGAGAGGTTGAAGAAGTAGGGGGAGAAAAGCGGAACGAGGCTCTCACTTCCATCGCGGGAGGTTTGCAGGCCTTTAATAGGCAGAAAGGAGGTTTTGGATTTCGATTTGGCAAAAAGTAAAGTTTTTATAGCTATAATCTGAGGACTAATATGTCTACAGAAGTTAGCCGGACAAAAGTTCTCTTTAGGGACAGAAAAAGTCATTAATTATTGATTACATGATTTTTGTTTATTATAAATATGTTTATAACAGACATATTTATAGTTTGGTAAGGAACTGCGTTAATCTATAATTAATAAATAGTTTTATATAACAAGTCTATGGTATGTCATTATTTAGACAGCTAAGTATGTGCGGGGGTTTTCGGCAAACTACACAATAACAATAGCAAGAAACCCTTGACATTAAATAACAGTTTTAACAAATAATAACAACATTGTGCTGACCAAATGATAAGAAACCAGTGTATAAGTTAGATAAACAATGTTCAGTTCAAATGCAAATTATTATTTATAATGTTTTGATGTAGTGCTCTAATTTATTTGCCATTGATTAAAAGTGGTTAACAAATATTTTTTTGTCCGTACTTAATTGTCAGCAGAATATCATGTTCATCAAAGGTTATATGCTGTGAATCACACTATTAAAGACATCTATAAAGTTTTCTATAAAGTCTGTAAAATGAATAGAAGAGACATAATCATATAAACATTTTCTATTTTTAAAATCTTTTTTTGGTGAAAACCTGTCAGAAAAGTTTCTTTCAAGTGCACTGCATAGCCTTAGTGCAGTAAAATGAAAAATGTTAAAATCAAGCACATTAACCAGAAAATGTATGAGGGCAAAGCTCATGGCAACACAAATAATTGGCATGTACTCACAAACAATAAAAACGCAAACACAAGTGTAAATACACTATGACAAATATGTTCATGGTTCTTGAAAATATTGAATACAATTTCAATATATTTCCATACAATACTGTGAACCTTATAAAGATTTAAACTTCTCTGCATGAAATATTTTTTTTACAGATTTTATTGATAAAATTCCTTGCTACAGAATAACACAGGTAACACAGCAGAGTAAACTACTCGTAATTGGTCTCCTAATATTTGTAAGTCGCTTTGGATAAAAGTGTCAGCTAAATGCCTAAATGTAAATGTAAATGTAAACATTACAACTCAAAAATGTTCTCCCAACAAAAAGGTAATAAAGTAGCTTGAACAAAAACATTTTATATAGTATTTAGTATAGTAAATTTATTATGATGTGTATACTGAATACGATATTTCTGACAAAGTTGTTGTCACTGTTAGTTGTTTGTTGTATTTAGAGTTGTAATGAATATTGTAGATTGCAAACATAATTGAGGTTTGATGCGCTAACAAGGTCATAACAATGTCTCCGCAATCCCTGGAAAATTTTCATACACATTTGTCATAATAACTAAGTCAGATACAATAGAACATTTTACAGCATTTTCCTAATATTTCTACAATGTTTGTGTTTGCAGGGAAGTACTAAGCCATGCAGAATTAAACTGAATGAAAACATATACCACAGTTTTGCACAAAAATTTGTATCCGTTTAATGCTTCCTTCCCAATTTCTTTGCTCCTGAGGAGTCAGAGGAGAAATGACCCTGCTCTCCCAAGGTTTTTTTCTCCATATATATATATATATATATATACATTCATTAATGGAGTTTGGGTTCCTTGCTACCGTCGCCGTGTTGGAGTGCTCACTAGGAGACTGCTGATATTAGATATTACTGATATTAGATATTAATAGATATAGATATAGCTTGTCATTCTGTTTATTCTGCTGTAAAGCTGCTTTGAAACACTGCTACACTGTTAAAGCGCTATACAAATAAACTTGAACTTGAACTAAGGCTACACGTTTGCTGATAAGAAATATTACTGTAATTTATATTATTAAATAGTTTATTATCAGTGAAATATAAGCTAATTCCCTTCAGTTGCATACACTTTACTGAATTTACCTTACAAAACATGATTTTAAATGTCTTGAAATTATTTAAATATGTCACATACAAATATAAGATATATTTATTTAAAAAACTAAAACTGTAAATTTGTAGGAGTGTTTGTTTGTGACATAAACTGAAAGCAAACAACATGTCACCAGCATGAAATCTCAGTCTGCAGGGTTCTTCTGTTAACTGGTGACGCACTCTTCTGTATTGGTGGATGCGTTCATACCTAAGGGTTCATGACGTCAGACTGGCACTAGATGATCAAGTGTGATCAGACACGGACGCATCGTGTTCCGCTCGCTCGCTGGAGCGTCAGAAGCTTTGAATAATGGGTATCGTCACTGTTTTCTGTTCGGTAGTTCTGCTCGGTGCTGTTGTACCGGTCCAGAGTGGTAAGTTTGCTATTATCTTGTGAAAAACAGCGTTTTCAGAAAGTGAAACAAGTCGTGTCAATATTTCATTAGTTTGTCCACGCACAAAACAGTATATAAGTACATATGTTATAATGTATGTGATAAAATAGCCCAAACTATATAGTGATCTGAAACCAAAGCAGACTGACAAGAGTCTGTCGAACTCTTCAGGTTTCTCAGTAAAATGGCGTCGGTAAAGCAGGTAGAGAAATGCTTTCGCTTTTGAACAGTCTTCTCTTTGACATTATCGCGACAAATGTTTAACATTTTTTCTTGGGTATACTGGTGATCTGTTTTTATTTCGTGTCTCTTATTTCGTGTTAATTTACTTTCTCTTTCGGTTATTTTTGGTAAGACTGAAAGTAAACATGGTTGTTTAGACACTGTATGATATATCTCCATAAATGTATTTAATATAACAACTGAACAAGAATACAACAACACGATGACACGTCTGATTAAATAATGGCCATTATATTACATGACTGAATATTGGATAAGTTTAATGTTGTCAAACAAGATAAGGAGCATTAGGAAAACATTTACTCATGATTTTGTTTTTATAGGATATATAACTATGCATTGAAGCTTGTTGAAAGGTTTGTATTAGCATACAAGATGAAAGTAAAAGAGCAGCAAAACTCAAGAGGCTTGTAGTTTTGAATTTGAGTTCGTGTTTTTATACTAAAATTTCAGAGCTACTAAAAATTTCAGAGCTCTGATGTGAAATCCTGTAGAATACAAATCTAAAGCTGAATATTAATATTTTCACTGAAAATATTCACAAACCTCTAAATTTAAAGTTGCTTGTCAGTATCAAGACTGCCCTATAGATAATCGCCGACTATTTGTCTTTTCTTTTTTGTAACTAGACAACACAAGTAAAATAACAGAACAACATTAAGGCAGGATTTTTAATAGTTGAATTTTAATGTAGTGTTTTCAAAGTTTGAAAAGTGCTTGAGTTTTGATGATGTGTTAAAATTTGTTTCTGTTTTTATCTGTCCCTCAGTTCCACTGTCACCTGTTATAGACTAGTTATAGTTTTAACAATTTAAGTGATAACCTATCATTAGAAAGAGTGTTGTTTTTGTAATGTTATATTGCTTTTGTACAACAGTTTAATAAATTGGAAGTTAATATTAAGCAAACTGCAACAAAAAAAACCTACATGCAATAAGACTGAAAACGCAATGACACAATGTAGATAAAATAGCTAAACATTGCTCTTTGGATTCAGAACACACACCATTCTGCATTATACATCATTACAACAGTATACATTGTTTTACAACATAACAAAGGTTGTGGTTATGACATGTCCGGTTACAGTGACAAAGTAAGTACTGTTCAGCTTAGATAGTCTTCATCCCATTGCGTGGTTTCTTTGTTGGCGTAATGCTTTTTACTATCAAGGTGTAACTGATGAGAAGCTGTTGTCTAGCTAGGTAGGAGTCAGTAACATGCTACAGTCAGTGACCAGTAACATATGTTTCGACCAGACAGAAGCAGGGCTCTTTTATTAGTGGAATGTTTTCATTTGTTACTGTATATTCATGAAAAAAGTATATATTTAACTACTGCATGTAATATTTGCAACCTTTCAAGCATGACTATTGTGTCTAGGCCTGTTGAAGTTGCTATTATTGTAACAGTTTCATATTTTATTCCCCACAGACACACATTCCCTGTACTACATATACACAGCTTTATCCAAACCTGTGGATCTGCCGGGCATTTATGATTTCACTGCTATGGGTTTACTGGATGACAGACAGATTGATTACTACAATAGTAAGGAACAGAAAAAGATTCCTAAACAGCCCTGGATGAAAGAGAAAATGCAAGCTGATTACTGGGAAAAAGGCACCCAATCACGAAAGAGCAAAGAGCAGTGGTTTAATGTCAATGTCAACATTCTGATGGACCGAATGAAACATAATCATTCAGGTGAGAAAGTTTAATAGATTTTAACATGCACGCACATCTTATAATCTTATGTGTTATGATTAGCTTAGAAATGTTTTGATTTGTCTCTGTTTCAGATCTTCATGTTCTTCAGTGGAGACATGGCTGTGAAATTGAGAAAGAAGGAAATACAATGACATTTTCCAAAGGCATCGATGAGTACAGCTATGATGGAGAGAACTTCCTTTCCTTTGACGATAAAGTCGCGCAGTGGGTTGCCCCAGTTGATGCAGCTCTCCCAACCAAGAGAAAATGGGATGATGTGCCCATCCTAAACCAGTACACCAAGGGTTACCTGGAGAAAGAGTGTGTGCAGTGGCTCAATAAATTCAGAGAATATGGAGAAAAGGCGCTTATAAGAGTTGAAAGTAAATGCATTTAAATAAACATTATGCACAACTTTCACAGTGCTGGAACTGATTTATAACTGATTCTTCTGTTCTCAGCTCCACCAGATGTTAAAGTGTTTGCAAGAAAGTCTAATGGAAACAACATGAAGCTCACCTGTCTGGCCACTGGCTTCTACCCCAAAGATGTGAAAATGTACATTCGGAAGTATCGCACAAGCGTGCCTGAAAATGAGATCGAATCCAGCGGTGTCAGACCAAACCATGATGGAACATACCAGCTGCGGAAAAGTGTGGAAATCATGATGAGTGAAAAAGCGGATTATGATTGCTATGTGAACCACAGAACCCTAAATGAATCAATCATCATCAAATGGGGTAAGCTGAACTGATTTAATCATTAAAAAACATTCTGTATATATTCTGTAGTATAATGTGTCTTAATTAAAAGTTATCTGTAATACTAACTCTTCACTGACAGATATTTTGTTTTGCATTTTTTGCAGGAGGAGACTGTCCTACCTGCAACAACGGTTCTGCAATGGGTATTGGTATCGGGATCGGAGCTTTGACAGTAGCTGTTCTTGCAGCAGTTGGTTTTATTCTTTATAGGAGAAAAAAACAATCAAGTCAGTATTACAACATTACTGATTTTTACCATCTTTTTAATTCTTTTTTTCGGCAGTTGTTAGAATAAAATGAGACTAAAGAGAGAAGAATTAAGTAGACTATAGCATATAAAAATCTACTCTATGTATGTTAGACTAGAATCTTATATACGGTCATGTGAAAAAAATAAGTACAATCCTTAGACATCTTTGTATGTGAACGAGCAAACATTTGAAACAAAGTTTAAACACTTTAATTTTAAAAATGTTTAAATGACCCACTAAAGCAGGAATAACTTGATAACTTTAATGCCTAAATGTAAATATATATACTGTATATATATATATATATATATATATATATATATATATATATATATATATATATATATATGCCTCAATGTTTTTAGAATACAATTTTAACCATTTTAACCTCTAAATACAAAGTATTCAAAACATATTTTATTTGTCATCCACCTTTTAGATTCCCAACCCAGTAGCCCAGCCAAACAGCAAGATCTGCTGCCTAAAGGTATAGTAGGTTTTCCAAAAATCAAACATATCATGTGTCTTGTAGGTAATGTGTTTACAAATACAGTATATCGAAAGAGTTATTGATGTGTGTAAAACATGAGGACTAACACAGGGGGGAATTGTACTGTGCTGTTATTACACTTACACAGGAAACAAAGAGGAAACAGCTATTGACATGAAAAACAACAGTGCAGCTAATGGTGGAGAGGATGCAGCTTTGCTAAAGAATGATACCACACACAGCTGTTCAGAAAGAACCAACTCATTAGCAACCATCTCTGGTAACCGCATTTTAGACATGTTATTGATTAGATGAGTGTAATATCTGTAAAAGAGTTCATTGTATCTTCATTATATCTTTTTTTTTCTAGGTGCAGAAAGCCAGGAGGCCGAAATAAATACAGACTCTGGTGAATATGCCCTATATTCTTTTATATCTCTTGCTTATTGTAGTGATACCTCAAATCGTGTGTCTAAGCAATGTCAATGTCATTTTTAGAAAGGATATGCAGCAAAGGTAATCTAGTTAATTAACTTAATTGGTTTTTACATGCAGTATGGGTGTGCATAGCTCAATTGTAGATGTGAGCACTCCAACCAAGATTTCTTTTGGTGGCCAGATTTCACTTCATATCTTTTTAGTATGGGATTTCACACAGAGAGAAAGACCTCTGCACTGTATTTACCTTGTGACATTTCTCTGTTTCACCAACAGGAAAAGGGAGCTTAAGCGAATCGCCAGACAGCTCTATGGGGAATGTGAATAAAACTGGTAAGTATGTTTTAAATGCCTTTCAATAACATCTTTTCAACAGACTTTTTCTAGTACCAGATTGTAAAATATTCTTGTCTGTGTTAAAGGGTGATTCTCCAGTGCAGTGCCCATAGACTACAGATACACAATCAATAATCCTACAGACCAAAAACATGGATATTGTTTTGAACTATTTGTCATTGTAAAAGCTGACAGTCTTTGAAATTATTATATTTTGTGGGTTGCCTTTAAATATCACTTAGATCAATATTTTTGATGTGTGAATGTTTAAATTAGATGATTCATTTCTGTTTATTACATTGTTATTATTGTTACTTTGTTTTCTACTTGTTCAAATCTTTCTTGATTGTAACTGCATTGGGTGTCTGCCTGTTTGTGGGATACTTTTATTTCATTAGAATAATTGTATCAGTTATCAGTTATAAGTAAGACTTGTCAATCAGAAGAACCCAAACACATTTTTGTGTGCCCGAAAATTGTTTTAGAGCTTTTGGTTGACAATTTCTTTTGTTTAAAAACTGAAAGGTGCATTCTACTGTAAAGAGTACTGGGCATTGTTTGGTTTACATGAAAACTATTGTGGTCTTTGCGGGTTTCTACTAGAAATGTGTTAGTTAATATTAGTGGGATGTTATCTGTCAGATGGGAACATCTTTCAACATCTTGTAGATCACTTGTTGAAAAGGGTTCATAATGGTATTTTTAATCGAAAGCATTAGACTTCGTATTGTTTTTCATTCAGCTGGAAAGTGATACATAATGTGTTGTTAATACTTTGTAGAAAAATTCCCATGTTTAATGTAATGATAAATAAAAGATTTTTAAATTTTTCTGAAAAACACTGTAAGTGCCTTTATGTTTGCTAATGTTTATTACTCAGATGTTCTGAGTGGTTTCTAGGGTGTGATTGTTATGTTTTGCTTTGATCTAGATATGGCTCCCATATTTAATGTATATCTTTGGGTTTATTCAACTAGTCTTTCCATTTTTAGGCTGTATTAAAGCAGCAAGTGTGAAACCAGTAGTGCGAACATGCAAAATATACATATTCCACTCCATACAGAGCTACAACTATTGCTCAATGATGGACCAAACATTTTTCTGTGTCTCCGTCTACTTCCACTACACACTTTTGATGTGGGAAACCCTTGCAGGACTTTCATTCTTTGCCACAATCACCTCTTTTCCTTATAGGTACTTACAGGCAAATATATTAAGGCATAATTTTATTTAAGTGGAAGTTTATTATTATTATTTCACATATTATTAAAGCAGTAACACAGTCTTTTGCCATTTTGTGCCATCAGTCATTATGTCCATTTTGTAACGTCAGTTTACCAGCTCTGCCTGGATACAGGTGACAAAATATTTTTTAGATTTTCTCATTGGTTAAAACAGCATCCGACATTTCCTGTTAGATAGTTCCTGTTATTTACATTTTAGGTGCGTTCAACTACTTGCGGAGCTGCGCATACCGACTGACTTATGACACAAAGTATCGCGAGAGTGATGCTGTACTAAAAACACAGCTAGGCTCTTTACTCACTCTCGCGATACTTTATATCGCGTCATAGATACCACATGAAGACACACGCACTGCCTAATATCTAGACTTCGACGAGGGACCGCCATAAATCTACACAGTGTGAAGGTTTAAATAATCGGCGAATGTGTCATGGCGAAAGTTGTTGTCCTGTTTGGTGTTTTGCTTCAATATTGGACTTCGGTTCAAGCTGGTAAATTGCGTTTAAATGTGTTGTTTTGTTCAGAGAACGAAAGTGAAAGTAATACCTTATGCTTCCTCTAAAACGTGTTTATACTTGAAATGTACGAATGTATGAAATGTTATATTACATTAAATGTACAAACTGCGTCTAATGTAAAGGGTGAATATAAATATCTCGAAATATTTATATATTCCTGAACTGATCGACATGGCTAGACAACATGTGTTTATCACTTTAAACGACAGATTATATGATGTATTTCGAGATTCAAAACAAACATTTGTATTTATAATACTGAAACTAATCATCTTAAATACTAAAGTCAATGATTTCATACGTTTTATCATCTTGTACAAAAAATACTGGAAGTTGGCTTTCAGTTAATATCAGTTTATAACATGGCTTTACTTAGTAAATGTTATCAAGGTTATGTTTTCACAGAATGTGCTTTACATTGTGAAATATGATTTTATGTAGAAATGTACATTCTCTCTCTCTCTCTCTCTCTCTCTCTCTCTCTCTCTCTCTCTCTCTCTCTCTCTCTCTTTGTATTTTATTCCCCACAGACACACATTCCCTGTACTACATATACACAGCTTTATCCAAACCTGTGGATCTGCCGGGCATTTATGATTTCACTGCTATGGGTTTACTGGATGACAGACAGATTGATTACTACAATAGTAAGGAACAGAAAAAGATTCCTAAACAGCCCTGGATGAAAGAGAAAATGCAAGCTGATTACTGGGAAAAAGGCACCCAATCACGAAAGAGCAAAGAGCAGTGGTTTAATGTCAATGTCAACATTCTGATGGACCGAATGAAACATAATCATTCAGGTGAGAAAGTTTAATAGATTTTAACATGCACGCACATCTTATAATCTTATGTGTTATGATTAGCTTAGAAATGTTTTGATTTGTCTCTGTTTCAGATCTTCATGTTCTTCAGTGGAGACATGGCTGTGAAATTGAGAAAGAAGGAAATACAATGACATTTTCCAAAGGCATCGATGAGTACAGCTATGATGGAGAGAACTTCCTTTCCTTTGACGATAAAGTCGCGCAGTGGGTTGCCCCAGTTGATGCAGCTCTCCCAACCAAGAGAAAATGGGATGATGTGCCCATCCTAAACCAGTACACCAAGGGTTACCTGGAGAAAGAGTGTGTGCAGTGGCTCAATAAATTCAGAGAATATGGAGAAAAGGCGCTTATAAGAGTTGAAAGTAAATGCATTTAAATAAACATTATGCACAACTTTCACAGTGCTGGAACTGATTTATAACTGATTCTTCTGTTCTCAGCTCCACCAGATGTTAAAGTGTTTGCAAGAAAGTCTAATGGAAACAACATGAAGCTCACCTGTCTGGCCACTGGCTTCTACCCCAAAGATGTGAAAATGTACATTCGGAAGTATCGCACAAGCGTGCCTGAAAATGAGATCGAATCCAGCGGTGTCAGACCAAACCATGATGGAACATACCAGCTGCGGAAAAGTGTGGAAATCAAAGAAAATGAAAAAGCGGATTATGATTGCTATGTGAACCACAGAACCCTAAATGAATCAATCATCATCAGATGGAGTAAGCTGATACAAAAAATATTTATTGTATATATGAATAAAATGGGAATGCCTTTGCGTGACCGCGTCTGAAGCATGTGTATCAAAATTGTCGAATGACAGGCTGCAAAGTCATAGGTGGGATGACATCAGGACCAGGAAGTATAAAGCACCCCGGAACAATCGCATTTCTAGCTTGTGTGCCTTCAGCTGCGCGTGTGTGTTGTAGAGCGTTTAAATTAAAAGGTTATTGAGCAGTTTAAGCCATGTGTGCCTCCCTGTCCTCGTTATATCACAGGCAGGGACACACACAATCTTTGTATTGTGTGTTTGGGAGCAGGGCATGCCCAGTCAGTACTCGAGGGTGCTGGTTGTGTGCATTGCGAGGTACTCCAGGGTGGCGTGCTTTGCGAAACGTGGCCACCCACGTGGCTGTCACGGCCCAAGTGGAAGTGGACCTTGCCATGGGGTTGGAGGCGGGCTGCGCCCTATCTCCGGCCCTTTCGGCATCGGCCTCACTCGCTCCGGGACAGGAAGCATGCGATGTGTCTTCTTCCGCCCGGGGCGAGAGTCCACTGCCGGAGTCGTCTTCCTCTGAGGAGGTAGACGTACTCAGCGTGGACGTGGTGACCGTGGAGACTCAAAGCGCTCGTCCGCCGAGTAGGCTAGACAAACCAGCCACCTCCAAAACAGCCACCTCCACGATGGGGCCTTCCCTCATGGGCTTTGGAGTAGTTATGGAAGGCCTCTCTGCCCAAGGGGTATGGAAGGCCAAGCACTCAGGTTGCACATAAACTGTCTAGAGCTTATGGCTGGCTCTGAGGCAGTTCCTTCCACACCTCGAACGCAGGCATGTGTTTGTCCGCTCGGTGGTGGCTTACATAAACCATCAGGGGGGTCTGCGGTCGCTCCCTTTATACAAACTGGCACACCAGATCCTTCTGTGGGTCCAAGGGAAGTTTCACTCACTCAGAGCTACATATATTCCTGGGCATCTCAATGTGGGAGCGGACGCCTGTCGAGGCAGGGGCCGAGGCCAGGGGATTGGAGACTTCACCCCGAGGTGGTGAATTTGATCTGGGAGACTTTCTACCCAGCAGAGGTGGACCTGTTGCGTCTCAAGAGACTACGCACTGTTCACTATGGTTCTCCCTCATACCACCAGCCCCATTGGGGCTGGATGCTCTCGTACAGCCGTGGCCAAGGCTATGCTTTTCCCCCGATCGCTCTGCTCCCGGGAGTTCTGAAGAGAGTGCGCCAGGACGGGATACTCCTCTTACTGGTAGCACCACATAAGCCGGCCCGAGTTTGGTTCTCGGACCTAATAGCACTCCTAGACGGCACCCCTCTCTAGCTGCCGGTCAGGAAGGATCTTCTATCCCAGGCGCAGGACACAATCCTTCACCCCTGCCCAGAGATGTGGAAACTATGGGCCTGGCCTCTGAAGGGGCCCGACTCATAGAGGCAGCTCCAGAGCTCCTACCACGAGGAAGCTGTATGCACTGAAGTGGAAAGTGTTTACTTCGTGGTCGGATACGGGATCCAGTTAACGGTCCTGTTACTTGAGTTCCTGCAAGACCGTTTTTCAACGGGGCTGATGCCCTCAACTCTAAAGGTGTACATGGCAGCCATCTCTGCTTACCACGCCCCTCTCAATGGCCAGTCTCTGGGTCGGGACCCGCTGGTTACACGCTTCCTCCATGGTACACTGAGGCTAAGGTCTGCACCCCACGCCAGGGTTCCAGCTTGGGACCTGGCTGTGGTACTGCAAGGCTTATCTAAGGCTCCATTTGAGCCCATTGAGGGCGCGTCGGCCAAACTTCTCACCATTAAGACAGTTTTCTTATTGGCGAGTTGGGGATCTCCAAGCTCTGTCAGTCTCTCCTTCCTGCCTGGAATTTGCCCCAGTCATGGCTAAAGCTTTTCTGTATCCAAGACAGGACTACATGCCCAAGGTACCCACCAATGTGCCGAGGCCCATTGTGTTGCAGGCCTTCTGTTCTCCCCCTTTCTGGAATGCGGACCAGGAAAAGTTGAACTTAGCGTGTCCAGTGCGAGCACTGGATGCTTATGTTCACAGAGCTGCTTCCTGGAGGAAGTCAGAGCAGCTGTTTGTGTGCTTTGGCCCGGCCAGCAAGGGCTCGCCGGCGTCCAAACAAATCATAAGCAGGTGGGTAGTTGAGACTATCACACTAGCATACACAGCCTCTGGACAGCCATCTCCACTAGCTGTCAAAGCTGACTCTACTAGGGGTATGGCAGCCTCTAAGGCCTTATGGTCTGGGGCCTCTTTACAGGATGTGTGTAATGCAGCAGGTTGGTCCTCACCGCTCACATTCGTGAGGTTTTATGACTTGGACCTGGCTTCTACGCCAGGTTCTCATGTGCTTTTGCCATAGCTGTGCTCTACGGACTCACACTATCAGGCATTGGCTTGCATGGCGACGTTGGGATCTCGTTCCCATAGCGTCGCAACGCTGACGCAGCGCAAGTTCCCTTGAAAGGGAGCGTCTCAGGTTATGTATGTAACCATAGTTCCCTGAAGAGGGAACGAGACGCTGCGTCTCCCTGTCATACTCCCTGTATCCCTAAACGCAGCTTTGGCCTTGGAGCTAGAAATGCGATCGTTCCGGGGTGCTTTATACTTCCTGGTCCTGACGTCATCCCGCCTATGACGTCGCAGCCTGTCATTCGACAATTTTGATACACGTGCTTCAGACGCGGTCACGCAAAGGCGTTCCCATAGCGTCGCAACGCTGACGCAGCGTTTCGTTCCCTCTTCAGGGAACTATGGTTACATACGTAACCTGAGACGTTTTGATTTTCAGACGGAGAATGCAGTGACTGCAATGAAGTTGCGGCTATGGCTACTGGTATTGCGATTGGCATTCTGGTTGCAGTGGTTTCTTTGGGAGTAGTAGGATTTTATTTTTATTGGAAAAGAAAAACAGGTCAGTATTTCTACATAACATATTATTTGTTTCCCATAGATGACAAAGTTGTTTACTGTCAAAATATGAAGAGACTGTTTTACATAAAAGTGGGGTGAAGTGAAACATATCTATGCAACAAAAAAGCTACCAGGGATTCTGTTAGACCCGAATCTGATATACAGACATGTAAAAAAAGATACAAATACCAAACCATCAATAGATGATAACAGACATTGGCTTGCTAAAATGTTTAACCACTCTTCACTGCAACTAAAAGAGTACTACCCATCCCCTACAACATTTAATGTGATTCAGTTTCCTTCTTCCAATTCCTTAAACCCCTATTAATTTGTTTTGAGCCATTTCTTGTAAAATCTTCTATTGTTTTGGGTCATATTCCTGTTGGAAGCACTATGATATAATGTAGAATTTAAAATTGAATCTGTCCAGTCCCTGAAGCAGCAAAGCAACCCTAACCGTAACATTTCCAAAACTGTGTTTCGAAAAGGAATGATGGAATAATTTAACCCAAAATATATCATGACATTGTGGATAATTACAAGTGCATTACACAAGTTTAGACAGAGAAAAATGTTGCACCATTACGAATTATGGAACAAACCATGACAACCAGTGATGGGCTGTATTAAACATCTTTATTTCTTCTCCAGTTCCACAGACAAACGGGAACCCAGCAGTATTACACCCTCTTAATTCAGGTAAGTTGTTTTTTAGGCTTCCTACTGCTGCTTCTATAAATGATTTTGGTGAAAATGTGATCGCAGCATTGAATTGAAAAAATTACATTAAAAAAATAAGATGTCATTTTAATCTCACAAGCAATCGGTTTTCCTTTGCAAGGAACCTGCCACAGTGGTGGGTTAATACATTTAAAAATAAATGTATTAAATATTTCTTACCTGTCATAGACCTGTATGTGTCTACTACAAATGTATGTTTTCATTAACATAGCAATAGAATTCATTTGCGATTTTCCTTGCCTATTGTGTCTCGCAATCAGTTGAGTCATGCTCTGCTGCTTTGTAAAACTTTGTAAAGACTCATTTTGGCTTCTCAAAATTTCAAGATGATGACTTACCTTGTGGTATATTCCACATATCTGTCATCATCACTCAGGTAAAAGATGTTAAAACATACAGGTGCTGGTCATATCATCAATATCATCAAAAAGTTGATTTATTTCACTAATTCCATTCAAAAAGTGAAACTTGTATAATGTATACATTCATTCCACACAGACTGATATATTTCAAGTGTTTATTTCTTTTCATTTTGATGATTATAACTGACAACTAATGAAAATCCCAAATTCAGTATCTCAGGAAATTAGAATATTACTTAAGACCAATACAAAGAAAGGATTTTTAGAAATCTTGGCCAACTGAAAAGTATGAACATGAAAAGTATGAGCATGTACAGCACTCAATACTTAGTTGGGGCTCCTTTTGACTGAATTTGCTGCAGCAATGCGGCGTGGCATGGAGTCGATCAGTCTGCGGCACTGCTCAGGAGTTATGAGAACCCAAGTTGCTCTGATAGTGGCCTTCAGCTCTTCTGCATTGTTGGGTCTGGCATATCGCATCTTCCTCTTCACAATACCCCATAGATTTTCTATGGGCTTAAGGTCAGGCGAGTTTGCTGGCCAATTAAGAACAGGGATACCATGGTCCTTAAACCAGGTACTGGTAGCTTTGGCACTGTGTGCAGGTGCCAAGTCCTGTTGGAAAATGAAATCTGCATCTCCATAAAGTTGGTCAGCAGCAGGAAGCATGAAGCATGAAGTGCTCTAAAACTTCCTGGTATACGGTTGCGTTGACCTTGGACCTCAGAAAACACAGTGGACCAACACCAGCAGATGACATGGCACCCCAAACCATCACTGACTGTGGAAACTTTACACTGGACCTTAAGCAGCGTGGATTCTGTGCCTCTCCTCTCTTCCTCCAGACTCTGGGACCCTGATTTCCAAAGGAAATGCAAAATTTACTTTCATCAGAGAACATAACTTTGGACCACTCAGCAGCAGTCCAGTCCTTTTTGTCTTTAGCCCAGGCGAGATGCTTCTGACGCTGTCTGTTGTTCAAGAGTGGCTTGACAGCGACAGCTGAAACCCATGTCTTGCATACGTCTGTGCGTAGTGGTTCTTGAAGCACTGACTCCAGCTGCAGTCCACTCTTTGTGAATCTCCCCCACATTTTTGAATGGGTTTTGTTTCACAATCCTCTCCAGGGTGCGGTTATCCCTATTGCTTGTACACTTTTTTCTACCACATCTTTTCCTTCCCTTCGCCTCTCTATTAATGTGCTTGGACACAGAGCTCTGTGAACAGCCAGCCTCTTTTGCAATGACCTTTTGTGTCTTGCCCTCCTTGTGCAAGGTGTCAATGGTCATCTTTTGGACAACTGTCAAGTCAGCAGTCTTCCCCATGATTGTGTAGCCTTGACTGAGAGATCATTTAAAGGCCTTTGCAGGTGTTTTGAGTTCATTAGCTGATTACAGTGTGGCACCAGGTGTTTTCAATATTGAACCTTTTCACAATATTCTAATTTCCTGAGATACTGAATTTGGGATTTTCATTAGTTGTCAGTTATAATCATCAAAATTAAAAGAAATAAACACTTGAAATATATCAGTCTGTGTGGAATGAATGTATACATTATACAAGTTTCACTTTTTGACTGGAATTAGTGAAATAAATCAACTTTTTGATGATATTCTAATTATATGACCAGCACCTGTAGATAGATAGATAAGAACATCTATATAGCTAGATAAGAACAGTTTTTTAATGCATTGTGAAAAAATGAAAATGATTTGGTCTATGCCAAAATGTGCTACTGAAGTGTTTAAGTGAATTATTTGTTTAACTGTTGTTCTTCTCTTTTCTCTTTAAAGGATGCAAAGAGATACCAGAATCTGTCTAGAGCAGTTTGTGAATGGTTAAAAAGTCTCTTATTAAAAAGGTCACAGTGGTGTTTGGTATTCCAGTGTTTCATTAATATCATCCTATAATGACGTCTCGCTGTGATTAATTGTATTTTGTCTTTTTGCCACAGGACAGGACTGCTCTCTGCGTGCACCTGCTGTTTTGCCATTGCAATAGAGAAAGGCTTGATGCAAAATCACTGATGAATTTATTGTACACCTTTCAGTTTTTATCTTGAATGTATAGCTTTTAAAGACAGCGCTGGGCAAGCGAAGATACAGAAGATCAGAGAGAGTTTTAAGTATTCTTAAATTATGCGTGTGTTCAAAAAGTGTCAATTCAGAGATGTCAACAGAAATAATATAATCACAAGAAAAAAACTGTATGCAGTTCAGTCTGGAATTTTCTTCATGATGGTAAGGGAAAAAAACGTTTAAACAGAAAAAAATTCCAGACTGTTGCCTCTACACATGGATGTGATTGTTACTGAATGTCCAGCATTTAAAGCAGTCATTATCTTTGCTTAGGCTAACAATCTTATTAGTATTATTAACATATTGAGTATATGGGAAAAGTCCAGTCAACCTTGTTTTACAAGTCTTCTTCTTCAAGGCTTCTTACAACTAAACTGTTTTTAAGTTATTTTTACACTCATTTTAAGTCATAAGGTGACATGAGGTAAAACCAGATGAGGTGACTTGTAAAGCTAAGTTCACTGGACAATTTAAGGCAGCAAAGTGTAAACTACTAGAAAGGAATATCCGGTATCCATTTCATTTTATTCAAGTTATGATATTATGGCTTAATTTTGTTAATAACATGAATGATCTAGTATTTAATGCGTGCTATAGAGTGCATATTTTGAAAATAACATTAAACAGTGTTCTTTGTTTTGCTTCATTAAATGAATAAAGTCTCAAACAAGTGTATGTGATTTCACTTCTCATTATTATGTGATAAATAAGTCATTATTATGAGACAATTTCTCATTATTGTGTGTTATTATGTTGAAATTTCAACTTAGTTTCTCATTATTGTGAGATACTACGAAAACTATAGAAAACAGCAATATATATAAGGTCCAGACGGATATCTTTGCATCACAGCATCATAAAGTCGAGCTGATGTTACCGGTGGGTTGGAGTATCATCAGCTGCCAAGTCACTCCCTAGCAACCAAACAGAGTTCCCTAGCAATCATTTAGCAGGACCTATACTGTATCTCTGCATCAGAACATCGTAGAAGCTTGGGGATGGGTTCGTTCAACTCATGGCTTGAAGTATAATCATTGGTAGACCTCATGACTTCACGCACTTATTCACAGTCATCTGATCACCTACACCTGTACCTCATAATCAGGACTGTTATATAGACGGTTTCATTGAACACACGCCTGGCCTGAAAGTAATTTCCGGTTGGTGATTGATTATTAGTCTGGCTAGTGGAAGTCTATCGGAAGTTAAGTTTGGGCCAGGTAGTATTATTTGTTTTAGTTGTTGCCATTGAAAGAGTATAGAACAACAAGAGGCAAAACTTTAATGCTTATTGGTAACAATGTGGGCACCATTTGGGGTAGAAGATTTTTGTTGCTGGATAACAGCAATCCATCACATACCAAAGAACTTACATTGACAAGAAGTGAAAGAATGTCTATTGCAACTGAAGTTTGCCAATTTTGGGTGTGTGTATGTGATGGATTGCTGTTGTCCTGTTGGCATTTTCACCCCAAAATGGTGGCAGCACTGTTACCAAAAAAGCTTTTGCCTCTTTGGTCTGAGTTGGGTCTTGTTGTTGATATGACGCACTACCTGGTCCCCATGTTAGTTTATCTGCTGGAGTCTTTGCCGATTGGGAAATTTATCTGTTGGAATATTTACCCTTTGGGAAATGTACCTCTGTTTATTTAACCCCGTCTTCTTCATCAGTGGCTTTTTTTTCTGGTACGAACGTTCCTTAATGTATTTTTGATTCAGTTCCTGTGGTCTGCCCTCTTCTGTGTTGACAAAAGAATTGGTCTTCCTCCTAAATGCAAATAAATGCATTTAAATTTTCATAGACTGAGACTTATAAGTAGATTTCAATATTTGGTAAATTTGTTGTTGAAAAATTTATTTGGAAAATAAAGTTGAAATTGTTGTTCACTTGTGTTTTTTTAAATGTGATTTGGCATTAAATTGAAATATTAAATAAAAAATCTTTGTCCACCTATTACATATACTGTATGGTGAAATTTGGAGAACAATAATTGAGAACAATAATTGATTTTTTTTATGATAAATTATTTTTTCTACAAATGATTGAAAGCATTTAATCTACAAATGTAAAGCTCTATTTCAAGCAAAATGGGACAAGCCAGATCATATACACTTTTTAAAAGCTAGCTCTATATAGAGTCAGCAAAAATGGGACATCAGCTAAATTAGGACATATACACTTTTTAGTGTAGTGCTTCTTAAAAAATCAAGTGTAATCGTTTAATCAGAATGCCGAAGAGATACTTTTTGAGTTTTTTTAGATTCAAATGGTCAAATGTAAATCATGTGGGTATGGTTAACACTGTCTCAGTGCAATGTCAATAAAATGGTCTGAGCACTGATATTCATGATTTGCTTGTGCTGATCAGTTGATGTTGTGATTTTTTTAAATGTCAGCATTAATGATTTAAAGCATAATGCAGCAGCAAATGGTAGCCAATGAGAGAGATGAAGAGAGATGTGACATGTGCTCTTTGGGTTTGAAACTACATGTGGCAAACAACAAATAATGTGTGGCTAAACACAATGTTTTAATATTATTATACATTTTTAAATAACCTTTTGCTCAATTTTATAAAGCATCAGAGTTTCAAGTCTTGCTGTAGAGCGTCCTAAAAATCTGTATCATCTGTAGTGGTTTGATTTTAATGAGGTACACGTATAGGAAGACCAGCCAGGAGATCAAAATTAAAGAAAACTTTCAATAGTCCAGTCTAGAGATTAAAGACAAACACATTTAGCTCACTTTTTAAGACAAATTTAGACTCAAAGCATCAAAAGACACTGCAGTGATGTCAGGTGTTGGTGGAAACCTCTCATCAGGGATGTGGCTGAGATAGGAGATTATTCCACAAGCAGAGAACAAAAGAACCAAGAGAGGCAAGACAGTTAACCTTTTCTGGAAGTTGAGCATGTTGTGTGGACAGAGAACTGATTCAAAGTTGCAGCACAACCGGGTAGCCAATGGAGAGAGTGATGAAGATGTGCAAGTTCCTAATTTGCTGCTAGGTCCAATGTGGGATTGCTCGTGCAGGACATTAAACTGCAATAAATCTAGAGATTAGAACCGTCCCAAATTTAGACTCAAAGCCCACACTGCAGTGACCAAACCTCTCATCAACAAAAAGTGTCAGCAAGATGCTAAGGAATGTATTCAAAGTTGCAGCAGGAGTTGAAAGCAAGTTTAATTCACTTTATACAGCTACATGAACACAAAATGTTCAAATCTAAGGAATGAACCAGGAGTTCCTACAGCTACAGCAGCAAAAAGGGTAAAGCAGTTCATTGAAGCTGAAAACATTGAAATAAAACAGCCAGCCCAGAGTCCTGAAATCCTTGGTGACAGTTACGGCTAAGAAATCCATTACAGTCACCGAACTGTGGAAGAGAAGAATGGATCAAGATCACACCCAAGCAGTGTGAGATACTACTGATGTTCTGTGTCCACAGATGGGCTAAAGTCACTTGTTGTAAGATGACTCTTTTTGGCTGTTCACAACACTGTCTTACCAGCATGGTGTAGCCACAACTACAATTCCTTCAGATTTTAAAGGATGAAGATTGTCTAAGAAATGTTCATAAATTGTTCTTTAATTTTAATCTCCACTGTACCCGTGTCTATTATTTGACAGATGACTGAAGTTGTGTTACAGTGTCTTCAGTTAGTGTTTTATATTGTTAGGTGCTGGATTGTCTTCAAGTAGATATGGGTCTGTTGTGTAGTAGTAATTTGATGTTCTTGCTTGGTACAAGATGCACAACTTTCTGGCATAAGGCCAAGAGCATCATAGTTATCATTTGTGTTGTTAAGTTGCTTTCATTTTAAGTTTTATCGCCACACAGCAGCATAATCATTTCAATTTGTTTCAATCAATTTCAATCATTTTCAAGTTGCTACTTTAAGAAAGAGTGGTACCGTTCACACTAATAAACTGGTAAATATTGGTTTAACCGTTCCTGAACAAAGCTCCAACAATGCTTTTTACTAGAATATCTTAGACTTTGAAAAAGTGCAAAAGATGCTTTGTTTACATAGCCCAGAACAAAAGATGAAAAGACCCAACAGCAAATGAATTGGTGTATTCTTAAGCTAAAGAGTATGAGACAATAGCTTGTTTGTAATAAGAGTACAGTCTTGCAAAGATAAAAGCATTTATTTCAGTTAGACAGGACAAACATGATTCACACACTTCAGATGTCAGATGTTCACCAAGCTCTTATTCATGGAGACTACAAGAAAACAAATTACATTAGTTAGACAAATTACAGGTTACTGTAATTATGAATATAATGTTCTTGAATTATCAACTTAAAGACACCTTTCCATCAAAACAGGTTTCTACACAAGGTGACCCAGAGGGCATGCAGACTTCAGTTGAGCACATGAAGTAAATCTGTTGGAGAGATGGACTGTGATCTACATGTTACCTGGGAAGACACTGCAATCTATTCCTGCATGTTTATTGCATTACCTCCTCATTTAGATACTTATTAGTGGACCGGTCCATGAACTGGAAGGCTTTAATCTCAAAGCGACGCTGGTGCCGATTCTGGGGCAGGTCTTTCATATAAAGGATGGAGGTATTTCCAGCATCAAGAGGATTAGGGCACCTGAAAAAGAAATGGCAAAGTCTTATGACAAATACAGATGTCAGATAAGAACTTCGTAAACATTAGTTTAAGCACTTTAAAATACTTTTGCATGGCAATTTCATTTTCTTTCAGGTGCAAGGTTTCTGTTATTCCAGTTTACCGTCACAACATTAACAAAATGGCTTCTGGAATGTTGGCTAAACATTGGTTCTCACCCTTCAAAAACAAGAACAAGTGCACTCTTAGCAGAGCGTGGATAAGCCACACAGTAGTGCACCAGTAGAGTAGCTTGAGGTTTAGGAGACTTCAGACGCAACTCCAGATATACAGATTTCCCCAACAGGACACTTAGGGGCAGATGACATTTTGGATAAAACGTGGTAAAAGTATCATCTGCAAAAAAGTCAGTAAAACAGCTAATTGGTTGAAGGTCTTTACAATCACACCTTTGGCTATAGATGGTGGCAGTAAACACTGATCTGATCACAAAGAACGGCTGCAGGGATGACGCATTTTGTAGGCAAATCTGCCACAGAAAGTTGCATTGGTTCCCTTGATGGCGTCAATGGGAGTTTTCCATAGGCTTTTAGATTATAGCCCAGAGAAGTAACACTTGCCAGCTTTGCCCATCAAGACAGTTTACATATGAACATGGCATTTAAAAATTCTAAGTGACCAAATACATCAACTCCCTTCAAACCATTTAAAAATTTCCCTGATAAATCTTAATCCAAAATTTGAGGTTTGTTCTTGTATTGCAGTATGCATGACATTTGTGCATGACGACATTATACATGACAGACAACAAAGTCATTTGGCAACTTGTTAGCCCTTCAAGAAATGTATAAGCCTCAAAACACAAGTAATGCCTGCTTGTGGTTTAATGCCATAAATTTAGATTTAACCACAGAACTTATTTCTGGCATTTAACCAAAAAAAAAATCAAAATCCCATTGACTTTGGAACAATGAAACCAAATGTGCTACAATGCCTTGCTTCTGCGTTTTGCCTACATAAACGTGTCATCCCTGTGATATTCTTTATCTAATGAATATGACCTAGCCTTAATGCTTTACCTGCAGCAATTAAAAGTTGAACTCCAAACAGTCCCTCAGAAAGCAGGTATGGAGGAAGACTTGGACTCATAACCATGTATCCTGCACTGGCAAGCAAAGGTTGGGACAGCCCTGGAGTGGTGGAAGACTTCGGGTAGCGGCATTCAACAAGCAATCTAAAGAGAACACAATTATTGGTTTTAAAGTTATTGTTCCAACTGCAAACTTATAGATTAGGACTCGGATGAATAAAGCAAATACAATTAAGTACAAGTGACACAAACAAGTTACTGGAAAAACAACGCCAGCATTACCATAAGAGTTTTCCATTTCTTTTTGGGAAAGACCCACAAATTAAATGTGCACAATAATTTTAACTTTTGACTAAAAAGCAAGAGCCAAACAAAAGGCGTTGCGATTTTCAAAGAACTTAAACACAAAACCTGATGGGGTTATCCCTGGAGATAATGCCATACTTCAGGTTGCGGACTTTGATGACAGTCTGTACCTCAGCCAGGTAAATTATCGTTTCACCTATGACCTGATGAAGAATTACAGCATGTGCTCAAACTGTAAACTATAGTTGTTAAGTTACATACAGCACAGCAGCATACTTACAAAAGAACGTGTTCCACATTCAGTGACAGAAAACTTGAAGATCGCAAAATCTTTATTGGCAACAACAGGTTTACAACCAGACTTCCCAGCCACCATCAAGCTCAAGGGGTTCACAGGGATGTTTGCAAAATCATTGGGAACGGCAAATACAAAATATTTATCAGCTGTACACTCTGGAAAAAAGAAAGTCACCAGATTAAACACTTAGTATTAATCCACACATTCAAATCTTAAGCATTTGCGCCATTTAAAATAAAGGTGCTAGATGACAAAAGAACCATTAGTGTCTAAAGTGAATGTCCCATTTAAAAAAAAAAGCCATATAGACTAAAGGGGTAAGAAAGACTGAGTGATTGATTTTCTTCTTCTCCTAAGAAACAATGGCTTCTATGGCAGTGCAATAAAGAGCCTTTCATAGCACCTTAGTTAAGGTTTACCAAAAACCCAATTAAACATTTTACCCATTACCTGGATGGTTTATCCTGTCCAGTAATACAAACTTTTGCACACAAAAAAAAAAAAATGCACAAACGTAGGAAAAGTTACTTAATACAGAAGTTACATTTGCCATTTTGCAAATAACATTATCAAATGAATTTTACAACCCACCACGCACTTTGCTTAAAGCTTATATTTGTACGCAAACATACATTACTGATGGTGATACGTCGCAACAGTCATGTTAAAAATGTGCCCCGAGGCATAAGATCATACCATCCATTGGATAGTAGCAGACAGATGTCATCATATCATAACAGCATCCTTTGGCCTGGCACTCATCTGACCTTATTTGTGAAGCGCCACATGTCAGCCTCTGACCAGCAGAAACACCGCAGCCTTAACAGAACCACAATGACAGGCTGAGACTTTTTTTAATTAAGCAATACATAAACATTGTACAACACTTACCTGCTGGTGGTGTGTTTAGCGGCAGTATGTTTTGGTTGGGCGATGGCACCTGGTGGGGCGGTGGCGCCTGGTGGGGCGGTGGCACCTGGTGGGGCTGTGGCACCTGGAAGGGCGGTGGCAACTGGAAGGGCAGATTAGGAATGGCACCAGGATCAGGTAATTTGCCACACTTTGGGATCTGATCTGACTGCAAATTGAGCTTTTTCGGCAAAGCAGCAAGGTTCTCATTGGAGTCACAGGAGAGAGTAGCAACATCCAACCGTCCAGCTTTATTAGGATAGAGGACCTTCAGAGTGTACTGGCCATCCTAAAGAAATGACAGCACAATGTTCACAAGAAAGATCTCCAGACCGACACAAGAAAACAAAAGTAAAAACAAATTTAGTGCAGGAGTTGAAGTTAAAAGTGGTCATTCTGGCAGATGCTTTTGAAGTACTGCACAGTATAAGAGGGCTTGGTAATGCTAAAGAATTTTCAGAAGCAGAATAATTCCCTAATTGAAAACCAGTTCTCTAGAATAACAAGACTGAAAAAGTTTATGAAAGAAAATAAAGTCAGTTTAGATACATTAAAAGCAGATTGTTCCTATAACTACTTAAAAAATACCTCCAAGGTGACATGGCAACCAGTGTAATCCACCTGCAGGATATTGTGGCCCAGGCCTTCTGTCAGAGAGTATCCACAGGACTCTGGAGCCTTAAGCACAGACTCAACATCGGAGTAACCTAAAAATGATTTGAAATATGTGACCCTGCCTGTGAAAACCAGGCTAAAGTCTAAAAATCCAATTCTGAGATAAGCTCATAGTTTGATAAATCATAGTTTGATTTGACCTATTATTTTCACTAGAATGTCAGTCTTAGAACTTACTCAGACTAGATTAAATATGCATATGTAACACACAAGCTGGTTTTTACATGCAGGGTCACATTTGTAGACACCTTGACTGTAACAATAACAATAATATTCTTACCCAAAATCTTCACATGCTCTATTGGTCCAGAGGGCAAAAGCATTTTCATAGTGTTATTATTACAGTAAACAACTGGCTTAGATTTCATTTCTGGAGTGTCTTGAGGCGTATCATCAACCTGAACTACATCTTCATCCGCTAAATCATCTTTTTCCGAAAAATAATCAGAACTAGAGAACCGATTTGAACTCTGTGAAATGCCCAATTCAACGCAGACCAAAGCCAGAATGAAAACTGCGTTTACCCTCTGTGCAGCCATGTGTGCGTCTACTCCTGAGCAAACACTCGAGCGAATAATAAAGAGCAGCGCTTCATTACACTTCATTCATAGCACCTGTTACTCAAAGGCTTGCGCGTAATTAACTTTCAATTTAATTAGGTGCTGCTAATTATTAATTAGGTCATCTCGCTGTTCTCTAAAACAGGCAGGATTCTTCACTATTTAGACTACAGAAAAATTTTGTTTTGGTATTTTAGAAAACGATGATTACTACAGTTTTACAATAATAAAGGTACATTTTCTTAAAGGCGATGTGTAATTTATAAAAATGTATTAAATATTAAACTTTAATAGACATCGCCTAAAAAACTAAATTAAAATGATAATTTTTTACAAAGCCCAGCTAGACCCACCCATTTAGTGGGCGGGGTTGTGATCCGAATCCAGTGCAGTAGGAGGCGCTGTTGTGTTTCTATTATCACTGATTCTCTCCAATGAGGAAACCGAAAAGGTTTAATGGATAGACAGATATACACAGCCCTAATTATATATATATATATATATATATATATATATATATATATATATATGATTCAGGTTTAGGGTCTAGGATATAATTTTGTGGGTGTGAATACTCTACCTAATCTGGAGCATGAAGAGCTAATTGTAAGTGTTAGTGGAGCTGAACACGCAGCGCTGTCATGAGCATGTGCTCTGAGTGCTCCATAGATTGGAAGGAGTATGAAACATACACAAAGTAATTGGAAATAAGTGTTTTTTGTGTGGGGGGGGTTTCTCCTCAAAATTCAGACTCATCACTTATGTAAGTTTAATTTGACATTTAGTACAGTAGGTGGCGATAATGCTCCTAAGTAGTTAGTCGCCATTAAACAAGGAGAAGAAGAAGATGAGGAAACCGATCGCGATGGCGTCCTAGAAACATTGCGTTGTTTTAGTTGTTGCTGTTACAGGAAGACTTTGTGGTTTCTGACGTATTGTTTATTTGGAATTCCTCAAACAGGTAAGTTGATAGTGCTGCGAAGAACAATGTTTTGCAGTAGGACTGTACTGATCATAAACTCACAATGAATCGTGCATCTGAACAGAAGCTCACAACATTTTCGCATGAATTGTTAATGAAGCAAATTAAACTCTTACTGAAGAGTTCGGTTGAATTTAATTGCTACGTGGCTGAATTTTAATTGCTTAGATATGCATAAGTGTTTTTTATATGTTTCTCATTTAACTTACAAAGAGTACCTAGTACAAAGATGCTACCCAGATTCAAACCCAAAAATGTAGCCTATGCTGCTTAGTGCTTAGGAATGTAATACTAGCACATTGCGTACTGATAAGTCATAGTACAGAAAGTACAATGTAGCTTGGCACTTTTATACATTGCATTATTATAATTAATATTAATGTGTAATATGAGACTATCTACTTATAAAGTGTATTCTGATGTTGTCTCTTATTTTGCACAATGTACAGTGTGTACTGCCTACTGTACTTTTTCAGTATGTAATGGTCTGTTTTTGATCAGTATTTGCTACATTATTGTCACATGTCCACCCATTCAGCTAAAGGGGCACTTTCAGTGCTACATGCATTCACCATGTCATTTTTAAGAAACATGTTTCATGTTTTTGCGCAGGGGAGAATGAGCGCTGAGGCTGCTGACCGGGTGGCAGTGACCGGCAGTCGGCCCTGCACTCCACCGCAGACCTCCTGGTTTGAGTTTCTGCTTGATCCTTCATTACTGGAGCAGCACTTACAGCAATCTCATCCAGGTATCTGGTGGGCAAGTCAAGCGTTATGGACATAACAGTTTCAGGGGGTTTGATGCCAGGGATTGCACATACTCCGTTTAATGCACTGCAACTTGCTTTGGATAAAAGCATCTGCCAGATGCATGAATTTAAATCTTAAATATGGCATTAAGTGCAAACTATGCTTACCAACAGTACACTTTTGTAAAATGGTTTTTGTAAGTACAGCATGTGTCAATTTTCACCAGCACTGTAAGTGTTCACAGTAAAGATTTCTTACTTACTGACACTGTATTGTTTTTGTAAAATGTCTTTCCTCAGATCCGTCTCCTGTTCAGCTGATTATTCAGTTTCTCGAGCAAGCGTCTAAACCGTCTGTGAATGAGCAGAACCAGGTTCAGCCACCGGTGGATAACCGCAGGAACCGCACACTCAAACTGTTGGCCCTCAAAGTAGCTGCCCACCTAAGATGGGACTTGAACGTTCTAGAGAAAGGGTGTGTGAGGATAAAATGTCACATTAGATCTAAAGTAGTGTGTTGTTTTTATGTGTTTTTATTTCTTAGTTAAAATATTTTGATTTGTCAAATAATCAATAATTTTCACTGATGTTTGTCAAGTCATCACTATTGGCATTGCTCATACTAAGGATTAAAGAGTGTTGAATACACTTATAAACTGAAGTAACAGAGTTGAGTTTTAGACCTAGGATTATAGCAATCTTTCAAAAATTGTTTCAAAAAACATCAAGTGTGCACTCGTATATAATTATAATTGTAATAGTTGTCTTTCTGTTTGAATGTGTCTGCAGTCTGACCATCCCTGTGCTGAACATGTTATTAAATGAGCTGCTGTGTGTCAGCCGTGTCCCTCCTGGAGTAAAACATGTAGATCTGGATCTGGCCAGCCTGCCACCCACTACAGCCATGGCCGTGCTCATATACAACAGATGGTCAGTGTGACGCTTTATTGCATGTGTGGCTTTTTATGCGTTAATTTATGAGGAATATGGACCGTTGTGCACGTGACAATTCTAATAAACGGCACTTTATCTGACAATGGAAAATCACACTTTAAATTAAAAAATGCTTTAAAACCTTAGAGAGAGACCTCACATGAGTATTTAAACCAGCAAATATCTGAGGTATCAGTATAATAAAAACCTTTGGTAACTAAAAACGAAATTTATGGTGGCAAGGTTAACGTTTGCAGGTAATTACCATTACGCAGCTGTAACATTTCAATGTATGTGTGTATGCCGGTAGATGTCATCAGTAAAATTTAGGAATATCTCAAATAAGGAGAATCCATGCAATGCATGTAATGCACTAAAGTGTGGTTTCAAAGCTTACAGCTGATTGGTATATTGTGAGTAAACGTTGTCATTGTCATGTCAATCATGTCTTGTCTCAACAGGGCTATTCGCACCATTGTGTTAAGCAGCTTTCCTGAAAAACAGACCAAACCTGGACCACATCAGCTAAATGTGTAAGAAACATTTCTTGCCGTCTCATGACATGGGTACATTTCTTTACACAGTTCTACAGTGTTGTTTTTTTGTGTCCTGTAGGATGAACCTGGTTCAGCAGGAGAAGGAGCTCACAGACAACATACTAAGTGTGGTATGACTGATGTGTGTTTCTATGATATACGCATGTGATCTGTTGGGCTCGAAAAAAAGAAAAGTCAACATTTTAAGTTTCTTTAGCTTAAATAAAAGTCAAATAATCATCACTTTTCTAGTTTTTAAACAATGGCCAACATGTGTTTCTTAGCTCAGAGAACAGGCTGCAGACTCTATCATGGTCTTAGAAGGAGCTTTGAAGATCAAAAAAGACTTTTACATCCACACGATTCGAACCCTGGATCTACTCGCAGCTGATCCCAGTTCAGCCAACGGGGAGACGGAGTCCTCGACTGCAGGGCTGCGGATCGGCACAGATGACCTGCACTGTCAGGTGTGTCACGTGAATTACAAAGGGAACTAGTTCAGTGTCAATACTGAAGATGCTTGTTGATCATTATTGAATGTTGAAGTCGTACAGAATGCCGTTTCTATTGTAATGTCTGTGTCACAGGTGCATTTTGATTTGGGAGGCATTTACTTTCAACAAGGCTGTTCTGATCATTCAGCATTTGAGAAGGCCAGAGAACACTTCAGAAAGACACGAGAGTTACTCGCAAAGGTAAGATGTTGTGTGATCTCAAGAATACAGATCGTTTGGTGAATCCTAACACGGTTGTGTTGTGTTTGTCAGTTGGATAGCTTGTCTCTCTGTCATCTGGATGATGAGCGGTTGGCTGGTTACTGGAGTGCCTGCAGAACCCTGATCAGGACGTCAGAGCCCAGCGAGACTCAACTCAACCCATATGACCAGATCAGCAGCTTCATGAGGAACCAAAACTATGAGGTCAGCTTATAGATGTTAAGCGCTCTTGCAGAAGATTGAGAATCAGTTGTTGTTCTTTCTAGTTTTGCTTTATGAATCGGTTTCAGCTAGTGCTTCTTTGAAACATTAGGTTGTCGAGTAGTAAGATGTTTTGTCTTTTAAATCAAAAGAGAGTTTTATGCTTTTATGGGTAAAGCTGTCTGGTCACACTACATTTTTGTTCCATCTGCTTGCATTCACATCTTGTGACCAGAAATGCAAGCTCCCGCGAAAGTCTTGTATCTCGTTGCGTTTACAAGTACCTGCGAATTCATTTACGTGACATGGCCGATATACGCAGGGCTCTGCATAGAAACGCCAACAGGTTTCACACTGATACAGTTTGTTGGATCAGCTTTTTATACCAACCTGTTCATACCAACAACAGTGACTATAAAATCACTATATTAACATCCACACAATGCACAAAAAAGTTTTTATTTTAAGCTCATGTGCTTCAGTTTCACATTTTAAATGTGTAAAATTCAAATGGACTTTAAATGGCTGTCAATATTTTATCATCTTCAGATGGGAGAAATCATTCTGAAAGTGATTGCGATGATGTTGTTCCTCCTCTGTATCATTAACATTATAGTTGTGATGTGGACTCCTTGGTTCTCTTGAATTAAAAACAATTATTTCTTCTACATACGATTTTTGTAAAAAAAATTCTTCAAAAATTCTTTCTATTGCATTGTCATCGCTGGCTGTACTGAAATCCAAACATGTGTTTGAATAATGAATATTCATTGATAAATTGAAACATGAATAATGTTATAATTCATTAATGAATGACACTGTTGAACTGTTTCACCAGCTTCAAATGTTAACATTTCAGCACTCTTGTAAAATTCAAAGCTTGACAGATTTGTTTTGTCACACAGTCTTTAATTGAGGCCTTTATTAAGGACAATATCACACTAGATCTACCCAACAGCTTCAGACATTCAATTCATCTGGAGCTGATACACAAACTTCAACAAGGGTGAGACACTGCATGATGCTTTCTAGATTATTTAAATCAAATAATATTTTAATAAAATAATATTTAAATAAAAATTAAAACAGTGATATGACATTTGCAGGTTTGTGATGATGTGAATGTGTGTTGTGTATTAGAGACAGGGCTGTGGAGCAGGTGTGTCTTAAACTGTGTGTGTGTAACGCTGTGAGAGACTCGCTGGAGGGTCGAGTTCTCAGTGTTTTCTTTCATCAGCTGCTTCTGAAACCCAATGAAAACATCATCAGATTCCTGCTGGAGGTAAAGACCCTGCGGACACACACGTTTTTAGTTCAACTTTACCCGTAGAAAAATCACTTCAGGTGGTTTATTGCTTTTTGCCATTAGCTTTGTGAAGACAAAAAAGTTCAATTAATACTTCATTTATGTTGATGGTAATATAGTTTATTAATTTAGGCAATCAGTGTCAGTTCTTTAAGGTAGCTCTGTACTAACCTGGAGTATTAATATCGAATGTTTGGTAACAGATGTGTTTCTGCATTTTAATTTTATAGCGTTTTCTTTTTACTTTGCTCATCCCATCAGAGATTCAAAATGATCCGTTTCATTATAAACTTTCCCCACTGCATTATCTTGCCATGATCTAGTTCATAGTTTCATCTTATGTCTGCAGGTGTGTGCACGGTCATTTCGTAAAGAAGACGCGTCAAAAACCATCAAGAGGAAACTGACTCTCTTTATCAAGTAAGAAAAATCACACGAATCCACTAGCAGCTTTTGCCCATTTGTCATTGAAGTAAATTTTCTGGTCTTGTTTGGATTGCAGAAATGTTTGTGAACGTTTGGAGGACGTTTCTCTGGCCTTCATGGTGTTGTCTCATAAGTTCCTCAGGGAGCTTCTGGAGGATGAAGAGAGGCAGATCCTGACAGAGCAGATGAGGAAGCGCTCGGCCACAGTTAACCTCAATGCCAAACCTCTTCCTTCTTTCTACGACATTCCCAGTACGCCCTCGCTGATATAGTCTGATGGGTGGACAACATGACATTTATAGTCACTGAGTCTTTATAGTCTTGAGGCAATGCCGTTTAACTGTTGTTTATTCTTGTGTTTTCTCGTGGACAGCGACCGCCAGCGTCAACATCGGTCAACTTGAACAACAGCTCATTCTCTCTCTGGACGCTCGACAGATCAGACAGATTGTCATCGAGCTGCACGGGATGGCCGAGCGGCCGTACTGGAGGGTCAACAGTAAGGTCAGAGGTCACACGGCTGTTTATCCGTGTGTAGATGTGTGATTAGTACAGACAGTGTACATTTCCATCATGCTTCTAATAAAAGAGTTTGTGTACTGGCCATTTCTGTAGAAATTTTTCATTTGTTTTTGTAGTGGGAGGTTCCAGCTGATTATATTAACGTCATATTAGCAATAAAGGACAACCTGACGCGAGATCTGCTTTACATTCTGATGGCAAAGGGTCTGCACTGCATCAATATAAAGGCATGTACTCAAACAAGACCAGCGTAACAACATACGCTGGTAGACTACATTTACTGGTAGACAACATACGCTGATAGACTACATTTACACATTAAAATCAGAAATTACCTTTTTACATTTTTATTTGTATTTTATTTTAAACATGTGAGTTCAGTAACTAAACCAATGCAATCATTTACATTCATTTAAATATTGTAGTGTATGCTTGTAGCTACTGTATGCCTTGCTGTTTATTCATTTTGTATTATGTTATATAGTACAATTTAATTAAATGTTACTTCTACATTATTTTTTAAAACAAAAAGGCTTGAAATATGATTTGAGTAGTGTTTTGTGGATTTTCTATGTCTGTAGTTTGGTAAAGCCTTTGTTTTTGCATGTTGCAGGATTTCGTGCATGCTCGGCAGCTATTTTCAGCCTGTCTGGAGGTGGTTACAGAGTTTTCTCCTAAGCTGCGTCAGGTGATGCTCAACGAGATGCTCTTACTGGATGTCAGGGCGCATGAGACTGGTGCTGCCGATGGCAACATGGAGAGACCTCCACCTGATCTGGTCAGCAGAGTTCGAGGATACCTGGAAATGAGGATACACGGTATGTGTTGATGAAAGATAAATGATTAAGGAGCTCATATTTGGACAAAATAAAGTTGTAACCTATTTTATGGGTGTTTTTTTTAAATACTTCTGTAGTGATTTTTACCATTTGCATTGTTGCAAAAGCAGCTTTACAAATATATAGAAACTATTTACAAAAGTGTTAAGTAGTAGTGTTTGTTACTGCTTCAAGTCTCTCATTCTATATGGAGCCTTTACAATGCAGAACTAAAAAATAAATATGGTGGTAGTTTGGCATACATTTGGTGCGTATTAAAAATTGAAAATAAGCAGTAACTTCATTTGCTGACTTGCCAAGCTTATACATTTTTATTTCCTGTCAGGTTTATAAATGGGCCATTTCAAAATTAATTTTTCAATAATCGGTGATAAAATAAAAATAACATTTACTGCTAAGATAACGCCAGTATTAGGTTAAGGTTTAAATAGCTTTTATATGCGAGTCAATATCACTAAAGTGCCTTTTGGTGTCCTCTTCAAAAACATGAGAAGTCTCTTGAAATGGGTTTTTCTCATTTTATACCTTTTCTTTACATGGATGTATGTAATTTTGGCATGTCCCACACACTGTTCAGCTAGCTTCAGTGAGTGTAAAAAGTGGAGAAATATATTGACTCACGTACATCCTATTTTATATATATATATATATATATTTATTCCTATTGATGTTGAGAATGTTCAGAGTTTAATTGAATTTCCTGTGTAAATAAATAAAAAGGTTGTAGATCTGTTACTGAAACAAAACATTTAAATACATTTTGTTTGTATAGTTAAATAAGTAGTGCTCTGTTAAAGTAAGTTCAACACAGTTTTAGGGTTTATGTTACTTTCAGTTTTTTGCAAAAATACCACCATATCGACATTCTTAGAAATCTTTAAGGTCACGTGGTGGCAGCTCAACCAGCAGGATTAAGTAAAAATCATAATTATTAAATCATCACCGGGAACACCTTATGCCAGTGGTTATTAGTGATGTGATTGTGTATTATATAAGATATGTCATCACAGTGTTAAATCTTTACATCTCCAGATATCCCCCTGCGTCAGATTGTTGGTGAGGAGTGTGTGGTTTTCATGCTCAACTGGAGAGAGAACGACTATCTGACACTACAAGTTCCTCAGTCGCTGGTCAACAACAACCCCTACATAAAGGTGTCCGTATGAAACATCATTAATAACCTTTATCTCCTGTGAGCTCAGATGAGATGATGTCAATGACTATTCTCTGTCCTGTCACTGGTGCAGTTGGGGCAGCTGATAGCGTCCACCTGTAAGGAGCTGCCGGGTCCTAAAGAGAGCAGACGCACGGCTAAAGAGCTCTGGGATGTGGTGGTGCAGATCTGTAGCATTTCCAGTCAGCACAAACGCAGCAGTGATGGCCGAATCAGTCTTCTGAAACAGAGGGAGTCTTCTCTCGGCATACTGCCCCGGTGAGAGTATTGTACTTCACAACAGCTTTTTGTTCAAGTTTATTTGTATATATTTATTTGTGCTAGCACTGTTTGTCGTCAAGAACTTGATGCAGTTTTACTGTTGTGTAGAAAGTTTGAGCTTTCTTGTCCTCAAAATCACTGAGATCTACTACTCGTTTAACATTTCACAATCACTAAACTCAAAATAAGCATAGCTGAAGATTCTTTCTAACAGTTCAAGTTTTATAATAGAAAATATACTGTATAATATTTGTTTTGTACAAGGTAAGAAGCATGAATAAAGCGGTGCCCAGAATTTTGCCTGCCACTATAACTATAACCTTTTGAGTGAGTGCAGATCATCCTGAAAATGCAGTAATTATGTGCGTTATTTTCATGCATTGTTTTTGGTTTTTATTTTAGAAGCAAATTGATGACTTTTAAGAAGAAACTACGGGTAAGTGGAACAATTGTACACATTTACACTTGAGTCCAAAAATCTGAGAGTTTGTTTACGTTGATCATTTGAAAAATGTCACACTTCTCTTTACTGATTAAAAACAAAGTATGTAAAAAATAAATAATAAACTGATTCAGCTCTAGGAAATGCATACTGATGTATACCTTAAATGCAAAAGTCACTTTGGATAAAAGCATGTAGCTGTAAAATGACAGCGATAATGACATTGCCCTGATAAATTCAGTTCCCCTGCTTCTAATAAATCACAATCTGATCCTTGACACATTCTTTTATTATGTTGGATGTAATTGTTGTTTTGCGTGAACTTGTGGGAACCATGCCTGTATGAGTGCATGATGCTAAACTAAATAAATTGGGACCCACTTCTATATAATCTATAACATAACAAATCTTTTAAAATCTATATCTAATCTACATTTTGTTCTTGTTTTAGGAGCCGCTGGTTCTGACAACTCTCATTTCATTGTTTGTGAGGCTGCACAGTATCGTACGGGTATGAGCTCAGACACCTCATTCAACATTTAGACATTTTTCATTACAAATCTTTTGCGATATTTCCTAAATGTCGATAAAAAAATTATTGCGAAATGACGTTTCCATTAACCATATTATGCGACTAAAACTCATCCTCTTGCATTACGTCATTCCAAAAACCACGGCAACAGTAATAAGCAGGTTTATTTACATCGCAGCTAAAGCACTCACAATTTGTGTTTTTAATCGGAGACATACATCGGAGTTATACAAGCAGTAATGGCAATTCAAACTCCCTATACTTGGGAGTGTTATAAAGCTTTCCATTAGGACAGGAGGATTTGCCCTCTCTTTAATGTCTGCTTTCAAGTAAATGCATTTCTCTGTTGCTTTGAATCTAATATTCCCATTTTTTTGTCTTTAATTAGTTTAACAAAGAACTGAGTCTCTTCTTTGGTCCACACATACTGCACAATCTTTAAAGAATTATCATATGACTTTTTACGTACGCCATGTGACCTGTAAATGAGAAAAAAATTTCATTGCAGGTTTATTCCTTTTTCGCATTACCTGGAAAACCACCTCATGCGAGTGTAAAAACTTTTTTGCGATATATGGGCATTTTTGCTAAATTGGCGCGTTTCCATTAGGTGCATTTTCAATTTGTGCATTTTGAAGGGTAATTGAAACGCACCTACTGTGAGAAATATTGTGATTTTCTTTGTTCGGACCATCAGTACTAAAATCATGTAAATAATCAACTTTTTATGTGTACATTTTACATTTTATCAGGATGATATAGTGAATGAAGTGACCGCTGAACATCTCTCCATATGGCCTTCATCTCTGGCTAAGTATGTCACAACATTATAATAACTTCTTATTGAATATATATGTGTAAATAATGACTAATCATAAGCACTGGCCTTTGATTAGACTGTACAATCCTGGTGCCAAATGTCGTAATGATGATTTTTTTTTGGATGTGCAGTTTACAGTCTGTTGACGTTGAAGCTGTGGTCGTGACGTTGAAGGAGTTGGTGAACTACGCTCTCAGCCTCAACCCCAACAATCAGTCTTGGCTCTGCACACAAGCCGACATTTACTTTGGTGTGTAGTCTTCATGCGTAACGCTAGCCGTTAAAAAACCTGACAATCTAGACAAAAAACTTGTGAAGAACTTGAAATGGTTGTCAAGTGTTTCTGTAAATGTAGAAAATAAAATTGGGTTTTAAAATCGAGACTTGCTCATGATGGTTTAGGGATGGATTTCTTTGGATCTTTTTAGTGTTAAAGCTTGAAATGTTCTAACCACAAATAAAAATTCATGTTTTTTTTGTTTTCCAGTGACAAACCAGTATTCTGCAGCAATGCATCATTACCTGCAGGCTGGAACTGTGTGCTCCGATTACTTCACTAAACCTGTCCCGCCTGATGTCTACACTGACCAGGTGCTAAAGCCCGAGATAGCATGAAATAGCATTGTCCTGACTTCTCATGTAATTGATGACATGTATGTGATCGTGATGTCTGAACATCTGTGCAGGTGTTAAAGAGAATGATCAAGTGTTGCTCACTGTTGAACTGTCACACTCAGGTAGCGATCTGCATCACTGTCACAAATCCCATTTAAGATGATGGTCTCACATAAACTCATGTGGTGATTGTCTGCTTTCTGCAGGTGGCTGTTCTCTGTCAGTTTCTAAGAGAGGTTGACTACATGACGGCATTCAAAGCCCTTCAAGAGCAGAACAGGTGAACTGCTTGTTCAGTTGATGAACTTTGAACCTGTAGGGCACATTGAAATGCATAAATGTAAATGTAAACGCTAAAAGGATTGTGTGTTGAAACTCACTTTTAAATCTCAATTCTGTTCTTTTTCACACCAACAGTCATGACTCCATGGACTCGCTCTATGACTACATCTGGGATGTGACGATTCTGGAATATCTTACATGTATCCTTTTAAACAGCAGACTCTGGCCATCTTCTGTTTTTATTCATTTTTAACATTATTATGTTAAAATGCTTGTGGACAGCATTGTTGAGTAGGATGGAAACAAATTACAGACTTGTGCAAAAGAAGCATATTAGATGATTTATCAATGTTTTAGTACGTTTATGTATTTAATCAAGAAGAGAGATTTTGAAATGAACAAGGAGTCCTGTAACAAATTGTTAAAGCCAAAATTCTGTTCTCACCTAAATCTTTATCAACGGCTTGAAATGACCTACCTTACTAGTGTTACAGTAATGCTGTAAAAACAACTTTTTGCCATGGATGGGCATTATCTATCAATGAATTAGTCTCCTGTACAGCCGTCTTTGAAACAAAGCAATCTGTGAAAAGCGCTATAGAAATAAACTTGGGTGGATAGTTATGAGGTTATTTCCAGATAACAACCGCTCAAAACTAATAACACAGTTTGATATGTCAACTTGATGTTAAGAATATTTTACTTCCAAAAAAGGATTTAAATATGATTAATTAATAATACATGAGATTATATTATCAATGATTAAACCAAATTGCATATAGGTCTTGTTAGACTTTTGTGTCTTTGATAAAGTCGTGTCTGAAGCCGATAGGAAACCATTTGAAAAGGTTTGTATTCAGCCAGTATTCAGCCAAGTCATTGCAGTGTGATGCCACAAAATTCTGAATAAGTTTTATTTTTTCAAGTAACTGTTGATCACAGATTGGACATAAACTACATTATTCAGGATGTCCGAGCTTCTGTCCAGTGTTAGTGAACCATAACTTTTGCCCTCAGACATTCACCACAAACGCGGAGAGAGCGACAAAAGACAAGTTGCGGTAAGCTTCAAGAATCACACCGGTACACGCAGTTGAGCTTCAAGAACGCATTTATTACACATTGCAGTACAAAACTCTGTCCAGCAGTTATTGCTACTGAAACCCTTTATAGATCAGGACACCCAAGTTACTTGAACATGTTCAGCTAACTCATTTTCAAATGTACCAGTTAACACAAAGAAAACTAAAACAGTTAAGTGTTCACTTTATGTCTGTGATCTGTACTGATGATGTTAAATGTATTGGAACAGATAAAGGCCATTGGACAGACCGAGCTGAACTCCAGTAATCCAGAGGAAGTCCTGCAGCTCGCAGCTCAAAAAAGAAAGAAGCGATTCCTGCAGGCCATGGCTAAACTTTACTTCTAGATCAACATGTGCTTAAAAAAATAAATATTTTTTCACAGAAAATTCAAATAAATATGCTTGTCACCTAATTTGTTTTTATACAAGTGTATACACATTTTTCAGTGGTCAAACAATATTGGTCCTTTTTTTACAACTGTTTAGTGATCTATCAAAAATACACAATTTTTAATGCCTTTGGCAAAAGTGAAATTTGTAAATACAGTGTACATTTATATACAGTTGAAACATTTACTACAAAAGAACAATACGTTGACAGGGAATTAATTACGAATCACAGAAAGATGTGAAAAATATACAAAGACTACAAAGACAATCCTGAGGCTTCTAATGTTTTTGCACACTATCATAGCATAAGTTATGGATCTATTCAAAAAATAGTATTCAGGGTTGTATAACGTATCTGGAGATACTGTACTACAATGGTGCAACTTATGACCTGATCTTCTAAGATGAAGTAACTGTGATACTACACAAGTAAAACCCTTTTGTATGACTACACAAACATTAACTAGGTTTCTTAGTACTGCTGGGTGGTGTTGGTGGAAGGAGGTGGTTCATACTTTCAGACTGCTTCTGTTGAGTTTCTTTCTGTAAATAAGAGACAAAAATGTATAACCATCTGCAGGACAAGACCAGCATCTCCAGGCCTCAGATGACACTTACCAGCATGGAGAGGTAGTCCACATGTGTCTGAATGTTGTGTCTGTCCTCGCACGACACTTTCACAAAGTCTTTCAGCTGTGCCTTCTCATAACCCATCATGGTCTCCACGAACGGGGCCATCCAGTTCATGCACGCTTCCATTGCCTCCCATCTCAATCCTGTGGAGGATACGTTCAATGAATGATTCAAACCATTGATCAAAGCTTTGTTATTTACACCTGGTATTAACATCTGTATTGCACAAATTGTATTGAGTCAATTGTATATATTGAGCTTTTCTGCTTTCTCAATATGGCGTGTGTTGTCAGCCAAAAGGTTTCAGATTAATTGTGGTGCTGTGAGCCCAGACACGGTGTTAAATGAACATGAGTAAACTAATAAAAATAACTGCTGTTGAATGGTGGTATTGAACTATTTGATTTTAATTAACATGTATAAACTCACCTGATACTTTCTTGACAACATCAGCAGACGTAAAGTGGCAAAAGGCGGCTGCTGCTAATACTCCATATTGGAAGTCCAAAGAATTGATGTCAATGATGCACAAATCCAACAGCTGAGTCCAAATTAATAAAATGCACAAAAGTCAATTTTCAAGTAAAATTTTTAAATATAATGCTTATCCGTGAAGGTGTGGAAAACACCGTCTACCTGTGTAATCTGAATGTAAGTTCCCTGAGCAAACTGCGGCACTAATGGATCGGTGAAGTCGTACACGGATGCCATCTGAATGTAGAGTTTCATCCAGGACACAACCGTCTCTGGATACAGATCCCAGTTTAATGCCTGTTTACATAACACACACAAAATCATACTAACAGATTAATATATACTCTAATTAAAGTTCAGTTCATTTTAAGACATTTGCCACTGTCCACACCTTTAACATGACCAGCTCCATCTGCAGTATTTCCTCCTCCAGACAGGCTCCATCGGTCACATACGCCAGCTCTGTGATCTTTGGCGGATAGATTTCCTGCAAAATCGGACATTGGGCAAAGCAATCTATTTCACATCCATAATTAAATGTCAAACTTTTCATATACTTTCTACAGGAACACTTACTGCATTATTAAAAAGCCTGGGTATATCGTACAGAGTAAAATTTCATAGGATATTTGTTGGCTTGTTTTATACAAGCTGATACTGATTGCTCCGATGTCAATATTTGGTGGTTTAAATCCTCATGTGAGGTCTCTCACATTTTTCAGTTTTTTAAGCAGTTGTTTATGTTTACAGCATGATTTTTTATAGTCAGTTAAAGTGCTGTTTTCAGAATTGTCACAACATATTTCCATATTCCTCATATATTAAAATAAAATAACTATTTTATGATCTCTTCTTCATTTGTTGGGTATTATTGCTTCCGGTTTGTGTATTTAAATTCACAGAAATCCTACAAAGTATGTTGCCACTCGTGTGTTCATTTTTGTCACATCCATAAGGAATCCATTTTTTTAAATTCTGGACTCTGTCAACAGGGCTTTAGTAAAATATAAACAAATGGTTCAATATATTGGTATTAAACTCATTCTGCAAGAATTTATATTTCAAGATTTGACTGAAAATCTCACATCCATAACACTGGAATTACCCAGCGGTTGTTTACCTCAATTTTAGAAGCGATGAAAAGAGCCGTGATTCCTATGAGCTGCAGACGGTCCTTCTGCACATCGGTCTGGTTCAATACGAACCTGTCGAAGTAATCCTGAGCCAGATAGAACGTCTGTCTGTGAAGCGTGTATGCCTCGCACACCTGCCAAAGAGTCAGACACAGTTACTGAAGTCTCATCATCCGCTCATTCATTCGTAAAAGTTGCACAAGACAACAAGATTCAGCGACAAAGTAACTTCTGCAAACTGAATGCAGAAACAGAAAAGTTTTTTGAAAGTGTCACAGTATAGTTGACTTTGCACTTTAAACTAGAATCTGAGAAAGTATTGTGACTTTCAAAGAGCTGTAAGATCACGTAAAACAGTCTGTACCTCCATGAGCCAGTCCAGCACAACGGCTCGCATCTTGGGCTGCAGTGACGGATGTTTGCTAAAGCTATTCTTATTGTGTTTGTACTTCATCTCTCTGCTCAGCATTTTCACCCAGACATCTTCTGAGCTTCCCCAACTTCCACAAAACACAAAGAAAAATATGTTCATCAAACAATGAACAATGAGACATCTGAGCAAACGTTAACCCAAAGTTTCTGTCATTTCTCAATGTTCACATAAACACACCTGAGTGTTGGCAGCGGAGATGGCCGTACATTCACAGTTTCATTCGAAGCATCAGACATCTCCACGGCTCTGTCTATCCTGTGCACATCATTCTGCCTCCGTACATCCTGGCAAGAGATAAATGTCTTTTAAAGTAATGTCCGGACAGCATATTTGCTTTTAGTTCCCCGTCACATTTGATTAAATCAGAATCAGAACACAATAGGTGAGGTAGGAAGTAGACAGGAAGTGGACTAAACTTGCAGATTACGGAATATAGTTTTTTAATTCTACAGAACAAAACTTTTTTTTAAACTAAAACGGAAAAGATGTCAGTTGGACTTCACTTTTGACCATTACTATATGCAATTTGACTGATGATTGACATATCATGAAATTAATTTGATTAACATTTTAAATCGATTGACAGTCTTACTTATTTTACTTAGTTTTAAGTACTTAAAACTCTTTTTTTCCACTGTATCTCTACATTATAAGATCTTAAGATTCTAACATTTAGAAGATGCCTGTTTTTTTCTTGCCTTTTAGTCCTTAAGTAATATAAATTTGATTTGCTTTAGCCCTCATGTCTTTAAGGGTTATTAATAACACAAATCTTTCATTTGTTACAGGTATTGTACCCTTATCAGCAAAATAGCTAAAGTAGCACACATTCACACAAAATAATGTTTGTGCCACGTTACATATCCATTATTAACAGTGTAAGTGGAATACCTGAGTGTTGCCATTACACTTTGTTATGGATGTTTTCTTTCTGTTGCTCTGTTAAAAAAAGAACAGCATGCATTATAGAGACTACTGTAAATGCACTTAACATCATGAATGCTGCTTGAAAACCGTGTATACCTGTTTCTTTATTGTTGCTATCCGCTGCGTGTTTCCGTTCTCATATCTGGCTTGTTGGCGTTCACTAAAACAGCACACAGAGGAGAATGAGGGTTAGATTATTCAATTCAATTCAATTTTATTTGTATAGCGCTTTCGCACAAAGGTCATCGTACCAAAGCAGCTTTACATGTATGGAAAGATAACAGTCAGTGGTCAGGGATCTAAAAAAAACTCTTTAAGAGAGAAAAAAAACCCTGACATGACGTGTTATAGTTGCAATCCGTAATAAAGGACACAAATTGCCATTGATTGCATCTATAACTCACTATGCAGTTACAAGACACAAACATTTACTTGCTTAAGTGAGTGAATAAAAATGAATTATATATAAGGTGGTAGATTTGATTTTAATTAACAGGGCCATGGGCGCAAGGAAGTTGTCTTGGGCAGGTGTCCATTTAGCATCACCAGGATGGACATCATGTGGGGCAGGACTGTTATGTTCTCTGTGTGACCAAATGTCCCCACAATGAGAGTAAAACCTTAAATCCTCAACATCTACAAAGAGCAGCCAAATGACTTAAGTCCTTGAAATATTATCTTAATGCGAATATCAAAATGCAGAAGGGTTCATGTGACGGTTTGGATCATATCATATAATATTATACCATATCAAATGCCAGCAGTTCAGCATTAAAACAGCAGTGTGTAATAGCATTGCAGTAACAGTAATAGTACTACTCTTACCTTTTCCTGGTCATGATCTTTAGATGTTTGTAATGTCTTCTGCACCAGAGGTCTGTCATATACACATTGCTGTTAGTTCCGGAAAAACAATAAACACCAACTGCTCTGTGTCAATAACATACATTACACTATATTCCTCTGAACGCTTATTTATCAATACATGTAAGTTATATTCAGGCACAGCTGCACGGGATTAAGCTGATTTGATGGGTTTTTAAATGATAGCGCGCGCCAAATTCCTTTCTGGCGGGTACGAGTATCCTACACTAAACTGTTCGAGTACAAACTGCATTATTAATGCATGTGATTGATTAAATATGCATGTAATTCATAAGAATGCATTCGGCATAAGTTTATCAGTCTGAATAATAAAGACATACAGTAATGCGGGGTTCATTTATACCTTTAATACTGTCCCTCCAAAACTTTAGCATATTAGCATTGTAACTTATTATATCTACAACAACCGATAAACGATATACATGCGTAATGTAAGTAATTTAGTAGTGACAGTATCTTATCTTAAGCAGCAGGGAAAGGTTACCGTAATTTATCAAATATTATGCATTAATTCAAGTTACTGAACAAAGCTGAAGATGTATGCACGCGATTGTAAAAAAATAAAAGAATGAAAGTGAAAAGGCAGGTGCATTAGAAAGCCTTGGCAAAATCACAAATTAAATGCATTATGTATTAAATTGACAAAAGCGAACAATATATGACATTCTGCTTACCAGGTCTGTCTCGCGCCGGCGCCAAGTGTTTCAGCTTTCGCGCAGCTGTCAGTGTGCTGCTGCGCATGCGCGTTCGTCTGTGGCCCGCGTGCCGACATGCTCCGGTTTTCCTGTGCGTTAATTACTCTTTTTGGCAGAACAACACGCATTTGTCCAGTTTTAGGCTTTTCGTGCTCTCCATTTCAGACTCCGACATAAAACGTTGCATAAATGGATATTTAGATCCGGTATTTTTGTGTGAATGCTACAGGGTTTCTATATTCGTGTTAAATTGGTCTACAAAAATGTAAAAAGCCAAAAACGTATTATGTAGATTATATGTCTTTAAAGCGCGCTTTACAACTACGCCTGCATGTATGTGTCTTTTTTATAAGCGCAAAGGTTTTCCTTTAAACATTGTCATGTCTTCATGTATTTCCTGAATGGGCGGAGCTCAAGAGCTCCTGCGGCCACGTGCGTTCAATGCAAATGTAAACATAAGCGTGAAGGCAGAAAAACACCCAACATTTACCAATTAAAGTTATCCACATGCTAAACATATTAGGGTCATTCTTATTATACAATTTTTGCCATTTGAAGGCTGTAAGTTAACAAAAGAGAACATGATGATTGATAACGTGATAATAAAAACAAAAGATTACAAAAGTTTAAGAGTTTACATACATTTGCCTCTTAATACTGCTTAGATGTTACCTTGTCCACGGAAAATGACAAACAGCTGAGTCTGAACTGCTTAGTATGGTCCACATACATACTGAAGACGGCATGTGAAGAGCAGACAGAAAGGACAGATTGGTAGAAAGCCCCTAGTGTAATCATTTAGGCCCTAAAGAGCATAGACAGCACTTCAGTGAAATATAATTTCTTGGACTACAGTGTGCCTCTACAAAGTCCTGGGGTCTTGGTACGTCACTAACTATCTGAGAGATGACACATCCAAGATGATATAATGATTAGTATAGCAGGATTGGAAGTTATTTGAGATCATTGCACGTTCATGTGATGTTAAAAAATCAAATCACTGTATATATTAAGAGTAGAGACATTGATGAGCAACATTGCTATTGGCTGAGTGTGACCTCAAATTGTGCTTTCTTTATGTGAAACTGCATGGAATTATTCTCTTTGTTGTGAAATAAACTGTATTTCTGCATGCTGATCGTGTGATTTCACTTCTTCTTTCCAGCATCCTGCCACTGTCTGAGGGCACCACATTGGAATTTTTGGCAAGAACGGTTGTATGACATTACAAAAAAAGGTAACTTGACTTTTTATTTTAAAACCAAAATTTTGTAAAGCTGCAAATTTGTAGTTTTTGCCTCTTTTTGCCATCTCTGTTTGCTTTGGCTGTTGTTCTTATGTGTGTTAAAAAACAGCTGACATTTACCACGAAATCCACACTGACATCTTAAATTATACTATTTTTAAAATCTTATTACTGTGAATTTTGGTATGGTAAGGAGAACATTTTGAATAAAAACTGTCTTTGGTTATAGTTTGTTTGTTTAATTTGAATCAAAAAAGTAAAAAATTGCAGCTTTAAGGATAGTGTCTCAATTCTCAGTAAATCCTTGTATAGTATAATTTATTATCACAGAGATGTTTCTATCACAAAAGTGTATTTCATTAATAACTCTAAATAAAAATGGTGCTAAAAGTGGTTTGTTGGCTCATAACTTTTTAAAGCAACACCAGCGGAACCGTCAGAAGGACCTCAAAACTTATGGGATCCTCTAGGCACTTTAAATGAAGTTCTAAAGTTCCTCAGAGGTCCTCCTGACGGTTCCGCCGGTGTGGCAGTGTACGGAACCCCAAATGGTTCCTTGAAGATCCTTTAGTTTTTACAGTGTATAATTGGAAAAGCTCAAGTCATAAATGAGCCCCAAAGTACTAGACAGGAAGTATGTCATTATGACAATTAGTGTGTGAACTTTAGGTTATAATTGTTTTGTAGTAAGGCATTCCAAGAATGCTGAAGTATGACCATTACTCTAATATAACCAAACAGTCATGAAGGGTGCACAGCATATGTGTTTCATATGTGTGCATTTGGAACACTCGTAATGAAGGTTTAGGTTTTGAAATCCCAGGTTACAACACAAATAACTCACAAGGACAAGGCATACAGAATCATGTGATCATAAATTACTAAATGTATTTCACTTCATGCAGCATCCTTTTCATGCCATTTGTAAATTGTCCAAAGTTATTGATTTCTTCAGCAGACATGTCACGGCATACGTCACGCTCTCTCCTCGTCACTCTCCCGAATCTTTGTGCGTTGGTAGTTCGATCTTGGGTTGTGCCCAAATGCTTAGACAGCTGACTTGTTGCCTCGCTGGCTTATCACAAGCCTCCGTTAATAACGTTAAAACATCATGGCTGCGTCTAAAATGCTGAGTTTTAACAGTTTATATATAAATATATTTATTATAAAATATGTATTTCATATTATTTAAGAGTAATTATTCTTTCATCCTCATCCTTAAAATGTAAAAATGAATTTTGGGTGAGTCTTTGCCATTACTTGAACTGTTATATTGTATATAATAGCATAATAACAATATGTGGGATGGCTTCATGATGGTAGTAGAGCCAGTAGTAGGCTCTCAAAGCAATGTAATGCCACGTGTATTATTATTAAACCTTTTATATTTTATTCATTTTTCAGATGCTATTACAGTGACTTTAAGCTACAGTATACATTAAATCAGTGTTTGTGTTTCCTGGAAATCCAACCCACAACCCTTTGCACTGCTAACACAATGTTTATGTATTAAATGACATTGCATTTGAATAAGGACTTTTGTCCAAAATGTATATTTGATGCAATGTAAACAAAATCCAATAGATGGCGCTAAGTATTGTTTTTTAAAGACTAGCTGACTGAGTTCAGAAAACTGCTGTCTTGCCAGAACCTCCTTCAACAACATGTGGTTCCGTCCCTGCTGGCATCTCCCAATCAATGCTTACAATGATTACTCTTCTCTAATTCTGATCACTGTTTTCCACGAAATAAAGGCTTTTGTTTAAATGCCTTGGTTGTTTTGTATAGTAGGTAGATTATAATTTATTATAATTTCATACACATTTAAACCATTGTAATTTAATGAAAAATAGCATTGTCCTAAAAGAAAAAATGCTTTCATATATTTCACACTTTTACTTTTTAATCTGTCTCCATTCATCTGTATAATTTTAGTATTTAAATCATGATAGAAATGTTTTAACTACAGTTACTCATCAGTCATTTATAAAGCATCACTTCCTTTTTATGACATTTTATCATCAGAAGGTAAAACACAAAACACAGCTCATATAGCTCAAGAAGAATGGAGGCTCTGAAGACCACGACAATCCTGCAAATGATCTGTCTATCACACTGGCTGGGTAATACAATCATCTGCATACATATCATTTACATTACTGATATCATTTGTCTTATTATTGTATTATTATTTAGATAGCATTAACCTGTTAACTGTCATCGTTCCTCGGGTGAAATTCTTAATTTTAATTTAATCATGACAAACTGTATATTGATGGAAAGATGAGACTCAAGATGAAATATTTGACAAATTTTACATTACAATAAACATAAACATAAAAATGTTAATGTTACTGTAATTTATAAAAATACCTTAAATTAAAAAGAAATTAAAAGGCTTAAAAATGTTTGAAAAAATATCTCAAATGTAAAAATAAAAAAAAATGGTACTTTAGATGTATTTTCATGTGTATGCTCAATTTTTGCTGTGACAGTTATCAGGTTAATTGTTTTTAATACCAGTATATGTTATGTACTATGCCTTGTAATGTACAAACATTCACATTTAGGCCTGTATATACTACAAAAATGATAATAGACATCACAGAAATAGTGCGTATTTCATGAAAGGGGAGAAAATATACAACTGCTCATTCTATATTAGTGATTACTGGTTTTAAAACCTGTTTCTAAATCCTCCTAAACTGAAACTATTTTGTAAATCGTTAAAACAAAAAAGTATGTAAGTGAAGATAATTGAACAATGCTGACATCATTAAAACAAATGTCATAAAGATAGATGTTAACTAACTGATTGAACTATTTTAACCCATAAGCCTATTATACCCTATTTTCATCAATATTAGGTCAGATAGTACAAATACACGTTTTGTATTTTATCTGCGGCTTTGTGATCTAATAAAATACTTTTGATCTAAATTTTAGATCAAAAGTATTTTTTTTAGATCACAAATGTTTAAGGTATTAAACATTCTTTTCTTCTAAAAGAATGTTTAAAATTAGTTATGCGGAAAAAAATATCAATGTGCTATAATTTGATAAGACAAAAGTTTTAATTAAAAACTTTTTAATACATATTTTTGAAAATTCTAAGCAAAGGGTGGCTAATTTAAAAATGCTAATATAGTTTTAATTGAAGTTGAATGTTTTTAGCCACAGCACAATTATTATTCCATTTTATTCTAAATGTGGGAAAAATATTAATAAAAGATAAAAACATGACTAAACAGTTTATTAAAAACATAGAATTTACTGTCTTTGTTTTTCAGGATATAACAGTCTTATCTCTGCAGAGTATCCAAATGTTGCAGTCAAAATAAATTGTAAGTTATTTATTTTTTTCGTGTCAAATCTTAATCATATTAATGAACATTTGAATCATTCTTTTGTCTTAAGACTGCTCAATGCTGTAATCTTTTTCACACACAATAAAGGAATTTGTCACATTTTGAACTTTGAAGTAAATAACAGGATGTGGTGGCTGTGCAATAATGTGATGCACTCATTATTTAAACGGTGCAAATGTGCTCACTTCCTTTATGTTGGTCTTATAACAACAGGTGACATATCAAACAGGCAGTCAAAGCATTGAGTTCAAAGCACTGTTCTAGCTAAACATCACAGAAGCATTTCTGAAACACGTTTATTATGGTTACAGTAAATGTATGTATACTGTATGGTGTGTTCAAAAGGCGGTGACACTCCTTGTGACTTTTAATAAGTGTAAAATGAAGTAGTTTGTTTAATGACAAAGTCTTATTCCTCAAATGCATCTGATCAGCTTATCATTTGAAGGTCTTTTATATTTCTTATTTTTCTCATCTTAGCTGATGTGTCTGAATTAAACAAGGGTTCTGGATGGTGCTCCTGGAGCCTGAGCAGCTCTGAGAACAAGGCAACACTGATAGTCCCGGAGGATATTAGCAGCCTGTCCTCTGAGATCTGTCTGTCTTTGGGATGTGGGGATGTGTATAAAATCAGGACAGGAGATGAAGCATTTAACAGTACCTGTCTCACAGGCTGCTTGTACCTGAACTCTGAACTCAGCTGCAATGTGACTGTGAGAAATGTCTGCAAGACTCTTTCTGAGGTTGTTTGTGGTAAGAACAGCAAGGCAAATCTTTACAAAACGTTTATATGCGTATGAAGAGTGAAGTAAAAAACATAACAGTTATAGACAGATACAACACACTCATTTCAGAGCCACCATAAGAATGCAATACACACTAAGTGTGGTTAAAATATGACATATTATGTAAATATTATGGACACTCACACAGCACATTAACGACAATGTTTACTGTAAAAGACACATTTATCTGTTTGAATATTCATCTTCCTCTTTTTTATGTCACAAGGTTCTCCCTTTGTGGTTCAGACGCATAGCTCATGTTCCTGGACTATCAAATCTCCAGACAGACAATCTTCAGTGTATCTGACTGCAGATGCTGTTGAGGGTGTGTCCAGTGATATATGCCATCAGCTGGACTGTGGAGAGCCCTACGGTCTCACTCAGAGCAGTGCTGGGGTCAATAAGACCTGTTTAACAAACTGTGTTTATCACGACTATCAGTTAAAGAACTGCACTGAGATTATAAACTCAAACTGCTCACAACTTTCTGAAATTCAATGCGGTAAGTCACAAATAGTCACAAATTACATCTTGACGGTCATGGCACCAATGTGCTTTAACCTGATAACTGTCACAGCAGAAATTGAGTATACACATGAAAATGCACTGAACTACAATTTTTTTTATACATTTTTATAAATTACAGTAACATTAACATTAATTTTTATTAATTTATTTTGTTATGTTTATTGTTATTAAAATGTTTTAAATATTTTATGTTGAGTCTTATACCTTTCCATCAATTTATAGTTTGTAATGATTAGATTAAAATTCAACTGTGAAATATTAAAGTGAATAGGGAAATAGCATAAATGTTCCTCCTGTGGAACGGTGACAGTTAACAGGTAAAGCAATAAAGATTCCACATGCTACCATGGAGCAGTGCTGCCACATACTTACATGAAATGACGATGAATTTATTTCAAATAACTCAGAAAACAAGAAGTGGGTGGTTGAGCGGGAATGTTTGTGTATTAACCCTGTGATGGACACTAGTGTGTTTAACCAATCACTTGAGTCCTTATTTTTATTTGAAGTCCCTATGTCTTTTAAATTCTTTTATTGCATAAATGCATAAATTGAACCTTGATTTTTTAAATGTTAAATGATCCTAACTGGCTCCTCAGGTAACGCTGCCGTGCGATTGGTCGGGGGTGGACACCGCTGTGGGGGGCGTGTAGAGGTATGGCGGGGATCCTGGGGCACAGTTTGCGATGATGGCTGGGATGAGGAGGATGCAGGTGTGGTGTGTCAACAGCTGGGCTGTGGCTACGCTGTGTCCGTCAGTGGTAATGGTGAGCTGTACGGTCAGGGCACAGGCCCCATACACCTGGACGAGCTAAACTGCACTGGAAGAGAGAGAAGCTTGTGGGAATGTCCGGCCATTTCGCAAGGACACGACTGCGGACATAAGGAGGACACAGGTGTGGTGTGCTCAGGTATGTGCCAGCTCTGACCATCACAACCAATTCTGTTAGGATGGGATAGACACAAACCATTAGCTCTACCTGTGAAGACTATACAGCACATAACATAAGTGATCAGAACAAAAATAATAAAAAATCAACAATGTTATCTAATCTGAAAATATTTCGTATTGTCAATCATCTACAGCACTAAACACACATTAGTCATTTTTATGGCTATACGCATAGTTAAGACTGTATGTCTTATAAAAATGATAATCGGCTGAAGTAGTCAGAAGTAAGCTGCCTTGAAGCATTACAGTACAGTTTATTGTACATTAGGTGAAAACAAGCATTAAACTATTTTAAGGTATAGTATAAAGATGAATAACTGATAACTGATAAATGAACATTTGCTCTGCTTTCACTATGCACCGCTCATATAATCAGTCAGGAACTCAATGCAGGGACATATAAAGTTCAATCAACTTCAGGTTTAAGAATCGCAACATAATCTTGTAACTTTTTCTCCTGCAATTTACAAAAACTTGTGAATTCGGCTCACCGCTGTTTTATGCAGTTACAGACTGTGGACTGAGACTAATCCGTCTTGCAATGTGTTTTCTGATTTCTCCACCAATGCAGAGTACAAGGACCTGAGACTGACGGGAGGTCTGGACCGATGCTCTGGAAGAGTGGAAATCCACCGCAACGGCACATGGGGGACAGTTTGTGACACGTGCTGGGAAAAACAAGAAGCTGCAATGGCCTGTGACATGTTAAACTGTGGGGCAGTCAAACAATTCACAGCCTTTGACACTCCTTTCATACATGAAAATGGAACGCAGTGGTATTATTTGTGTCAAAGAAGTGATGTAAACCTGTGGCAGTGTAAAGAATTTAATGTCCCACATCTATGTCAAGATTCAAAGGCTGCTGGCCTGATTTGTAACAGTAAGTAAATGTTGTGGTTGTTTTGAATCTTGCCATAATACGCTGGTTTTGAAATGTGTGCAAAAGTTGTACATTTTCTAAGCCATTTTTGTCCTTTATAGACTCTCTCGGTATGCCAAATCTCACCACTCCAGAGCTGACCTTAGCACCAACAACCACAGGTGATCTTAAAGTCTCTGTATAGTTTTTCTTGTCAGTGTGTATTATTATTCATTTATGAATAAGCGATTTCAATGGCTTTTTACATTCTCTTTTTTACTTCAGTGACAAATGAAAAAGATGATTCGTCTGGATTTATCCTACCATCTCCACAACTACTGGGATGTTATGTTCTGGCATTGTTGCTTCTCATTGCAATAATCACAAATGTTGTCCTGTGTCGGCATAATAAAAAGAAGAAAGGTGCGTTCAAACCTTCTGACAGACACAATTTCTACACTAAAACTTGATTAATACTGTAGCCATGTTGTATCAGAATTAAGCATAATTTTTTTTACCCTAAAGTCTAATGACTGTAGGACTGAACAGCTGTTTCCTTTCTGTCACTCGCTCAACATTGTGTCAATGACACTACAGTAGGTGTTTGAGAATCAATCATCTCTGATCCAAATATGAATGGCAAATTAAATACTGACAAGTGGAATTTGCCAAGGAAGGTGGCGTGCTACACTTTTGTTCTTCGGAGCCATATGAAGCTAGCGTTATCAAGTTTAAGTTCAAGTCTAATCCTTGAAGCTGTTGGACATATATGGTATGTCGTGATCAGCAGATCCATTTCTCTGTGACGACATCCCCTGAACACTTTGATATCCTAAGCCAAAGTTCTAAAAGAACATTTTCCAAGTAAAAGAGCTCTGAGAAGTGTGCGCACATTTTTTCAAGATTTTGTGAATAGTTCAGGTTTTCGTTGCGAGAACATGTCCATGAGAACATTGTGGTCACAGCTCTTGACTTCTCAACTGGAACTGCCTCGTGCTATTTCACAGCTCATCTCAAAGATCCATTGTGTGTTTCTTGTCACTTTTAGCTGTTGTGGTCCAGCAGAGATTTGCAAACCTTCAGGCTGCCCCAGAAGCTGAAGAAAATAACTACAGAGATTCGGTCCATCTTGTCAAAGTCTCAAACAACTGCAGCGACTCTGTGGGTGAGTGAGTTTTACCTCATGGTGCCTTTCAGGAATACATCTGATATAGGCCTGTAAAATAGTTCCAGGTCTGTTGACCAAATCTAATCATCTTGACATAATGAATAATTTAGTCAAAAACTACATTACTCCAAAAATACCACCTCCAAATTGTGAAACTACTGAGACACTGATTTCATCCAAGATAGATGCAGGTTTTGTGCTCTCTGTCATTTTCTCTCACTTTGCTCACACTTCTTACTTAACTGAAACGCCCCAAGCCATCAGTACTCGATCTAAAGTGACACTTGCCTTGGTTAAGACTTTCAGACCAACAATGAAGTGATTTTAGCAAGGTGTTGAATCAGTGGTATAGGAAATAATTCAACACAAAATGTCTTAAAGGAATAGTTCACCCAAAAATAATTATTTACTCACCCTCATGTCAAACCTGTATGACTTTCTTGCTTCAGATATTTTGCTATGCAGATATTTAGCAAAACGCTGGTTACCGGCACCCATTCACTTTCATAGTATGAACACAATGGAAATCAATGGGTGCCGGTAACCAGCGTTTTGCTAAATATCTTCTTCTGTGTGAATGTTCTTCCGTGAATCATAAACAGGGTTTGAAAGGGTGAACAAACTGTGACATAATTTTTATTTTTGGGTGAACTATCCCTTTAAAGTGTCGCAACCATGAAATATTTGACTTCAAGTTGTTTAAAATATTGCTGAAATGAATGCACATCCAAGGTGTAACTGTTCTTCATGTCACAGCATCATTACCACCTTTGGATGTGTATTACTTTTCATTTTACAGGTTTGTGTGCCCATAATCTTTATCTGCATTAATGGCATACAGTTTTGGTCTGCTACAGTATGGAGTGGTTCAGGCCCTAATTTGAGCACATTAGAATACTAATATGACTATACAACTAATATATTATATAGTTAAAAATATGTAACACTACAATAAGGTTCCATTAGTTCAATTAAACTACATCTCATATTTTGCATATCCTGACTGCATGATTTAAATAATAAATTTTTTTATTTTGTCTTATTGTCATGGAGTACCCTGAATATCAGATATTAAAGTGGTTTATTAGAAATCCAGCTCACTTCAGTGTTTTCTGTGGTTGCAGTTCCCATAATCTCTCAGCGACTGTGGCCTCAGAGCAGCGTTGAAAGTGAATCGTATGATACAGATTATGAACAAAGTGATATCAATCCACAAGCTTTTTCTTTATCCACTTTTAAAAGTAAGTCATTGTTTAGTAAGAACATTATTACAATGATAGGAAGAACATTATTGTAAAATCTACTAGAATGGATTTGTGTCAATCATCTGAGGTAAATATTGACATCCTCATAGTGAGTCATATGGAAACTAAAAACAGTTAAAGAGAATTGTGTAATTATTCTTTTCTCTTCTTCATACATAGATTCAATGCGGTACAGTGCAGATGGGAAAACTCAGCCTGTACAAACCACAAACCTAAATCATGTGCCTGAGGAGGGTAAGACCTGAAGGGTTTATTTAACATTTAAATATACCAGCATTGCATTACTGTCAACATCAAGGATTCCATAAGCATATATTCCTTCATTACATTTTTTATTCTATTACAACAGAACATACATAATGACAGTATTACATGCCGGGGAAATTGAGATAACTATGTTAAATAAAAATAAAATAAAAAGGTTAAAGTAGTAATTTCATCAAAAGACTAAATACTTACAAAAGAAACTAAAAGTGAATGGGCATTGTCTGGGAAATGGCTGGATCTGTGACAACAGTAATCCAAACTGGTTTGACAAATGATTTCACTAAATGACTTTTATAAAAAAAATTAAATATTAAAAAAATGTAATGATGGTTGTAATGAATACATTAAAAGGCATTGTTTAGTCTCTACAGTGAGTATTATAATCTCAACCTTACATTATAATCTTTACACAGACTCATTTGAGTCGTCCTCCACCTCATCAGAAGAATGCTATGAGACCACAGGCACAAATGAAAAGGGTCAGAGCAAGTATGCAGAATGTTATGAAAATACAGGACTAAATGATGCAGGTAACATATTTTTAAATAATTTTTTAATATTAAATTGAATTCGATCGTTTGAATAAATTGGTGTATGTACTTCACAAATCTTGTCTTTTGTGCCTTTTCTGAACCTCTATTATAATTGAATAGACATTTTTTGGAATGGGATAAAAACCTTTTAGTGTTTTTGTTTTCATTTAAAAGCAACAACTGACAACTGAGGATGTAGATCTAATGAACTAATGAATCTAATCTTCTTCCATTCTACACAAGACAGCAAAACACAAGTTATTGAGAAGCAGGAGTCTGGACAGCCTTGCCCAGGTTACACAACTGATTCTCACCATCCGGATTCTAACCAGGGTATGTGTCTGCAAGGAACAAAAAATGATGTTTTTGTTGCAATTTGTAAAGAGGTCTCTCCTCTAAAAATACTACTTTGTCTTCTTATGGTCAGAACTGGATAATGAGGGCATTGGTAGAGTGGACTCGCCCATCTACTCACCCGTCAGCTATGAACCTGATGCTGTCTCCTCTGAAAGTGACTACGATGACATTGGCAACTATCTTCAGCAACCTGTCCATTGACATCAGCCACAGCAGCTTATAGAGACTATGATGCCTTACAGTAACGTCTGAAACGTTCATGAACCGTCGACTCCTGAGAACCAATTCATATCATTTAACATTTATACATCATTTTAATGTCACTTCTTTGTTTATGCATGAATGCTACTATACAGTTTACTCAAACTTTATGATAATTGTTTCAAAAAGGTACATAAAGTACAAATAATTATATATAACTACACAATATAGCACTTGTGTAATGCTTTAGTATAACATAATGTGTGATGGCACTCCAACATGCTTATATCTGAAACTGTTTAAAGACAGCATTTGACATTGACACTTTTATCTAAAGTGGCTCACAGTGCATTCAATTTATACATTTTTTTATCAGTATCTGTTCCTTTAAACCCATGACCTTTACATTGTTAATGCAAAACTTTACCAACACTCTTGCCTTTGTAACGAGTACATTTCTTCTATATCTCTACACAATAGAGCCTCGTTTTATATCTTTTAAAAGTACTGCAAATGAAAATCATTCCTTTTACATTTGTGCATTTGGCATTTTTATCCAAACCGACTACATTCAAGCCACACATTTTATTAGTATGTTTTTCTTGGTAATCCAACTCATGACCTTGATGTTGCTAATGCTCTAGAAGTTTAATATTTTGTTTTACATTTACATTTCATTACATTATGCATTTGACATTTGCCACCTACTGAGTTTTCAGGCGGTACAGTTTGTGGTTGGGACAGGAAATAGCAAATCAATGCCACTCAGAATGCTAGCGCCAGTGGCGCAAAAAGTGGGTATGCGCTATATGCGGCGCATAGGGGCGCCGCACCATGGGGGGCGCCAAAGCGATGGTTAATTTTTTTTTTTTTTTAAATAATAAAAGTTATATAAATTTATATAAAAGTTATATATATATATATAAAAAAAGTTATATAAATTTTAGAGGACTAACAGGCTAGAGTAGGCGCCGGTGCCCTCATAAGATTCCATCATAGAATTTAGACATAGAAGGGTAATATCGCTGAGTGGGCGGGCGCAGCAGCTGAGTGAGCAGCAGTAACGTTAGTGAAACTCGAAAATGGATAAAGCAAAAAAGCTATCGGGGGCTAAAAATAGAAAAAGAAAGAGGGAAAAGGAGATGGCATGTCAAGGGATGCGACAGCAGCTAAATAAGTGGATGGTGAAAGGCAACAGGTAGGATTTAAAATGTGACGTCTATGCTTTTAGGCTTGCAAATACGTTATTCATGTTAACAGACTAGCTAGCGTTTGCTGACACTGGGAATGTAGCAGACAGAATATGTAGCTAGCTTAGAATATGCAAAACCGAGGTTGCTGAGCTGAAAACTGAAAAATATAAGGTAGCATGTACAATAAATGACAAGAATCTGGAAAACAACTTTAATATCTCTGGTTTACCGTGGAATCATGCATATATTTGCTACCAAACTTGGAGGCTTCCAAATATTAATGTTGACTGACAAGTGTTTACTAACTTACTGCAAAATAATGTTGCTGATATCTACATTTAGATTTTGGTTAAACCCTTTGTTACCAATCCCATGCATGACATATCTCAATTTTATTAAAGTAAAATGACAACTGGTAAATATAGGGTAGCATGCACAATAAATGACTAGAAGCTGGAAAACATTACTTATGCAATAAGGCTGGTTTATCATGGAAACAAATAGATTTTTTTTTTTTTACCATTAGCTGTTCATGTTAGATCAGCTGTGCTGTCAGACATACATATACATATATATATATGTGTACATATATACCATATAATTATGGTAGGCTTACAGTGGCTGTCTGATATACTTTAAAATAAACATTTATTATTTCAAACCCATACATGATGATGTCCGGCACACTTATTTATTTAGAAGTGGGGGGGGCGCCAAAATTTTTTGCTGCATACCCCTCTAACACTGGATAGTTGCGCCCCTGGCTAGCGCAAACGATGTTCTGTAGGATTCAAAACAACAATAAAGGGTTAAAAGGCCAGCAAATTTGAAACCAGAGCAAACAAAAAAAAGGCATGCATCTGTAGATATTGTATAAACACCACCCATTGGAAACAAAAGTCCTGTTGTGGAGTGGTTTAAAGGCCACAGAATGCTCCAAATTATTAACCAAGACAACCGTACCAGCAACCAATGGCACGAGAATGGCTAGAAACAGGAACCTGGGTAAAGTCTTCGACTTTTGCAGATCAGATTGCAAAGACATAAAGAACAGTTGGCACTATCAAAGTGAGCTTGCAGCACAACTTCTTGGCCAGACACTTAATTCCATACAGGACTATTGAAATGATCTTCAGCAACTGTAGAGAGGACAGCTCGTGGCAGTGGGGCATGGGGTATGCAGTATAAATGGGGTATGCAGTATATGCAGTGCCCGGGGCGCTACAAGGAGGGGGCGCCATTGTGCCAAAATTGTTTTTGAAACTCTTTAATAAAACTTATTTTAAAATGTGAAACGTTTTAACTAATCTAATTCTTATTTATTAAAAATAATAACAGAAAACATTTTGCTTTGATTGAATTTTAAATGAGTTAAAAAAATGTATTGAATGATATCACATGATTTTATGACCTAGTAATGCAGAAAACTGTATGTTTGAAACAGATTTACAAACATATTTTCAACCACACAGTGTTGTTATTTCTATTAACAACTGTTAGAAATACTAAAATGATCACAAACATACTGATGCCTATACTGTAGGGATCAAAATAAAGCAAATCACCTTCATATGGCACTTTATATATTATATGTGTACAAATATTTGTCTACTAATATTTGTAAGTCGCTTTGGATAAAAGTAAATGTAAGCTAAAATTAAAATGTAATTAAATGTAAATGAAATGTAAATATGTGGCTTTAAAAATAAAAATGCATTTGTCATTAAATAATGTATTCAAGATTGAATATTGTTGGCTGATACATCCAGTAATTAATCAAGTAAATTATTTACTAGTCATTGATTCATTAATTGAATCATTCATTAAAACCGTATTTTTTATTTAATCAAACTAAAATTTTTAACTGGACTGCAGCAATTAATATTTTGTCAGAACCCCTGGAAAAAGACATATTTTTAGATTTTAGGTCATTCAGAATTGTGGGAGAATCGTGATCCCTATTTGTACAAATAAAGGCAAAAAGAAAAATAAACTAAATGGCACCTTGTGGTACCTTCACAGAAGAGTACAAAATCCCCTTCCCGTTCATTCACCTTCACTGCTCCTCGCTGGTGGAATGATGTTTAAAAAATATGCCTGATCAGCGTCTCTCACATTATTAAAAAAAGTTTTCCTCTACTACTTTCTTTCAACATGAACAGTCTCTAGCCATTTTGTAACTATGTATAGCACTTCTTGTATAAATGCCTCAATTAAACTGTCATAAAGATAAATTGCTTCCTTTGTTTTTCTTTTCCTTCCTTTAATGCTGAGGATGCAGAGCAAACTGTCTCAACGCATTAAATGTGATAGGTGCAATATTGCATAACATCACAATACTGGCAAAACATAATTGAACCACATCGGCTGTTCGTAGCCCAGTTGTTCATTTTAACAAATTAATTGCAAATACACGCAATAAATTTGTACAACAACAGCCTGGATGATTGACTTGTTTTTATCAGCCCTGCAGGTGGGATAGAGTGTTATGTAGATGGTTCTGCCATGTAACTGAAATGTATTCATTGCATTATAAATTTGCACAACCATCAAAAGTTGCTGCAATTACTCAATTGGCAAATAACAAAGTAACAAATTTACAAAGTATGCGTATGGAGTACTGCATCATTTTGGCCGCCTATGGGCAAAGAGGGGCTTAATAAATCAAGTCCCTGTCTTACCACCCATTGTCTCCAATCCCTTGCGACATAATAGACGACATACAAGTAGTTACCGCTTAACCTAAATGTCCTCCAGCAAAGACTCAAACAAGAACTAACTGAAAACAGGACTTGACTGAAAACAGGACATCCAGCATTACAGATATCTTGTGTTCCTAGTGCTTGTTGAATAAAGTCTTACTACCAACCTTGTATATGCAATTACACTCCTGATATGAACATGTAAGGCCTCAGGCCAAGTACAAATGGTAAATGTTATGTAATTGTCTGCAAAGAAATTGTCTTACAAAATCAACCTTCAGAAATGATGTCCGTAATGTTTAAAATACATTATCAAATAACCCAAAAACTTATATAAGTGCTTTAATAAACATACAAATTTCAGAATTCTGCTTCAAAAATCATTCACAGTTTTGAATACCGCTCACTTCTGCTGGCTTTGTGCACACTGTACAGTGGTTATATAAGCAGAGAGATGACGTGTCGTCTAATCATGTCATTCCACTGTCCTGTGAGATCGCTCCAAATGACCAGAGATGGGGACAAAAGCCTACGGGCACTTGTGGTTAACAGTTTACATGCACTTGTAAAGTACAGTATGTGTATATAATTTCCAAACTTTCTCAGAGGAAAACCAACATAACCTTAATTAAATTTTTATTTTATAATGTAGTCAGTAACTGAGACAAATTCATTCTGAGTAGCTTGTCCAGATGTATGCAGTCTGAATATGTCAAGATATATGTTTACTGTTATTAACAGTACACTAAACTTCCTTTATCATAACTGTGCTCGATTTGTGTCCTACAGGGTAAAAGTAAGTTTCATTAATAAACTAAAATACATTCAATTTCATTTTAATTGGCTTGAAGTACAGAGAAGTAAATCATTGTGTGTTTGCTCTATAGCAAATTGTAATATTTATTTAAGAGAAAATGTGAATTATTCCTAATAAGTCCTATTTAATATTCAATTAATTATTAGTTCCTCTCTGGCATTATGTGAGCAAGGTGATTTGTACTTTATCTATTTTTTACAATATATATAAGAATGGCTTTACATACTTTTTTTTGCTGTCACATTGTGTCTATATCATAAACCACTATGCAAGTACTGTTTAGTTTGCGTTTCATTTTTTATATTAAACATGGGAATTACAGTTAAAGGCTCCAATCCTACAGAGGAAATCCAATAGCTGGATGTTAATTACAATATGCATAATTTTTCAGTCAAATTCAGTCATTCAGTCATTTGTCAAACAAACAAACAAACAAACCATATCCAGTACCAGCAATCACAGGAACATTTAAAAATGTCACACTAAAACACAGTGAGTCCTGAGGCCATCTTGCCTTACATTAAAGGGTTAATTCACCAAAAAAATTGAAGTTCCATAGTTATTTACTTATTCTCATGTCATTTCATATCCAACATGATTTTTTGATTCTGTGGAACACAACGAGATGTTTGGAAGAATGTTCACACGGTCAGTAAATGATGACGAGAGTTTAACTTCTCCTTGAAATGCTCGCATCAATCCAGCAGCAAGGTTCATGTTGTTTGTCCATGTTAACTAGCTGCCTTTCAAACATATGACTTCACTGAAGGATAGTAATGAATAATAATGATAGTATAAAGAAGAACTACAGTATAAATGTAAAACCTCAACAATGCTGAGGTGTAATGCGGTCCAATCACATAAGCCACTGCTCTTTCTCTTTACTAAAATGCTCCGCCCACTTTCTGGTGAGCTCCAGGTAATGGTCTGGCTGATGGGGTTTGTAATCCAAATACAGACGGGCCACAGTCTTCTTTGGCACGGCCCTTTCAATCTGAGTTCCCTCATGCCACTCGTTAAATGACGTTATTGTGATGATATCAGGCCTGATGGACATTGCCGCCTGCAAAGACGTCTCGTAGTATCTTCCGTTCACTCGGTTGCGTGTGTTGTGATTGTTCCAGGGCCGAACAGCGGTGTCCATGTAACCAGGCCCTGCGCTCGGCACAAACAACAAGTTGCTCTTGTCGCAGAAAGCTTTGATTGCTTTCCAGTTCTGGTGAGAAGATCCAAATGAGAAACCGTTGGAGGCAAAGTAAGTGTACATGCCGTCGAAGCCGCCAGACAGGATCTCTTGCTTGTGGCGTTCTTCCACAATGAGGGCCATGAAGATGCCATCGTAAGGTGTTCCTCGGAGACTGTGAGAGCCTCGAGCCGTTAGCAGCTCAGCCCAGGATTCGGGTGGGGTCAGGTAAGAGTCGTACATGTAAAAGAGAGGAAGAACCTTCCCAGTGCTGGACTTGAATCTGTAGAAAGCACCGTGATTTCCGTATCTGTGAAGAGATTTCAGGAGAGATGATTTTACTCTTTTTAAGATTGCTACACTATGTCATTTATCTCGCTAACACCACATCATAGTATGTACATTACACTTTTGTTGTGAAATTAAACATGGAGACAATTGCAGTCATAAAGCGTTCATGTATTCCAACTGTTCAAGCATTGCGTTAGCACGGTTGTGGGTTTGATTCCCAGGGTACACACATACTGATCAAATAAATAGCCTGAATGCTTTGATTTGCTTTGGATAAAAGCATCTGCCAAATGTATAAATGTAAATGTGTTTCCACAATAAACTTGATTTTGATGATCTATTTGCAGCTGTCACTATAAAGTCAAAGATAACTCTTGTTTCGTTCTTGTGGTGTCTGAAACCTGTGAAATACTAACACGTAACCTAACTTTAGCCAAAATGCAACATTGTGAAAATTATAGTTTTCAAAGTTTGTTTCTTTCCTGTTTCCTGTTTCTACAATGTATTTTCTGTAAAGCTCCTTTGCAACAATGTCAAACTGTAAAACTCGCTATAGAAATAAAACTGAAACCAAAGACTCAGAACATATGGCATGAGTCACAGGGTGCTTGAGAGCCGTATGTAGTGCGATACCCTGTGGTGTAAACCTATACTTCACTTCTCTCGGCTGTATATAATGCCTTGCTTTCCTTGTCTTTACTGTTGTTAGAGGAGAACAACTCAAAGATTCATGAAAGAGTCACGTATACTTTCAAGTCAAGTTCCCTTTATTTATACAGTAAAGTGCCTATTAAGGATATCTACTGAAGCAGCTATTGGTATCGTGCAATACCATCAGGTCATGTTATACTTTCTACATAATGAATGATTCATAAGGCCGCTATTTTAAATCTTCACTTTGTCTTTCTGTTCGCCACGTGGGATTGAATTTCAGCCTCGTCTCTGGAGCTCAAAGCTATTTAGATCATTAATATGGAGAAAGGAAACAGGTTAGCAGGTTGAAGAGGTGTTGCTCTTATGGACACATGAGGTGAGGAGATGTAACCTACTTGTCAATGATGTATTTGATGTTGTCATGCACACTGATGTCCGTCCGGCCTTTGTAGGGCTGAAGATGAAACGCAACCTGTAAAGGATTAAGGAGAATAGGAATAGATTAGGATTGAAGATTAGGATAAGACATAACCACAAAAGTTTCTACATCAATTCTTCTGAATTTAATAAACATTATACAGCACCTACAGTCAAATTATTTATTTGAATACTTTTATTTATTTTTGGTGAAATACCAGAATGACCAAAGTCATCCTCTGCAGCAACCAGACAGTGCCTAAACAAAATCATTTGTGAAAGTTTGTTTACTGGGTAAGGGCATTTATCAAAAGGGGATGAAATCATTCTTAGTGTCTTAAAAGATCTGAATGACTTTCCAAATCCCTCTTTATGCTGCTCCATCACACACATCTCAGACTGATGTACTGCTCTATACTGCTGTAACACTCTTGACAGGTGGCTGACAGAAGACTTTCTCAAAGACCCAGTAACATGATAACGCTTTAGTGACATACACATGGCTGGTTAAACCGTGAAGACTTTCAGGTTATCAAATGAGAAAAGAGCCATTAGCAAACACCCACTACACTGCCAGTCCAGAAGGTCGTTCTAAACAGTTTCCATGGCAACCTGCAACTGGTGACATAGCTCACTCTGTTATCAAAATAATAAGAAAGCAGGATCAAACTGTGTTAAATAAATCCAAAAGTGAGATACAGTATGTGAATCTAAATGTAAGTAAATAAAATTGTAAAATGTAAAAATATAAATAATTATAAATAAATATTAAAGAGAACTGTATATATTGCTTACACAACAGTGTATACTGTTTACACTACTGTAAATAACAAAGGCTTTTATCTTATCATCATACTTATTATTAATCATCATATATATTATTCATATTTTGACATGAGAACATGCTCCTGAACTGTGAAGTGCTTTGACACAAATTAGATGTGTCAATGCCATGCTGTAATCTTTTATTAGCCGTGTCCTTGTTTTTGTTATGTACTGTGAAAATAACAAGAAATACATTTTGTTTCATTTTTTTTGTTTATCTACTTGTGACAAAAATCATAGTTGCTTTCTCTAAAACAGAGAGCTCCATAAGGAACATGATATTTATGGACATCACAGCTAAATGGTAAATATCTTTAGAGAACATTCCTTCTGTCATTCTCTCATAAATACAAAGACACAAGTGTGAGTGTATTGAATGATCCAGGTGGCTAAACAGATTTAAACATTCAGAGAGATCTGCAGAAAGACATGACTAAGAGCTGAATGTGTCTGCCGCTGACAGAATGAGAAATGGCCTTGAGCGTGTTTATAAAATGCAGCGGCAACTATTCACTCAGCCTAAATGCTATGCCTTTATATTTAGCTATATGACCCCAGGATCAAAGACAAATTATCGAGGAGATAAACAAGTGGGAAGCACAAGTACTCATGTGGATTTCTATAGGCAAGTAAAGAAAGTAGAGGGCAAAAATAAAGCAATAAACAAGGGGACAGTTCACTAATCTACCAGACCTAAACATGGCCGGATGCACAGGCAGGTTCTTTAGTGTTTCTTGGAAGACAGGGCTGTCTAATACACATTAATCTTATATAGAAGATAAAGATTAACGGGAGAGAGTAGAATATAATATGGATTATAATGATGCAAAAAAGGTAAATAGCCTTGCAGAGGTTTGCTTGATGTTTGGAAATTATATTAAAAACGCTTTTTAGTAAGACTTAAAACTTGCTTTGGTTATTGATAACAATCTTTTGTAGATTGAAAAGCATCCTACATTTTTGCACATAATTTGTCCAAAAACGAATTTCCCTTAATAAGCACTAACATTGTGCACTATTTCATGCTACAATAAAACATGAAATCACCACACTGAAAAACACTGAATGTAGACAGACGGCCTTTAATCACATGGTTAAGGCACTTATAAACCATGTCCACATTGACTTATGCAATCAGACCAACCACTAGCAAGTGTGAGAAATCAACATTGTTCTTTCTACATTATCACAAATAACTGCTGTCAGATCAGAAATGAAAAAAAAAAAACACAAGAAAAGACTGGTATTGTACATATGATACCTGAATCCAATTCTTACTGGTACACAGAAAATCTCTCTGTAAGGGGAGATGTAAAATAGTATGTACAAATGAACAATAAAATATGTTATGCTGTTGTGAAGGTAAACCTGAGGTCCTTATAAAAGTCTGATCTTTGTGTGTTTGTGAGCATATACAGTATGCTGCTAGGTTTACAGTAAGCATGCTTCATCAATGCTACACATTTATACAATTCATTTTACTTTCAGAGTAAGCACCAGCTAGCAAACCAATGTCTAAATAGTTATTTGGCTACTGGTTAAGATTATTCATGGTCTATGTAAAGTCCTAGAAAAGCATATTAAGAGGCAGAACAAGATATTACATAATTTGTTTCTTTAAAATAATGTACACTTCACTGTAAATGCATTAGCAAAACACTTCATCAGTTTTTAAGCAAGCATAAAAGTTTACCAACTGGTCTCTCACCAGTTACCTTGATACTGTGTCTATGGGCAGCATCCATAACAGCGGGCACTAGATCCTCTGTGGCTTTGCCATGTTCATCTGCCACACCAGGTGGGTACCAGGACAGAACAACCACACCTGATATGAGAAGAAGACATGATCTTTACAAAAACAGCACATCCTTCGTTAATGACCTCAAATACGTCGATATTTACGCGTTTTCCGCAAAATATTTCCGGTCTGTACAACCTGCAGCAGCAGCTTCTATCTGTGCCATGTGCGACTCAATGACATCTGGATCTCTGGAGCTGTAGGGTCCCAGTTCAGGGTAATAACTGGACGCGATGTCATCCGGGGGGTTGTGGTGCCCTTTAGGGTGACTGGCAGCAATTTTAGAATCCCAGTGCGGTACGAGGACGTGGTCCCAGTGTATATAACTGCCGTCCATCTGTGGCGAGCCATACCACAGATAATAGAAGATGTGGATGTCGTAGAATATGCTGTGATCTGGACCAGAGTTGGAGAACACTATCTTTGTATCGCTCCCAATAGCGGTTTGACCTGCCGATTCAGCCACAGGATTGGCTTTCTGGTCGTTTCTCTCTCCTACTAGAGGCATTAACTCCATTCCCGGCGCGAGATCGGAGAAACCGTCGGTGGGTTTGAGGGTTCGCAGGCCCATCATAGTGCCAAAGATGAAGAGAGTGAAGAGGAGAAGAGCCACGCACGCCTTTCTGCGTAACCTGTTCATGGTCGCTGTCCGTGGTGCTGTAAATGAAGATTAAAGAGAGCTTTGCATTTTGAAGGCCTTGACGTAATTTTCTTTGATCCTGTCTTCCGGTCCACCAAACCTCTGTTTGGCACTTTAGATCGGTCGCGTGGCCCTGTCAGGTACCCATTATCTCCGTTCGCGTAATGAGCGTATTTTGGTCCTGACCAGCGCGAGGTTGCGCACGTCCGCTTTAATTCGACGACAAATGCGTTCACGCGCCTCTCATATGCAAAAGTACATCCGTCTCCATTTGAGCTGGACTGGACACGCGTCGATCTTTACTGCGGTCTGTAATGACAAACTCTCACCCGACGCATCCGTCTTTTGATCGCAAGTGTGTTGATAATAAATCATCCTCTTGTTACTGAAGGGTGGAGCTTTCGGGGATTTGTCCCTGTCCACGCATGCGCACGCAAGTACACTGGCTGTACTGCACACTGTGCTGTGTATGCTATGTTCTTAAACAGGACGTATTATGCAATAATGTACAGTAACAATTTATAGTCAAAAGTTCAGGCGCAATTGGCAAAAAACATTTAATCTGAAGCAGTATATTTCAAAGTTTGAACCCAAAATTAACTACAATTGGATTAAAAATCCATTTGAAATGAATTACTTAAAGCAAATAATGAATAAAAGGCAGCCAATAAGAGTCCAGCATAGATAGAAATTCCTTCAGTGTTGTTTAAAAAGCTTCTCAGGTTGAGACATCAAGAAGCTGGATGATAAAATGAGTATGATTTTACAAATTCTAATATTTTACAAAGTACTTTTGATAAAAAATAACATAGTGTTCATTTATTTGGATTGCTTTTAGTCACCACATAATTCCTACAGTTACAATTATGTTATTTCATGGTTTATTACTATTCTAAAATGTGGGGAAAAACTCACTGGGTAAGTGTTTCTAAACTTTTGACTGTCTGGTACTATAAATCTCAAACAGTCGTACATCATAAAATCATAAATTCGTATCATAAAATCTCTCTCTGCTTCCCTATATTTTGAATGTGATTTATTGGCCAAAAATAGAAACAACAGCCCCAGTTCACAATAAGGCCTGCAAGACTTGGGCCCAGTTGTTCAAAAGTAATCTGATTGTACTGTATCGAATCGTAAAAATGGTTTGTTCAGAGGAAAAAGGTCATAAAATCCAATCTAGGATTTGATCTGGGTCAAAAATTTGTTTTGTTCTAAACTTTTTAGTAAGATTTAGGAACGATTCAAAAAATGATTATTCTGATCCCTGCAAACATCCAAATTTTACAATTAGTCAAAAATACGCTATTATATACACAGAATAATTGATTTTCGTTCTACTGTGATGATGATAAATGATTTAAAGTATACATTGGCCTACAAATTAAACCTTCCAGTCAATTAAAGAAGAAGAAAATCCCTATAAATAATCCCCCAAACAGCTGTCAATAGCAAACAAAAATATTTAATTTTAACTATCATTTGTCACTGTATATTAATTACAATCACACAGAGATCAAGCAGTTTTTAACAACAGCTTCCCTTTCCCTTTGAAGGCAGCATTCCAGGGTAGGAGGTCATCAAGGCTCGTCCGAATCCACTGTTTGCTTCACTTCCTGACTCCTGAGGTATGTTTATAGAATCGATTTTTAAAGACAGCATAGATGTATTCTTCACTGCTGTCAGATCTGAACTGTTGAACAGTAAAAATGGCAAATTACACAGCTTATTATCCTGTGAACGTGTAAAAGTGATGTCAGATCAAAGCCCACTTTAAGACCTCAGATGACAAAAACTTTTGCATGGTTTGAATAGAGCTATTTGTCATCTAATTAACACACAAACATGCAAAAAAAGTGGATTTGGGTAATATGTTTTTCAATTCTTCTTTTGGATTGGTTCAGTAAACCAACATACTACATACTACATTGAAACATACTACACGGTGTGGCAACATGCATTACAATCACTGCGGCAGTGGAGTGGATTGTAACAAAGTATGTATTTGACATCAGCACATAATGCCTGTGCAGTCGGAATTAATGTCTTTGTCATAGAGAAATGTAGTACTTTATATAAAACGTTGAGCACTATAGTTCGAAAATTCATTTTGTTAAAGATGTTGACGCAAAATGTGTTGTGACTGTACTCTGTCACTCCTATTAAAAAAGCATTATTTTATGATGTCACTTTTTAGTCAAAGTTCATTTAACCCCTGTAGTACATTTAGTACATTTTATCACATAATGTTTAATTAAACAAAATGTTTTCCACAACATGGTTGTTATATTATTTGTGCTATTGAATAATATGAGGTAAGTGAATAAATGATGACAGAAATACACAGTTTTGCCTACTGGAGACAATCAGTATATTTAGAACAATGAACAAAACAAAACACATCACTGTGTTTAAGCTTTATACCCCATGCTACATATTTGAACACAGACAACACAAAAAAACTGATCATTTTATATTATTACACACTGCAAAAAACTATAGGCAGATGGACACCAACAGCTTGGTGTGTCACAGCCCTAATAGTTTGACATCCTCTTTGGCAGGATTATAAAGGAAACTTGTATAGTTAAAGCAAGTCTGTCTTGATGTGAAGTGGGTTAAATACAATGCGCTGCACAATCAAGAGGTGCGATTGGCTACAGTTGCATATGTCACATCCACTGATGGTGGAACGGCTGCTCTGGACTGCCTGATAAATCTGAGACTGGCATACTGCATGTCTGCTGCCTGCAAAACAACAACAATGACCCTGAATCTTCTCATGCCACATGTCATTATTTTAGCGCATCTGGTGTCTAAATCACCTTAGAATTTGAGTTTTGCTTCACACAGCTGATGCACAAGTCTGCAGAAGAACCTGAAACTAAAACACAACACAGCAAGACTAAATCAACTAAAAATGAGATTTTAAAAATTATATTAAATCATTTATTCACTTTTATGTCATTCAAAAACTGTATATGACTCTTTCTTCTGTGGAACACAATAAGAAGATATTTTGATAAATGTCTTTGGGTTTAGTGTTCATACAATGGAAGTCAGTGGGGGGAGGTCAATGTTGTTTGGTTACAAACAATTGGTTACAACATTCTTTAAAATATTTTCTTTTGTGTTTTGCAGAAGACAGAAAGTCACACAAGTCTGGAATAAAACAAACAATGAATTATTATTTTTGGATGAAATATCCATTTATATTTAAATTGTTCAAGTAGAGGGCTGTATAAGTGTACTGTAAAAGTGTGCTTTGAAATATTTTTAAAGAGGGTCTTGGTAACTAAAGAAAGAAAAAACATATTTTGCAAATATTCCATACTGGAGTGTCTGTATATAATTTAATTACTGTAAGTTACAGTTATTCTATGCTGCACATATCTGTATATAATAATGACACTATATTCTTGCACTTCTGGTTAGATGCTAACGGCATTTCATTAGCGCTGTTCAACTAAAGTTAAATCTAATCTAATCTAAAGGCTGACTAATCTGCATGTTTGGCACCAGCAAGTGGATTAAAAATTTCCCACAGACTTGGTCCATAGTGTCACGATGTCACCTTGCATCTCTTGGTTGAACTTCACTTCCCATGTTACTTTGCACCAGCTCACCTGCTTTGTATTTGTAATCCCGTCTGCACTAGTCACCTTGTTATCACCTGCACCTGTTTTATATCATTTAGCGTTTATTGTCGATGTTATTTAAAGTCTGCCTTTTTGTTCATTCCTGGTCCGGTATTGTTGTTGTTGTTTTCGTGCCTAGTTGTTGACTGTGTGGTTTTTCCCTGTTATCCGTTTGATGTCTTCCTGGAAATCCTTGTACCTGATCTGAAATCCTAGTAAAGTATAATTGAATAGTATCTCTGGCGTTCTGGTCCTTCCTCACCAGCAGTCGTAACACATAGACTGCCATTATAAAACGGCCCAGATGGATTATCTTTGCATCAGAGAGTCATAGAGACAAGTGGGTGGGTTTATTTCACCTGTGGCTTGGAGTATAATCACTGGTGGATGCCAAGTCGCGTCATAGCAACCAAACAAAGTGCCCTAGCAACCATTTTAAAATACCTATATCTGTGCATCCGGCCACTGTAGAGACATAGGGGTGGTCTCGTTTCACCTGTGGCTTGGTGTATAATCACTGGTGGATGCCAGTCTCTCCCTAGCAACCATTTAACAGGACCTTTATCTCTGCATCAGAACATCATAGAAACATGGGGGTGGTAAAACATGTTAGCATCATTGTAATATTGCCACTCACCACTCATATTTTCAATGTACCTATCAAGTTATTTATTAGAATATTAGTATTCATATAGTGTAGGTGCAACAGCACAATGATGTTTGATTAAGACATTTGAAAACTTATTAAGAGGATTAGAAGCGTATTCATTTCTCACCTTGTCTGTAACAGAGCACACATACGCAGATAATACCACACAACCCGCATGCAGCGTAAGCACAGATCAACAGCGTGCTGCAGCCCACATTGTCCACAGTATGAGAAAAGCCCCCCTGATTAGCATCTGAAACAAAGACCACAAAAACGTTTCACTGGAACATGAATGTGTAAAGACCACCCACTGGCCCAACAGCAGAATCCAATGACGTGGGTGAAGGGATCTCGTGTTCCGCCCTTTCCTAGCACTTCTGTGACAGTTACTTGAACAATTACAATTTGGTTTTTATTTTTCTTTATCTTTATCCAATTTGAATATTATTAATTTATCTGATTATTTCAATTAACTGTTGATCACAATTTGGATTTAGATTCTTCATAACTTCTCATACTCTTAATTATTCGTTCATTTTGCCAATGCACCTTATATACCAAAAATGGAACAGAGTTGTAAAATGTGGGGGTCACTGTAGAACTTAGTTTGGTCATGTTCTCGTGACCCACAAAAGGCATCAAAGGTATTTGTAAAAACACACCCGGAGCAATTTAAAAACAAAGTCCTTAGGAAAAACACACCCACAGCATGAGTGTAGTTTTCCAACTCTGATCTTAAACTTTGGTCATTTCTGTTTTTAAAATGATAGAAATTAGACCTTTTTACCCATCGCACCATGACCTTTAAAATGATACCAAACATAATGATAAAACTTTGATAACATCACAACATAAAGTTTATACATGCTTGTTAACTTCCCAGTTATCCAAACCTAGGGGGAGAAGCGTGAAGGGGGAGGAAAGCAGGAATTTGGAGGAGGCTGCAGGTATGAAGAAAAAGTGCCTGCAATTCAGCACCACCAAAAACCCCAAAAGGGTTTTATTGTTTTATAACATCTCCACCCAGGATCTCAGTGTTGATTACATGACCAACTGCCTTACAAATGACAACTAAAAATAAAAATATGTTAATTCATCTATATTTATTTCTGTTTAAATTCTATATTTCTTATACTGCTGCGGCTGTTACCTATATGAGTATGTTCATGAATATTGTTTATTTATAAACATGCTTAATAAACATGGTTAATAATACTAAGAAGTAATAGCAAAGTAGCAGACAATATTCCTATAAAGTTGTCACAGTGTGTCAGCCTCAAAGTTTCTTTGGTACCAAAGCTGAAAATGATAAACAATAATAATAGGCATAGTCATGATTTGGACAATCTGAGCAACACTAACCTGCAAATGCGAGTCTGATAGGAGTCCCAAAACGCATTCCATTTCGAAGGATACGAGCAGCACAGTAATACAACCCAATGTCAGGCTCTCCAACACTTATTATTGCTAGACTTACAGACTCAGTTACATTGTCTTCTTTTAGCTGAAAGTGGCTTTCGTCCTCATTATGGTCAATTATTACATTTTGTTTTTTAATGTTTCCTCTTGATGCAGATATTAGTAAAGTAATCTTTTCTGAGCTCAGCCGAAACCATGCCATCCCTAAGCTGGAATTAACATTACAGGGCACGGTAACATTTTCTTCATGTTGGACAATCATATTCACAGTGGCACACATCAAACACTGGATGCTGATGCCTGGGGGTAAAAAGGTCAAGAAAAAAGTGTAAGATATAAGATGTAAAACAACCAATACTTATAATTAACAAACTACTAATTGTATAATTCTATGTACTTTTAATTGATTACTACAATAAAAACTAAATTATTTTGATTATGTCATATACATTTATTTAACAGCATATACTCACTAACAGAAAGGATCGCAGTGAAAATACATTTGGACATCTTTCAATCTCTCTGGCAGAAGTGGGAGTGGGGATCTTACTTATAAATGCTCAAGTTTATCAGCTTTTTTTATCAGAGGTTTACGCTTAAAAACCACAAGAGTGCATGTTTCCACTGTTCTTAGGCTGGTGTTCACTGAAAAAAGAATTTGTTTGCTGGTGCATAAGTTTCGTTTTTGAAGAATAAGGAAACTCTAGTACAGCTCTGTTCACATGCTTAATACATCACCAGCAGAAGTATGTGTGCCTGAAGAACAGTCCTTTACAGACATAAAGCTTACAAATCAGTACAGATTACAAGAAGTGACATCAATACAGTTTAAGCAATGAAAAACATTGAACAGATGCAGGCAGAAAAAGAAAGGTTTAGTTGTGCAGATCAACTCAAGTGTATTCATTTCAAAATGAACATTTTTGGCCTTAGGATGGAAAATAATGTTTTAAATAATGTTCTAAAATTCTCTGCTCTTCCATGTTTTCTTAACAAATGCCCAAATTTCAAAGCATCAGTGGTAGAAATGAATTTGTTTGGATTATGTTTCTAAATTTCCTAGATAGTATTTTTTTTGTATCCCGAACACAGTAAACTAAGATTTTTGCACACTTGTTGCATGACTCAAAATAAAAATCCCTTGTGACTAACTTATGACGTGTTTAAGTTAGCGCCGCACTGGGTCCCTTCACCAGAAGCCTTTGCATTTTTTCCATAGACTTTTGGAAAACCGCTCTGTGATTAACAAAAGGGTTATGAGACTTACACGTTTTGTCTAGATAACACAACATTTATACATTTTGAAGCCTAAATACAATCGTCAGATATAAAAAGTGTATGCTATAAACGGACTACACCACGGTCGCGGCTTCAACGTCACCACCACCAAGCTTCCTCAAACTTGCTTGATAATTGTGCCCTAAATAAACTTTAAAGATTATGTGTTATTGTATTATGTTTGATTGTGTACTGTATTTGCACACCATCTGCCAATTCGCCAAAAAAACCTTGTTTACCACATAGACATATATACATAGACTTATAGACATTTATATAATAACTAGACGCAACATTTTGCTGGTAAAACGCTAACTTGCTTCCGGGTTTTTCTTACAAATGTACGTCATCACTGGACCCATCTTTTCAGTTTAATACGGCGGTCAACTAAAATAATAAACTTTCATCTGATAAAGCAAAATTATATATTATTATAATTTAGATGTATATAGTAATATTATTAAACCGGATTAGGAATGTTTATATGTCACAAATAATATTTTACATTTGCTTTTTCTAGGTTTTTGTTCAGGCATTAGGGTGCCCTGGTGAGGTCCTTTTTCAGCATCGTAAATTGAAAGTAAAAATCACTACAGATCGAGGGAAATTGTTCTGCTTTTACACCGAAAGCAGTAATCCTGAAAATGTTCGTTTCAGCAAGGGATGATGTTCCTTCTTTTAAGGGTTTTACTCTGATTATGGTAAGTGAATTATTTAACGCTGTTGGTATAGCTCTTTATCAGTGCGCGTGTGGGCATGTTTGCCGTAATCATGGTTGGTCTTACATATGTTTTTATGGTTTTGCTTCTTATTTTTAATGTTATTATTATGTACATAGCCTGCAGTATCTGTTGGAAATGTTGGGCAGCTCGCAGTGGATCTTTTAATCTCAACACTGAACATGGCCAAAGTGGGATACTTCCACACCGACTGTCTCATTCCTATGGCTGGCAATAACCCGTATGCTACATCTGCTGAAGATGCTTCCCAACTTAGCACCAATGCAGAGGGTAATGGGATATTATCGCTTTAACCTTGTGTATCAGTCATTCTTGCATTGTTATTCCATATATTTAATGCCGTAAATGTGTTTCTGTGCAGTATACTCCCACAGTGACCTAAGACTGATTGTATTGCAGATACGAGCACCTATCATCCAGGTTAGTGGTATGCTTGTAAAGGGAGCTGTTAAGTCTTCCACTTCAGTATGCTGCTTTTGCACTAATAGGTGGTGTTTATTGTCCCTCATAGACAAAGGTCAGATCATTCAGAAAGTTGCTCGTTTCCTGGATCAAGAATTGTGAATTCCAGAGAACTGTGCTGCTGTCCAGCAGTCATGCTTATCAGAGAGATGACCGACAGCTACTCGGGTAATGACAAAATTACATCCCAGCTTTTAATCACAGCTGATGTTTTGTAGAGCAGATAGAATGTTAATATAAACGACACATATTTTCTTTAAAAAAATGTCAACTGTGCTACACATGCAGAACTTACAATCACAATGTTTGAGTAAATTCTAGTTTGTTTAGTGTATTGTCTAATGTGACTAAAGTACTTTTTCAGTGTAAATCTGACATTTGTTTTTAGTCTGACCACTTAGAAAAGTAATGGCATACCTCTCCTTAACAAGCCATATGAAATGTTACATTTGTAGGGTTGAGGTTTGTTTAAGTATAAGCAGAAGTAATGCCTTGGCAAACTCCACTAATAAAGATAAAAGGACGTACTTTGCTTGCATATCAACACCTGCAATTGTAGCATTATGGATGTAACGTTTTCAGTCAAAACTTGAAATAAATTCTCACAAAATGTGTTTATTACCAACATATTAAAACATGGTTATATTTTATTACAGCCCTGTCCAGACAACTAAAAAGATCATTTCATGAAAATTTACATGCGTTATGGATGTGACAGAAAAAAACATACATTTTGCTTTAAACATAAAACATGCTTTAAAAACTTTGATCACCAAATATGGCCATATGAGCTACCAGTATGACTAAAACCTTTGATTAAAACTTTATTTTTCCATTGGTAAGGTAGACATATACAGTGCTGCTTGAAAGTTTGTGAACCCCTTGAGCTAGAAAGAAGCCTCTGCTCTCAAAAAAACAACAAAGCTGCCCGTTTCAACTTGTCCTGAGAGCATTTGGACAAACCAGAGGCCTTTTGGAAGTCCATTCTTTGGACAGATGAGTCCAAAATAGATTTATTTGGTCAAAATCAAAGTGTTTGGAGAAAAGCCAACACTGAATTCCCGGAAAAGAACCTCCTCCCAACACTGAAACATGGTGGTGGAAATGTGAAGGTCTGGAGCTGCTTCTCTGCCTTCGGGCCAGGGCGACTTCATATTATTCAGGAAAACTTAAATTCTCAGGCCCATCAACAAATTCTTGAAGAGAATCTCCTGCCATCAGTCAGAGAGGTGAAGCTGGGCCGAAAATGAGTGATTCAACAAGACAACGACCCTAAGCATTCAAGCAAATCCACCAAGTAATGGCTTGAAAGAAGGTTTGCACTCTTGATTGGCCTAATCAAAGTCCAATTGTAATGTTGTGGCTAGACCTGAAGTGGGCGGTACATGCCAGATGTCCTTCCAACCTCTCTCATCTGTCTGAGTTGTGCAAGGAGGAGTGGACAAAAATCCCCAAAGACAGATGTGAGAGACTGGTCAGTGGTTACAGAAGATGTTTGGTTGAGTAATAGCTGCAAAAGGAGGTGCCACAAGCTACTAAATAAAAGGGTTCACATATTTCTGCAGTCAAAGTCAAATTTTCAGTTTTTGTTATGTTAACTCCTTTTGTTCAATAAATAATTTGTTTGTGTCCATCATTTGGAAGTGTGCTTCACAAATTGGGGTTTGGATGTACATTTGATGAGGTTATTTTTTTTACACAAAAACTGATCATGTCTGGAGGGTTCACAAACTTTCAAGCAGCACTGTAAATGGAGTTCCCCTGCTACATATTAATGTTCAACAAATGTGTGGCATTTACAGATATGAGGTTGGTAATTACAAGTATATTCAGATGTTTGTGTTGCGTCTACTGTTCAGCAGCACTTCTCTGCGCTTCCTGCTGACACCGTCTCTGCAGAAGGTTGAAGGCCAGAGAGTAGAGGAACTGGGCTGGAAGGAGATGGAGAGAATCAGTGTATTCCCTGACATGCCAGACTCAGAGCAGCGCCTCTATATTCCTGGAGGAGGAGTGACCAAGGCTCTTTACGGAGACTGGTAAACACTAATACTACAGCTTCTCAGTCTAGCACAGCAACAAACACAGAAGAGATCAATTGTACATTTTTACATTCATTATATATTATAGATTTGTGGGAATTTCAAAGAGACCAAAGCTGCCCTCACTGTTACGTATCAGATCTATGAATTTGCAGTTGCTAATCTGCACCTTAATAATGATACTGACCAGTCCAACTTTAGCATCTAGCAACATTGTAAGACAAAAGTTTGCTGTATTGCGTGTAGTGCATGTCTGTAACACAAAAATACAATGCAACAGGTTGTTTCAACTCGTCTAAGATTAAGGACCAAAAATCTAAAAATGACTGATGGAATTTTTTTTCATTCTTCCTCAGCTGCATAGAAGACATCTGTATGGCGGTAGTGCTGATCTTCTGTTCAGAAGGGGACAACATTCCTGATGCTTTCACCCTTATTAATCATCTCAATGACTGGCTTCATCTGCTAGAAAAACCTGTAAGTGATTGAGCTGGAGAATTTAGTAAACTAAATCTAAATTTGAATGACAAATTACATCTGGCTATTCAGAAAATATCACCACAAGAACTACTGGATAAAACAGAACCTAATTGAGAATTAAAGAGATGGTTTGCTGAAAACTGAACATTTTGTTTACCTTAAATTACCAGCATGCTATAATAACTAGTATTTTTTTTTACCCAAAGTAGCAATTTGCATCCTATGCAGCTTTTTCCAAAAAAAACAACACTTTATAATGACAATGTGAGATGCTCAAAAAATAAGAAAAACATTGTAAAGGTTGACTTTAATGTTTATAGAAAAACCGTTCACAATGTGGGTGTTTTTGTCTCAGACACAGGGATGTGTGCAGTGGAGGGTTCCTCCCTCATGGTGTCTGATGTTCGGCAGTGGTATCCCACCTCTTCTCTTCTAACTGCAAGTGTCACCACCATGATGGACTGCTGTACAACAGTCACATAAAATACATATTTTACTTGTAAATAAAATTTTTTTTTTATCAAATCCCGTTTGTTGTTCATGCTGATTCTCATTTCCACCCTCTAATGTATGACGCAACCTTTCTGGCTGTCTGCCACTTGAGTTTCCCAGCAGAGTAGCAGTTCTTGTAATGCGGTACTTCTCTAAACCTGCTGGGACGGGTTTCGTGTGAATCTGCATTCTTGTGAGAGAAAAGTGAAATCATTGAAGGCCCTGTGTTTATATTCTAACCCAGTCCTATCATCTTAACGACTTGAAATATAAAATAAAATATTATGGTTAGAATTACAAGAAAAATGACAAGAAATGACCAATGAATTCTTATTTCACCCCAAAATCTTACTAGTATATAATTACATTTGATCAATTATTTTTTACCCAGATTATTATAAGTAGTATTTTTTGTACTAAATGTAATTTATTCTAGTTAATCTCCGTTTGACAGTATGGTTTTATTACTGACTTACAGTAACACAAATGACATTTTTGAATTAATTATAGTGAAGTCGCTTTGGAACAAATGTGTTGAATTATCATGATCAATGCTGTGTCACAACAGACTGATTTTTGTGTCATTTGATTTTGTGTGAATATGAGCTGCACATTTTTTTACAAGATTGACCCTCACAAAACAAACAAAAACACAGCAATCTAAATGGTAAGAAAAAGGGAATATATTATTGCCCACCTTAGTCATTAGAATTGTACAGTAACCGCAATATTATCTTGTTTTTTACGATTTTAACTGGTCGATTGTTTGGAAAGAACGGACAGAGCAACTCACTGTTACAGAAACTAAACAATGCCACTTTTATTCATGAATCCTACTCTTTAGATAAAGAAAAGTAAGACTTTTCAATACTAGACACTGCTGGTTTGTTCGATGTGTCTTTACAAGTTGGTTTCATTTTGTACAATCATTTTTTTACATCTCATAAGGTACACTATGTACACAATGTGAGCACTCTTCAGCATAAGACATTTAACAATCTGACAAACTGGATATTAGCATACACCCCTGCAGATATGATAGGAAATTTCAAGTCATTTCTTATAAAAATAGAGCATTTTACTTTGCCTCTGAAAAAAGTTGTCTAAAAATACAATGTATAAACAGCATTAGAAATGCATAGGCCTGCTTCAGATCCTGCTGCTTTTTCTACCAAACACAAAAAGCAAAGAATAAAAAAAGACACAAAACGGGTCCAACAAAATGAAAAACCAATCCAAACCATGGCGACACGCTTATCCTCCACTGCGATAGTGCTGGTGTGCGGAGTGGAGATCCTTTTCTCCTCAAGTTTATACTGTAAACGGTTTAAAAACATGGATGGATGGAGGGCATTACGGGATGAAGGTCTCTTGCTGAGGTTGCCATAAAGTTAAGAGTCACTTGTTGTTCTCGCTCTGTTGAGAGAGACACAGAATACAAAGTCAGATGTGTCTTTTCATACCCAAAAATAAAAATTGTCATTTACTCGCATAGTTCCACACAAGCGTGGCTTATCGTTTGCATTGGGACAATGATTTTAGATCTGTGTAAACTACCCATTTAAGTGAAACATTTAATTTATTCATGATCATTTCATTCAATCAGTGCCTCTAAATCTGTTGGGAATTATAGGTAGTTCATGTCCCACCATGCAGGAGGGACTTAAACTCCTATTACAGCTGGAAAAGAACAACAGTTTGATTTGTTACATTGTTTGTCTTAACATGTCTCAACATGTTATGCTGGATGTGTTTAAACACCTTTGTTTATCAGATCTGATAACCTGTTTATCTAATTTAGTTCTGATTTTGTTAGTGTGCAATGCTGAGTATGTAGAAGAATTTTTTTATATATTCTCCAATTCTCACATCAATGCGTTCTGACGTGTGTGCAATTCACAATCCAGCGTAAGTACACACTGCGTTGTGCATTGGCCAAGCGCTTACATTAAGCTTCACATTACACACTTGTATTTACAGTATGCCATTAAACTTCATACTTGTATATGTTCAAAAAATATATTATGTGTAAACATCTGTAATTTGCAAAGCATTGTGGGAATGGGTCACAGCTCAGTTGGTACAGTCTAGCTCCATTTCCATGGTAACAGGAACTTCATTTCAATAATCTAAAGTTAAAAAATACATCATCACTTCATTTTCCAGGTCTATCTTGAGAAGTTTATATGTAACTACTGAAAATCTTTTCTCTATAAAAAAGTCCAGATCTGAATGAAAAAAAGGCATCCAGTGTGGTCAGAATGGAAAAAGACGGCAATAATTAACCAATCACACAAGTGCTGTCTGTCCATCATTGTTATGAGAAAACAAACATGGGTTCAAAATTCATGTGAGTTACTTGATTAAGGCTTTGCCACAAACACTAAAGATCTTAATCTGGAATTCCACTTCTTATCTTAACCAATAATATTAATTATAGCGTAAACAGCTCACCGTTAGGGTTAATTAAAACACATCTTTATGGGCTTCAAAGGACCTATCTTTTTGTTAAATTAGTGAAGTTCTGAACATAGGGTAAACGCAGCCAATTTAAATATAAAACAAAAATAAAGAAATAAATAAAAAGCGAAAACATCACACCATGCTGAAGCTAAATTCTACAAGGTTAAATAAAACCATAGAGAAGGCCATGACAGCAGCAGTAAGCTTCAAACCAGCACATCACAGCACACAGGCCTGAGTCTGGCTCTCACGTACAGTCTGAGGATTCTCAGGAGCCTGGACAAGCTTTACAGAAATCCTGCAGATACGCCACTGCTGCCTTAATGAGGAGGATTCCCCAACGGCAGCACTCGCTGCGTCACGTACAGCAAATACAGCCCAGACTGCAACCATAACATAAAACCCAATTACATACAACCTTTACAATGCTGACAGATTTGGCTGATACGATTACTAAGGTGGAACAACGGGCAGGGTTTATCTGCAGGCAGTTTTTACTTTTTGTAAAAGTAGTGCTAAAATTAATTAACAATAATGATTTAACCATTGCACATGTTTTGTAATTATTAAATACAATAAGAATAGTAATCTTTTTTATGCATCTCGCAGACCCTTTTAATTCATGATATACCCTTTACCTGGATGTGTGTTCCCTGGAAATCAAACTAAAGAGCTTTGTGCAGCTTTACCAACTGAGCTACAGCATCACAACAAACATGTGGGAACAATACAGTGTTCCAGCATTGCTAAACTACACAATACAGAAACAACTATCATGCAAAACACCCATTTACCTTAATACAGTGTGTATGACAGTACAGTACCCATAGAGGAAAAACATTAGCTACTGTTTACCCATCAGGGGCTATGTTCTAGCAGAGAGATAGCACTTAATATAGCTCCAAATAACCATAAAATACATGCAGAGACGTGAGTATATTAAAATAGTGAAACAGCTACTGTATCGGAGTAAATCATTGTGCTGTGCAGTGGGATATGTGGATAATAGCAATTAAAAAAATGACATTTGTAAGTGAATAATCAAAATGATAAAAATTGCATGTAACATTTTACTGAAATCATGTTCTTACTCTGATTATTGGAAAGAGAGCCCACCATCAGCTATAACAAAGTCACAGGATATTTTAAACATGGACAGCGGTTAGAATGTTAACATCATCTACAATGACTCATAACTTGTGAATCTATTGAAGCACTTGCATCAGATCTGAGACACTAACTTTCAATATAAGAAGAGTGTGGATTGAGATATCTGTGGGATTGTATGATAAACATGAGCAGACATGTATTAACTTGTCAGTAAAGAAAAAATCACATTCCTCATAGTGAGTTTCACCTTTTTCTTTTTTTATCAGGGTCGTTGATTCTGGGTTTCGTCTGTTTCTGACTCTTCTGTGTAGAGTTGGGCATCTTCTCATCCCTTCGTCTCTTAAGAACACTAAAGAGATGAAGCGGTAAATGTGGAAATGTAATATTAAAATGTAATGTAAATACAATCCATACCCATTTACTGTTTAATTCAACTATGTAAAGTGTGGTTTTTGTATATAACACATTTTACCATTTTGCATTATTCTAAACAATGATTCTTATCATACTTTACTGTACTGTATTACATTATTGTAATACAGTCATTTTCTTTACCCCTTTGATTAATAGTTGGGAACAGGTAAATGTATATAATGTACATACTTTGTTCCAGCATCTTTCTCTTGTTCTTTATTTGGGGTCTCCAGACCGGTTTTCTTTGCCGTCTTTGCATCCAGCCCGTCCTCCAGACGACACACCTTGCTGCCGTTGTAGCGATCCGTGCACTTAGGAGGCTGTGGTGGCGGTGGAGACTCAGACAGCGGCACCTGATCCTCTCTGGAGAGCTCTCGCCACCGTTTCTGCATGACAAATAATATTTACAAACCCGTACACACTTCACGCCTGGACCGATGCCCAGCTTATAGAGATTCTGTTAGATTAGCTCGGGTTGTGATGTTCATCACACTGGTGAAGATATACCTGCATAGAGGAGTCGCCCATAATATACTTGGCTCCTTCCAGTACAGCCATGTAGGAAAAGCGCAGCTGGTCGGGGGTCTGAATAAGACCCATGCGATACTTTCTCATGTCCAGCAGAATCTTTTTGATGTCCACTGCCAACGGGTCTTTCCTTTTGTCCATCTCAAAACATCAATGATGCAAGAAATATAAGCAAGCATATTTCACCTCTATGGCTGTGCATCACATGTGTAAACATGGGAATAGATACCGAAAGTATAACACCACCGATAATCATATACAGTTTTTTTAAGACTTTACAAAGTACAAAATGACCCCAACTTCTTTTGTTTCGTTTACTTCACTAAGTCATGTCTCAGGGTTTAAGAAATGTTGAAAAAACATGATATTTTAGTTTAGATAATTAAACTCTAGGAGCAGAGACCCAGCTCACCAAAACAAGACAGGTGTCAACCAGAGAGAATGTTCCAGACCGCCCAATTCCTGCGCTGCAGTGGACCACTGCCGGACCCTGGTCCATCCCGAGCGAGCCAAACTCGCGCACCTTAAACAGGAAATTCAGGAAGCTGGCGGGGGATTCTGGGACGCCAAAGTCAGGCCATGTTGTATAATGAAAGTGGTAGATCTCTCTTGTTTCCCCTGTCTGAGTGAATAATAATTGAAAACATTTTTTTTTTACTGCAGCTTTGAATAATTGAAAGTAAAACACTTAAAGGAAAACAAACCCATATAGATATAAAGGCTTAGAAAGGAGATTTGTGAGCAAATTTCAATGGTGAATGTGAGAATCTTACATTTGCGTTCTGAAGTTCCAGCACTCTGGTGGTGTAATATGACTTCACATCCTCTGACACTAGTGTTACCACAAAGCGTGTGTCACAGAATGACATCTTTTGCTCCTCTCGTGTTGGCCAGTATTGTGCGCACTTTTCCTGCATTAAGAAATATGTAAAAACATACATGGAACATAATGCATTTACTCTTGCATAAAGTAAACACTTTAGACATAAAACAGCAAGACTACCACCATGTTTAAGCTGGTAAAAATTTAAGATGTTCTACTATATGTAATTTAGATACAAAAGCATGCATTTAGGTGTAAAACTAAATTTAGGGCAAGTTTAACAAGTAAAAGGCTACAGGTTGTGCTACACTTCTCTAATGTGCTGTAATAGTCTTATAACCATTCAAAAATTTAATAAAAAATTGAATGTCTGAAACACATAACTGTCAGCTTTTAATTTCATATTATTAGAATGAGTCCCAAACGTTTCAAATCCGCCCACAATCAGCATTATTAAAAAAATTCTGTGAAAGACGCTTAAGGTTATTCCTTTGTTAACATTATTTGTCTTATATTGTTATTGAATTTAAGTGTTTAAATACCTAGCTGGGGCCAAACACTTATATAAACGTTCCAAATACATTAAAAAAATATTTTAAATGCCACAAACCACACATTCAGGCTATTGTCTTCTTCTCAAATATTGGAATGTCATTAAAGAAAACAGAATTGCAATTCATTTAGGGTCCATCTTTCTCTTTTTATGCATTACCATGGACATTAGATAGAAAGACTGAATGCTCTTAGGCTGGATGTTTAAAGCTTACCGAGCCTTTCTCTATGACTCTGTTGAGCATGATAACTGCTTTGGTCTTCTGTTCCCAGATCATCAGCCAAAAGTGACCACACGTGTTTCTCAAAGGACCCTACAAACACACACAGCAACCTTGATGTTTAGTAGGGATAGGTCACAATGGTCAACTAGTAATACAACAACCAACTGGTTAATTACAGCTGCTTTGTATCAAGGCACATCGTAAAAAATAAACTTGAGTTGAGTAATTAGCTAAGCAGATCCACCTTTAGATTTAAAAATATATTGTTTTGCACATGAATCAGCTGTGTGCAATCATGTATTGTCATAATGTTTGACACACCTACACGTTTGATAGGGAATAACAAACTAAAACCTCTCTAAAGGGCTGACTCAAGCTATTTAATAGATTGTGACCTTTAAAATGCATCCTTCTAGTCATCTCTACCCACAGATTTTTGTTGCTAATAGACAAACCTCCCCCTGTCTGCCTACATCACCCTACAATAACATCTCAACAAATGAACTTCCAAAAAAGTCCAATTGTTAAGAGTCCATGGTGTCGAAGACAATTCTCTAAAGCTGTCGACAATATTAATTTAAGTTTTATGACTGTTTCTTTCCCCCGTGACTGTGTCATGGTGGAGAAAATTCATCATGTGCTAAATGCTCTCTCAAAGCTCCAGCAAATACAATGATGTTAAACATACCAAATGATCCTGGCGGTCATTAACATTACAGTATACCACATGCTTACAGCTCCAGGTCTGTTCAGTGGTTTAATGGTTATTCACTCACCTGGGTAAGTATGTATCGTCTCTGGGCTTCTTCCATGACAACAAGACTGGCGTTGATGTAATCATTTTCTGTGTTTTCTAATTTTACCCGACTGTGATCAACTGATGTTAGGGATAAGAGCAGAACAAGGAGGGTTAATTCACATGCAGTACACATTTAGGTCCACGTTCATCATTGCAGTGTGGAAGACGTAGAATGGCACTGCAAATCTAATACAGCTAGTGCTGTTTACCCAGTTTGACTCACATGGGCTAACATCTCTGTATCTGTTGCGGTTGCGATTCTCTGGATACTTGGCCACTTTGAAAGCACACTCGTGTGACTGGTTGCGTATCTCCTGGGGGGAAATGATATAAAGGCAGATAAATTTGGTGATTTGGTGAAAATGCATATCGATATACTGGATTCACTTTAGCCTCAAGTCAACTGTCAAGGCTAGAAAAAACAGTTGTCAGCTGAAGAAATCAGCTGATCACGTCGATAGTGACTGAACAGTTTCCCAAAATAGTAACTAGGCATTACAGGAACTCGTGTAGAATATGTTGTGTTAGGCATGTTATTTGCGTTAAACAAAGATGCATAAAAAAGCAAACACACAAGCATCCTGTATAACATTTCACAACTAGACATCTGATTGTAAACACAGAGAAAACTACAACACACAGTGACATTTAAAACACTTGTTTATATATACTTAAAGAGTGAAATAAGAAGAATTTAGGAATAATTTGAAGATCCTGTTGTGCTCTTGTAAAAAACATATGGCAAAGTCACAGCCGATGGCCGCGCGGGCAGTTTTCCGACATATGGTTGCGCTTCGGGGGACACGAGTTTGGCTTGTTGCACTTTCCCGATCACACAACCCTTCCTATCCCACTTCCTGTCACCACTCGACTATGCTGTCTAAATAAAGGCAAAAGCTCAAAAAATACATCTTAAAAAATAAGGAAAAAACATCAAAGCGAAAATACACAAAGAGAATATGAAACATCAGATACTTACTTCAGTATGTCCAGTACAGTCAAAAGGTTTGTAAACACTTACTCATTCTTTAGATTTTTTCTCACATTTTAGAATAGTAGCAAACTGATCAAAAGCATGAAATAACACAAATGTGGGAATTATGTGGTGATGACTATATTTGATCATCTTCAATGATTTTTGCAAATTTGCAAAATCATACTCACGAAATTTGATCATCCAGCTTTTTGAGGTCTCAAGCTAAACAGCACTGAAGAAATTTCTATCTATACTGGACTTTTATTGGACTCATCATCTGGTCAATTGTGGCTAAACTTTGACTGGCACTATATGATGAAGACTGTTTATGGACGATGGAGGTTTGGGACTATAATAATAATATGACTGTAACAGGGCACCTCACTGTTTACAGTAAATAAAACTGTATACAGACAAAACAGCTGTTATATGTATCAACGCTAATATGTCACAATGTTGTCACAAACCTTTTAGTTTAAACACTGTTAGTTTGGATAGGCAGCTGGCACATAAGTGACAAATGAATAAGTAATTGTATGTATGCTATCTAGGTAAAGCAGCAAAAAGGGTTTGGGACGTAGCCATAGTTTCACTCAGGACTATTTAACACAACGCTTCACTTTCACTATCCCATCAGTTAAACAACACAAAGAGTGAAAGAGAATGAGAGAACATTGAAATGACAGTGTTTAGGAGAAGACATAAGTGTTTGGAGACACATCGTTTACTGTAGATTGCGTGGCTCATTAGCATGCTAGCTCTCTTAGCTTCACTTACTAAATAAAGGTTCTGCCAGCGGCTCTCAGAATCTACGTCCTCAAACTCCTGCTCCATGTCTGCGCCAATTCCTTCTGCTTTAAGATCCTTAATTATGCAGAATAAACGTCGCAGCTGGAGAAATCACTCATTTCTCATCTTTACACTGAGCCACAGAGGCAGTCTTGTCAGTGTTTGTCCGTGTCGCTGACATTTGCGACCAGAACCAAAGCGCTTTGCGCATGCGCGAGAGCGGAACCGATGAATTGGTTTGCGCATGCGGGGGGAGAGAGCGTCATCCAAGTTGTCGAAGGGCAGAAGTGTGGAGATGTTCTACAAGATATTTCTAGACATGTTTTTTGTGCTTATTGTAAAATATTGAAGGAATCAAAACTGCTGTATATAGCCTCTGAAAACCGAGGTTTATTCGTTATAAAGAACAAAGTTTTGTGGGATACAAAAATAGCTAGATTGCTATTTCTAGTCTCTCTGAAATTGCCTACCCTGCCTTTAGGATAAATCTTATTTGTAAATGTTTTTGCAGATTTTTAATAATTTTTTTTTTGTAAAAAAAAAAGAATTTAAAAATAAAATTTAATTGATCCTCCTTACACAGTGTTAGTGTTACTGTAGCACTTTCACACTTCAGGAAGAATACATCACAAAGTATCACAAACATTGTCAAATTTCTCATTGTCAGTTTTTTGTATGTAAAAAAAGTTGGCAATCCATTGACTACTCAACTCTACAAAGATTGTGTTCATTTTAAGTTTTATTATCAGGAGAGTATATGTTTTGCTCAGGATATTCACTGTGATCAGTTAATGTAGGACCTGAAGCATGATCAAATCCACACCCTTTAAAAGATTTATTAACAATGTTATAATTTTATCAGACACTAATTCAAATACATATGCCCTTTTATTTTCAAATAAATCATAGAATATGGATTAAATGTAACAAATGCACAAGGCATAAAAGCTAGTATTGATTAGAAAATAAGAAGGAACATTGTAACACTTGAAGTCATGAACATTTGAAGAGTTCTTATTGTACACATATTAAAGTTAATCATTTTATGGTCCGCTTTGAAGCCTGTCCTTTCAGAACCCTTCTAACTGGTCGAGCGCTGGTAAAAAATGCTTTTACCATAAAAGCAAGCTTCTGCTTCTCAGGTGTTTGCAGTAATAATCTTGTCAGTTTTCTAATAAATTCAAGCTCAAGTCAGATAATGTTGAAAGAACAAAAAATGTCAAAATCCCTTTTGCAAGCACAGCAGGACATTTTACAGTGTTATGTTATTATTTTGTAACTGTCTTATACATTTCATAGGCAACGTTATAGACCTTTGAAAAATTTCAGTTCAAGCTCACACACAATATTCACGTGTAGCCAAATCTTTGTTGCCCGAGCAGTTTAAAACTACATAATACGTCAGAGAATAATTGAAAAACATCTCAGATGAAATGTCTTGATGTTGTAGAAGGTCCTGCACTCTGAACCACACAGTGTTTTATTTACGGTGTTTTGAGTGAACTGATGGAAATCTGTAAGAGAGAAAACACATTATATGCACAGCTACTGTAAATCTGAATTTCAATCATGAAAACACATCTTACTCTTTTTCATTTTCATAGCTACAATGTGATGAGTAGCACAAACCCACTGTATGAGATTATTTTTGATAATAGAGTACACAGGACTAAATGAATAGATTTTAGCACTGAACGTTTTGCTAATTGTTTGAATTACTTGGCTGCATATTATAACTCATTGTTATCTTAATCTCATGTGTGTATGCGTTCCTTGTTACTTACACTTAATGAACTCTTATATGTTTAATGAACTCTTTGCTCTTGCTTTCAAGGGTAGGAATGATCTGAATGTGTCTCACTATGGAACAAATAAAAATCATTGGTGTACAAGAACGAAATATATTAATTCAATAATAATTTCAGTGAACTGTATTTTCACATAATATGGCTTGTTATTTAGTATACATTTCCAGTGTTTACCTCCACCAGATATCTTTCCTAGTGCCTGTCTGCAGTCATTTTCCAGTTTCTGTCTCAGCTGAGCAACAGATTTTCCAACATCATTATAATCACTGACAGTGATGTCAGGAACATCAGTAGATGCAGGAAGAACAGAGAGAGACTGGAAACCCTACACACAGCAAAAACAAGCAACAAACAACAGAAAAATAAAGATAACAACAAATTTTTTTTTTCCATATGCATTTTGTTACCAGCAGGAAATGAATGTGATCATCTGTGCGTGAAAGCTGCTCCAGTTGGGTGTCTCTCCTCCTCAGATCATCAGTCTCCTGCTCCAGATTCTTCAAGAGTTCTTCAGCTCGACTCACTGCACCCTTTTCCTGATCTCTGATTAGTTGTTTCACCTCAGAGCGACTTCTCTCAATGGATGAAATCAGTTCAGTAAAGATCCTCTCACAGTCCTCCACTGTTGTCTTTGCAGAGCGCTGTTAAAACACGCATTACAATCAGCTCTTATAATGCTACAACACACAACCTGAGAGACACATTGAGCTACACTGGGACTGAAAGTTCTCCAGCCTGGGCCGTCCCTAGCATTTTCAGATTTTTAAAATGGGGAACCCTATACCCTATATGGTTTCATCTAACCATGTCCACCATACAAATCCTATGCACATGCATTTATTATGCAGCCATAACATCAAACTGCTGACATAGACAGAAAATAAATAATTAATAGCATAAATACTGTTTAGCATTAGCATTAATGTAGTAACTAGCATTAGCATTAAGGTGTGCAGGTTCTCCTGGGGGTCACCATTCTCCGCCCCATACATATGAGTATAAAAGCGGGATGACGTGTTCCATTCATTCAGATTTTGTTCTTGGGAGCCTATAAAGCTTTCTGACTCTCATCAAGTTTTCTTCAAGCAATTCGTATACTACTCCTCTCTGTTGGTGTTACAGCACGTACAGCAGATCGTCTCGCTCAATATTAGCCCCTGGGCGCTTTAGCAGAGGAAACCAGAGATGCTAAAAGACCAAATTTCCACAAGCCGGTTTGTGTCCAAGGTGTGTAAAGGCTCTTACACTGCTGCGGGTCAAGCCGCCTTCACCTTGCATGCCATGGCCATCCTGCAGGTCCACCAGGCCAAGGCGTTTAAAGATCTGCATGAGGGGGATAGCAATTTAGCAGTAATGCAGGAACTCTGCACTGCCACCGCACTCGCCCTTCGGGCAACTACGGTGACAACACGGGCACTGGGTCGTAAGATGTCCACCCTGGTGGTCCAAGAAAGGCATCACTGGTTAAACCTTGCACAGATGAGAGACGCAGAGAAAACAATGCACGCTTTCTCTATGTGCCCATCTTGCAGGGTGGGCTGTTTTGTGATACCGTCGTGGACAGTTTCCGGCAGTGAAGAAGCAGAAGGATGCGATTTGTCACATTCTATCCCAGCACGTCCCGGCCACCTTCAGACCTTCCCGGTCCTGTCCGGCATTTGCTCCCAAGCAGTCCCATCCTTCTGCGCAACTGCCCCCGACTCCAACAACATCGAAGCCCCAAAGAGCCCCGAAGAGGGGGTCGCGACAGGCTTCTCCCCATGCAGAGTGGAGACTCCGTCCATTGGTGGTCCAGCTCATTCCCTGACCGAGTATGCTCTAGCGCACAGCAGGCCACAGGACAACTGGAAGTACGCCTTCCCCCCAGTTAGCCTCATTGCTCAGGTCCTGGGTCAGGGAAGAGGAAGTCCTGCTCGTTGTGCCATTCTGGTCCAACCAGACTTGGTTCTCAGAGCTCAAACCTCTGACGATGACCTTCTGTCTTAGGGGCAGGGCATGTTATGGCACCCAAGGTTGGACTTGTTGAACCTCCATGTCTGGCTTCTGGACGGGTCAAGGAAGACCTAGCCGGGCTGTGGCTGAAACCATCGCCCAGGCTAATGCTTCTTTTACGCCTTCATGCTCTGATAGAAGTGGCCGGATAAGTGATTTCACAGATGCTGACTCAACTTAGTTTCAAATTACCTGCCCCAGAGCCACACACTTTTACTCCATCCCTTCGTTGGCTCCACCCACTGGCATTCAAAAGACCAGCAGCTTATTCACAGTTAAAGGGACACACACAAAAAAAATCTGACACCCAAAAAACAGTTAGATAACCTTTAAATCACGGGCTCCAAAACTGGAGAAGAGTGTAGACTGAGTGTCAAACTTTTCCAGCAATCTTCTCAAACTAAGAAAGCAGCTGTCCTTTTCAAAACTCACCTTGTGAGACTTCACAGCATCTTTCAGCTCCTGAATATTTTTTTTTCTCTGCTGAATTTGCTGCTGTAATTTTCTATGTGTCTCTCCCAATTGTTTCTGTAACAACAGAAAACCACAGAAAGCTGATATGCTTTAAATAATTTAATTAAAAAAATACACAAAGATTCCAGCAAAGATTACTTTGAGTTGTCTGTTAAAGTATTGAATAATCATGTTTTTACACTTGCATTTTAACAATCTCTATAATCATTTGGCAGTTCAATCTTTATATTAGAAATCAAGCAATCCAACTGTAAATGATACAGCTCTTACAAAATGTTTGGTGAAAAAAAATTCTCAAACACTTACATATCTCAAAATATGCGAACAAACATCTCAAAAGTTTAAGCCGGTCTAACTGGTCCCCCAGCCTGGCTAAGATGGGGTATAATTGGTCAACCATTAACTGGCGATCTCTCAAGAACACCTCTAAAACATGACATGCAAACCAGCTTAGACTGGTTTAGGCTGTTTATTTCTGCAGGGTGCTGTATATATTTGACTGTCTCTGGTGCTAAAATTGATTAACAATGGGATGTCATGGAAAACATAATATAAACAATAAATACATGATATATAATATAAAAAACTATTACCCATCATGTTATTAAGAATTATATTTTAATTATAGTTTTTATTTATGGATTTAGCATTTATTTACCTGTTTCTCATTCCTCTCTGCTGTAGTTGATACAGTGTCATGGTGTTTGTGCTCATCCACCATACAGAGCATACAAATACAACGCTGCTCGTTACGGCAAAAAATCTCCAGCAGTTTATCATGTTGATGACAGATGATGTCCTGGATTCCTGCAGTGGCATCAGTCATTTTGTGTCGCTTTGCTAAATGAAATTCCTCATGACGTTCGAAATGAATTTGACAGTAAGATTCCAGACACACCAGACAGGATTTCACGGCTTTGAGTTTTCTTCCAGTACAGATGTCACACTCCACATCTCCAGGACCAGCGTAGTGTAAAACAGTAACAGCAGATTTGAGTTTTGTGTTTCTAAGTTTCTTTACCAATCCAGCCAGAATGGTGTTCTTATTCAGAGCTGGTCTCGAGGTGAAGGTCTTTCTGCATTGAGGGCAGCTGTAGACGGTCTTCTGAGCATTCCAGCAGTTGGTAATGCAGCTCATACAGTAACTGTGTCCACAGGGGATGGTCACCGGATCCTTTAACAGATCCAGACACACCGGACAGCTGAACTGATCCTGAGCCCAAGAAACACTGGCTTCTGCCATCACTGCAAACACACGAAGACAGAAAGTCACACAACACAGCTAAACAGTCTTTAAGTTTCGTTTTCCCAGAACTTGAGAGCTTCCTGGTTTTCTGTTTGAAAGACGTGTGCAAAAAGGTTTCCATTAACATGCATTATTCAATAATTATTACATCAAGGTCTTATATGGAAGCCGACTAAGATATTATAGATATTAGTCATTTTCCATTGTAGTGCAGAGTTGCTTGTTTAAATTAATTTAAACAAATTAAGAAACTGAAAACTAATAGATAAATATACATAAAACATGAAATTAAAGACACAAGTTTAGATGCGATGGTGGTCCTGCAGTTGACCTCATAACTTGTCCTTAAGATGACTTCAGAGTTCTCATACATCTACTTAAGTTACCACGCTTTTGGGAAACATCCCGTAGGTCTAAGATGATTTATTTGTAAGATCTTAGATTGGTCTAATTTAAGATGATAAAGTTAGACTGCTGGCCCCCTGGCTAACATTCTGTTATGATCTATGTTGCCATGAAAACCTACCAACTGTCAATTGCTCTTTATTCAAAATGTCCTCTGACTTTGCCTTGTGCTATAGCACATATCAATGTTTGGTTTTATGAACAGGCAATAATAATAAAAGTTTTCATAAAAGGTCAGTAAATCTACGTGCCTGCTTATGCTACACCAGGGCACCTGCTCCCTTGAGGATCATACCTAGGACTATTTGGACATTGTACCTCATACTCACTTTCCAGATAAGTCACTCATTGTTTTTCTAAGTTGTACTTTAAATTAACCTCTCAGAACCCAACTTGCCAGTTTCAATCGTCAAGGAAGTTTTATGAATTTGGTTGAACAGGCCCAGGTGCTAAGTGGATCTCCTTTCACCGTGGGTGAGGTGGAGTAGAAAGTTCCCCCTAGAATTTTTTTTGGGGGGGCAGCAGGCATCAGACTCTGCGGTCCGAGGAGCAGGGTCCACCTGAGCCCACTCCAGTCCCTGAGACTGCTCCAGAGCCCGTTAGTCGTCCCTGAGTTTCCTGCCTCGCCTAATATGGCCGTCCCTGCCTCCAGACATGCCTGCGCCGCCCTTGTCTTTAGGTCTTCTGCCACTCCCTGGGTCTGGCCCTCCCTCCCCCTGTTCCGCCTCTGTTCCACCTCCCTCCTGGACTTCCTATTGAGGAGCGTCTGGAAGCTGCTCCTTGGGGGGGGTTATGTCATGATCCTGTCTGTGTTCTGTTCTCCGTATCTGGACTCTTAGTCATTTGAACTCAATTTCCCATAATCCTTTGCTGGTCATTTCCTTTCATTACTCATTGTCATTACTCACAGTCTCATTGCCCACACCTGTGTTTTGTTACCCCTAATTGTCTTTCCTGTGTATATATACCCCTTGTGTTTCAGTTGTACGTTGTCAGTCAATGTTTCATGAATGCTTTATGTTCCTGTTCCTGGTCTCTTTGGATTAAAAAAAAACACAACTGCATTTGGATCCTCTCTGCCTCTTCATCCCTGCACATCGTAACACCTGCATTGTAAATTCTGACTCACTGAATCCATTGATTTCTCTGTTGGCATTGCTCACAAATCATAAGCTCTTCCAGGAACAGCTCTGGTGGATTAGAATGACCATAAACATCAGAAGATCTGTTCAGGTGTGCAAAGACTGTGCTATGGCAGGGACACATTGTGGGAGCAGAAGGGTCTGGAACGCTGCACACAATCATTTACAGTAGGCAGTGCACTTCCACGAACCAGTGGTTATGTCCAGAGATGATCAACTCCTAACCAAAGCAACTTCATCTCCTTCATTTCAATGAAAGCTTGGCTACTTCGAATGACACGAGCGACAGTGACTTTTGGCAACCAGATGTCCAGCAACACAACAAAGCTGAGAAATCTTTAACTTTATGCAAGTGAAAAGCAACTTTCAGGAGTGGCTACCAGTGGAAATAAAGTCAATGGAGCTCACTAAGGGGCCGTGTCCACCAGAGTGATTTGTCCTGCGGCTGGTGTATTTATTTATGTTTTAGCTGTTTTATTTGGTGTGCTTTAAAAAATGCCAATTGCTGGCAATTTTTGTCTATGCTCAGTGCCAGCAATGAGTGTTTTCCACCTAACATTTAAAATGCTCTGGTGGACATGGTCCCGTATTGAATGGTTACAGATTTGTTCATACCCGTGACTATGACAACCAGAACTAACGCCTCCTAATGACATAATGAGGAGAAACGGGCGACGCACAGCGACAATGATGGTGTGCAGCACACAGCTCGAAGCTGAATATGTATAAAAAAATGACAGTTAGAAAAACTTAATCTCCTGAGTTCAGGTTCTTAAGAATCTTAAGAAGCTACTTAATAAAACCCCAAGAGATCATTTCTGCAATTTTTAGGTTATTTTGTTAACAGTTATGGACGTTGTGCTTTTTATGACACTTTTGATGTTGTTTAGCAATTATAGTAGTGTCATGTGTGATCCCTAATGGTGTTTTGTCTTTAAACACTATTCACTATTTATTAGCCATGGCTGTCATTATAGTGCTGATCAATAATTAAAAAAAATTCTGTAGTTCCAGTTGGTTAGTATATTAATGTTCTGTCATTTAATGACATTCTTACAATATAATAACCAAACTGTTATCTTATGATAATTACCTGTATATAAATTTTTCTTGATATATTAGTCTCTGTGTGAGAAAGTAACACTTTTGAAAGAGTTACACGCAGTCAATGTTTTGAATGTTTCTTATATATGAAACACACAGTATATTGTTTATTTTGGTGGGTTTGAAAATTTTTAATTACAGTTTACAGTTGATAAGATTAAGCATCAAACAAACCTGTAAGAAACAATAAGCAGGTACATATTATATTATAAATTACAATGTACAAAAATCCAAACATGCATATACACTATATGCACACACTATATATATATATATATATACATTTCATGCAGTTTAATTACTCCCTTAATCAATTTTTTAATTTGAATGTCACTTCAGATACTACTGTATGTCAAATGGATCTTACAGGAAAATTTTTTGTAATTTATATATATATATATCAACTCAAAGAGAAGTGACATTCAGATTAAAACATTTATTTTGTTTTTTAAGGGAGAAATTTGTCACAGTTCCACCCTGCACCTCACTACCGGACTCCATTTCCCAGACTGCCTTGCTCCTCCTCACACCTGTTCCCTGTCACCGGCCATCACTGTTGATCACTGTCACCTGTCACCCTCATCAATGGACTTGTATATATACCTGTCTGTTTCTTTTATTCTCTGTCGTGTGTTGATGTTAGTTTGGTTGGTATCGTGGTCTGTTATGTTGGTTCGTTGATTCCATTGGATGTATTACCTGTTTGAGTTTTCAAGTAAACGTACATTTACGATATTCTGTCTCCTGACTACACGGTACTGTAACAAAATTAAACTGTATGAAATTTAACAAACAAAGCTTGAAGAATTAACAGGTGTGTAAAGTGTGTGTGTGTGTGTGCGTGCTCTGTGAATTACAGAGGTGTACTGAATATCTAAGAACAGCAAATCAGATGTGACCGTGTAAGGAAAGACACAAACCTGACTTATGATATTTACAATAAGAAGTCAATCACAATTTTCTTTGCAGAATGCCCAGACCATCTAAATCTCTGGATTACACAGTTTCATTGTACAACTGTGACCTAAAAGTGGTAAGAAAAATCCATCCCTTCCACTGAATTTAAACCCAGGATGGAGAGGCTGGGTGAATGTGGTCTGGACTCTATGGATGAGGGTCATCTCGTCAGAGATGCTGTAAAAGGACAGAGTTCCTGCGCTATGATCCACATACACTCCTACTCTACTGGATCCCTGGAACATTTTGGGCAGTTTAGTTTCTTTATTATTGTGCCAGAATGAGAAATGAGTACTGGAGTCAGTGCGTAATAAAGCCCAGGACTGATCATTACATCCAAACCCACATTCATCACCCCCTCCCTTCCTGCTGATGCTCTTGTATGACAGTGATAAATACACTTCATAATATTTATCACTCAACTCAATCTCCCAGTAAGAGCGTCTACACACACTCTCTCTACACAACACCTGAATCCAGCGATCAAATCTGTCTGGGTGATCAGGATACTGCTGGATTATGCCATTGTAAGTCATCGCTTTGTTACCCTTTAACAGCTGGAGACATTGATTCGCTGTGTTTGAATCCAAAGTGAACTGATGGAAATCTGAAGAAGACAAAACAGATTATCTGCATCTGAAAGTAGATAAGGAGATAAAATGTTATGGGCTGCGTCTAGGCTGTAGGCAGAAAAACACCCTGTACAGGAGGTCAGTCTATTACATTTTAGGGATTTTTTATTCCCACTATAATTTCCATAGTTACATTTATTCCAAACCAACTGTATGCGATTATTACTGACAATAAAGTTTACTCGTGGTTTTGATGAACTGAATTGAATTATTAATTGATTCATAATTATCAATTGAATAAATGATCATTATTAGTTATTAAATGAACATTTCTTTGTCATGTTTATAGTGTACATTAGTGGTGTGTGTGTGTTTTCCAATTAACTTACACTGCATGAACTCTTTCCTGCTCTCATAATCCGGGGTGGGAATAATCTGGATGCATCTCACTAAGGAAACCAATAAAAACTTTTAGTGTAAGAAAACTGAATTAATTTGTTTAAACTCAATTCAGGAATAATTTGAATGAACTTCTTATTTTAATAATACTCTAGCAAACACACATAACATTGTCTCAATGCAGTCAAAAAAGTCTAACAAAGTAATAACATGATCAAAAGGTTGATGTTTCGATGCATTTCATTTAAATTATATGACATCTGAATTGTTACTTCTCAAAGCTTACACTGGGTAATATTGATTATAATTTTAGCTGTAAACGTAAAAGAGCATAAATTATTACCTATTAAGAAGGTACATGATTTTACATATTTATTTTGTGATTAAAAAAAATAAGTTGTGGAATCAAGAATTAACAAAAGTAGTCAGAACGTCATCTCCCAATTCCTGAAGGCTGCAGAACATCAATGCTACGGCCCATTTCTACGTCGTCACAATGTTGCCAGAGTGAAAATAGAACGTGGCACCATGTTGCCACAGCATAACTGTGTTTGCTGAGATCTGATGTGTTTCACTCATGTCAAAGAATATAGGTGTTTTCAGTATTTTACCTCTACCAGATATCCTTTCTAGCTCCTGTCTGCAGTCATTTTCCAGTTTCTGCCTCAGCTGAGCAACAGATTCTGCTACATCATCATATGCCTTAACAGTGATGTCAGGAACATCAGTAGATGCAGGAAGAACAGAGAGAGACTGAAACCCCTACATGCACACAAAACAAACAGCACAAAGTAAAGGCACAATAACAAAAGAAGTAAAAGCTCACTAAAGACAATATGCTGTTTTTCTGCAGTTATTTTACCTTTAGGAAATGAATGTGATCATCTGTGTGTAAAAGCTGCTCCAGTTGGGTGTCTCTCCTCCTCAGATCATCAATCTCCTGCTCCAGATTCTTCAAGAGTTTTTCAGCTCGACTCACTGTAGCTTGTTCTCGATCTCTGATCATCTGTGTTATCTCAGAGCAACTTCTCTTAATAGATAAGATCAGTTCAGTAAAGATCCTCTCACAGTCCTCCACTGTTGTCTGTGCAGAGCGCTGTTAAAACACACATTACAATCAGCTCTTCTCCAGCACTGGAGGTGTCTCAAACATCTTCCCTCAAAACTCACCTTGTGAGTCTCCACAGCATCTTTTAGCTCCTGAAGTTTCTTTTCTCTTTCCTGAATTTGCTGATGCAGTTTGCTCTGTCTCTCACCTAGCTCTTTCTGTAGAAACAAATAGTAGCATAGTAATACATTTATATAATAAGATTAATGATACATAATAATACATTTGTTTTTTTACCTGAAAGTACAACAATTTAGGAAAATGTAAAACAAACATAATAGAAATAAAAGACTATGCAAAATATGTCTACTGAAGAAGATTTTATTAATCATAAAATGAAGGAATTATGTACTAGTTATTCTACTACTAAAAATATAAAGGAATCATGTATCATATGTTTCTGTGTGTGCTGGTAAGTCAGCAGGATATCACATGTTTTTATAAAAGGCCCTTTAACATCTAGTTTCAACATAATGGAAAAATCCAAAACCCCCCAGGTAAAACAAAATGAGATGTATGTGTGCAAACCAACCTATATAAACCCTGTTCAACCAAACAGCCATCAGTTTCATCTAAAGATGGGCTATTCTTTTGGCATCATAACCCAAAGACCTTTGAGTATTTCTTCAAAATTGGGAGATGGGGAATCCACAAACTACCAAGCATAAATTATACGAGGGTATATAAACGGCAGTCTTTGCGCCAGCCCAGTGACAATTCTTCCAGCATCCGTCCTCCTTCCCATCTCCTCCTTTGCTCTTATTAATCTTTGTGCAGTTCTGTCATGAGGGGGTTAAGCATAAGATAGGCCTAGTTAACAAAAGCTAACATGTGTCACAGTCCCCGTCTGTTTCTCAGGCCCTGTCCACACAAACACAGGCATTTTCAAAACCGCAGCTTTGTTGTTGCAGTTTTGCTGTTTGTCCACACGCAAACGCTGTATCGGGTCACTGCAACCAAACGTTTTTGAAAACTTCTGCCAGGGTGAAGCTATCCAGACACTTGCAGTGTTGTCGTGTAGACGCTGAAACCGGGGATTTTGGCTTTTATCAGGCTTCTGGTTGGCCAACGTGGCTTTACGGTTAGGGTTATATCGCCCCCTGTTGGTTTGGTCTGCTTTTGATCATAGTGTGTTTTTGCATTTTCACATGGACAGAGATTTTTGTACGTGTAGACAAGGCCTCAGTGTGTTGTCCCTCTGTCCCCAAAATAGTTCATCTCTCATGATCCTGTACGTTCCCCTTACCTGTCTTCAATCTCTAATCCTTCTCACCTGTCAGTGATCTCCCTCATCTAAGGACTTGTATATAGGCCTATATCACCTCATAGCCCTATGTCATTGTCTGCGTTAGCCTGTGTGTTATTGTGGTTCCAGCCTGAGTTTTAGCCTTCAGCCCTTAACCACCACTTCCAACTTTTCTCTTGTCTGAAATATCCTTTGCCATTATTCAGCTTTACTGTAAAATGATTTACAGCAGAGACCAATAACAGTTGTGAGCAAATATTATCCAGTTAATGCAAGTTACAAATTACAAAATTATTCATTATAGTACTCGTCCAAAAGATTAGTGTTTACATACCTGTTTCTCATTCCTCTCTGCTGCAGTTGATACAGTGTCATGGTTTTTGTGCTTATCCACCATACAGAGCATACAAATACACTGTTGGTCAGTACGGCAGAAAATCTCACACAATTTATCATGTTGATGGCAGATCAGGTCCTTGAGTCCTGCAGTGACATCACTCATTTTGTGTTTCTTTCCAGAATGAAATTCTTCATGACGCTCAAAATGAGTCTGACAGTAAGATTCCAGACACATCAGACAGGACTTTACGGCTTTGAGTTTTCTTCCAGTACAGATGTCACACTCCACATCTCCAGGACCAGCGTAGTGTGAAACAGGAACAGCAGATTTGAGTTTTGTGTCTCTAAGTTTCTCCACCATTTCTGCCAGTATAGTGTTTTTACCTAACGCAGGTCTTTGAGTGAAGGTCTGTCTGCATTGAGGGCAGCTGTAGACTCCCTTCGCATCATCCTGATTCCAGCAGTTGGTAATGCAGCTCATACAGTAACTGTGTCCACAGGGGATGGCCACTGGATCCTTTAACAGATCCAGACACACCGAACAGCTGAACTGACCCTGAGCCCAAGAAACACTGGCTTCTGCCATCACTGCAAACACACGAAGACAGAAAGTCACACAACGCAGCTAAACAGTCTTTAAGTTTCGTTTTCGCAAAACTTGAGAGCTGTTTATGTGAGAGACGTGTGGAAAAACAGGAACTACAGGCCTAACATGTTTTTTCTGCACAGTTTTTTGCAATAGCAGCAATTCGTTTTGTAAACTAATTAAGGCAGTTTAGAGATTTTATTTTTTATTTTGATAAATAAATTTATTTTGATTTTATTTAATAACAAACGTTTATATTTCTAAAACGTAACGCATTTGCTGAAAGTTGTTCAGTCCTCCAGGCCAGCAGGTGGCAGTGTTCCGCTCTAGCGTGTTATATTCAGCATGAAAATATGGCGCCGATAGAGTTCAACGTTTATGACAAAATACTTTGTACGCCTATTTGATTACTTTAAGAGTTAGTAGTTGGCATTTCTTTGACGATATCAAGAATTATTTGCAATCAAAGATGTTTGTTGTGAAGAGTATCGCAGCGGATCATAAAGATCTTATACACGATGTTTCTTATGACTTTCATGGTCGGAGGATGGCGACGTGCTCCAGTGATCAAAGTGTCAAGGCAGGAAAATCTCATTGTCCTCAATACATTATACATACTGTGTGTTACACATCTGAACACTTTCAGTATACATTTGATGTGCTTCAGGCCTGGACAGTATTCAAAATCCTAAGATACGTATTATTTTGGAAATTGTAATCTACTGTGGCACTTGTTTTACAAACAAGTTTTTTTACTTTAATGTTTTACGTTTTTTATTTTAATGTTTGCTTTTGTCATCGTATTATTCATTCATAGTGTAGGTTTTAACTTCTGTAGGCTTTGGGAAAAGGATAAGAATAGGTGTTTTGTTTTTTAAAGTACTATATTTAAGTTCAATTGATGACAGATTTGTTTGTGTGCCATTTACAAAAGAATCGGAAACTCGGTATTTTGTTTGTAGAGTTTCGTGATATTAGCTGGTTGTGTGTTTTTAGATGATTTTATACAAGTTTTCTGTTTTTCTTTTCTCAACCGCTGTAGGTCTGGGATAAAGGTGACAGTGGAGAATGGCACTGCACTGCTAGCTGGAAGGTGCGAGTTTTGTTTTTATGTGCTGTGACGTCGATCTGCGCCAAACTCTAAACTTTATTAACACATGTAGGATACCATTAGGTGCATTTTCTTTACTGCTTTGTTAATGATTGTACAGTTCCATCTTAAACTAAATGATGGCTTTCTGTTTACGTTTTTACTAAATATAAATCTGAATCTAAGCATTGTCTATACAGAATCAAAATGTATAGATAAATGTACAAAAATGAAAGTGAAAATGTACCACAAGATGACACATTTGACTCATCGAGTGCTTTAAACTATGTCTTTTTTCAGACTCATAGTGGATCTGTGTGGAGAGTGACGTGGGCACACCCAGAGTTTGGTCAGGTGTTGGCGTCTTGTTCATTTGACCGCACTGCAGCCGTATGGGAGGAAATAGTCGGAGAATCGAATGACAAACAGCGGGGTCAGAGTCACTGGGTATGTACCGTAAGATCATTCTCTTTTTCAGAATACATGAAAGTTACATTTGTCGGCATTTTGTGAGATCCATAACAGTCAGTTTTTCACAAAGCTGAATCATTGTCACAATTTCTCTACTGATTGTCTGTGTAGATAAAGAGAACCACGCTGGTGGACAGTCGGACATCAGTAACTGATGTGAAGTTTGCGCCGAAGCACATGGGTCTGATGTTGACCACGTGCTCTGCAGATGGTGTTGTGCGTATCTACGAGGCTCCTGACGTGATGAACCTCAGCCAATGGTCCCTGCAGCACGAGATCTCCTGCAAGCTCTCCTGTTCCTGCATCTCATGGAATCCATCCAGGTCAAAGTCATAACTCGTGCGCTAGCCCACACAATAATCTTTAACAAGACATGCCTCTAGCTTGTAATATAGAAAAACTTGGTGTACTAGGAAAATATATTGTAACCTTCAAAACATCCTCTTCTGTCCAGAAAAACCATTTAAATAATAACCATAATGAGTTGTTTTTGGAGTCAAAGACCTTGACAAAGTGGAAAACAAAATTAAATACTATAAATCTGTATACATATTCATGAGCATTATGTGCTAACCTGAATATGAAATGAATAATCTTCACTGTTTGTTCTGGCCTTCAGTTCTCGAGCTCATCCTCCAATGATAGCCGTGGGCAGCGATGACAACAATGTGACATACAGTGGCAAAGTGCAAATCTATGAGTACAATGAAAACACCAGGTATTAAAACACTTCTAATTCCTGTTTTTCTGGATAGCAAGTTTCCTGTGTGTTTCTAAGGGGTTTCTGTTAACCATACAGGAAATATGCCAAAGCGGAGACATTGATGACCGTAACTGATCCCGTTCATGACGTCGCTTTTGCCCCTAATCTTGGGAGATCGTTTCATGTGTTGGCAATAGCAACCAAAGATGTCCGCATTTTTAAACTCGTACCGCTTCGGTAAGAAGGCTTTCTTCAGGATTTTCTTCAGGAAGTGTTTTAAGTGTTGTTGATTTTATGCTATGCGTGTTTGACAGGAGAGAAAGCAGCAGTAGCTCTGGTCCCACTAAGTTTGAGGTGCAGGTGATGGCTCAGTTTGACAGTCATAACTCACAGGTGTGGCGTGTGAGCTGGAACATCACCAGTACACTGCTGGCCTCCTCTGGAGATGACGGCTGCGTGAGACTCTGGAAAGGTCAGTTGTCAACTTGATCTAATTCATGCTTGCAGAATCCGTTCAATAACTGGTTTAAATGAGAGCTCTTAAACATTTGCCTATTTAAGTCTCTATTTAAGTCTATTTAAATCTCATCTCAAGTCCTTATTTTACTCTACCAGTTACTACTAATACTAATAATACTAATATGATCAATGTTGGAATGTATCTAGTCACTAAGAGATATTTTATGATACTTTTCCTTTGTTTATATTACATTAGCACCATTCCCTACCCTTAAACAGAGAGGAACGAGCGGGAGATTTTTCACTGGAAATTTTTAATTAAAATTTTGTCCAGGTGAATATTCAGTTGCATTTAAAAAATAGTTTGTCATGGTCTCTTGAAACTTTGCAGCTAATTACATGGACAACTGGAAGTGCACAGGGATCCTCAGAGGAGACGGCAGTCCAGTGAACGGCTCTGGACACGCGGCAGCTCTGAGCGCGGTGGGCGTCTCTGCGGCCGGTCAGCTGCTCGTAGGGGCAGCTTCTGCTGGCAGGTATGTCATGCTGTTGCCCTGCTTCTGTTGCAGCACTATGATGTGGTTTCTAATCCTTCTCATGCATATTGAAGAGAGAGACTGTTTGCTAACTGCAGTTATTGCATGTCAAAATTTTTGTATTATTTATTTTTATTATTGCACATTTATTAACCCCTGATAACAGGTTATCGTTTCATTTATTCACAAACATAAATCTGCGCCTGCTAGGAAATTTTACCAGTTGAAAACGTACAATAAGAAGTTAATCAAAAGTGCATTAACAGTTGCTCTCCAGAAATCCATGTAAAGACATTTATGTGAAAAATCCTAAAATGTAAAGAGCACAACAATGTGAGAGGTGCACATACACAGGGCTTATGTTGTATGTCATACCCCAGGTTTATAAAAAATAATAATGTAATATAAAAAATGCCCAGAGGAGATTCTTACCACCATCTTTGTTGACTTGAAGGCTGTTGATCACCACTAATACATTAATCCTGAAATAACAGCTGAAATATGATGCATTTGGATCCAAACCAAGTACAGTTAATGTGTTCAACAGAGCAGTAGTTTTAAATACCTTTAACGCCCTGCACTCGTATGACCAATTAATGCTCAATGGTCTTTACATTTAAACGTAATTGAAATAGACGAATAAAAACAGAAATGATGACATGCCCTTTCAAAATCATCAGCTTTAACATTTCATTTTTTGTTTAAAGTGTTTATAGTTCTGTAGTCAAAAAAGATTGCTTAGTTTTTAGATATGTTATTACCTTACATTTTTATTTCCACTTGACCGTTTTTATTCCTGTTTCTCTGAAGAAGTTTGCTGTGTTGTGATGCATAAACCGTTTATCTTATTTTTAACAGAAAGAAAGCACAGCTGATGCCCGGCTAATGGCGTAATGTGCTGATTGGCTGCTTGCTGCATGCACATGTAGAGGATTGGACAGAGAGCTCACTGACCCCTCCCCTGCACTGTGTGACACCTGTACACTCATCTAGCTACTAATCTGACAGACGTGTGTGTTGAATGCTCGAACTGTTCTGTGTTCAGTAACTAATGTTGTCATTTTCTGAAGACTATTACACCAAACATGATAACCTTGGTTTTAACATTGTATGTTGTGACAGGATTCAGTATTACTTATCTTTTTTAAAACACTAGGTGAGAATTTTCAGTTTATATAAGGAGGTGGATCAGTTGGTGATCATTTGGAGACAGAATATGTCAAAATAACGTTTAGGTTTCATTTCACCAAAAGAAATAAAATGCTTTAAAAAAATGGCATTTTTTAATGTAAAGACATTCCTAACACCATAATGTTTGTTTTTATCTCTAATCTTTCTTGGCATTCACATTACATTGTTGTCTTTATTCAAAACATTCCTTTTGAGTTTGTAAAATAAGTTTCTTAATAATTACCCATATCTTTGCTACAAGTAGTTTTGTGGTATATATATATATATATATATATATATTTGTATTATAAACAGTAGAGGGAGACACTGAGTGTCATTTAGTCCACTTCTGATCAAATCCTTGTCTCCAAATGTGCCCCTGACTTTATTAACACATTCTGTTTAGTTTCTATGATTTAGATCTAACTGATTTCCCATATTTCAGTCTCATGTCGGGATATATGCACAGATTGTTTGCATTTGTTAAAAAACAAGTAGCATTTGAGGTGTCAACCTTTGTTACGTCCATCAAATTCGTTGCAGTTTATAAATCCCCAAAATACTGTGTCACTTCAATCTTAGTGTAAGAATAAATGGGCCAATATAATGGCTGTAATGGCCTTCTAGAACTGCCAAATCCTTCCTCATTACATGCAATGGGTACATTTATTATAGTGGCTTTAGGATTTTAAGGAAAAGTTAAGCAAATATAAAAGAAAAAATTCACCTTGTCCAAGTATCTTTGCACAATAAACTTTTAGACTGGCATATTTTGCCTGACTCTTGTGCCTTAAATTGACTTTTAATATTCCTTTTTGCATGAGGAATTGTATGAGCCTCGTTACAAAGAAGACTTTGTAAAGGTAAAAGTTGGTCTGAGTAGACCTTATTTCATAACTAAATAGAAAGGCAGCACTTCAAAGAAAGAAATGGAAAAAAAATACATATTCAGTATGACACAGACCACGACCTTTATAAATTTTACACAATAAAATTAATAAAAGAAATCCTCTCTTCAGAGGTTACAAATAAGGCTTTAACAAATGTTACTTTTGTATTTTTGGGAATGGTTTAGGTTTAAAACAAGATAGTTTACCCAAAAATTATATATCGCTTTATAAGACTTGATTTGGTGATTTGGCCTTGTTTTATATGTTATTTTTAAACTAAAAAACGGTAGCCATCGACTTGCATTATTTGAATCACCAAAGTCTAAGGTTTTAGCAAAAAGTCTTCTTTACTGTTCTACTGAAGAAAAAAGTTAACTACAACTCGGATGGTCTAAGAATGAGTAAATGAACAGCAAATTTTCATTTTTTGGGTGAACTATTACTTTAAGCTCCATGGACATCTTCTGTAGCGTGCTGTCCATTACCACAGAAAACAATTTGGACCTGATCCTCAGCTTGATGAACAAATAAACAACATTTAATACAATGGAAGGTCTTAAAGAGATAACTCATTTAAAATAAAAAAAATCTGTTATCATTTATTCATTTCAAACCTGTATGACTTTCTTCCATTGAACACAGAAGATGTTTTGAGAAATGTCTTAGTGGTATTCACAAGTCAATAGAGCACAATGTTGTGTGGTAATCTACAGATTCTTAACTTATTTTAACAGTTTTCAGCCATTTAAAAACTTGCCTGTTTGTGTTATGGTTTGTTACATACAGGTATTTCTTTCCTCATTTGGATTCCCCCAGAGCTGGATCTCGTCTGGCCCACCTCCTGCCTCCCCCCTCTCTCATCGAACAAATGTACGAGCCTGATCCCACTCATACTCCTCAACCACGCCATCGATACATGGCCAATACCACCAGTCAACCCACTGAACATGACTGAGAACTGTGATATTGTGGTTTCTTATTTTATTTTCAGTATACTTTCTAAACATCAAAATCAGTTATTCATATTTTCAAGTTTTACCTGAAAATCAAGAAAAATAAAAACTCAACTTGTATTTTTAATTCACTAATTTTTTATTATACTTCAATATTCTTTTATATAGTCATTCATTTTCGTTAGAAATTACTTTTTTGTTTGGTCACGTCTAATTTAACCTATAGGACATAAAGTGAGGCAAAGCTGTCATTTTATTTTAGTTGTGTTGCTATATTCATTTTCATACTGTCCTGTTCTGTTAAAACATATCTGTAGGGACATGATGCCACTGAGTACGTGTTCATAATGTGAGTTTTGTACAATAGATCCTGATAGGTCCTTGAAAGTGGATCACTGAGTCATGATTATTAAGTCATTCTGGGACACTTTTTCCTCTCTTCTGTGTCTGTGGCAGATGTAAGTGGTTAGGGCTTTAGGCCTTAGGCTGCTGATAGTATGTTAATAGAGAGAATATATAGAGTTTTGTGGCCTGATTGCACACCTGTCATCCCGGTGGCCATGTCTGCATTGCTTTGGCAAGGACTCTCTCATACAGAACTACACAGTAATGGCAAACAGGCTTGTTAAATCCTAGCCAGGGGGTTATCCTCTTTAATAAACGAGTCTTTTAGGAGGGCAAATGATAGAACCCCTTCTCTGTGACATTAGCACCAACCCGTGTACTGTCATGTTATCCCTCAGGGGGTGATGTCTGACTTCAGTCAAAAGTTTGGATACACATCACTGTTGTTTAGAATTTGTTTCTTCACAATTTAGAATAGTAGTAAAATCATCAAAACCATTAAATAACACAATTGTAACTGTGGGAATTATGTTGTGACTAATAACATCCAAAATAAATGGTAATTCTATTTTAGCATCTTCAAAAGTAGTCACCTTTTGTCTAGAATTTGTAAAATCACACTATTGGCACTTTTATCTCAACACAGTTTGTTATCAGGTGTACTCCTGTCCTGCAGATGTCGCTGCAGAGCGCTTTAAATGACTCATGTGAGGGAGAGAGAGATAGAGAGAGAGGGCTGGACTGACTGGAACACAACGGGAGTTTGTGCTCTGCTGAGTTTTGGCCATGAGAGTGAGACAGTCAGTCTAGACGCTGTTGACAGGCTCGTCTGGAGGAGAGAGAGAGAGAGAGAGACGCGTCCGTCTGCGGCTCTGTCCTCACCGACAACACTTACCAACGTAAGACATTTGCGTCTCTCATACGAACTTGTATTCTGATGTCTTTCAGCAGTGGCAGATAGTAAACGCGCTACATTTCTGCAATTGAAAAAGCAATTGAAGTTGTTGCAGACAGTCGCATTGGAAAAGGCACGATGCGCGGTCACGCTCTTAAAGGGACCGGTGCAATTGAATTAATGCAAGACTGCGGTGTTTTTTGGTGTTAAATATGCACTTCGGGGTGCTTTTATAGCTGTTTGTTTTGCAGTAACTCAAGTACTGTCTATTATAAGAGTGTGCTAAAACGTAACTTTGCTGCAAAGTAAGGCTTTGGTCTAAGTAAAAGTTTTTCTGCGCAAGCGCACGGTGCTGCACACAACATAAACATATAGTGCATACGTAGAAATATAAGCATTTTTACTGTGCAGTATAATTACTTGGGATCAACACTGCGTTGTTATATTTGTTGGCAAATTAAAATGGCAAAATATCCCTGCTAAAAAAACAACAATACACTGTAAGAATACAATTTACTGCCATTCGAAAACAGTATAATTTCCATGAAACATACAAAAAACGTGTTTTGGTACTTGTTTTAGTAGAATGTAATTGATCAGTTTAATTGAATGTTCATTTGGTTTCCATCCACCAGATAACATCCCACCAAATAGAACCTGTAGATCCCCAAAGAGACCGTTGTAGTTTTCATTAAAACCCATACAGTTTCCATTATAATCATTTATTACAAATCTGTATTGCTTTATTTCATTTTATGTCTTGTTTGTTTCATATGCAGCTGTATTTAAAACTGGAGTACCTGTAGCTTGACTGAATAGTGTGGCGTAGACCTATGCTATATGCCTCTGTATGCATACATGCATTGTTTTTTAAATAGTAGGCATTTGCAAAGCTTAACACTATAAACAGTTGTGTTTAACATTGCAACATTGTAATGAAATGAAAATGGTTATTTCACATTTTGAATCTGGTTTAGCGTTTAACTGCCTCTTTCCAGTGACTGAGTTATATAATGTATGAGTTATGCATCAAAAATGATGTTTAAAACCATGGCTAATTTTTACAGTGTTTCCAGAATGGGTTGTGTCGTTTTGACATTTTATAAAGCTTTTACATGCTGTTGTTTCATCATAAACCTACACAAAGAAGCCCAGGGGGCAGTTTAAAGTCTCCGTCTGAATGACAGAGAGGTGAATCAGAGACCATGATCACAAAGTTTCTCTCTCTGTCATACACTGGTGCATAATTTAGCCCTACTGGCACCTTAAACGTGTCTTGATGGTAAAAAAAAAGCTTCCTCTGTCTTTATCCTGGGGTCATTTTGAATGGCTGAACGAACATTAAGTGGCATTATGTAGCACTCCAGTTTTAGTCATTCTTTCCTAGTGACGCACACAATCCGGCACCATGTCTAAAATCTCTTGGTTGCACGATTATGTAGTTTCTAAGATACTTTTAGTAAAATTCTTCGACAGCGTTTCATTTATTTTTAGCAAAGAATGCAGCTACACTGTGTGACACGGGTTACTCATACATTTCGTGTGAGGAAAGCAGTTTCTACGATGGTGACCTATGAGGTTCCATTTCGTAAGCTGCCTATATAAGCAGTTGACAGCAAGGCAACTCGCTAGTTTTTGGAACGGGCCTGTGATTTCCATTTCAGCTGTCGAATTAAGTAATGCTCCTTGCTGACCACCTCCTCCCCTCTCTTTCTCTCTCTCACTCGACATCCATTTCATTCCACCTCTGCTAAAAACCCAGCGAGATGTTGATCATGGAAACTCTTGTTCTTGTTTAATCCTGTGGTGTACCGGCCCCTGTCATGCTGTTATGCATAAGCAAACGCTGGATCATGTCCTGTGGCTAATGCGACCCTAGAGAGCTAGAATGTTCTATGCAGATATGATTCTTATTAGCAGGATAGCGCTGAGAGGACATGAAAATAAAGCTTTTCTCCATGAAGGTTTGTTTTTTGTTGACCTGTCTGAATTTTACACAAGGTGCTGCAGTTGGCAATTTTTCGTCGTCGTCTCCAGCATGGCTTTGTTTTTTACATCGCAGTATTTTACCGAAGACCGTACAACAGCTGATAAAAACTATAGTTCAGTTTGGAGCAAGTGTTACACAATCCTGTGAATCCTACCACAAATATGTTGATAGCATGACTCACCCCTTCAGCATATTTATGGAATCCATTCATGCCTAGTTTGTGTACTATAGTACTGTAAATGGATCTTTACAACTGAAGGTTTAGAATGTAAAACTGACTTTGAAAGTTAGTGCATTTTATGTCTGGTTGATTTTGTTTTACATTGTAGTTAATGCGTGTAGTGTGAACCGGCATTTATACTACAAAATAGGGCGTTTCGCAGCAACTATTTTGTAAATCAGTAGTAGTAAATCCAAGTAATTTACTGAACTCAATTTAATGTCCCAGTCAATGTTGACAATCTTCATTTAATCAACAAACATCATCCTTAAAAAAATAACTCTAAATATAACATCACACCTAACATTGACATCATAAATAAAGCCAGAAAACACGAAAAAAAAGAAAAACATCTTTTTTTAAAGATGTTAACCGCAAAAATGAAACATGTTTTTTTAGATTACAAAGTTTGGCAAGTTGGACAAACTCTTTGACAAAATATTTAAGTTCGGTCAACAAAATAATATTTGTTACCAACATTTTTAGACTAATCTTCTTCAGTATATACAAAATATTAGATTGACTCCTTCAACTTAAAAATCTTTGTTTCAGATTTCCATCAGCAATCACTACATTTGAACATTATCGTACATAAATCTTGACTCGTGTGGCAGTGGAGCACTAGGAAACAACCATGTTAGCAACAAGCCGTCTGTGTACTTGTTTGTAGGCTAGGGAGCCTACTAATGCTCAGGGACTAACAGACTGCCTATTTTCCTTCTTCTTTCCTCTCTTCCTATCTTTATTTTTAGCCATTTCAGGCACTCTTCCCAGTCCACCCAGGGAGTCTCTCTGTTCTAGATCAGGCTAAAATTCAAAATTCACCAGGTTTTATCATTTACGGCTATAGCGAGAAAGCAAAAGAGGCCTTTCTGCAGGTTCTTCTTTGAAGAATCTCAGTTTTATTCATGTATGCTCCATTAATATTGATCAGAGTCCTGGTTGAACGCATCTTTTTGCTTTGAAGGCTTATTGATGGATTAGTTTCCTGCAGGAATAATTCATCGGGCGGGAGGGAGCGTTGGGAGAAGAGTGTGACTTCTGAGTCTTTAGTCAAGGCCTGAACTTAGTGTGGAGGATATGTGAGGATGCACAAAACCGCAAATAGTGGTTTTAGGTGTTTTTAACTATCATTATTTGTAACACACAACTCAGTGCTGTAAGCTAAACACAGTATCACCAGCAGCATGTTGTTGCTAACCAGACATGAAAATATGACATGTTAAAAAAACATTGATGCATATCTAGCTTTTGCTTGCTTGCGTATTTATCATGGAGACTAAATTTCCTTCTGCTTTCCAATGTGGCCACTGAAGTGTTGTCTATCCTCAGCCTTGTTTCTTATACATTCCAGCTGAACAGTTTTTAAACCAGAAATACTAAATTCATACACACTCCTGTTCTTTAGCCCAGTGGAGAAGATCTTAAAACATGTTTCTGTTCTCACTCTTATATTAAACACTGATAGTGTGTAGCACATCATAAAGTCGTAAAGCTACAGATCTTGCATACTGTTGTCATTTTACATGTTACTTAGAATTATGTTAAAGTCATGACCTTAAAATTCATACATATATTTATACTAAGGGAGACCCGAGTCTGTCATTGTTAAAGTTGCAATAGCAGTGGAAAATATGTAAAGTGGGCACTTCAAGAATCTATTAAGAATAATGTTTCAACAATTTTTAATGTGCTTTGATTTCAAATGCACTAATTTTCATACCACATACTAGTTAGGAAAGTCAGTATGTGAGTTAGGACACAGTATTAAAAGATTAGTTCACCGCAGAATGAAAATTTCATGATAATTTACTCACCCCCATGTCATCCAAGACGTCCATGTCTCTTTTCCTCAGTAGAAAAGAATCCAAAGTTTTTGAGGAAAACAATCCAGGATGTTTCTCCATATAATGGATTTAATCGAGGATCAATGGATTTAAGGTCCAAATTTCATGTTTTTTTCATGAATTATGGTGTTTTTTCTATCGAAACGATTATTTTTGACAATAATTTTATACGTTTTACCCACAAATACACAGCTTGCACTATAGTAGATCTGTAATGCGCGTCCACGACTTAAATCAAAAATTGGCGAATGTACTGAAAAACTGAAAATCTTATTTTCTTCTCTAACTTTCAAATCGTCTGACATAACTATTTGCATGATCCCTGATTAAATCCATTATATGGAAAAAGATCCTGAAATATTTTTCTCAAAAACATTGGATTTTTTTCTACTAAAGAGAAAAACATGGACATCTTGGATGACATGAAGTTAATTATCATGAAGTTTTCTGCGGTGAACTAATCTTTCAATGTTGAAGTCTACACAGTAGGATTGCACATTAGTAAGCTTACCAAACTAATACGTATAATAAACTTTGTCAAGAAGTTTTTTTTACTACTAACATGTTGAGGAGTTTTTGGTTCCTTGCTGCAGTCGTCTTTGGTCTGCTTACTAGGGGTTTATGTGTACATTAAGGTATTGCTCAGTGTGAACCTTATGAAAATTAGGACTTTAGCAAGCTATATTTTTGAAACAGTGTGCACTGTGAAAAGCGGTATATAAGCACTGGACATTCTTACATTTGAGGAAACGTGGACTGAATCATATATGGTCAGTTTGGATTTGTGTTGACTCAACCTGTTTACACAAACCCTTACAAATACTTCTAACCCTGTACGTCTGGTGAGCAAGCGAGCAGTCTGTAATCTGATAGTAATGGTGTGATGAGTCTAGATGACATTGCTGATACTTGCAGACATCACTCAGCTGACTCAGCTGCCTTGAGATCAGTCTTGTACTCTCAAAGTGTTAAGGGTCCTGATAACAGGATTATTGGGAAAAGTACGGCACATTGCACTATTCCATGGATTTTTTAAAGCGATAGAAGAAGACTTTTTTCTGCCATAAAAAACTTATTTTAAATGCATCAGATGTCTGTATCCTCCTATTCAAAAGTTCTATCCCATGTCAGGTGTCATGACCTTTTCAGTTATTTTACAAAGAGTAAAATACTATGGCACCATGGCAACTATGCCATAATTTGATCTGTTGACAAAGTTTATTGAATTAATATTAATTCAATTAATTAAGAAATTATTATGAACTAATTTACAGTTACATTTATGCATTGGCGGCCAAAGGGATGTACAGTGCATTACAAGGCATACATTTTTCCAGTATTTGTGTTCCCTGGCATTTGAACCAAAGCCTTTGCTTTGCGCAATGCTCTACCTACTAAGCTACATTTTTAATAATCAAGTAAAATAAAATTTTAGCTAACAATGGCCCATACAGTATGTTGGGCTCAACACTATTACAGCATGTTTTTGCATTTATTTCAAACAATGTGAGATTGGACAAAATTGTTATTTAAAGAGCACCTATTATGCCCTTTTACAAAGTCTATATATTCCTTTCGGGTATAGTAGAATAGGTTTTCATGTTTAATTGCTAAAAAACACATTATTTTTCTCATATTTTACATTATTGCAGCACCAATCTCCTGATCTCTGCCAGACATCACTTTTCTGTCTCTATGAAGCACCCACCTCTCAAGTGCTCTGATTGGTCAAGCAGGCTCAGTCTGTTCTGACTGGTCATCAGCTTACAGCGTGTGTTGAAACATCTTTCCCCAAATCTCACTGGGTTGTTCACATGCTTAGAGCGTCTTCCAGAAAATATGCCTTATAAACACAAGCTTCAGCTCTCATGCATTATCAGTAACAAAGGTGTCAATTTCACCTCATCAGTGGATCAGTTAGAACCACATATGGACGAGCAAGAGAGATCAGCTTGTGTGTGAAAGATCAGATGTTTAATATGTGTTAACCTCTTTGTTAGAGCATGCACGCTCACCATAGTAGGAAAAATGTGCTCTTACAAAGAGTAAGGTCTATAAATGTAAATACATGCGCATGTTTTTCCTACTATGGCGAGTACATTTCTCCTGTGATTTTTCTACCATTAAGGTGTTGTGCCCCAACCTCCGTAAACTGACCAAAGCACAGAGCGGGCAGACATTATGCATATGTGTAACATGCCCACGTTGACTCGTTATGGAAATAAATTGATGACTACAATCCTTGTGTTCGTTGTAGTCCAAGAAAGGCGATTTCACTTGGAGACGCTTACTTGCTTTATAATGGACTTTGGGATTTGTAACCTTGTGGATCGTTTTGTACTAACACGCATTTAAACAGCAAAGGAATGGTAAAATCAGGAAAAGCATAATAGGTGCTCTTTAAGAAAATCTCAAGATAATAATTCAAGAATTAAAAACAGCAACATGCTTTTTGGTCCAATAAATTAGCTCTTTACATTACCAATACATTACCAAATGAGAAAATATTTAATATTGCTATGAATGTTCTTAAATAATCTTGGGAACTAAATTACGGTGTCCGAGAACTGCAAAACAAAAGAACAAATTGCAAAACTAAAAACAAATATAAAAACAAAATAACAAATTGAAAAACAAAATAACAAATCAAATGACAAATTTAAAAACACAATCCCAAATTTAAAAACAAAATAACAAACCATACAAAGCATAAAACACAACAATTCCGGAAACGAAATAACAATTCAGAAAACACCACGACAAGTCAGAAAACAAAACAGCAACATTTTTTGTGATCGTTTGTAGTTTTGTTCCTTTTCTTTAGGATAATATTTCAAATAATCTATCTTTGTCAGTTATGTTTAACTTAGCGTAACGCATGAATGTGCGCTAGAATGTTGCAGGAGTTGTGATGACTTGTGATGGAGCGGTAGTGGAGGCGATCCGACTTATAAAAAAACTCTCTTCACTACGGTCAAAATTAAGCTGCTCCGCTCTGCTCACATACTCCAATTCAATACATAATTTGTCTTCAAACTAGCTAGTGCCTAGTGAGTAAAAGCTTAATTCACTTTTCATTACTTTCAACACTGCTACTTTCAATTCATGCGTCATTTTTTCTTTGTATGCCCTTGTGTGCCCTGTTTGTAGGAAGTACCTTCTACGTTTGCTTTGCTTGCTTGATGTTAAAACCTGGCAACACGCAACACGAAACAGCATTGTGATACAGTCAGTCTTCGTGATCGGTTCCTTCCACTGGCTTTAGACTCATGTATGGACATTTCGCCTGCTGCCACCTAACATGCCCATAAGTGGAGAGGCAGACAGCTTTCTCTCCCGCAGCCTGCCCACGTCTCGCTGTCTCTCTTTCGGCCTCCCTCCCCCTCTTCTCTTCCTGGCACGAGGAGAGAGATCCAAGAGAAGCCTGCATTCCTGCAGCATAGCGGGAAAGCTTCCTGACACAGGCGGGGAATGCATGACGTCCGACCGCGCGGTCAAACTGCTCTCTTGCCATGGCCTGCGTTTGGCCAAACTCAATTGGCCTGAAGGGGAAAGGTCTCGCAGTAGTGCGTAACACACAGGCTATTTAGACAGACTGTCCTCAGTCCCTTTATCAAGCATTTAGATTGATGTTAGTTGGGTGAAACTCTTCAGTCGTGACTTATTCATGACAAAGCACTAGTCTCGAGTACCTTATTGGTTTAAAAAAACGGTTACCACACAATACATATATTAAAGCCTAAAAAATAAATATGTATCTATGCAACTTTCATGAAGTCTTCATTCCACTGGAAAAACTAGTCCCTGACTGACTGTGATATATGTTTATGTTGCTGTGGGTGCTGTGCACAGTACTGTGCACAGTATTGTTGGGTCAAGCGCTCATAGCTATGCTTTATGACAAATAACTGTTCAGCTACTAACAACCAGAATCAAGCACTGAAACTAGGGGTGGGTGATATAGTAAACATATATTACATTTTTTTTTCACTATTTGATCATGATTCTTTGTCATGTTAGTTTTTTAAGACTATTTGGCAAAAGACAATATAGCCTAGTTCTGTGTAGGATTGCCCTTATTTTCCTTTGTCGTTTGTCATTGGCAATATGCTTGTGTTATCTCTAACTTCACATAGATGCAGATATTTTTATTTAAGGTTAGTTTGGCCAGTTCAGTAGCAAAAAATACATTTTGTTCATGTATACCTTCATTCTAGCTTAAAAAAATCTGCAATCGGTATCGAATCGGCCAATTTTCTTTGTAAAAAGAAACGGCAATCGAATTGGCCATGAAATATCCCAAACAGTGCATTCCTAACAAATCTAATCTTCAAACACATTTTACTTTTCTCCTTTAAATTAGGAAATGAAGGAATGAAACATACTACAATTGGATGGATATCTAAGTGTCTGAATGGATTGGATGGATATCTATGTCTTTTAAGCATTTTGACCTACCGTCCACACAAGAGGTTAGATTTGAAAACTATATTTAAGCATTGTAGTGTGGAGGATCAATGTGAATAATTAGATTTTAGTGATTTTACACAGTGATTACAAGTGTTTTCTGGTTAATAAAAATGTGTTCTTTTTATAATGTACTAACCGTTTTATACAAGTAATAAGGCACCTGTGGCCTTCCAGAATATCGTTTCAACAGATTTCTAGCCCTAACCTGAAACGCTATGTACACAAAACAGCAGTGCCTCTTGTACCTTATTGCATTTTGAAGTGCATAGTTGTACAGCATGCTTACAGTGTTGTTAGTCGTCCGTAATTATAGTACAGAGCAGCATTGTGTCTCATAGTACAAATTAAGGCTTTGTCTTTCTGTAGTACTTTCTGTCTTCTGCTTTTCCTGCCAAGCTCTGGCTAGCTCTTACAGAACATATTGCATGGACGTGCCCCAAGTTAGTGCCTGTGGGAAAAGAGTTCTGATAGAAGGTCCAGATGGAGACGCTTTAGGCCTCAATAGTGCTTCTTTAATCCCCTCCTGGGGCAAAGCCTATGACCCGGGCCGTACCCCTCTGGTGCTTCTTCCCTGAGGACTGAGCGGTATATGTTGAGCCAATGGGCACTTTTGGCCATGTGGACTAGAAAAAAACCTCATATATTTTTAAAGTATCGGTTTCTTTCTCACATTGTCTAACAGAGGCTGTATACAATGCTGTGTGAAGAGAAATATGTTTTCTAGATCTGTTACACTGTGCCTGAAACTGAGGCAATTGTTTGCTTTAGCTTTTTGAGAATTTTTAACTTGCGTTCTTAGACTTCATTCGTTTCATTCGTCAGCTCAAATTTACAAACTATAGTTTAGAGTTTACGAAACCCTTTTTTAATTGGTTTACTGCTTGGTTTGAAAATTGGTTTAATTTGCTTATTATTTAAGTAGCCTAATATTTACCAATTTCACATTCCACATGGTACTCGCAAACACAGAACTAGCATTACCAATATCATGCCTTCTGATCAAAACAACATTAATGTCTACTTTTCAAAATCCTGTTTACAGCAAATATTCTATTATCACTCTTTTTAACAGAGGGATAATATCTGAAAACATCAACATAACAGAAACTCATGATTAAAAACGCATGAAATAATGCTTTATTTTAACACGTACTTCCATTATCCAGTACAATGCAAAGCTGGAACTGGAAATCCTTTGCCTAATCATGTCCTTGTAACCGTAAAAAAGAAAATACCAAACATAAATTTATTTGTTGAAAATTTAGATTTTTTTGTTTAAATTTAGCATTTAAATGACACAAAAAAGAAAATAATTATTGAAATCTGACTGAAATTGAGTTTAAAATATATGTTTATTATTGCATTAAATTTGAATGATTTCATTATAACAAAAACACAAAAGTTAAATTTAGATATCCAAACATTAGGATATAATAGTAGTAGAAGAAACTGTAACTGCATAATGAGTCTAGTCAGACTTTTCCTTTTCTGGCTTTTTGACTCGGAGCGAGGGGTGACCTCTTAACCGTTTGCTAGACGATTACAGTGAGCATCTGGGTGAAAATTGTTGCAAAATCTTTAAATAGTAATGCATAAATGCTAACGCACGTTTCTGCCCCCTGCGTCTCTCTCTCTCGCACACACCTCACCTTTCCTGTGTGAAAACTGAGCTATAAATGTTCTGTGGTGCTGTGGCAGACTCCGCCTGCAGTTGGCATGGTTTCAGTCGAGATTTGTGTGTGTGTTCTTGTACAGAACAGAACCATACAAGTCCTCCTTCCTTAGATTGTACTGTTCGTACAGCTGTGGCCTGTTAACACACAGAGTGTCTTCAGAAAGAGGCTCTGGAACATTGTGAATACAATCAGACGCATTCAAGAACAGACAGAGAGAGAATGTGAGACACAACAGCCTAATCTGACAAAGACTTCATCTCAAAGAACCTTGCTGTTTTAAATGTCAAAGTGTACTGTTTAAGCAGATGGAGCTTTTATGCCTAAAAAAAAAATCTCTTTGTTATGTTGTATACTTTTAGAAGACACTGCAATAACCTTAGGTGAAAAGTCCTGATTATAAATGTATTATTATATTATTATTAATGTTATTTGTTAACCTAACTATTGTATTACTAGCTTAGCAACATTCAAAACATCGATTTGATTTAGGTGAGAAGCGAGAGCTATAGATTCATGTGAAAGCTATAGACTACACCAAATCATTATTATTTACAATTATTTTGTGTGTAATTGGACATTTTATGGTGCTGTATGACAATACATAACTTAAACTTTAACTTAAAGCTACTGTAACTTTTTTGGGTAAAAATAAACAACAGTCGGTTATTGGGCAAGTAGACAAAAAATCTGCGTTGAAAACAGTTTTCTTACACTGCTCGTCAAAGGGAAGCTTGATTTAGACTGTATAGGAAGTGATTTCAGTTTGACTTCATTTGCTTTAACCCATGTAAACGTAAGTATAATTTTATGTTCAAACATTTCACATTAAGTTCAATCAGTAATAGCGATAAAGAGCCAAACGTTAGGCTTTGTCACAGCTTCAAACAAGCATCATTCTAAATAAAATTATGAATAAAAGGCTATAATTAAGTACAATTAATGTATATTGTGTTCACATTATGACAGAGCAATTTATGGTTCAGCAAATCTTTCATTTCGACTCGCATCAAAAGGGAGCAAGTTCATAAATTGTGAATTTTGCCCAACCCTGACTGTCAAACCCACACTTCTTCATGTCTAAACTTGGGTCTTTACGACACACACCATTTAGAATCTAGTTTGGTTTCTCTAGTGTCCTCATACATCAGACCCGCAGACAGAACAGACATGCTTTAATTCAGCTCGTGGCCTTTGAAGTGAAATGTTTAGTCTGCCAATAGACTGTGTGTGTGTTGAGGTATGTGAGGAGGAGATAGTGATCTGCCCCCACATACACCACCACAGTCAATGCAATGCTTCGTCTGTCCCGTCACCCTCTGTGTGACCTCTGTATCAAGACGCGCACACACTTCTGAAGAGCAGTCAATGACCCCGTCGTCTAGACGCTCTTAGCGCTGCCGTAAAAGCCATTGATTGGGTGCAAGCTGACACTTCCACCATCACGGGGAGAGAGAGAGAGAGACACCCCCGAGGCATTAATGTCAGGGCCTTTCTGCTGTCCGCACCTCCACTCACAAACGCGCACACACATACATACACACAACTAGAGAACATGCCGGTATGTTGTTTTTTTAAGTCCCCTATAAAGTACTGTGGTCTTGGTACTGTAGTACTAAAGTACTGTAGAGTACAGGTTTATTCGGCTGGCATTTATGTGGTGATGCATATACAGCATCTACCCCTTTTTTAAGCTCCAAAAACTGCATCCATCCATTAAAGAATACGGGATTTATTAACTCACCTGAATCGCTTTTATGATGGATGAGGATTATGGAGCTTCAAAAACTCAAACCCCATTTACTAGCATCATAAACCTTGGAAGAACCAGGATTTTATGTAATATAGTTTATATATTACATTTTTTTTAATACTTTTTTATTTTTGCCCCAAACTATAACATATGCTGAATTAAAAATGCAACATAATGATTTCACATCACAACAATGTATCTTATGAAACAATTACCATAACACACCGTTTAACATAGTATTTTAAAGAGTCTGCAGTGTATAATACTCTAGTGTTTTCCTCTGAACATTCCCCTTGACTTTATCAAGGTTTATTGCCACTGCGTCTCTCTCCTGACTCTTGGCATCCTCACACCTCTCTTTCATTTTTTTTAACATCGCCTTCTCAGTTCATTATAGTCTGGCACCCTCGATAGCAAACAAGACAGTAATGCGCTTGTGTCCTTTTCATGCACTTTTTCTGTCTCTTCTTGTCTTCCCGCATCCCCTAAAGACGGACACTCAACTGACACCTGAGAGGCCAAAAGAAGGTCACGGACACCTCATGTCTTTATGCACCAGACAAAATCACTCCTTCATTTTCCATCTAGACTATTTTAGTGCATTTGTAGTGCTATTGTTGTTTTCACAATGAATTAACCCTAACCCTTAGGATGAGTTGATCCAAAATGAAGATTTTGCATCATTTACTGACCCTCATATAGTTCCAAAACTGTATTAATTAATGATGACAAAATAAGATGTAAAGAACTTATGTGGTCAAGTGCTTTTAAGCCTCAAAGTACACAAGAACACAAAGTATCATAAAAATGGTTCTGTAGCCATGCGATAGCTTTGTGTGAAGAACAGACCAAGCCATTTTTTGTTAAAAATACGTCAAGACACAACATGCAAGAAACAGGAACAATGTGCGGGTGCGTAAACGATGGCCAAACATTTTTAAAACCTATTCTGTTAAGGCAGGAGCTCATGAATAACCCCGTCAGCAAGAATTAGAAGGTCAATTAGAAATGCTGAAATAAAGCCCACGTCTGCACTCCTCCAGTCAATAACACAAACTAGTTAACCAATGAGCTGTGAACGTTTCTGCTGCAGATATATAAGACCGCTTTGTCTGGCTGCATCCGACGCTTAGTATCGGCTGCCATTTAAAAAAAAAAGTCTTTTAGACGTGAGTTTGTGATATAGTCTTTGACAAGGTATCAGGCTGAAACGGCTGCATGAGCATTTATCACAGAGCGAGTATCTGATTCTCTCATCTCAGCTTCTGATATATACTCATCGTCTTCAGCTTAAAGTCCTCTGGAGTCATAATAAATGATATTTCAGCAGTCTGGAACATTGTGTCTGTTTTCTTTCTTGCGGTAGGGGATTTACTGTAGACTTTGTGTCTATCCAGTCCTCTCACCCTCAGATAATATTTACAAAAAAGTAACATGTTCTTTTCGTGTTTTTTAGCATGTTACAGACGTGTAATATGGTAATATCATGGTGTTCTTTGAGGTATTTTGGAGAACCATGGAAATACCTACAGTTTTTTTTATATTAGATTAGCTCTTTTTCCAACAAGCTTTTTTTGGTTTTGTTACTTTTGTTCATTCTACTTCCTGTTTTTATCAGATGTGAACAATATTTAACATTGCATTGAATTGTTGATGTTTTTAAAACTGCTTTAACAGTAGACGTCCTAGATGAAGTTTGGATAGTAAAGTCTACACTGTGGTCAAGATGGCTGAAGGCTGCTTACATCAGTGTGCTGTACCCAATAAAGTTATTGTTCAAATGGCATTGGGGATGTTTTGATATACTCATTAATAATAATGTAATTACTTTGTTGACATATATTTCGGGGTATATTTGATGTTTATGCATTGGCAAAAAAATGGCCATAACAACTATAACTTTTCAACCAAAAGTGGGAATGAGCTAAGAATGTAACTGCTTAAAACACGGAAGAGAAACAAGTGATATATTTTGAAATGATATCACAATTTTGAGTATTTGTACACTAAACATAAGGAATGGCCATACTATGTGTATTTATCCAAAGGTTATTATTCCAACACTTATTTAACGCAATACTTGCGTTACAAAGAACACAATAGTATGAAAAAATCCATTAGCAATGCTGTGGGTGTATTTTTTAATTGGCTATTAATTTGGTGCCATTATTGACCAGAAGTGAATTGGCCAGTCAGTATTAAATATATAGAGATACCATAATTACACCACAGCACTGTTTTAAAAGATCTGTGTCATAACTCTCTCTTATACCCTGCTTTATCATTCTTGTTTTCTTGTTGTGAACACAGCAGAGATTAAAAATGTTCCTCTGCCTTTTCTTCCCCCGTGAGCCCTGCCGTCTCGCCAGCCGATTGGGAAAGACAGACGGATAATGATGCGAAGGGAGGGGGAAAGACATCCTCCTACGCTTTTTATTTCCATATTTTATTGTGCCGTAAACAAAATAAAAAAGAAAATGATGCTGTTTACCTCCGACATGCTCTGCTACCATCAAGCTCTGTGGGTCCCCTCTGTGCCAGCCCGCCCCCAGCGCCCCCCGCCCTGCCCGAGAGCGTGTGAGACGCCGTCTGGATGCGGCTGCAAAGCACTTGTCTGAGGGGAGAATGTGATGGTGGGTGGGGGTGTTTTTAGGCATTTGAGGGTGGGCTGTCTCACTGCGTTTTTGAGAGGGAGACAGAGAATGGCGTAAGGGGGTGTTGTCTCGCTCTGTGCGTCTTGATAAATCAATCTTTAGACTGGCAGACGAGGCAGGCACCACAGAGACACCCTCAGACTGGCACCATTCAGCCCTAAACCCCTGGACACACAAAACCCAAGACAATAACGAGACTGAGGAACCTCACCACAACACTGTGATACAGATATTATATCTGTCAGACACGAACACAGACCTAATAGTTTTGGCTCTGTTAGACTGTAATAGACATGCACACATCGTCTCTATAACTTGCTTCCTTCAAATGTAACATTCTTTCAGTGGTAGAGTAATTTTATGAAGTTAAGAAAATTTGTGATGCAACTGTTATCATACTGTTGTCAGTATGAGTCGACACATTCATGGATCATCTAAAGACTGTTCTGTTTAAATGGCATGCAAAATTGGAATTTATTTGCCAAAATCTCAAAATCAGATTTGATTGGTAGGAATTATGGAACTTGTGAAATCAGGGTACACAGGCTTTTCTAGTCTTCCTGGAAACAGTTGGGTTTGAAAGGTACCAGGCTAATACACTGAGCACTTTTACAAAATAAATAATCAGGGGATTAACTAAGTTAATGGCATCAGATCTTTTAGAGTTGTTTTCAGTTTGCATTGCATTTTTATAGGCGGGGATACAAAGCACAAAAATAGCAACTTTCTTTTGGGCAGACAGAAATTGGTAAACATCCCTGTTTTCTGTATAGTCTGCTGCAAAGTCTGATGCTCAATATTATTTGTATTATTCTGGAACTTAGAATTGTATGCAAATGTGTGGAATGTTTGTCCTTAAATGGTACATAACAACAAATGAATCTCTGTTGATTTGTGTTCTGATCAGACGATGTCTTCCTGTCTGAGTGGGTGGTTCTTGGCTAAAATGAGTTGCAAAGTGGGCCAGACTTGTAGCAATGGTCAAAAGTCTAGATGAGATGTTTGCCTAAAGCCATGCCCGCTACATCCAGCGCTGTCCTCCTGTCCTCCCGCGGAGGTTTAATTGAGCTGTGACTCATCTAATGGAAAAGGCAAAAGCCTTGTGTCACACTGGATGCATGGCAGGACTGTAATGAATCAGTAGTGGCTGAAGACAACAGGTATGTGTATATGTGCCTGCCCAGTCTGGGATGGACAAGCGGTAAAAAAAATACATGTACAAAATAAAGGTTTGAGTGTAGGAGGATGGTCTGTAAATAGCAGGACATTATCTGCAGGTTTGTGTATGTGCACCTATGTGTTTTTAAGCAATGCTTTGTGTGGATGAAACCTAAGCTTGCCACATCCGGGCTGATTCACAGCTTCTTATAAAAAAACAACAGAATGAAAGGGAAGTGAGAAGGAAATCCTTCATAGGAGAGCACATAGTGAGATGACGATGGGTTTTGGGTTCTTACATAAGATAAAAGATTCATCTTGCTGGGTTATTGCATGGGCACTCCTACGCCAGATGCATAAAGTATGCCAGTAAAGTCTGTACTGCATCATTTCATATATACTGGTCTGTACTGTTTTTGAAACTGATAAAACATCAACAGGTTACAAGTTATTTGGAAGACTATTTTCACCTGCTGCCAAATAGACACTTGTTAAATGCATATTTGGCTGAGCAGGTAACCATAGCAACAGGTCATTCCACTGGGATCTGTATCGGACATATTGAGATAAGAAGTAGCTCACAAAGCAACTTTTTAGTGTTTTGTTTAATAACAGACTCTGTAAGATTGACTAAGTGAGTTTGGACTCAATAGATTTAAAAAAATTCCTTCATAACATGTGACCCTACTGAAATTCATACACTGGCTGTTGAGTGTGCAAGATTACATAAGACCACTGATTACATAAAACATAAAATGTTGGGGCTGTGAGGTTATACTAAATGTGGACAGAGACACATCTAAGCTTAGAGTCAGGAATTAGGGTTAGGAATTCACAGTCGGCTTCGGGGGCATGCTGAAACTATAAGATCATTTGTAGTAAAATATGTCTCTACATCTTGGCAAGTTCCTCCCTTCCTTTTGCTAAGGTCCTTCCTAGTGGACACACTGGCTTTGCAGTGGTGGGTCAGAACTTATCTCTTCATTTTAAAGTGTATGGACCTTATTTTCATTTTGTTAATGTGCTATATCAGCTCCCTGTTTTTCCTGATTAAGTATATGTGCTAGATTGCTGATAAAATAATCTAAACTGTTGAATTGAGTAAAGTTGACAATTTGTATTGGGTGTGGTGTCCTTGAAGCAGGGGCATGTAGTTGTAAAGATGTTGTAAAGATGGTCTGTCTTTGCACTGTCTTGCATGAAATGGCATACACAAAGGTTCCTGGTTCAAAAGTTCCTGGTTCATATTACATGTGGATTATAATAATGTATTAAATGGAAAAGCTCCCTCTTGTTTACCTGTACCCCCACCAGTGGGGTACCTCACGGTTCAGTATTAGGTCTTATAATCTTATAATCTTCTCCATCTACACACAGAACTGTATAAGTATTTTAGTCAACATGGCCCTTAGTACTGCTTAGTAGAAAACGCTCAGCTCATCTTGACTTCAAACTCAAAGTAGGGTCCTGCTTAATGTCAAATATGGGACATTATTATATCTCTGAGTTTGGACCATAAAGATGTTCTGTTGCGCATTACTTGGTGGCAATTTTACAATGCAACTGTTTGCTTTGCAGGTGTTTGATTGTCAACAAAGAAGTTTCCAAGCTACCTAATTGTATAGGGTAAATTATGCTGTGCAGTGATATTGGTATTTGTTGTGCAGGTGTTTCATTGTTAGCAAAGATGATCATTTACAGTTAATGTGCTAGGTTGTACAGATGGCATATTGTGATGTAGGAATTTTGACTTATTGATGTGTTCTATTTATTTAAAAGTGAGTGTTTGTCATTAACTACATACTGTCTGGGAGCTGTCATGTTTGCTTGATACCAAATCAGAACTACTTCTATTTCCAAACATGCTTTCAAGTTGTTTAAGTTTAAGTAACATTAAATGAAGCACACAATTAATCTCTGAGATCTTCTCTCTGACTGAACAGGTCCCTAAAAACAGTGGGAGTCACTTTAGATGTCCAAATCTGCTGTGCCGACCTCATTACTGCAGCTGACCATTTCTGAAGCTTTATGGTCTGCAACGTAGGAAAGATTTGGTCCTTTTTTTGGCTACTGATCTGTTCAACTTGTTATCCAGGCGGTTGTTATTTTATGGCTAGATTACTGCAACACACTTTTGCTAGTGTCGACTTAGCCGTTTTAACACAGAGATTCACATAAAATACACAGATAATTGTGTCCTGGGACTTGTCACAGGTCGTTCGATTTTGTTTATTTACAATGCCAGTCATTTTACGGCATCTGCGTTTGCATTCACACATATTCCGTAAAGATTGCGTACAGACGGGCGACATCAGGATGTGACGTGTACTATAGGCGTCAAAAACTGTAGTTTCTTTTCCTGATTCTATCATAAGCCAGTGATGCATCGCCTACTGTTCCTTTAAGATGACAAACGATCTCAGTTTCAGCGTGAATAGTGATTAGCTCTCTGTTTTGCTAACTGGAATGAAGTAGAGACCTTTCTACGTTGTGATTCGTAAACGTTTATTCGTGTTTAAACCACCCTCCAGAGTCACACAATAATCGTGCGTCATCACAACGACACAATCCTTACGACATTTTTACTGCTTTCTGTTCATACAGCTGCCGGTACCGGACCCTTACATAAAAATTACCAGGTCCCTGTTATGGATAAGTTCGGCAGTAAATCCCAGGACGAGTTTGTGTTCACACAGAAGGCACTCTGGCAGTTTAACGGCAGTTTCACGGGATCAATGCTCTATCTGAATGGGGCTCTTGTGTCTTACTTAAGCCCCCTTTAGTGGATTTATGTTTTAGGCACTTGACCGGTATTATGATTACCAATGTACCAGTTATTTACCAATTTATAAATAATAATTTGTTGTTAGAACTGTCACTGTTTTACAGGTGGAACACTATTAATCCAATCAAAACAAACTATATATTGATGGATATACTTAAGATTTAATTCTGACAATTTTTTTTACATTTGCTTAAGACGAAAAAGATATTAAAAAAACACAAAACAAATTAGGCTAAATAATCTAAAATTATAGTTTGATATAGTTTCATATATATGCTCAATGTGTGCAGTAACAGTTATCAGGTTAAGGTAAGCTTTTTTTACATGATAAGATGATTAAAGTAGACTCAGTTTGTCGTAGAGCTGCGTAGTGGCAGTCCATGCAAACGCTGTTCATGACAATTTATGTTACACACACTGTGACTGGAACATTACTTTGGGCTGTTGCATGCATAGTATTTTTAGCTCTGTCCTAGAATCTTCTAGATAAACTTGCAAGTGTAAGATCTGCTAGGAAAATACCTTTGAAAAACCTTTACAATATATGGTGATGTGTAGCAGAAAACGATAGTCCGTTTGGTGAAGCTTTCACCTTCACCGTGTGTGTGTGCTTGCGTTTGCTTCTAAGCCAACCTGCCTTTATCTGGCACGGTGTAAAGTTGTTAGATCGTTCATCAATGTCAGAAGAGCAACATGCCCTCCAGCGTTTCTTGTCTCAATGGGGAGCGCTACCGTGTGACTGTTTCATAATAAAAACGTATGGGCAGCCATTGATGGGCGAATACAGGGATTAGATGGTGTATTATGTCAAAGCTGAACCACAGGATTCACGTCTCGTAAAACCTTTTGTTTATCGTTCAGTCATGACGGCACCAATTTACTTACTTGCCAGATTGCTTTAGTCTCATACATCTTGGCCTAGTTTCAGGGAGCAAGACTTGGCCTGTGGAACGCATCCATGGTCACATAGATTCTGAATGATTCGTGTTTATTATCCAACAAAGTGACACACCTGGGGCTTCAATAGAAAGGCTTTTGAATAGTTTTTAGTTTTTGAAGTTTCGAAAAGTACCGGGGACACTTGGAGCAGACAGTAAACCTTCAAATCATGCAGATCAGTCTTTTGCATTATTCGATATCTGCCGCAGTTGATGCATTGAGGCCCTATCTTTCATTTTCAGTTGGTCACAGTGAGCTGCGGCGTGCTGGCCGATCTCCAAACAGAGATATTCAGCGCATAGACTGCTGACACAAGGAGGAACTGTCTCCAGAAAGGAGGATAGAAGCGAGAGCGTCTCGGCTGTTTGCGAACTGGCTGATATCGGAGCTGTCAGTCAAACAATGAACAAGCTGTGTCCTAGGGACAAAAAGAAAACTTCACTCATACTCTTTCCAAACTTCTTTCCACATTTTTATCTCTGTAAATCAATTCAGCTGTTGTTGAAAGTGGATGTGGCCCCTCATTTTAAACATAAATGCACTTGACCTGAAACAACTAATGGAAACACTACATATTTTCAAAGCACGTAATCAGTAAGTTTTGTAAATGACTAGTATCCTAGTTGGTCCTATATAATTACGTTTGAGAGCCAGTCACATAACACACATTCTTGTGTTAAAAAACAGAAGGACACAGTGTGACAATTTGACCATCTCAGTATGTTGGGACCCGACAAAAGTGTTGAGATTTTTAATTAATGGAAAACTAAATGAATCTTTGATTAATATGTGGGTGTGTGCAGGCTTTCTCAATGCAAAAAAGGAGAACATTTTACAATGTTAAATTACAAAAACAGGAACTGGACATGATATGCTTTTGGTATTATGTCCTAAAACTCATGTCTACTAGACTTTATGATGGCACTACACTGTCATCAGTTGAGTCGTTTTTCTATGTAGAAACTGAATGTTCAGACAATCATTTTTACAGCTAGTAATATGCATCTCATGGAAAACAACAGTATTATATATGTTTTGTTATTCCTGTATGTCACTACTGTTTCTTCTAATATGTAAAGCTGTTTTGTAAGAAGGCAAAATTGTGAAAAGTGCAATAGTAAATACATTCTGAATGGAATAGATACGCACGTGATCTTATGATACATCATGCTGCTTTACAAATTTGACAATGTTAAACTTTGAGGATAATAACTTTGTCTTCGGTGTGTGGTGCCAGGGGTCGTCCATAATGATCTATTGGGGACAGCTGATGCAAACATGATGCAAACAAGACGGGGCCTTTAGGGTTTCAAGTCAAGTCAAGTCATGTAGTGTTTTTATAAAATTTAATGTTCCTAATATATGGTGCATTGATGCACGGGAACATTAAAATCCAGAGACTGTTTCCAGAGCTGCCCGTCATCCATCCTGATTATTTGCTTTGTCTTTATTCTACGCGCTTGTTCTTTCGGTAACAACGTTTCATTTGCCTTCTCTTGTTGAACGAGCCTGTAGTGTTTGAAGTGGAGCTGATTTTACTTTCAGAGGTGTACACGCCACCCCCAGTTATATTTATCTTCATACTTCAAAGTGGCACCCTGCTGTGTTTTTGCATCTGCGCAAATAAGGAAGGTTGTTTCTCCGGTGTAGCCTTCCATATGGCTCTCTTCCGAAAAGAGCCAGCCATGGGGAATAGGGATCACTTGTTCAAATATAATCATGTTCACCACTTTTCTCTGTTTTTCTTTTTTGTCTTTACAGTTTTTCATAAGATTAAACTCCAGCACTCCTGAAGAAGGATGACACCGCTGGCACATTGGATTGGACAGTGCCCATGGGCATCTGTGGCATCTTCATAGCAGAAGACTTGTACACTTCCAAGCGCTAAAGTGAAAGTTTATACAGTCGGCCATGGCTGCATTTCCATTGCTCGGAGGATAGTGGGTAAACTGGTCATTCAAGTCCAGCACTTTTTTGGGCCTGTAGAGGCTGAAGGGGAAACGTACGTCTTGAACCAGAGGAATCAAAATGGAGGACGCACCGGCACGCTGTCACAAAAGCAGCTCTTTCTGCTGGACTGGTTAAAACTGCAGTCAAAAGCATTACTGCAAGGGCAGTATGCAGGCTGCTGACTACCCAGCCATAAATAATAACACAGGTAAGAATGACTTTTTATAGGCATAAAGGTGTACTTAATTGTTTAAAAGGTTTACACCTAATCACCTAATGACAAATGCCTACAATGTCATCATGGGTCCAGCCATGCTAACGTTTCATGATCTTTGCTTTTGTAGCATCTGTGCATTTGTTAATTTCACGATAAATCTGTGGCGGAGGTCAATACGTACCGTGTCTCGACATCAGTTTAACTCGCATGCATTTTTTCCATATGACGAAATGTATGTCAGGTAAGGATTTAAAAGTTGAAATTGGATAGGGATATGAACCCTGGTCTCCATATGTGCAAAACATACCACTAGACTGACATCTTAGGGAAGGAATGAAGCCAGGACCACCCCTTTAGGCACCACCTCGCACGTCAGTATAAAGTTGTATTAGCTAATAAATATGAACACAAATGACTTGGATTTCTTTCTCTTGATGTTTGAGAATACATTGTGTTGTTTAGTCCTTATTATGTTAAATGTACTTATGTTTCACTATATAAAAAACAGTTTTCCAAAAAATCACCTTGTGCCTGTGTGCGGGGCCAGCCAAATGCTGACAATGAAAATACTGAAGTATCCAGTTTTTAATATCAGATGTGGAATTTGAACTCGAAGTGGAATTTGGACCCATACATCCAAAGATTCCTGAGAGACCTGAGGTAGAGGATATTGTTTTAACAACTGGATGGCCCCCAAGCCGAGCTGGGGTCACAATGTTCTGCTTTTTTATTCATCACGGAGAGAAATGAAAAACCAGAACATTCTGTTCAAAAGCATGTGACGGGCCATCCAGCTGAGGGGAAAGAGTGCTGGCCCACAATCCCAAGCAACCTGTCAATCAAAGTAGAATGAAATGACCTAAACTAGCGAAAATGTTTACCAAAAACAGATTATTAGAGTATTTATAGAGTACACAAGTATGATGTGTGGAATCCTGTGGGTGCTGATCTTTATACAATGAAAGTGGACTGAGGCTATCCAAATCCAAGTCATTTATGCGTATGGAAGCCATACGATAGCTTTTTGACGGGAAGGGACGGAGTGGCAAGTTATTGCTGTTCATTTCTCATGCAACTCTTAAACTCTTTGTTTTGTCAGCCCACTTTTGTATCTATTATCAATTAATGTTCATTTAATCTCAGTTTGAGAAATTTTCTTTTTTGTGTTGAAATGATAGTGTTGCTCATGGTTTTGCCTAGCAACAGAGACTAAAGCTACTCAGTTTTGAAGCTTGTGCTCTCTCTTTCTCTCTCTTTCTCTCACACACACATTCTTCATGAAGTGGGAATCGTGTTGGTGTTTCATGGCAGAGGCGTTTCGAGTGTGGACAGCTTCCAAATCGATTCTCGTCATTTTGTGTGCCCACGGCACACAGGTTTGCGTAGGGAGGTTTGGAAAGGTTGGGGGAGTTTACCGTGGGCAGAGTGACGGGGAATACGATGCTACTAAACAAGCCGGTCAGAGAGAGAAAGCGATCGATACTCGCAGGGTTAAACTGTGGTTAGCTGTGCTTGTTTAAGGTTTGAACCAAGGCAACGGGCCGACCCTGTTGAAACATGCCTACCTAACAAGTGCACTTTAAAAGTTGCAAATGTTTCGGAGATTTGATAAAATTAGCTTAATAGTTTTCAAAAGGTTGGAGCGAGGCATCTTTTTCACAGTTTAAAAAAAGCGAATCACACTGGTTATATCTAGTATGACGTCTAGCCCTCGTCTGGTTTACATTTTACTCCGAAACGTTAATAAAGTGAGAACATATTGCGACGGCTGCTCCGTCTCGCACTTCTTGACTGGGTTCTGCTATGCACACACGCTTAATTATCTGAGCTCAGCCGGCGGAGGTCATTCTCTTCTCACCAACACACACACCGCTCCCCCTCAATGTGCTGGGGAATTTGGCGCAGAAAATTTCGCAGGCTTTCTCGCTCTTATTTTCTCTTCTTAATAAAGGAGCCAAAACCCGGAGGCGGCGACAGACAGAGACTGAAGGGGAAAGACAGGGAGGGGAGTGTTGAAAGTGACAAAAGATATAGCGTGATGTGTGGGAGACTACGTCCAAATAAGATTAAAGATATTAAGAACAAAACTCATTTCGTAGCTTTGGAGGAGATATTCACTGGAGAAACGGCTTAACTAAAACTAGACAGCAACGTAACAAGACAACAAATGCAACATATCCGATTTGAACATATCATTGGTTTGCATATTTTAAAAGGTGATGTAAAGGTGTGTCCGTTTTTTCTGGAACTGGGAGCGATGTAAAAATGGTCCAACCAATGGTTAGTGACATCCACCTTTTATGCTTAAATAAATTCTTGATAAATAAAGTCGTGTATTGCCCTGTATTATTTCCTGTATTTACCTTGTATTGTGTTGTATTCTTATATTAATAATTCGTTTTGGTTACATTTCACATGAATATTTAGTGAAAAAAATAACTGAGAGTGCGAAGCCTACTGTTGCATCAGTCAACACCCACTCAGTTAATTGTTTTAAGCAAAAAACAAACTTTGGATAAAAAATATAAAACCACACTTGACTCAAATCCAGGTAATGATGACTTTTAGAAAAAAAAGCAAGAGACAGAAGTCTGAACAGCTGACACACTTGGTTTTCTAAATCCCAGGTATGGGGTAAATTTAGACACAGAAGCTTCTCTTACACCCATAATGTCCACCAGCCAGTCACAGATGGTCTTGTCTGCTGAAGGGGAGCGGAGGGCAGGTGACATCGACAGCCGGGCCGGAGAAGAGAATCCAGACACGCAGGGTGGTTTATGGTCTTATCGGGGCCGGATGAGTCATGAGAATGGCAGGCGACTGTGTGATAGGCGACTGATGACATAAAGAGCATCCGTTCAGATCAAAACGCAGGGGAAAGAAAGAAAGTGCTGGTCTTTTGCTGTATAATAGATCTGCTGCGTCATGTTTGCTAAGGCAAACATCACCATTACTATTGATCATACAGTACTTGAGGCAGTGATTTGAAAAAGCCTTACCCTTAATATTGAATTATTTAACCTATGTTTGTTTTATGGATATGAATGCTGCATCGAATTGTTTGGTTTAAGCAGAGCTGTGCTTTTGTAAATGATTGAAATGGCTGACATATGATAAAATGATATAGATTTACGTTTATCTAAAGGACCAGAGCCAGAATATTATAGCCACTTGGGATATGCTTCCACCTAGGTCTTACGTAACCAGACTTTTAGTCATACAAGACGTGCTTCATATTACCGCATACACACAAAAAAGTTTGGTTCTTTAGCGGTTCTTATAGAGGTACTATATAGCATCGCTACCGTATAAAGAACCTGTTGAGCACCTGTATGGTTCTTCAGTGGTTCTTTGGAAGGGTAAGGTACTATATGGCACTTCTAATGGTCCTATATAGCACTATTTGACAAAGATAGGTGCTATATAGCACTTAAACTGGTTCCCCATATGATTACGAGCCAAAGAACCACTTTGTGTGCTGTTCAGTGTATTCAGTTTATTTAGACTCTCTGATATGTAAAGCAAACAAGCAAATCCAATGATTAAGTATTGTTGACATGCTTTCCTAATAAAAACACTATTTTGTTCATTGCAAGATACGGAACAGTACTGTAAAGTGGTACAAGACATAAACATACAGAAGGCTAATGTTAGTCGTATTTAGCTGTCGCTTTTGTATTCATGTTGTGTTCTTTTCTCCACCATGGTGATATAAAGCACTGCAAATTGTTATATGAGATTTCATCTCTTAGTGCTCCTTCACATTCTTTTAGTCGGAATTTACATCTCTGTTATAATAAAACCCAAGTGTGGCGTCCTACAGTTGTTTATGTTCTTTTAAATGCCGCACCGCCGACCGTCTTGCATCACTTCAGTGGTCCTAATGCCAGGAAAATGGCCCAAGGGAAACTTTTGTTCACGAACGACAGCCCTTTAACTTTGGTTCCATAACTTGACGCTGGAATTACGTGGTGTGAAAGCAGCTTTAGGCTATGTCTCTGACCTGATGCTGATACAACCCAGCACACAATGCCCAGGCAACCATCCAGAGAACACTAGAATTGTGGCAGTGAGTTGTGCATGAAAAACATCACTCACAATTTTATCAGGAAATGATAAAATCCAATTTTTATATTACAGTGCAAGGAAGCGTTCTGTCTGCATGGTTCAGAGCGTGCCCTACATTTCCAGATCATCCTGAAATTAAATGAAACGCCTGGCTGTCTGCTGGGGACAGACAGATAGTTGTCTGTCCCCGACCAGACATTGGAGTTTAGGTTTGTTTTGGGCGTTGTGCAGAGACCGTCTCAAACATGGTGTCTCATTTCCCCTGCCGGTGATTAAATCTGCGATTAACGCCATGGACTAGACAGTGGCCGGGGAAGAGCCTGATACAAGCTAGCTGAAATCCTGTCTGTTATAATGGCTGTAAAGTGAATGTTTCATGGTGCAGTGTTGCGTCATTTAGTGTGGCATTAGATCTCGCATCATCAGATAAAGAGTTTGGGTAGATTAGAGACTCGTTAAATGCAGTCAAAACATTTTTGACCGCTGATATTCAGAGAAGCCTGTCAAATAACTGAACTGTTCAATATTTCTTCCACTTTACAAAATACTAACAAATCTCATATATTTCAGAATATCAGGGCATTTGGTTCTCTTGTAAAGGATGTTGATTTAGTCTTAAAAGAAATAGGTCATCCATAAAATGAAAATTCTGTCATCATTTTTTATAATTCAAGGCCCATTCACACCAGGAACGATATTTATAAAGATAACTATAATGATATACATTTCCACATCACTTTTAATGCCAGAGCTCATTCAGTTCTAATATATTTTGATTGTCTGTTAATGGTTTTTCATGAAAAACGCTCTGTACGGGATCTTAACAACACTGTTTCGTGATTGTTGACTCCACTAATTCTCTTTGGATTTAAGAATGATTTTTAATACTTTATGGTATAAATCCTTATTGTCCTTTGTGTGAATGGGCCTTTACTCTCCATCATATAACTTCACTATCATAATAATTTACTTATTATGTTGAAAATGATTTTATCAGTCAAGTCAGGTAGAAAGTAGTTTTTGGCCTTAGTCATGGCCTAGTGATGGTACATTGAGATTGTTCTGTTGTACATATAGAATTCATATACAGGCTTCGGCCATGGCTCATCCAATCAGATTTTTAGAGTTGAAAATAGATTTGTATTATTACTGAGAGTTTTGATGATTATGTTTAACTCCTTTCACTTAAAAGTTAAACACTGTGCATCTCTTGAGTGTAATTGACCCTGTCTGCATCAGTACTGCCTTGTTAGTTGAAGTTTTTATTTACAAATATTAGTTTTATGAATAAAACTGTAATTGTTTATTACATTATTTAACACAATAATACATATAATAATGTGAAATCTAGTAATTCTAATAAGAAGCATCAAAATAGTCATAGCCATAGTCATATTATCTGTACAAGAATGTACATTGCTTTCAAGAAAGCAATTTTGTCAGTCAAGTAGAAAAGTAGTTTTAGGTCTTAGACATGGCCTAGTGGTGAGCTGACGTGATCTGGAACAATGAGGATTTTTCTAACAACGAGCTTCTATCAGTATCAACATGATAATTGTGCTTTTAGACTTCTGAAGCCAGATTAATGAAATTGTTTTTTGTTATTATTAATTATTTGTTACACTTTGTAATGTTTAAAAATGTAATAATATATCCCAATAAATGTATTAAAAACTGTACTCTTTGGGGATCTACGACAAGGTATCAGTCCTAACTTTAAGAAAGTATTTATGATAATTTTTAAGAACATTTGTTTGGAGAATTACATTTTTTCTTAAGTTTTGTCTCATCAACAATCTTAAGAATTTTTGGGCATATGAAATATTTGTAACTTCTTTTTTGTGTTAGAATTTAAGAACAAACATGGCAGTTAAGAATAATTGAACTGGCCACAGACAGAAAAAAGGTTATTTTAAATGGCATGTGAAGGTTCCTACCACTGTTCTTTATATTAAATTGAAGGTGTGGCTAAATTTAAAAGCGCTGATGTCACCGCAGTAATCACGCACGCATCTAACAAGCAGCTGAATGCAACTGATGGCATGAGAACTCACTCATTTATAGAAAACACCAAGGAAAATTGCACAAAGTAATTATATTTTAAAGATAACATTTAAGAACCCAAGCAGATGAGTTGAAGTCCAGCCAATTAGATTGAATCTTGCGATTTTAGACCCGTAATTCCCTGCAATATCTATGAGACGGTCTACAAACAGTCCATGGGTGTGTCTTCTGAGCCACAGACTGGTGGCAGAATAGCTCGGTAAAAATATTTCACATGCTTTGTAAGGTTTTGAAATATCTGTTTATCCTACCACTCCTCCTTAAGTCGTAATTGTTATTTTTCCTGCACATGGTGCATTGCAACAACCTGCATGTGTTTAATTGTTCAATCTGTCTGGTATGTATCGCAATGATGTCTTTGTCGTAACAATGCCCTCTATTTGCCCATGAAGACTCATTTTTCTTTCTTATCTGTCTACAGAGTGCAAGTTCCGCTGCACCAACGGCAGATGTCTGAAACTTCTCTCGCTCATCTGTAATCATCTGAATGAATGTGGAGACAACAGTGATGAGGAACACTGTCCCGCTGCTGTACCTCCACCTCCAGACACCATCCAGTGTAAGTGCACCCGCTCCGCACATGGCCTTCTGCTTGCTGATATGGTATAGGTGTTGGGGAAGCTATTTTGGATTAGTTTGATGTTGTCAAGAGAGTTCCAGGAACAGGACTTGAGGGATTGAAATAAACGAGTGAATCATTTTTTAAGCCAGTTAATCCGAACGAGCCCACTCGTCACAACAAACCAGACATCTCACTGACATTAAGTAAAGCAGTAAACTGTGAGAAAGAGTTTCTTATAGTAATTTCACCACATTTATGCCCAAAACATACACTTGGTAAGCAGGAGAGTTCTAGTGATCATGTTTAACTCCTTTCACTTGAAAGTTAAATACTGAATTACTTACTTTGAAAATGTGATTTAATTTAAATTTGACATTAATTTGAATCTAAAATGTTATTATGGTGTCTCTGGATGTGATGTACTGTGTTTACAAGTATGCAGGCATTGTTGTAGTAACAAGGTCAGTTTCAGCATAGTTGGGCTCTGAAATGAGTGGAAATGGATTCTGGACTGGTTCTGGTAAGGTAAAGTCCATTTATTTCCAATTAATGTGAAAAAAGAAAAGATGTGAAGATGACTTACAAGGGTGTTTGTGGCCTAGGCTCTTGTTTCACAAAAGTTTCTAAAAACAAGAAAACTTTTTTTTATAGCTCAGCTTTATTTCTCTCTCTCTCTCTCTCTCTCTCTCTCTCTCTCTCTCTCTCTCTCTCTCTCTCTCTCTCTCTCTCTCTCTCTCTCTCTCTCTCTCTCTCTCTCTCTCTCTCTCTCTCCAGATGACGTCGGGAATGCTCGGTTGTGTACTTTATTTAACATGCATTTTTCCCATTTTTGCTTGGCTGTCTGGTGAACAAGGGCCACTTTTTACTGATGGAACAAGTCCAAGCGCTGCACTTAAAATATTTAGCAGTCTGGTCCGCATGTTAATGAAAGCGTCTGCGGTTGGCTGCTATTTTAGAGACACCTGTGTGCGTCGTGATTGAATTTTCAGAGGCAGAGGAGTGCTGATTTTGTGCTGAGGAAGACAGCGAGCGAGAGAGATGCAGAGACGTACAGAGACGGGGTGTGGGGAGAGGGCAGAAGCAAAAATGTTTTAGTTCTAATAGCTGCGGCCGTAGTGTAGCGTACTCTCAGACAGATGGATCATGAATATGGTCTAGACGCTGTGTGTCTGAATGAGAGAGAGGTCTACACGCTACCTCAGCCCCAAAACGCACGCACACACCCGCACGCACGCACGCACACACACACTGTGAGCGGAGGAAATGAAACCATAACATACATATTTGTTATTATGCTCATTAGATGGGAAAGTGGTTGTTCTCCACATTATAAGAGGCATTTGACTATTGCAGAGCCACAAGGTGTGAATAGAAGATGCATAATTATTGGACATTAATTAACAGCTTGAGTTAAACAAGCCATTCTTCCTGTGTGTTGCATAATGAGCACTGAGGGTGTGTCTTAATCACTCCCTAGTTCAGTAGTCAGGGCACTGATCAGGGAGTCAGACATATTAAGGGCTGTCTTATTCGAAATTCCTTCCAGTGCACTGAAATGTTTGTTCCGTATAAAATTCCCACAATGCAGCGCAAAACCCAAGGACTGTTAATGCTCCCAATGTTCCCTTGTGGGAAGTTACGCGACATTCCCTGAAGCCGCTCCAAAAATAGCTGACGAGTTTTTATATTGGAATTTTATAAAATTTGTATGACATTTTATATAGTTTTTAATGACATTTAACAATTTTTTTTTAATGCAACAAGGATGTGATGTCGGTGATAAAACTTGCAAGAATGTATTACTGACACCACAACCTCGTATATGGCAAAAGCTCAAGGGAAATTTGAATGTCCACGCCACCACATTTTTAAAAAAATTATGTCGCTTTCGCCCCGGCTAGTTCAAGGACAAAGTCCCGGATCCAAAGCAAGAGGGCTGTCGTTTGCATTTAAAGAACAGAAAAAACAAAATGACGCCGAAGTCGGTTCACTCCGCCGCCATGTTTGCAACGCCTCCGGGCAAGACAACAATCCCATCTACTTGATATTTCGTCAATCGAAATGCTAAAATCGCAATTAAATAACATATTTCCGACCAACAATTAAACCTGACATTAACTGTGCCATAACTTTTGTTTCTTAAGTTCAACTAATTTTTTGAGATCTTCTCTACATGTGCATGGGTTGGCAAGCGTCTTACGAGCCAAGTCAGCTAAATACTGCTATTGTAAGCTTTCGGTACGTTTATGTCTTGTAACACTTCAAAATACTATTCTGTGGTGTGTGTTCAGCTACTGTTAGTTGTTGTTGCGCTGGGTTAGACCTGCTCTGAAGTATGAGCTAATTCACTCCCGTTAAAAGAGGCGTTCTTACACTAAATCTGCCCGGTTCCTGCAGTGTGAACACAACAAAAAGCAGGTGTTTCTGGCAAAAATTCCCAGAACGAAATGGTTCCTGTGGTGTGAAAGGCCCTATAGTCATGCTGTGTGTAATTATTCTGAAACTGCTGTGATGGTGGTCTTCTGTCGTCTATAAAGCTAATCAGCTATCGTGACTCAGACAGTCATTATGAGACTTACATTAAAAGTCTAGTAAATCAAAAATAAACCAGAATCAAAATATGTTTTAATAAGACAATAAATCAACAAAAAATGATGTTATGAATCAGCTCTGCTGTGTCTGGCAAACTCAGATGACCTGTATGTGTACCCTGTGACTTTAGGGGTACATAAAATCAGTTATGTTGAGAGAATTTTGGCATCTGATAAATAGTAAAGCTCATTGGTTGGTGTATATGTGTGTTCATACTGTACACACACACACACACACATCTTCCACATGCTTGACTTTATCTGGCCTGAATAAACAGGAGCGGTTGGCCTCATTACTCAGAGCTCTCAGCGTCTTAGTCTAGACGTTCTGAGTGAGACACGCTTGAATGTGTACTGCGGTCTGACAGGAAGCACTTTGTACTATAGTTGAATCATGAAGGTTTAGTTAAAACCAGACTTAACTAAACCCTGCAGTCAAGTCAACCTAATTAACAACAACTTAATTAGAATAGACCGAAACCAAATGTAAGAACAGTAAGACCTGTTGCCCAATACGGTCATGGTAAAAAGATGAAATGTATACGCTTGTAAAATGATTCACCTTTACTTGAATGTTTGTAACAGCGGTCACTGAGGACATACACTCCTTAAAATGTATGGAAATGCTAATCATTGACCAACAGAGGACTCGGGCCAAAGATCTGTGTGAGAGAGACTGTTAGATATTGACAACCGTGGATATGAAACTGCAACAGCTTCCCAATATGTTCAGGTCCTTTTCTGCTATCCTGTGACCATCCCACAGAGTGTATTGGTGTAAAATAAAAGTGAATTGGTTCATATTGGCTTTCTCATGTCTATACACAAATGCAAAGTTTACCAGACACATAACGTTAAACATAACCAGTTGATATGTGATTGGATTTGGAGCTTTGGATTTTTGTGTTAGATGTCACAGGTCTTTGATCAGAGAATGACTACATCTTTGTTTGCACACTATCCATATAATATAATATGCAACATTGGATTAGTGTGTGCAAACCAAAAGTTTTTACATTAAAAATCATTCTGTATGTCAAAGTGAATGTGTCCAAAAATGTAACTATTTTTAATGCAACTTGCTGTCTTAAAAAAGTAAAGTTTACAGCAGTGTGCTGCCAGTATGGCAAGATTTGACCAAAGATGTACACCAACAATTTAAAAAACATCACTGAATCCTTTTTAAAAATCCCTTTAGTATGTACTGTAAGCATTAGGCAAAACATGCATGGCCAATTTGTCCACAAATTTGTAGACGTATGATCTCTTGATAAAAGGAGATGAAAAGGAATTAAGGCACATAGTCTGTCTGTGGGATGTAATCTTTGTGTATTGAAAAGCACTGTTGTTGTGTTCAGCTGGTTCCATCTGTCTGCCATGCACAAACAAACACGCATATCCTGACCTGTGCTGCCTGCCGAGAGGAAGAGGATTTTCAGTTCTAGAGAGAATCATTCAAAAAACAGGTGACACCACGTGACATCAAAGCTAAAGCAGCATTATCGGATAAAATCATCTTGTCTTTCTCTGTCTAAAATGTCTCTCTGTGCAGGGAAGGTATCTTAAAATGCTAATACGTTCCAGTGTGCTTTAGTTAGTGTCGCAATCTTTTACATGTCAGCCTGCTGTTTGTCAGCCCGGTGAAGTCGGCCTTTAAATATTTTTGTGCTTTCTCCTTTTGGCAGTTGTGTGCAGAGACTGTTCATGTGTTTGGGGAAGGAAGTCTCTCTCTCTGTCTCTCTCTCTCTCTCTCTCTCTCTCTCTCTCTCTCTCTCTCTCTCTCTCTCTCTCTCTCTCTCTCTCTCTCTCTCTCTCTCTCTCTCTCTTTCTCTCTCTCTCTTTCTCTCTCTCTTTCTCTCTCTCTCTCTCTCTCTCTCTCTTTCTCTCTCGCTCTCTCTCTCTCTGCAGCAAACCCCAAAACAGACAGAGGCTCTGCATCAGCAACAAGGGGGTAGAACGCTGCAGACATTTGAGTCTGCCCCAAAGACACTGGTTTTACATTAAGCATGTGATTTATTTGGAAACCATTTTCTCCTATTTTTTCAGAATAATGTAAATTTACTGAGAGCAGAAGATTGTGGCCTATGTACAGTATTTAACTATGTATCATTTTTGTCATGAAGAAAGATGGAAAAACTCCTTACATGAATGAAAGAAGAAGGTGATCTAGAGTAGAGACTGCATGTTATTCTCAGTTCTGATCTCTGCCAATGGACGTCCACAAATCAGGCATCTCATTCCATTTTAATTCACAACAGGCATCACAAATTGTTTCATTTTCTTGAAATTCCTTTTCATTTCATTTTTGAAGTGTCAGCAAGTTTCAGTATGGACTCATTCTCACCACATATCTGAAATAATGCTAAAACGTGTGGAATAATGGAGAAAGCCATGGAGAAAATGGAGAAAGCCATTATAGCCATTGGTCATTTTTGTATGATTATACACTGAGTGACAAAATTGTTTTGCACTTGAAGTAATTTTAATGTAATTGCTGTGATCAGTAGGAGTTGATATTGTTTATAAAGCCATGACTACAGGATCAGTACTGCATCTTGTTTTAAACAAAGGTGACATTGATCTGTAAATTGTCTGGTCCATTTTTACATAATTCTAAGAACTGTCGCATAAAAAATGCATGTTGCACACAAACATTTCAGGGATCTCTGGAGCCCATAGCCGTGACAGCTTAGCTGGGGAAGTCATTTTTGGACCAGCAGGTAGACGGCATATTTGCAGTCTTACAGTGCCTGTCTTAGGATAAAACCCACAAAGTGTTAAAAAAAGTCTCCATTCTAAAAACTCTGAATTAAATAATTTACCCCTAACAGTTTAAAATAGCACACTATTGTCTTCTTTCATTGCCACACATATGTATTTAGGATCTTAAAAAATGTCTTTGTGTCTTTTTCACCTTTTTGATAGTTTGGTCTAAAATAATGTTTTACTTGTGCTGAACCTTTCTCGGAAATTTTCCAGTGGAAACATTCACAATGAACTGCTTAGAAATATCTTTCTCTGTGTATTTAATCCTGTCTCTTCCTCTGTCTGAGTCTTTTAGCACAGTAAAAAATGAGAAGAAGATCCGTCTGAGAAGAAGTCCTGTGACAGTACGTACTGAATTAGAAGTAGAGCCTACTTATCAACCGTCAAACCAGTACGTTCTATATAGTATGAATATGGGAAGTATGAATAAAATTCGGACGTACTACGTCGGCTATTTTATGCATCACGTGACACATACATTCCTCACAGCAGCCCGAACATTTAAAGAGCCCGCCACACTGCGCTAATACCTGCAATGTTTTCCAACAATCTTGCTGTTTCCACCGGCGTTTTCCACAGGCACGCTAAATCCCTTCAAAATGAAACATATTTTACAGCCAATTTACAAACATATACCATCGATTTACGTTGTTTAAAAGTTTAATAAACTAGTTATTTGGACGATGTTAAACAAGCGCAGTAAAAGCACAAGCACAAAGTTTTTGCTGAGGTACTTGCACTTAAAAATAGCCGTTTTCTAAAATAACTCAGCTTCCATCTTCTTCTCTGGCTGACTCAGCTCCCGGGGCTCATAGGAAAGAAAAGTGTCCATCGAACGAACACTTCAAAATCTAGCCGGAAGTAGTAGACCATCCGGGTACTTTTCTCCTACTGTTTTTCGAATACTATGAATTCGGACATACTACTCGCCTCGCGTACTGATTTTCACCTACTATATAGTATGGTAGTACGCGATTTCGGACGCAGCCCTGGTCTGAGGTCAGAATAAGTCAGTCAGTAATGACAAACCAGTGTGTGTGTTTTCTCTTGGTGGATTGCGTTGCTTTTTTGCGAGTGGTTTTACTTTACCGCAAGTGTCTTGTGCTGGGTAAGAAGCGGGAGGAAACGGCACAGACGCAAGACTGAAAGTTCTTCTAAAAAAAAACATGTCAATGTGTGGTTTGTGATTGTATGTTGCTGATTCTGCCTTCTCAGAGCTACATTTACATTTATGCATTTGACAGTGCAAACAGTACATAATATACATCAATATTTGTGTTCCCTGGGCCTCAAACCCACAACATTTGCACCACTAACACAACGCACTACCAACTGAGCCACAGGAACATGTGCAGTATATATACAGTATGTATTAGTATATAAATAAATACATACAATATATGAAAGTATGCTTGTACGCATATGTGAATATGCGAGTTTAGTCATATGGTTTCGGCTTGTCTGTGTAGCTTTTGCTTTTATAGGAAGTTATATCAGATAGTGTGCCTGTTTGTTTTCTGTTTCTCGAATGAAATCTCATGAGAAACGGAGCCCGAAAATAAATGTAGAGCATGTAAAGTTTATTTAGCCAGAAAGAGTGCATTATTGGGGTTTACACTATTCATATTTCTCACAGTTAGATTATATATTTTAAGAAACCCAGTATCTTGAACATTGTGCAATTCACTTCAAATCGTGCACCTTATTGCAGTGTTCAGACTTGTGGTGCATAAGCAAAAAAACCTGGCAACTACTTAGAAGACGCTAGTAACCGCACGGCAACAGCCCCATTTTTAGAAAGTTTCATTTTCATTCTTAATGCTTTTAGTTTAGAGCTCATTTAACAAATACAACAGATGCTTAATTTTAGTTAAAAACAAAAATCCAAGTTCACTGAAACAGAAGTCGAAGAAAGTGTGCTAAAGGTGAATGTGTGTGTGTATGCGTGAGAGGTTCAGTCTGGTGCGAGAGTCAATAGTCTGAGTCTGTAAGTCTGGTTAATGAATACCGGCCCCTCAGGGCGATCCCTTCATGTAAACACTTCATCACAGCAGGAGTAAGAGACTGCATAACTCCCAGGGGCACGGCCACTCACCGCCCATGTTTTTACAGCCTATCAATATCTCCCATTCTCAGGTAAACACACTCAAACCTGAGCAAAAACTAAAGTTGGCCTGTCTTGTTAAATTCTCACCGATACCTCATTTTGGAGCGTTATTATTATTGTTAATAGTCGAGTTAGTTAGAGAATTGAGAATTACATTCATCAAGGCTGAATGAGGAGACTAATCCAAACTGTTTCCTATTCATGTGTACTAGATGTGCAGCACTCATGTGCTGTTCTGTGACTTGTTTGATTTTGGTTTGGTTAACGACCTTGCAGCTTATTCTAAATGAGAACCGCCCCCTTAGATGGGAAAAAACGGGGGAAGAGTTGAAAAAAATAGGGGCAGAATTGCTCTGTTTGCTGTGAAGTCAAGAACTGCCTAAACATTAAAAGGTGAATATAAGACAAAAGTAAAGAATGACACATTTTATTTCTCTCCTGTTTTACCATATAGGCCTACAATTTACCAACTCAATGGATCAACAAGTGTGGATTTTAATTCTAATGTGAGCATATTGAGACAATTGGCTGACAAGTGTTAAGTGATGAACTGTGTCCTGATGCATTCATTGTTTACACATCAATTGCTTCTGCAATCTGAGTCTTACATTTGATGATAACACATATTAAGTCGGGATGAAAGGTTGTTGTGTTTTGTTGAAAAAGCAAGTATGTGTTGAAACGTCAAATGTCAATAAAATGTGACATTTTGTACTTTTGACTGATATTCATTTTACCAATTTCTTGACTCCACAGCAAACAGAGAAATTTTATCTTTACTGTACCTACTCTTATGGAGGGCACTGTATCTGGATTATTATATTATTTGGAGTACTCGCTCAAACAAAACTCAACAAAATAATGAAATGTAAGATTTGATGTCATGAGTCTGGCAAACTTTGAGGAATCCAGTGAGTATTCTTCAAAAGCAGTGAATGCTTTAACCAGGTACCATATTTGTAAACCGTTTCTGACTCCTGGAAATTGTGCAAATCCAAGCAAATGAGATTAAAACTGCCAATTGTCAACCAACTCTTGCTATTTTTGTGTAGTACAGACATCAGACGGTCAATGAATGGACTGTGGACAGTCTGTGGGCGTCAGTTTGGGGCTTTGAGACTGTTTTGCTGTATTTAGGGACCAGATTTCTGTAAATGGCCGCACAGCTGTAGTAAAACCTCCTAAAATCAGCCTTTTTTGGCTGTAGTTACTCTTGCCGAATGTGTCCTGTAATTGCAGATCAGGCCTGAACAACAATCAGCAGAAATTTTGCACTATTCTTCCTTAGAAAAATGTTGCAGCTCAGCAATATATTTGAGATGTCTGGTGTGAATCGCTCTCCTGAGGTCAAACCAAAGCATTTTAATCCGAGCTTATAAGGTCAGAACACTCACCTTAGTTTCTTTTTGTTGAAGTCATTCACCTGTTTATTTACTGATATGTTCACATCACTATTGCTTGCTTAACTACTGCTGAGCTTCAAATGTTGGACACTCACATAGCGGTGTGTGTTTTTCCCAAACATGTTGTTAAACATTTAGGTAGGCTAAGTATGTTAGATATGTTTAAATCTCTAAGATGTTTTTAAATCATGGAGCATTCTGTGCTGTGTGCACTCCAGGTTAGTTGACTTCCGTCTGCTGTTAGCCTTTGGAAAAGTGCAGATTAGAGCAGACGGGTCAAACTATAGTCCTGAAGGGTCACAGGCCTCCAGGGTTTAGCTTTAACCCTATTTTCAACACACCTAAACCATGTAATTGAATGTCTTCAGAATCACTTAATAATTACAGGCAAGTGTTTTGGAGCGCAGGATTGAAACTCTGCATGACAGTTTGTGCCTGTTATCACTTCAGCTCCAGCTTTCTTGTCTTTTTGTTCAGATTATAGAGTGTATGATTTTAAACAAGACCTGGTACCTCATATACAGAGACCAGTTTTTTATTGGAAAGGACATCAGGCATGATGCAGTGGTCGGTTTATCTGTGTATCCAGGGTGATGTTGATCTCTGCTGATGTGATGGCTGACGGCTGTGTGATTTAGACTTTCACCTGAGCAATCACAGGTGGTGTAACAGAGCCAGACTGATGCGTCTGTGTCTCAGCCGTAAGGAGCTTTGCCTCCGGGAACAGACGCTATGACTCATTCCTAAAGACATGATGAACATTGAAAGGAGTTTGTCATGTAAGATAATATTGTAAGATTGGTATTATGTAACTCAGACATCTGCACCATGTTACCTCACTATTGAGATGTTTAATATTGGGCAGTTCCATGCTAATGTCATTCTGAAACCATGAACATTTTTTTATCAAAGGTTTCCACCATACTGATTGCTCAGATGTAAATATTTGGTGGTTTAAATACCCATGTGAGGCCTCTCTCAAAGTTTTTAAAGCATTTTTTAACTATAAAGTGTGATTTTCCATAGTTAGGTACAGTGCTGTTTTCAGAATCATTATATCCATATCCTGTAACATAAATGTAATCAATTTTCCTCATAAATAGGCACATAAAAAATGAAAATAAAACCACTACTATTTTATGTTCTTTGAAGAGTCATCTCTTCTTCATTTGTTGGGTATTATTGCTTATGGTTTGTGCATTTTAATTCACAAAAATCCTTCAAAGTCGTGTCTGAAAAACGTGTGTTCTTTTTTTAGCACATCCATAACACATGTATAATAAACTATCATATGTATAATAGTTCAATAGTATTTCTGTTTGGATTCTATTATCTTTAGTAAAATTAAAACAGAATGTTCAGTATATTAGTAATAAATACATTCTGTGAGAATTTATATTTTAAAATGTAATTTCTATAATGCTGAAATTGCCCAATTACTTTACACTTTTTTTAACTTTAGTGATCAATCTTTCTTTTAATATAGGACCTGACCTAAAAAATATCTTGAAACCAGTGTATCATATAGTTATGGGAGTGGGCTCTTATTTAGGCAGATAATAAACTACCTAGCAAAACTATAATAGAGTGTCATGTTATACATTTTAAAAATGGAGATGTACAGTGAAAGTGGTATTTATTCAAAGGTTGTCATAAACTCTGCTTATCTGTCTGACCTTATCTTGACTGGCATGTGGGGGGAACTAGTCTCACCGCAGATTTTGTCTCAGCAGTGTAAACTTCCTGACGGCTGTGCTGTTAACTTGGTCTGGAACACTTCAAACTATCACACCATCAGTGAGAGGTCACAGGAGAAAGTAGGACACAACACAGGTCACTTTGCCCACATTCAAAGCAATGCAGCGGTGCCATGACACCAGACGCCACTGGAGGACGCTAGTGCAAAACCTGCATCTCCATCACTTTATACACATAACAAGGCAAATTCTACCACTGAGGTCTGACAAACAATTACCTAACCATGCGTTTAATTATAGTGAAAATGAATAAATTAAGAAACAAGTTCTGCTATCTGAGACAGAAAACGTGTCCAGGTACACTACCTAAATACTATGTTTCATAATTAAAAGCCTGTTGCTTATTTTGTCATTTTCATATTCTGTATTATTTTAATACTTACTGTTACTGTTTAAAACAGTACCTTTACTGTACTGGACAACTCCAGAATTATGGATGTGACATTTTTTGTCAAAACTTGAAATACAGATTCTCACAGAATGTGTTTATTACCATCTGTCTATATTTTACTAAAGCCCTGTTGATCATGTCCAGACATAAATAATCAGTCAATGCACAATTTATAATGTATATTTAAAACAAAATGGAAATATACATGTGTTATGGATGTGACAAAAAGAGTGCACGTCTTTGAGATGATGATTTTAAAGAACATAGTTAGGGTTGTTTTAATTTCCATGTGCACATTTATGAGAACTATGGACTGTTGTGGATGTGACAATTCTAAAAACAGCACTTCACATGACACTGAAAATTCATGCTTTAAAAACTTTGAGAGAGACCTCACATGAGTATTTAAACTATCAAATATTGATATTTGAGCTATCAGTATAGTGAAAACCTTTGGTTAAAACATGACTTTGTTCATGGTAAGGTTGACATTTGAATGGAATTGCCCTGTTACAAGGTTGTTGTTGTTTTTTTCTTTAAAACAATATAATTTCTGTTTTTAGGAGTTTAAATAATTTATAATTTTGAGATAATCATCTTGAATATTTTGGTGAGATTTACCCATTAGGCATACAGTACTACTATTAAACTCATTCATTTCAAGTGTGACTCAAATGTCCGTTGTGAGGCCACAGTGTTTCACAAACTTCACTCGGCCGGACATTCCCCACAGCAAAGCGGGCCGGATATATTTATAGACCGCAGACAGTTTGGGACAGAAGGGGGGTGTCTGACACATCTGCTGAATATCTGCTAGACTGTGGGGTCAGCCCAAGGTTAAAGCCTCTTCAATGCCTGCCTTGACTGCTCGTGGCTGGTACTAATGAGTGTGTGTGTGTGTGTGTGTGTAATTCTAACCAGTTACACAGGCACACACAGCTCTCTCTCTCTCTCTCTCCCTCTCTCTCTCTCTCTCTCTCTCTCTCTCTCTCTCTCTCTCTCTCTCTCTTTCTCTCTCTCTCTCTCTCTCTCTCTCTCTCTCTCTCTCTCTCTCTCTCTCTCTCTCTCACCACTGCCATTGTCAGCGCCAGTCTCCCTCCCACAGCTCGTGTCTGTCTGTCTGGAGCTGCTCCCCTCTCGAAGGAGGGCGGGGGGCGGAGGCGCGGGAGGAGGTGGGGTGTGAGCCTGAGACCGTCACGGAGAGCCATTCTTCTGAATGAAAGCGACAGGAAAAGACCGTCAGGATGCGGGGAACGTACTTACCGTAGTCTAACAGCAGCGAATGCGAGCGACGATGGCATGAGACGCGAGCGAAACGAGAGGCCGACAGCGGGCTGCTGCCGTCTGAGTGTCCGTCAGTTCGTGTGAGGGCCGCGGCCGCGGCTCTCTCGCCCCCGTCCCGTCACTTTCCCCGAGCCTCCATGCGAAACATCACGGTACCGGACAGCAGCTCCAGAAACAACAACGCCAACTCCAATGACACATGCTCCTGCAACTGCACCCTATCCCAGCCACAGGGAATGGATATATGTAAGTAGGGCGGGATTTTTTTCCGAGTCGTTTTTCGTCCGCGGTGGCGAAATGGAAACTGTTACAAACATTTTGGAAATAAACGGAACGTTGAATGTGAACGGGTTTCGTTTTGCAGCGTTTTATAGATTAAAACGTTTCCGTTTCGTTAGATATCGTTTCATGTGTACAAATATTTCTATTTTATCACGGCGGAAAGTAATTAGACAACCATATTTAAAGGTTATTACGTTATTTGACCGTTATCTGTCAGGATTGCATTTGCACACCCGACGAATTTGACTGCTGCGTATTAAACTATTCGTTCAGCCACATGGGATATATTGGTCAAAAAAGGCTTTTACACAAATCCATTGATGAAATATAGTATGTGAATATTGTATTTGTGGAACACAATACATTAGCTAAATATTGCTGGCGTTGCTGCATATTTCTTAACTCTCTCACTTCTGCTGTATTCCCAGACAAATAAACCTCTACAGTTGACCAGATGCACTTATTCCCACCATTAATGCACAATGTGATCACATTTTACATTAGTGTCAAGTTACATGTGAACTAGACTTAATGCGCCTTTTCTCTGCAGACCCGCTTGTTGTTATAACTGTAACATAGACGCTGTAATGTAAAGTGTAGCCGAAGATCTTTATGTACGTCTGCTGACGTTATTCCTGGAAACTAGTCCACCGCAGCCGGTCAGTCAATCCTTCTCTCACTTTAGCCCAGACTGTCTTACAAGAGTCCAGCTGAGACCGTCTGATCCACAGAGGACAAAAGAGCCTGTCCATAATAAGTACTCGCACTGGCTAATTCTGACCCAAATGAATGAATCATTTAAAGTAAACCCTTTGTAGAAAAGAACCGACACCCTTTCTGAAAGACCCTTGGTAGTCATCGCTGATGTCTTGGCCCAGAAACCTTTCATTTGCTAGTGCATTTTAAATTACTTTCTGTACTGAAAGATGTATGATGCATCCCGTGGCTAGACTGCATTCAAAAGAATTGGGGAAGAGTATGTGTTTTAAATATAAATTGAGATGGAAGAAAAGAAATTATATTTTTTTTGCTTTTTGACTTGCTGATTGTTTTTAAATGCTGGGTTGTTTTTAACCCAAAACTAGACAGAACAGGCTGTTGGGTTATAGCCTGAATTAAACCTATGCTAGGTTGTTGTTACCGAAACGTGGGTTAAAACAATCCAGCATAACTGTTCTGTTAAATATGTCCATATTTAATCAAGCTTTTTTTAGCGTACTTAAGTATTTTTGGATGAAATGTTACTTATGTTTTTGATGGCTGTGTGTGTGTATCGGCACGTGAATGTGGGGGTGCGTTCGTGGGTTTCCGTGTCTGTGCCGTGGTGTTGAGGACGGGCTGTGCAGACAGTGGAATGCCTAGTGACTTGGCACACACATTCTACTGCAGTGCTGGCCGCATTCAGGGCCCGTGATCCAGTGAGGCTTGGAAACTGGGGGAGCAAGTGACACAGCAGACACACAAACACTCTCAAAGGACACACCTTTCAGGGCCCAGCCAAAAAAAATCAGTAGAGCTGGGGAAAAATATTCTTCGATTTTAATCCATCTGCAATTAAACAGTATCGAGTCTGAGAATCTGAAATTTGAAATCTGTTTTATTTCCTAAACATGTTTCAAGTTGTTGCACATTTGCATTTGTATTTTTTTACATTAATATGCACTGTGCAGTTTGTGCTTGTGTGTATTGTATGTGCATATTTATGATTTCTCGTTAAAGTGTTACCAGCATATATATTTAAATATGGATTTCATGTCTGCAAAACTAGCATTTTAAACGACATACTGATAACTAGGGCTGTGCTCAGAATTATCGCGACACCCTGAGCATGTCGATCAATTGTTGTTTCTGCATAAAAATCTGAAGATGTAATCGTTATGACTTTGTTTGGTGAACATTCCAGCACTTAAGACCAAATTGTTAAATACTACGTGTTTTAAAGAGTTTGAGGAATTTTATGAGGAAGGAATGAGGAAGTTAAATTTACGTTGTTACAGTTTTTGCTTTTATGGAATATGTTTTAAGTTTTGTTTAGTCATTGAGCTTTGTTGAGATGCTTCAGTGTCACTATAATTGTCATTTCAGTTACTGAGGCAGAGACTTTAAAAGCAACAGGAAGAGCCATTCTAAGCTTTTTTTTGTGACAATTTTTTTTATTTCATTTAAGTCATTGTTTTTTAATGACAAAAACAAAATTGTTTTTCAGTTATCACAACTGTTAAAACACTGGTTATTCAATAAACACATATTACTGTTATTAAACTCTGCTCAAAAGAAATTTAAATTCCAAATGGATCCATATCATGATACGTATCGTATCGTGGCTTTAGTATCGTGATGCGTATCGTATCGTGACATTGTTGGTGATACACAGCCCTACTGATAACTAATCGGAATCGGATCGAAACTATTTAAATAAGTATTGAATTGCCAAATTGTTCGCAAACCCCAGCCCTAATAATCAGTGTGGCATTAGCTTCAGCACTGGCTCACCTCAAATGGTTACATTAGCTTGTGCATGTTATTGGACCCGAGGAGTCTCCTTCCCTGTTGCTTTTCCTGACGTAGCCTCACGTTAGCCATTGTTCGGTCCGGTGTTTGAGACTTGCCCTATGTCTGAGGTTTTCCAAGCTTAAGGCTGCTTATCTTATCTGACAACATACGGTTATTTCAAGTGAAAACTGAACTCGGCTATTGATAGAGCATCTTGTGAAACGGCACCGTTGCTTGCTGACACGAGAAGAAATACACGACCATTGTGTCTTGGTTCTGGCCGTCTTGCTGGAACTTACAAATGTCTGCAGACGCTGACTGGGTTGCTGTAATCCATTTCCAAAGGGGCAGCAGCCAAAGTCAAGCAGCAGAATGGGGAAACAGGATATTACACTGGCATTCAGCTCACCAGTTCACTGTAGCTTGTATGTAACCAATACGCAGGGGACAAAAACACCATCCTGGTCAATATCTGATCTCTGCATCAATTTGGCACCTTTTTATTTTCCACTGGCGGGCTAAAGCTTGGCCCGGGCTGCAGGGTGAGGCATGAGACGCGACACAGGAGTCGAATGTTTATTGTTGAAGGCCAGAGGTCCTGTCTGTGCTGTTAACTATTTATCGAGAATACTGCCTCTATAAATTCGGTATTATATTGTGTAGCATGGGAGGATGTTGTTTCTTCAAAGCTTTACTTTTTGTTTTAAACTCTTATTAAGGTCAGAGAAGTTAAACTTAAAGTTTGTGATCTATGCACTGTAGAAATGGTGTAAAGATTAAATCAGGGCATTGAACCAGTGAACTAAAGAACAAAAATAATACTATTGAATCTAATGCAATAGTTAATTTTTGGGATTTTTTTTCAAAACTGTTTGTACTGTTTGACCAAGTAGTATTGTGTCTGATTGATGGCGATAATTTATGGTCAAGTATATGTGATTTCATAAAAAAATTTTTTACATTTATTATTACAACCAGTTATTGAGTCAAGTTGCTTTGAATAAGGTAATGATTCACATTGTTCTGTGTGTTTGTGAAGTGCACAAGCACACAGGAGAGATCAGTAATTGCCTTGTTAGAGAGGTGTCAGTCAAACAAGACTCTCTAGCACTCTATCCAATACAATTTACATGCGCTGCTCGACTCTTCAGCTCCAGCATGACTCCAGGGTAGGCTCAAGGTCACACTCCTGCCCCTGTAACCCTGGGAAAGGCAATCAAAACTGGACTTTACAGGCCCACACCGGCCATAACAGAGCTCCTTCCAATAATCTAATGCACCTAATACATGAGCTCAGAGGGGGCGTGCGCTTGCGTCTGCGAGCGAGTGTGATGAGGTCACGCTGGAGGTCAGCTGTCACCCCCGCCTGCTCCCGCTCCGAGGAGGGTGGGTGTGCTCGGTGTAATGTCAAAAGGGGTTTTTAAGGCTCACAGGGGGAAGGTCAGCCTGCTGAAGGGTAACCAGATTTATCATTTACAACGCTACTAAAATGAAACGCACCGTTCCATTTGCGTCCATTCATTAAACATCTCGAAGATCCACTCCACCAAGATAATGACACTGTGTTAATGAAATGCGTCTGTTGGACCGCGACTTTAAAACGTCTGTCTCTGTGACTGGCAACAGTGGGGAGGCTATTTCGAAAGTTAAGCTTCCCAAATTACAGGCTCATTTTTAAAATGAAAGCTACAGCAAGAAATATCTAGCTACACTGAAGCTATTTAACAGGCATGTTATCCTAAATGTAAATCTAACTTTCACCTATTATTTGCATTTGCTTAATTAAATTAGCCTTACACATAACTTAAAATATTCAGAATACTGTATTTCAAATAAGTGACATTGAAACGGCAATTTCCCTTTTAAAAAGATTTCATGCCAAGCAGTACCTTGAGTCAGTGAATGATTTTAACATTGATAACTTGAACTAGTATAAATAAGATATGACAGCTGCAAAGCCACACTGTTTCCCAAATATCTGAGCTAGTGTCACTATCATAACATATTGTTAGGTTTGTTGCATTGCTACTTTTACTCGCCAACAGTGACTTGGTTGCCAGTAATTCAACCTCTGTTTGAGTGTTGTTGGCTTGTTTTTACCACGGGTGTCTTTGGAAGGTAGAAAAGGAGCAGGTCGTAGGGTGGAGTGCCACCCTTCGCTCCTGCCAGCGATAAGCTTTGCCCTCTGACAGCAGCAGCTGATGCTCTCCCTGCAGCAGTCAGCCAGCCTTGACATTGGCCATGGTCCCCTCCTTTGTGTCTGGACCCCCACCCTCCCTCTGGGATTCTCCACTACACCCCAGGGACCCGTCTCAGACAAGATTGGTAGTCATGCTGGGGGTTTGCATGCCCCGCAGGGAAATGGGGTGTTGTGTGTTTGTACGGGTCTGGCGGAGTTGTATCTAGACAGAGCCACCTATGTATTCATTCAGAATGTCTGGTGGGGGTGTTTAAAAGTGTGTTTTTTGGCTTTTGTTTAGTCAGACAACCAATCTTGTGTCTGATGTCAGCTTTTTGGATGTTGTTGTCATATACTGTCGGTAGTCAGTTAATGCATTTATGTTATTATCAGTATAATGCAAGTTGTATATTTTACTTAATTGATCAAACATATCAATTAACAACTCTTTTATGGGTTGCATATGTTACTTAATTGATTAAACACAAACATTTGCTGACACATTAGACCACCGTAAATGAGTGGAATATTTGTACAGATTCACCAAATGTTTTAGTGCATTTAACTGTATTTTATGATCGACTTGCTGTAAAGCCAGAAGCAGACCGTGTAAGAATAGTGTTGTCTGGTTTACGGAGTTTACGGAGAAAAAAATACAGACGAGGACGTCTAAAAATCCTCTTTGTGGTTTGTATGCAGACATATCCACAGCAGTGTTTAGGTTTGAGGAATGTAAACGATTTTTCCGCATAACACACAATGTCTGGCCTCCCTTCCGCTGCCTTTTTGTGTTGTAAAATGGTGCATTGGTGCTCCGAGCGAGAGAGACGGCCGAGCAGACAGCAGACGTAACAAAGTCAGATCAGACGTGATGTTATCAGACTGTGTGTCTCGCACCCATCCCCTCTCATCATGCACCGGGTTTAGCTCCCAGACATCACCCCTCCTGCATTCTGTTTAATTCTCTTGGGGTTCAAAGGTCACGAAGTCACCGCGGTAACCCTTAGCCCTGCTCTCATTCATTGTGTCTGTCCACGTGGATTGCAGTCTGCCTGATTTAAATATAAAAACAGTCCCTTTGTGCTGGCAATTCACTTAAACGTAACTCTGTTTTTCAACTGGCTCTCAGATGTTGTATGTAGCTTCAACACAAAGGAATATTTTCATTTTAAATATATTGTATATTCACAGTAATACAATTAGCATTGATGTTTACAAAATTTATATTCTTCCTCATTAGAAATTTAGTTTTGACTTCGAGAGCCTACAAGACAAAGCATTACTTAACAAGCTTAAATTTGAATATGTTTGAAAAAAAACAGTAAAATATTAATAAAAAATGGTCACAGCCTGTAAATGAACACAAGGTCCAACATAACAACACGCAAAAATAAATGACAACATAGACTTGTTATTGGCCTGTATGCTTTAGCAGAATTGTATGAGCGATTATGTTTGATTCAAAGTTTTAAACTGATTTAATGAATTTTCTTAACTGATTTACGGTAATGAATCAAATGTTATTATTACTGACATTTCATTTAGAGATCCTTTAAAAACGTCTTCTTCGTACTTTCATGTGTAAGTCACAGAAAGAGCATTATGCAACTAAAATTAATGGCCAAAAAAAATGCATCGTTTATGATCATATATTTATGATGTTGCTAAATTTTATATCCACATAACTCCCTGAAGGAATTAAACCAAAGTTGATACAAAGAACCAATAAAGTTAGTCATTTTAATTTGTGGCCGGTGACTGACGCTGGGGGAGGATGTGGCCTGACCCTCATTTGAAAGTCTGTCAGGATCTGATTATGTTGGTTGGCCCTCTCCGCACCTGACCCCAAACACAGAGAATGGGGGAGGATTATTTTATTAACATGGAGCCGGCAGTTGGCCTGTTTCCTTTAAATGAAGTTACCCATTGTTGGGAAATATTCATGTTTTAGATATGTTTTTGGAAGTAGGAATCTAATGTGTGCTTTCCAGAAAAGTCACAAGAGACTGGAAAATATGTGATCCTGAGTTATATTAGACGTTACATCAGTTTTAAGTCGTGTTTAAAATGAATGCCAAATAAAAGTAAAAGTCATCTTTGGTACATATGGTTCAATTTGATCACAAGAAGAATAGTCTGATCTATGCCAATGTCATACAATTTAATATCATATGTCTGTTGAGCAAAATATCTCTGGCACATCTTTTCCTTCGTGGTCATTTTTATTAGAAACTATATGTAAAGACTTTATTGTAAATATAGTCACTAATAAATCTTTATTGCACAATAGTATCTGCAATGGCCTTGGCTGCTGTTTTGTTTATAAAATAAGTAACCCAAAAATATTAAAGGGCAAATGTTATTTCTTATTAGATGTGATTTCTTCCTACAAGATATATCGCAGTATTGCCATAAAAGTATCAAGTAAGAAAAACATGCCTTTCTTCCTTTTGTGTTTTCTGTTTTTGGGTCCCGTTCATCAATCATTTATGTGTCACGTCACGGTGTCATTTGTGTAGGAGAGAACGCACTGGAGGTAGTGTGTTTCTCAGGGAGCACATGGAGTGCGAGGGATTGTTTGTGTGTTAATGTGGTGAGTCAGTGTTCAGACAGAATGGGTCTCCTACCTTAACATGTCATACTACAACTGCCGGTGATATCACATGCAGAATTCAACATGATGTTCACTATTATCTCAGCACTCTGACGTTTCTCCTGCTTAGGCTAATACTTTTAAGGCTTAGCACTATAGTTTCCCTTCTGTAATAATTTCCATTATGTCTTTGAAAAAGTGGAGTTTGTCTGGGGTTTGTCGGGGTGTTTGGAAGCTATTTGCACTGCATCACTTCTGTTGTGAGCACCGCTGAGCCATTTGCTCTCTAGTCATTCATGTTGTTCGGTTCATGCAGAGAAATAGACAAAATGGAGGAAAATAACAGCTCTTTTAAAATACGGGTGACTAGGCCGGTTTACCTTTTTGATCCAAAACAGAGGGATTGGCCTGATGTTGTCCTGGCCCACTGCTGGGCTGAATGTGGTGTTTTCGTCTCTGTTATTCTCAGTCAACCAAATCCATATTGGTTTTGTGCGCATGTCTATGCCGTAATTATTTTATTATGGAAAATCATAACTTCTTTGAGTTGTTTTAACATTAATGTGTTTGTATACAGCGACCCTCTTGTGATAAAAATCTATCCACTCATTTTCTTTTTATCCTCAGTAAGAGACACTGCTTTATTATGATCGTTTCTACCCCATTCAGTCAGCTGTACACAGACTGCAAAAACAGACTACAAGACTGTAAGCAGCGGATTAATTGTCACGTGATCGGGTGGTGTTGTGGTAAGACTCGAGTTCGATATCCATCTTTGCAAGTTTTTTCTTTCACAGTTACACTACGGAGCAGCTGTAGTGACAAGAATGTCTTGCACCCCTAAGAGTTCACCTCCTAAGATAGGTCACCTTTTAACCTTTGAGGGTGCAAAAGTGACTGATGTCTGCACACCTGTGGTTCCGAAATCAGAACCTTTTCCCTCGTCCCACAAGTCATAATCAGTGTTCCGCATTTCATTTTGTCTGTGTTATTTTTTTATTTCTGTAACATTTAATCTTTATGTCCTTAGCATACATTTGGAAATGTGCTTTTTAAGGATTAAATTAATATTTTCACTTCATTGTATATAGATTGAATAGGTCTGTGCTGTTTAAAGTTCGTATAATAGAACCTGTGCCAAATTGAGTGAGGAACGCTCACGAATCTGATCAAAGCGCCTCATTAACATTTTAAAAAGCCTATTGGTGTTTTAAAGGATGTTCACGTCACTGCAAAAAGACATGTAATATAACTCAACATTTGTTTACATAGTATAATAATAGTATAGTTATCTTACTTTCGTGTCTCGCGTTGTCCCACAAATTAAATAAAGTAAACATTTATTGCTTTTTGTAGAAAATACCACATCTATATCGTATAACGTTGTTGAATTTGCTTGAATAAGCATGCTGCCTTCAATGCCAAGGTTGTTGGTTTAATTCCAAGGGAACACACATACTGATAACTGTACATTAAATGCACTGTAAGTTTCTTTGGATTAAATTGTCTGCCAAATGTATGAATGGAAATGTTTTCAGTTGTGACTTGAATTATTCATACAGAGGAGCATGGGTCTCATCTTGTTTAGGATGTGCAGCAAAAACAATATGGTTTTCAGTTGCCCTTAGAAAGTAAGATTATAAACTAATTATTGAGATGACAATATCATTGTTATTGCTGTCTCAATGTTACATGCAATATAGAGTGGTATGTTTTTTGTTATAATTGTGCAGTTCTATTTGGAGTGCAGATGCCTACATAGAGTAGGAGGAAGACAGCAAGGCAGCACTTTAGATTTAGGAAGAAAGCTTTAGTCTCATAGGAGTATGGTTGTTAGTAATTTATGATAGTGCTGATGAATAGTAGTGATGCTAGAAAAGCTCTGATGTGCTCAGTTGAGTCCAGGCGAGATCCTGATTTCGTCCCCTAAGGTTGTGGGTTGTAAGAAGTTTCCAAATGCCTGCTCTCCAGGACAAGAGACCACCAGTGAGAAACTACCCTTACTATACAATAACACTGATTATAAAGATTGGAAATGGGATTGAGAGGTTTAACACAGGATCTAATGCCTTAAGTAATTTATTGGTGTATGTCTGAGCACACTTACATACGAGGTACTAAAGAGATATTTCTAAAGGCAGATTTATATTGTACGTTGTGGCTGTTGTCAGCACACATGCTATCTCATGGTAGGGTGCATGAGAGCTCTAATATGCTATGCTGTTAGAAGTACTGAGAGAACATAATGTACCAAACTATTTGATGAAGAACTAAACCCTGGGCTGGGTCCTGTTTCAAGGGGATATGACTCAATCTGCCTGGGCTTAGAGGAGGAGGAGGAATGGGGGTGTTGGATAGAAGAAGAGTAGTGGGGTGTAAGACAATATTCGTGGTAAGTTGGTGTCACCAGTGGAATGAGATGAGCTGTAGGTAGAGGGTGGACGTAGGGGGATTCTGGAGCAGGTGGTGTCCAGGCCCAGGCAAAGCTTATCCTGTACAGTCTTACCAGGAGGTTAAATAATTAAAGAAAAGTGGGTGTTATGGCATGGGGAGTCTAGACGTGTCTGGCGCCCGTATGGGGCGTCTTTTTAATATGAGCGCTTTATCTCAGATTAGAGAGCGAGGTCAGTGGCCTGCGCCCTGCTTAGGTGACAGTGCTGCTTTTGCCAGCGAGGCGCAGACGAATAACTCCAGCCGCTGGCACGGATAAACGCGCCCTAGTTCTCAAACTGCACTTCCTGCTATCTCTCCCATTACGAAAGGCTGCGGGTTACAAAGCAGCTCTTATTTTTACTAAGCTTTTTAGCGTGATTGAATACGGTGTGCGTCGAGTCTTTGTCTGTTTTTTTAGTGTTGTTCTCTGATCTCATTTGTTCCATGAGACTGTTTATTGGAGTGTCCTTATTTTTTCTCTTTTCTTTCCTCTGTCTTCCACATTTTCTCTCTCTTGCACTCTGCCTTTTAGCATTTTTTCATACACCTTGCGTGTGAATGGAAAATGTCTGTCACACCAGGAAAGATCCACTCTTGGTGACAAGCTCTGTTTTCGTTCACCCCCCCAAAAAAAATCCAGAAAATGAGACAATTTGGCAGTGTGTACATACCGTTGATGTCTTTCATTTACTTCTTCTCGTTTTTTGCTGACTTTCTTACTTTGCCCCTTCCACAGTCTCTCATAAAATGACTCATAGCATGTTGCTAGGGAATGTTCTAGAATGGGGCATGTACTGCAGCAGTGAGATACAGTTTTGTCTTTCCTTATCATTGTGCAGTCTTTCTTACAAGTCTCCGGCCCACATGGGCGTCTGGCATGGCCCTTTCCTTTTGTCTGGCATTCTGATGGGACAACTCAGATAACACAGAGAAGGGGGACATGCCTCCCCTCTCAAGTTCCCATAATGCCTTTGTTGTCTGGTGTATGCTGTGACGTGGGTGAATGGATGCTTAACTAGATTATTACAGTTTTTACTTTGCTTACCAGAATAGCTTGCTGTCAAGAAGACAAACATGGGTGGCTGATGGCTTTTGAATACTTGTATTCACCTGGAATGAAGATGGTCACTTCAAAGTCTTGTTTTTACTTGCTGCACCTCTGACCAAAGGCTTAACGGGTGGACTCAGAAAGATTTCAGTGTTTTTCTCTGGTCTTCGCTCTCTTGCCATGTCGATGAAGTCACTTGGAAACTAGTTATTCACCCCCCCACACACCCTTTTGCTCTTTGCTGTGGAAATCTATTGTGTAATGTGTGCTTTGGTATGAAGTCAAAACCCAGTCTGAGGAGTTTTCCTCACGACTGTTCAATCTGGCATGGTGCGTTCGTGTCTTGTGCCCGACTCGATGAGAATTGTAGTGTACTGAGAGTGAGATGGAGCACAGATGGCTCCCCATTCTCCAGCCTTTCCCCCACCTCCTCCACCCTCTCCTTTTCTTTCCTTCTAGATCGTGAGAGCACAGCTGTTTTCCTTCTGTTATGAAACTGTGGAGAGGAGGAAACAGGAAATGGCTTCATGAAATATAGATCTGGTGGCCAGACTTGCTTGTCTTTGCAGCTTGTGAGTATGAGAGGGGAAAAGTTTCGGATAGGCTTATGTAATGCCTCCTGCTTTCCCCACAGCTCAGAAACAGGCCTCCGCAGACGACGACAGTCCCCCAGTTTCTGCCAGGCTTCTGTGCAACCTGGACTTTCTGACCTCAGAGATGAGGTGACGGTTTCTTGTTGTGCTTGAACAACGCACATCCAGTTCACCTAAGAGGCCGTTATAGGCTCGGTGACAGGTGTTAACGCATATCTCCTCTTAGCTAACGACACAGTGGGGCAGCATATGATGCGGTAAGAGGATTGAGCTGTCTGATCTCAGGGAGTCCACATAAGGCTAACCCGAATTAGCCCAGCTGCCTCTCTTTCCCTCGCTCTAAAGCTCGCTGTTGTGCAGTTGTTGCCGCACTATAGCAGACTGTTTACATTTCTGGTCTGTTGCGATGAGGCCGACGACGGTTTGTTGTGTCTGCTCTGTCTGGGGTTTGGGCCGGTAATCATAACACATTAACAGCTCTTCCGGGAATACCCTTACGTCTGACTTAGACACCCGAGTCCTACAATTAGCACGGAGAAGGTTAAACAAGGCTTTGAGGAATATGATTTCATATAAGGATTATGAGTTTATGTAACATGCATTCTTAAAACAAATATGCATTGATTTCATGTTGAATTCAGTTTTGTTTGGTATCCACGTCTAATTTAGAGCAAAACCATAATTGTCCCACACTTTCTTTTTTAGAAATTAAAATTATTCAGGGTAGATTTCATACTTAATTTAGCATAAATTGTGCCAAAACTTTTTGCAATGACTGTTAGGTAAAAATGAGATATCTTAGACAGTGCATCTTTAAGCTGACAATCCATCTGTCCACTGAGTGTCCACCCTGCTTAGCAACAATAAACTCTTGTTTGTATGTTGTGGTGTGTGGATCAGAATCATTGTAAAGTTGGACAGGGTTAGGCTTCCTGATGAGATTAGCTTGGCTGGCTACAGTGTGTAATGACGGCAGTTGACAGTCCTGATGAGGCAAAGGTGCTAGAGGAGCCTCCACTTCTTTGGTTCAGTTAATACGAGAACCTTAGCGTCTCTGATGTCGATATGTGTCAATTACAACATGTTTTCCTCCTCTCCACAATCTACCACTAATTGTCTGTCTCTTGGAGGAGGTCCAGGCTGTAAGGGATGGCAGATTTAGGTCGTTTTATCTCCAGTGCGGGGTTAACTCTTGGTATACGGCTGGTCTCTGGTCCATTCCTTCAAGCCTTTAGCACCCTCTTCAAAGGAGCCATGGCACTGTGCCACTTTTTAATGCTGTCACTACGCAGACCGGCTGCATTCTGGATATGCTCCGTAAGTAAAAAAGCGACCGTGATGTGAAGGTCAGAAACTTTATTTAGAAGAACGAGATGGCTCGGCTTAAGAAAGATTTGGCAACCTCAGACAAAGTTGGCTTTAAATAGGTATGGGTCAAAATAGTTGACTAGATGACTACTCATTCATTATCTGACAAGTCACTTTGGTCCGGTAAACTACTGAAACAAAAATTTGGGCATAGGGCTTACTTAAAACAACAAATTGACTTGTGGATTTTATAAGTGTATAGTTTTGCACGTCTTGCAGCAGTGCATATTGTGTAAAGACATCTGATATAAGGGTTTATTTTGATGTAGCAGCTTAGAAGCAGTTTTTCCATTGCCTCATAAACCTTTAGCGTTAGAGGGAATTGAGAGGGTTCCTTAAGCCTATCTTTGAGTAATAGTGTTCGGGGCAATGCGTTCAATGGCCTTTCACTGGATTGCTAAAGGAGTTAACCCAATAAAGGAAATAAATGTTCATGTGTAGTGTTCATTAAGGAATTTCTTTTAAGAAATTCAAAAAATCTAGCAATGATGTAATCACTTGAATCAAACCTTACAGATGTGAGATACAGAGATAAAGCTTTTGGAGCTGTGACCTAGCAGTTGAGCTGAGCTGAGCTTTGAATGCATCTCATATCTTCATAATTTCTTATTATCGTCTTTCTTTACTTTGCAAATGTGAACACAAATCTGGGCATTTAGAACAGCATCTTTTCACATTCTTGTGTTTTGAGTTTTCTGATTTCGGTCAGCGATCCACACCCAATTTTAAAGCCCTGTTTGTCCTGTTTACTGCCCCCTGGTGGTAAACATGAAGAACATGTTGGGTTTGTTGTGACATAACTTGTTTAGGCATTTGACTATCAAGCTTCATACCTCCTCCTGGTGGATGTTAAACATACTATAGACTTGAAGGAGAAACCTTAGCCTTATCTAAAGATGAAAAGATAAGAGGCTGGTAGCTCGGCCGTTTGAACCACCCGGAACACCTTAACAACCTCTCTAATGTTTGCCATTTCATTTGCAAATGTCATTTCAGAAATGCCTCACATCGGTTTTAACATAAGAAATCTGAGTACACGATGTTAATGATTTTCTCTCTGTGTTCTTGTCTTTCAGCTGAACTGGAGTTTGTTCAGATAATAATCATAATTGTGGTGATGACTGTAATGGTAGTTGTGATCATCTGTTTGCTGAACCACTACCGGCTGTCGGCTTGGGCCTTCCTTACACGCCACAGCCAGGCACGACGACGAGAAGAGGGCATGCAGCCGGTAAGTGCGCCTGTCCAGATGTTTTTGAGCACAAACATGTGTCTGATGTGTACGTTCCCTTACATGTGTTTGTATGTGTTGACGGAGTCTCTAGTCGGCATGTGTTAGTTTTAAAGCCGAGCGGGTGTCGAGTTCCTGTTCTGCCGTTTGATCGCTACGTGTGTGACTTTTTGACCGTGTTCATAATATAGGATTCAACCATTTGCGCGCCCACTTGTGTGTTACGCACTTCCTCGTGTTGATTTACATCTTGGGTGTGCTGAGACACGCTCGTCTAGACTGCCGTCCATTTCACCTCCCAGCGAGAGACAGAATCATAAAAAGATGGAGCGATGTGATTTAGGAACAGATGCAGTGCATGAAAGGAAGAAAAATGGCTAACTCTAAACTCAGAAACAAGCTTGTAAATGAGAAAAATCAAGAGGACAGATGACTAACCATTTGACTTGGATTAAAGATGCACGATATGAATTTATTTCTGTTTAGTAAATTTTGGTACTTAGAGCAAATATTGGGCTTGTTTTATTCATGCATGTTTGATATGTTTAATGCATGACTCAAACAGCTTCTCTGTCTTGTCTAGGATGGCTGTGCATGGCCAACAGATAGTTTGGTGACGCAACAAGGAGCCAGTGAGGTTAGTTGAGTCAAATACGGTTCAGTACACTTATGTTTTAATGTCATGTTTAAAAAGTTTTTTGAAGTCAATTTTGCTTTTAGTTTTTGGCCAAGTGCATCAAATAAAATTCAGTAAAAATTTGATCAAGGCTTGTTTATCAAACTATTTTTCTCTATATTAACACAAGGAAAATGTATTTCATTTCTACACACCAATACAACAATATGTACTGATGAAAAACACAGCATATATACTACTCACAAAAAGTTAGGGATATAAATTATAAATAAATAATTTATGGAAAATGTAAAAAGTTCATGCCACAGTGATCTTATATCATAAAAGTAGGGCATTTAAGTAGAAGCATGCAATGGTAAATCATGATTACTCATGATACTTTCATGATATAACTTTTTCCATTTTCCATAAATGTTGAATATCCCTAAGTTTTTGTGAGTAGTGTATTTACATATATCTATATATCTACAAAGTATTTGGAAAAGCGTGACTCTTGACCTCTCTCTCAAACTCTAAAGATTTGTTTTGTCTTTTGTTTCTTTCATGCTCAGGTGATGTACGGGCCACGGAGCGGAGAACGCTTCAACACACCATTTATGCAAAGGGACCGATTCAGCCGCTTCCAGCCCACCTACCCATACCTGCAGCAGGATATCCACTTGCCACCCACCATCTGCCTGTCAGATGGAGAGGAGCTGCCGCCCTACAAGGGCCCCTGTACGCTGCAGCTTCGAGACCCCGAGCAGCAGCTCGAGCTAAGCCGCGCGTCCGTGCGCGCACCCCCCAACCGGACCATTTTCGACAGCGACCTGATAGACGTTTACGTGCACGGAGGCGGGCCCCGGCCCCCCAGCAGCAACTCTGGCAAGAGTGCCTTGAACTCGCACGCGGAGGGGCCGCCCCCCACCTATAGCGAGGTGATGGGTCAGGCGTATCCGGGCTCCGCCTCCTTCTTGCACCAGCACAGCAATAACGCACCTCCCTCCAACCAGAGGACAGCCAGCCGCTCCGCCCAACCTGGCGCAAGCACAACCCTGTTCGTCAAGGTTAAGGAAAGCCGGCGGGACAAACCCGTGTGACTAGAAGGCGCAGAGGGCCCGATCCGTCGCCTGCGCTCTCTGTTACTGCCTTCTGGATATCAAAGGGGTAGCGGCGTCACTCCCCGTGCACAATTTGAATAGAAAATCGAGGAACCAAGCTTACAAAGTTTATTTTTTGTATTTTTTGTGTTTGTTTTTGCTAGAACTTCGGGGCCTTGTACGGATGTTTGGGCTCCTCGGCTAAATCTCTGTTTGGTTTTGTATCTGTATTTAAAGAAAACCTGTGTCGGAGAGACCACATCGGCCATAGGATTGAGAAATGTACTGTTTGTTTGTTTTTTTGTGCATTTTCAGGACCTGTGCACAAGAAACTCTTGAAATCCAAATCGAGTGCCATGATAAAATCTTAAATCTTGGGGACGTGACTCACAACAACAAAATTCTTTGATGTTGCACTTATTCTTTAAACAGTAGACATGGCTACCCTTAGTTACTTTTTATACGTCAATCCACAGGTATTCTAGTCTGACTTTTTTCTTCTTTTAACGTTTTTGAAATGGAGATGTAGAACTCTGATCCAGCCTAAAACCTCCAAAAAGGAACTGCGTCATGGCACTTATTCGCAAAAGGGGGTTTAACAAACTGTTTGAATTCCAGATCACTGACCAAGTGAGAGATATTGGCATGGATATCTGCAGATGGAAGTATCGACTCGTACGCCACTTTCATCCTGTCGAGTAGCACTTTAAACTTACGTCACTTCAGCATTGTCACGGGGTCCAAGTGCAAGGGAATCACGGGAACTCTAGTCTTATGCACATCCTCTGTCCCCTTCTGAATGAGCGTGTCATATCTCATACTTGTTTGTTTACCATTTTTAACTAAAAAGGCATGCATATAGTTTTCCAGTTATCCATACTATATTTTAGTTGACAATCATATACGGATCTCATATTTTATTTTATATTCTCTTCTCCTGAAATGCTGTTTTATTCCACAGTTTGTTTGTCTGACATCAGTATTTATTCTTTGTCCACCCATTTCCACACAGGTGTACCAGACATGATGTAGGGGTACATCTACGATCACCGCAATTCGTTTTTTTGTTTGTTTTGATCACATGGCACCCATTTGGAATGCTTTCAGACGGTTCCCGTAGAAAACCGGGAATCAGAGCTGAGGCGGTTTATTTATTAACTAGCTATTTATTCAAGTTGTCAGTTTCAGAGGACATTTGGTTGATGTGGGTGGGAAAGCCATTTATTCTTGCCACCCCCACGCCCTCCAAAACGCAAGATCTTTCGGTCAAATGTTATTGCGCATCTGTTGTATTTGAAAACGTCTTTCTGCTTCGGCTCTAAAATGAGCCTCTCTCATTGGCTCCGCTTCCCGTCCCGTCACTCGTTGTGACCGCGCAGTTCTAGTTTGTACTGTACTGCTGCTGCTACGCGCTGCTGCTCTACTGCTGCTGTTTGTTTGTTTGTTTGTTTGTTTGTTTGCTATGTTCGCTTCCCCATTACTTTGTATTCGCTTCCCAACCAAGACATAAATATACATGCTCTATGTTTGCTTTAGTTCTTCGTTAATTTCCGTAACTTTTCGCCGTCGTACTAGGAGAATGAACAGAAATGTATTTTTTACGTTCGCAGCCGACAGGTTGGCATGTTACTATTTACATGAGCAAATTCGGTGCCTAACAGTGATGTTTAAGCAGACATAGAAACCCACTTGCACTCAAAAGTCCCCACCTTTGTTGTGCCTCACTTCCTATGGTGCTTCTTTCAGTAGTCGAACTCTGTTTATTTGTACGGTGCTGTATATAACTTGAATATATTATGCACATATCCTACCCAATGGGTAGACAACCACAAGAAAGCATTGTTAATACTGTAATATAATGTATAGATAATATTAAAAAGAGAAATTTAACAAGGTGGCATCGAGTTTTGTGAATGCCTTCAATTGTGCTTTGTCTTTTTTGTAAAACAGAGTAAAGTTTGCAAAGAGAAATGCTACAGTATGGTCATATAAATACAAAAATACTTCTTATATTTTTTCCTATACAGTAAATGCAAACCTGTTATGTGATGAAACGAATATTCTGAGTATAAAGCAGTTATATAAAGGATTACTAGCTGCTGCTTTTGTAACTTCCAGAGAACGAATTATAAATGTCAGCGCTTGTCATTTTATTTATTTGAATTTTATTTTGTGACTGCTAGCTGTTTGGACGTGTAATAACCATGCTCAGTCGATCGCAGACATAACACAATTGTATTGTAGTTAACAAAATAAACGGAACAGATTGTTGTATTTTCTGGCTCCCGAAGCTGAGGAAAGGTCTTGCGGTTTATATCGACAAGCCACTCGGGATGAAGCTGTATCGTATTGGTTTGGGTGATGCGTTTTGGGCAATGTTTTGTTCTTTTTATACGTGAGCGGTATATAAAAGAGCATCAGATGCACATGCGAGGAAATCCAATCCATACCTGAATGTTACTGCATGTTCATTTGGTCGTTTGCCTCGGCATCTACAAGCCCTTTTCCAGAATCTCGCTGTGTTCCCTGTATGTGCTTGAACGAATAAACGGGTGAATGACTGAGAAATTGTGTGGGTCAGTTCATCTTGTTCTGTGGATCTGGAATTTTGATGAATCGGAAATGTTCAGCGCTGGCCTTGAGATCACAGGACCGCTGCGGACTACAAATTCTCTCTTTTTTTCTCAACTTTTTTACAAGATTAAAAACAGTTAAGTGAGCGAGGAACACTGCTGTCCTTTTGCCTTTTTATTTGTACTGTTCTGTTATTTAAGTCATTGTGATGTCAGCGGTTTTCAGTTTGAGGTCTGTTAATTGCAATACTTTTACAGAAAAAAAGTGACTGAAAAACTATTTTAAAAATGATTAAAAAAAAATATAAAACTACAAAAAACAATAAAACTATTGCTCAAAGATACTGTTGTAGTCCCTCACGAAACGATTCCATGCTTATTCTTTTACTGTCATTAAATGGCTTAAGAGAGCAATTAAAAGTCAAGGAAAATACCCAAGTCTCATTTATGCTTTTGTCATCCTCTTATTTTCTCTAAATGTGAACACACCACATCTCTTCTGTAATTGCTCATAAAGATTTTTTTCAACAAATGACACTCACATGGAAACTCAGCTATATCAATAACCTAATAAATATTGTGTTTTATATCATACTTTTTACTGTTGGGTGGATACATTTTTTCTTGTAGCTACCTTTTAACATGCCATGCATTAAAGATATATTTGAGTATATTATGAATTAGATGTGGTGTATGGCATAAGCCATACATGCATAAGGCATAGGTGTGACACCACAACCCCCCCCCCAGGAGCCCCATATTACAGGTTCAGACATAGTAAAGGTGCTGAAGGTTAAACTTAATCTGCTCATTTGAAAATTGTGTGACACTATCACATCTGGTGAAGAAACGAGTGGAAAGACGACAAGGAGTAAAAGGAGCAGTAAAAGGGTAAGTTAGAGGATAATATTTCTATGCAAAGGGTGTGAATTTGCTTTGTTTTTATACTTGCACTATGTTGCAGTAAGTCTTTGTTCATAGTTACGCATCATTCTTTTAAATATATTTACTTACATGCACAATTCATAAATATTGTGCTGGGTGGACTTGTAATTATACAAATGTACATGGGCATTAAAATAGTATTTAATTGCATATTAATCAATATTTGTACTCCAACAAAATATCAGTCACACTGTCTTTAATACAGCATTCTGCTGTGATCTGTCTCAGTGGGGTCTGTGTCACTCTCGAAGTTGAGTTTGATATCATGACCAATTTAACCTAAAAGTGAATTTAATGGATGCAGGCGATTCACAGAATGAACCTAGTATGCGTTTCTGTGTTACACTTGGGTAAAAATGTTAGAGAATTGTACTAGCTGTGAACATTTACAGCTTTTAGAACACTGTATTGCATAATATATAGCTACAATCAGTTTTGGATCTAATAATCGTGCCGATTTCATCTTTAATAACTTAAACCTATGGCAACTCTGTGCTGTTTGTAAGCCACAGCTCAAAATATTCATTTGAAGATATTAATAAGGATTGAGTATAACACGATTCACAAGTGGACACAATATACTTCATGTTTTTATGTACATACTTTCTTCACATCACAGAGAATCGGGCAGCTTTGTTTGCTTTACAATGTACTGTGATATTTTCTATCCAGAAACTAAGGTACATAAATGCCTGTATATGACTGTAATGGCTCGGCCTACTATGTGAACAGTTCGGTTTTGTTTATGCTTTCTTTAAAGAGTATTATATTATCAAACAACATCAGTTTTAATGTCAGTCACACTTCATCTCTAATACAGCATTCTGCTGTAATTTGTGTCAGTGGGGTCTGTTCATGTTTGAGAGGGTTATGAGACAAAAGAACCCCTTATTGGGAGCTGTCAGATCAAATCTGTAGTGCACATGCTGCAGTCCACACTTAAAAGCTCTTTTCATGAGATAAATCTACTCCTTTTTCTTTCGAAAAGACACTTTGTCTTTGGTTTCCTGAAGTTTTTCATTGAACTTGTCTTTTGTTTCCTCCATTCTCCCAGATAAACGATCCTTGGTCTCTTCCATTTTCTCAGAGATTCTCTCTTTGGTCTCCTCCATCTTCTCCTGCAGATATTCCTTGACAGGTGGAGGTGTAGACATGTAGCCGTGGTTCCTTAGGTACTTCACAGACAGTGACGTTCCTCCTAAAGTTACCGTGTACCTTGCAGGTGTGGCGATCTTTAGAAAAAGAGAGAGAAAATGTCATACATGCAGTGGAACTAAAGATGTATTAATATAATGCACAACAATTGCAGCAAGATTAATAGGAATTGTGACTTAATTCAAATGAACAATTCACTGAACAGAACTGTTTTTCTTCAGAACTTAATTTCTTCTAGAAATGTACACCTAAATTAAAAGATCAAGTTAAGTCTTACCTTGTACATGGCATAGGCTGTTAATGCATAGCCACTCTGAGAGTTCTCCAGGAGTTTAACCACCTTATCAGGAAATCCAACATACTCGAGAAATGGCACCAAATTCACTCCTCTAAGGGAAAGACAAAGAATTTCAATGTTTTCAATCAAATGTAATCTTATATTTAACACTGTAAACCCAAATGTTGAAAATAATTAAATAGATTAAGTAAACTTAATGTTTTAAAAAAGGTTCTCCTCATTTAAATATTTTATATAATAAGTTCCTGTGACACATTCTTACTTTTGAGTTGCATATACGGATTATTTTTGATTAGCTTGAACTATTTGTGTTAAACATCATTTGTTCCTTGTCCATTTACTTCACACGTTTGGTTGAGGATTTCCAGTTCCCAGCATGCTTTGCGTCAGACTGCATTAGGAGAGTACATTTTAAAAATAAAGTGTAATTTTATTTAGTTTTCCAGTAAATATAAAGACTTGTTAGTGTTTAATGCTCACTTATCTTGGAGATTTAGAAGTTATATATATATTTTGTAAGCCATTATTGAGAAGAGCGGTGCATGTGCTTAGGATGTGGGAGGCTCTCTGTGGACAGTAATGTGTGTTGTGTCATCAATGAGCAATAACTGTGCGAATGCCAGTACTGAGATCAGTCTCTTCTTGCTAACTGAGACTTAACTCTGTATTTAAGGTAACTTAAAACGTAACTCTGTTAGCTTAATTTAATGGGAATGAAAAATTAAAATTTTAAGTCAAATAAACTTACAAATTAGACTTAATGATTGACTAAGTTCTTTGTAACTTTGTAAAATTTGATGCAACTCATTACCTCACATTTTTTTGAGTATTTCCAACTTATCTGGGTTGACAGTGCAATAATGACAGATTTTTAATATTTAACACACATAAAAAGCTAAAGTAATATTGACCACATATTCACATTTAATACTAATAATTATTATTAGAAGTGGTTCTTTCTCCTTCCTGCCTAGTTCACATATTTTAATGCTTTAATACTTTTTAAGGTCCCTCACAGAGCAACAAGAAGAGTGTTATTAATGTAACTGCAACAAAAGACTATTTTCAATTTTTCAATTCAAGAACTGCCGCAGTGAAGTTTGGCTGTTAGCGTTTGATAATTCAAGACATTTATGACAAGTAAGGTCATGGTGAATGAAACAGCCCATTTTTGAGCATTCATTACCACCTCCTACATTTCTGAAATGTCTAGACAGTGGTGACCCACATTCAGCCAGATATACTGCAGTGTAAACATTTCTGCATGCCATTTACCTCAATTCACCACGGCCAAAAAAACACAATGACAAAGCAAAAAGAAAATTTATCAACTTTTACCCCACAAGCACCCTGTTAACAGATGACCACCTGATAATATCACCGACCTGTATATATGAACAACATCATAGAAATTCCTTAATTATGTGTTTGTATTGGCAGCACTACAATGTCTTGTACTGTAGGTCATAAAGTTACACTCTGAAATATCTGAAATCTAAAGTCTCTGCATGTAAAAAACAAAAATAAGAAACACGGCCCGTGTCACTTTCATCAGGCTTATTTACCATTTATTGGATTTATCAGGGTATTTTACATACTTTATAAGCATGACAGCTGGCACATCTATTTCACTATTAACTGGGTCTGCGTTTGAAATAGAAGGACAGGAATTCGTAGTGCTTTTCAAAGCCACAGTGGACATTATGGCGTGGACTGCGGCAATCCCATCATGCACTGCATAAATGACCAAAGTACACTGATCATGCACTGTAAGGCTCGCACTGAGTTTCCGGTGTTCTGACACAAGATGGCACCCACAGCATTTCCGTGGGCTACATCAGCAAAGAAATGTTGGGAATACTAAATAAGGGTATATGGGATGATTTCGGACACAGCCCGGCTCTCCCAGGATAAATGAGTTGACTATCAAGAAATGTGACTTCTCTGCTAAGCCACTCAATTGATCAGCTGGCTTTGATTAATATGCACTTGTAATAATCCAAATGATTCCAGAGTAACCCTCACAGGAAGTCTTAACTTCTGAAACAAATCTACACAGTTAAAATAATAGCTTACTTGCTACTTACTTCATTGCAGCATAATAAAAAGTACCAAACCACACTGTAGACGTCACCAAGTGCACAGGGATCATGACTTTGCCGTACTGCTTAAAGGTCTTCTTGAACCTCTGCATTAGGCCGATGGAACTGTCCTGCAGCGGATCGGACTCGTCCTGCCCTGGAGCTGCTGGATGATCTTTAGTGGAGTTATGACGAGGAGTCAGACAGAAGGACGCAGTAGAGGTGCTGAGCCATCGTGGGCTGGAGATCAGAGGTTTTCTGCAGCCGTGGGCTGGTGCTAGCAGCATTTGTGTAGTATGACTGAAAGAAGACGGAGGTCTCATCTGCCTCAGGGCTCTAGTACACAGAAATCTCTTCATTTCACACAAGCGGCGTCTTATAGTCTGTCAATACAAAAACCAGCAGACAGTTAGACAGGGGCCATTAAAATGTCTTAATGAATGCAGTTTTCTTTATTTATACAATTTAAGTATGTACACTATAACTACATAGATGACATTAAAGCTATCTGAGACAAAACCAAGTAATATTTGATTTTGTTGTTAAAATACACCTCCAAGTTTTTAAAATGACTTAACAGTCATTTCTTTTTTTGTAGATGCCTGATTTCATGTAAGCATACGTTTTTCATCATTTGAAATACTTACACAGGCAAAGATTGGCTTACATTTGTTTTACATTTACACGTGTGTGAATGATTTTTACCCAACAATAAAATCATACATGTGTACAGCATCAGATTTTGGAACCTGAAGCATGAGTCTTTACTGGTGTTTGTTTAAAAAAAAATGAAGTAATTAACAAAAAAATACTTATGTATGCATCAAAATATATCCCATTATAAAACGAGAGGAATGACATGCTCATTTTGTTGAATGGAAAACAATCATGGAAAACCTCATCTTTACGCCTGATGCGATTAATATTTGATGTTGCACAGCTAAAAGCATAACAAAACCATCACAAGTACGATATCAATCACATTCAAATTACATCTGAAAATGAAAACCGAATAATAATGAACTTATTGATAACAGCTGAAGCGCGTGGAGAACAGTTAGCAAACGTACTGAGTCAGCTAGCAATGCTATTGCTAATTGAATGTCTAATAATGTTAAACTAAAGAAAATATCACTCATATTGTCGTCACCTGCAAAAATGATCATCGGAAAGACACTCGGACACACACATGGAAAACTACAACCGGCACGATGCCATTTTTCCACCGAAACCGCATTTTATTCATGTCCCTTCTGTCATTCAGAAACCGCACCAGCGTTACACATGATGACCATGCCGCAGTGCGGTGTGGGAAGTGTAGTGACGTAAAGCCTCCATAGAACTACAGTTACCATTTCATTTACTTACAGCGTTTTGTGTAACACACAAACAAAATATTGCGTTATCAAAAGTATAAAGTTGGGTCATGTACGCTATTTGTAAAGTGTAGCGAAGCTACATAACTACATAAATATGAAATTTAAGTAAAATATTGCATGGATTACCCTCAGAAGGCTTTTATTAACGCCATATGGAGCCGTGTGAATTATATCTGTGAAGAATGGATGCACTTTTTTGGGCTTGAAAGTGGTGGGCCCCATTAACTACCGTTATGAAGCTTGGAAGAGCCAGGACATTTTCTAATATATCTCTAATTGTGTTTGTCTGAAAGATGGCTTGAGGGTGAGTAAAACATGGGCTAATTTCCTTTTTTTCATTCAATTTTCACTATTCCCAGCTAACACACGACGTACCAGTTACGTAACTTATTGGTACTTTTTGGTAATTTCATGACTTACCAACTGGTCCCATAACGTAATCTGTTCCTACTATTTTGGTAATAATATGACTTACTGGTAACGTAACTGCAACGTCAAAGGCACGTCATATCATTACCAATAAATGATCAATTTACAAGTTTAATTAATTCCTAACGGGAATTCCTGAAGGGAAGTTTACTGTTGCAAGACGTTGCAATTGACCAAGAACGATAAACTACGTTCATACTATTTTAGTAATTACATGACTTTTGATACTACAATAAAATAAAAACGAATATTTTATTACCCTACAAATAAAGTAACAAAAAACATAGCGATTTACTTGCTATTAAAATTTGCTGTTTTAAAATGTTTTAGTCGCAATAAAACAGTTTTAACATACGCAGCCTACTCTTGACTTTTGTTATTGTACTGTCTTGTACTAAGGTGTGACTACAATGACAGTGTAGATTCATTCGTTTGTTTGCATTGCAAAGTTTTACTAATTACTGCAAATATCTTATAACTACAGTTACTATACTGAGACGATAGTAAATCTGCGGTTATATTCATAAATTAGCATTCGCGTTTGTATCTGATTATAGTCTTTACTTAAAACACAAAGTCGTTTTGTATTAATAGAATACAGGAGAAAACCTTACTGTGCTTTTGCAACCATAGATGATGATGTCATAAAGGTAGAATCTTTTGAGCTGTGCTGACGTCAGTCTCATTCTAGCGATCACTTCACGAACACTAAACTCTTCAGTGCTTTATCAGGATTTACAGTAACTCACTTTACCGTGTTTAAATCCAGTTTAAAGCGTTTTACACATCTGAGACCAACGAAGATATCTTAACATTTAAAGTATCTGAATTCAGATTGTTTAAACAACATCTGAGACTACAGATGGAACCGACTGAAAACAGTAAGTACAACTTTTACACGTTAAGAAAACACTTGAAAATATGTCACATAACTAATAGTAATGAAGATGTTAAGAGTTAGTCCATCTGTGCTAAATGAACTATCATTGTGCAATATTGTATTGTTTTAATGTAAATATTAGCACCTACTTATAATGTCAATGGAAAAACGATTATAATTAACTTGATAATTATACTTGATACCATTAATATAATTATTAATGATAATTAACTGAACATTTATACTATGATTCTTTGAAGGTGGTCGTGGACAGAAGAGGAAAGCTGCTGAAGCTTTTCCTGAAGATGAAGCAATGCATGACTTTCCTAACAAAGGAGACCGTGCCGGCCTGAAAGAGAGCAAAACATCTCCAGCCAGCAGCGACTGAACCCTAACGGTAGATCTAAATGAGCTTCATCACAGTTTAATACATTATATTTGTATTATTAAAAATATATATTTTTCTTGAGACATTAATTTAACTAAAGGTTAATAATTACAAACTAATTGAACATTATACTGTAATTCTTTCAACAAGGTCGTGGAAAAAAGAGGACAGCCGATGAATCTGATCTCTCTGAAGAGGACGGGACAGAGTCAGGCTCAAAGAGAGCGAGATATCTCTCTGATGATGATCTAGAGCCTTTACCAGGACCGTCTGGAATCACACAATCTGCTCCAGAAACACCTGCTGTGGAGCTAAACCCTGACGGTAGGTCATAGTAAATGTACAGAATAATTTAACTGATGGTTAATATTAAACTTATTGAACATTATACTTCAATTCTTTCAACAAGGTCGTGGAAAAAAGAGGACAGCTGATGAATCTGATCTCTCTGAAGAGGACGGGACAGAGTCAGGCTCAAAGAGAGCGAGATATCTCTCTGATGATGATCTAGAGCCTTTACCAGGACCGTCTGGAATTACACAGTATACTCCAGAAACACCTGCTGTGAAGCTAAACCCTGAAGGTAGGTCTACTGTCAATAATACTCAAACAAACAATCTGTATTTAGTCATTTTTACAGGTTTTTTGTCATTTAAAATATAAAGAATATCTGTAGTGTCACTAGTTTACAGATTAATTTAATTAATTGTTCATAATTACAAACATTGTATTGTATAATTAACATTGTATTGTAATTCTTTTGAGAAGGTCATGGACAGAAAAGGAAAGCTGCTGAAGCTGAGCTTTCAGAAGAGGACGGGACAGCGACGGTCCTGAAGAGAGTCAGACACGACTTTGATTTCGAGTCAGAGACTTTAGCAGGACCGTCTGGAATCACACAGACTACAAGACCTGCTCCATCTGAAGGTTAGTCTCCTATAACATAAGCCTGCATTTCTCTTGCTGTTAGAAAAGTTTAGAGTTTGTTGGTTTTGTCACTTTAATGCACGAGTAATAATTGAACAAGAATATCACATCATCATGTAAATGAATATATTTGTTAAGTAATCAATGAAATGTGTTACAGAAGCAGAAGAAGATACCGAAGATGATAACAATGAAGAAGAAGACAATGAAGAAAGTGATAATGAAAGAGATGTTTATGATTATCTTCTAAATGCAAATTTAATGGCTGAAGAATACAACAATGAAGACGATGATCATGATAGTGATGAAGCTGTCCCAGAACCAGCACCTCGTCCTGTTGCTTTGCCAGTACCTGGTGGGTTCACCATCTATATTATTTTTCACCATCTATATTATTATTCTATATTATATTTGTTTATGTCACTGCTGTCTTGTTTTTTACTCTTCCACATTCTCTATTCTGTCAGGTCAGTGTATGTTTACATGTTGTTTTTGTGTGTTTTTTCAGGGTTGTTTAACCTCCAGTATGAAGTGTTTTGGAATGAGTTGCTTGGAAGGGGAGAGAATGCTATGCTTTTGCTGGAGTTCGTGAGAATTGATGGCCGACGGGTAACTGTGGCAGTATTTACCTTGTGCTCTCTTGTCAAGTGTTTAGATCAAATCATACAGACTGTAAAATGATCCAGAAACTGAATTAAATTTTCTTTGCAGGTGGCTGATCAAGTTTGTTCATGTATTAGAAGATGAACATGAAAGATATGCCGTGGTAAGTTGCAAACACCTGATGAATACATCTTTAGTTATTTCAGTGTTCACTAGTTTAATTAATGAAGCTTAGTGACTTCTTTTAGTTATTAACCACTGCTATTTACCAGAGAATGAGTGAAATGTAAGTATAATCATCTAACCTTCTCTCTCTTTGCTTTTTTCTAGTCTCGGGTTCCCTCGCCTGTATTTATTGAAATAGGCATGATGCTGGAAATGCAAATGGAACCTCCATTATGCCCTAATATAGTAGCCATGCTGGACTGGTTTGAAGGTTACCCCGGTTACATCGTGGTTATGGAACAGTTGGCTGTACCCTGGGTGAGGTTGGACCAATATATCAGGAATCACGGCAGGCTGAGCGAGAGATTATTGCGGGACCTAATACGCCAGTTACTGGAGGCTTTCATTTACTTAGGATGCAACAGGATAGAGCATCTACAAATCAATGAACGCCACATCATGATCAACAGAGAGACCCTGAAGCTGAAGATCATCGACTTTGGAAACAGCAGAAGAATCAAAATGACAGACATCGAAGGGCATCAAATCAGTAAGTCATGAATCCTACTGTATTGTCAGAGTGTGTAATTGTAAAAAATCTCATACATTTGTGAACCCATAATGGCACACACAGCTAGAATTTACTGTGCTGGACTGCAGGCAGTCCTAGATATACTTTGATGTTATTTGACAGTAAACAAATGATCTGATGCTCACTAATGACTTCAGCAAATGATGTGGATGAATTGTTTTACTAAAGCATGATGTTAATCTCTTTATAGTTGGGGCGTATCATCAGGTATATGACTATCGACAATATATCTGTCATGTATACATTGGACAACTCTACCGGATGTTGAACAACTATGTACTCAGTACATATTCTAGAGGTGAGAGAAAAACACTAACTAGACTCTATGAAATGTATCATTCTTCAGATTATTGGCAAATTATTTTAATACAATCTTCATAATTGTGTCTCACTGTAATAAATAACATGACTTTTCTCTTTCTTTTGAACCCACAGAATTGAAAGATTTCTATAAGATGTGCATGCTCAGGATGGACAATGTTATAGAGAATTATTTAGAGCATCCCTTTATGACCAGTGATAATTGGACGTATGATCAAGATGAAACTGAAGAGGACAGCGACTAAGAGCTGCAGCACACGGCTTGGAAATCTTATTTTTATAATATTTGTTTATAGTTACAAACCTTGTATTGTATAATTAACATTGTATTGTAATTCATGGACAGAAAAGGAAACCTGCTGAAGCTCAGCTTTCAGAAGAGGACGGGACAGCGACGGTCCTGAAGAGAGTCAGACACGACTTTGATTTCGAGCCTTTAGCAGGACCAAGAGCTGCTCCATCTGAAGGTTAGTCTCGTATAACATAAACCTGCATTTGTCAATTTATTCACATAACAGAGCTGAAAAATGCTGTTAGAAAAGTTTAGAGTTTGTTGGTTTTGACACAGTCACATGAATCATACAGAGAGTCACTGTATGAAATGAAATGAAATGAAAGTTTAACCTTCTCTCTCTTTGTTTTTTTTCTAGTCTCAGGTTCTCTCGCCTGTATTTACTGAAATAGACATGATGCCTTCAGGACTTCTTCTGCAATCAAGCCTTGCCTAAATTTGAGATATTTCAATTTAAATATACGATTGATGTAACTTTGATGTTTAGCAATAAAGCACAACAATAATGGTGGTCATGCATAATGAGAATGTGTATTATTCATTGTCCGACCAGAAATGAGCTCAGTTCTGGTCGGCGTTTGTTAAATGTATAATTTAAAACATGAATAGTGACTTGTAGTATGATTTGTAGATGTTTCTTCCTTTAATACACACCTTCCTAATTTTTCAAATACTTCCTGAAAGTGGTGGGGACACACTCTGCTTTGGCAAAATGTGGTGGGGACATCCGTAAACGTAAATGTATTACACACTTCTCAGAGTTTTAAAGCACAACACAAATCACCAAACTCTTTCATTTAAACAGCATACTTTAAACATCTAATTTAGAGGGCCTGATGACACTCACGACATCATGTTTAAAAAACAGACTCGACTCGATTCCTGTCCTGCAGTCCGACACTAGGTCTTTATTATCTTATTTTTATATTTTATACTTTTAATACTTGTATTGTATGTTGTCTCACACTGTGGGTCTGAGCAAACATAATTTCAATCCTCTGGATGTCCTGTACATATTGCAGAATTGACAATAAAAGACTTTGACGTTTATAGAGAGTCCAGGGAGACTCCCCATCCCTAATTACAAACATGAATCGAAAATTTAGTGTGTGTGTCCAGATCATATATGTGTGAAAACAAAAAAATCAGCTCTGTGATTGGAATGGATCGATTCAGTGTCACTCAAAATAACAAAAAACCCCAAAAATATTATGTAGTGTCAGGCACTCTGAGAGTCATGTTCTTTGACTTTTCCGGTGCTTTTAATACACCAGAATTACTTGGAAAAAAACTGGATGAAATGCAGGTTGGTGCACCAATGATCTCCAGATTATCTTACAAACAGACCACAGTTTGTGATGCTGAGAAACTGTGTGTCACAGAAGGTGATTAGTAACACACATGCTCCTCAAGGAACTGTTGCGGCGCTGAAAACGCCCCTTCCATCTGATTGGTCAAATCGCTCCGCCTTCAGTAAAGGGTTTTAATTCTGTCAGGCAGAATAAAAGTCAGTACGAGTGCGGCGCAGAATATTGACCTTTAATAACAAATTGTCTGAAACCACCACTCACTGGTACCTTCGCATAACATTTGAAGCAGAAATATGTGGCTGGGCACAACTGCTGCGACTTGCAAGCAAATCCTTTAATGTGAGCTATAGCATACAGTATGCTGACACATTGTTTCTAGGTTGTATAGCATTGTATGAAAACCGCCTATGTCCCATTGAAAATGCAGTGCAAAAAGTTCTGTTTGTTTGGATAAAAGTGAAGTGCAAATAAAAAGCAACAATGGGCTGAATACGAATAGTGTAATAATGTATCCGTAACATTTCCCACTCTAGTCTTTTATTTAGTTCAAAAGACACTGTGTGTGTGATTAGTTGGAGATGCATGGCCTGAGCACAAATTGTGTTCGATTTGCGCAAGAGCGATTCGCAAGCAGACGCTGATTACAGTCAAGTTTCTCCAGTGCAGAACTGCAGTACACTTTCAACTTTCCAGCTGTTTCAAGCCACAAATATTTACTAATACTCACAAATTATTTAATGCCGGGACAAAATTTCAGTCATGCCAGGAGTCAGTCATCCAGGTCAATCCAAAAACCTACAGCTGTTGCGAAAATAATTTACATTACTTTTAAAAATAATGACAGAAATTTATTTGTAAAAGCCAACCTATATATGAATATTATTATTATTATTAACTATTATCATGATAATTGGCTCCGCCTAGAGCTTTAATGTTTCACCAAACTCTAACTGGTCGGACTTGGTTTCCTAAAAAAAGTCCCATTGACTTGCGTTATCTGAACAATGAAGGCCGTAATACTTAATGCTGTCCACTAGAGGGGGCAACAGGATAAGGAATCTTTTCAGTCTGCTCTTTCCTACTGTTTACATCCGTTTAAATGACAAACATGAAAAAAAGTAGGTCGTGTAGGTCAACAGGTGTGTAGGTCAAAAAGTACAATGGAAAATGTAATAACATTTTTATTATATTCTCAACAAAATGTTATTTTTATTACATCCTCAACAAAATATTATATCCTAAACAAAAATGCAGTTTTAGAACTTGAGCAGATGTATTTAGTGAAAAACAAAACTCATAAAAAGGTGACTTCAAGAACATTAGGTAGAACATGAGATATTACTGTATGGCAGGAACTGCAAATAAACAATTACACAAAACTCTTAGTGATTTCCAGAACACTAGATAGGCCGGCAACTTCTGTTATAACAAAATCCTCCGATCTGCATTTAGGGCACTGCCTTGAGTTCTCCATCCATTGGTTGAGACAGACCTTGCATCCTACCACACTCCTGCAACATGAGGAGAACACAGGTTCTTCCATGATAGCTGGGGAAAATGAAGAAAATATAAAAGTCAACATTAACTGCAGCTGGTGCCAAACATACATGATGTTTTTAAAACATTAAGTAAAGTAAAATGACATCAATTACAGCTGATATCATGGCTGAACATGAGAAAAATTTTGGCAGTTAAGTTTGGGCCATTCTGAGGAAAAAAAACCCCACCACACACACACACACACACACACACACACACACACACACACACACACACACACACACACACACACACACACACACACACACACACACACACACACACACACAGGTGACCTCAGCAACATAAAAAAGGCCTGGACGTTCACAGAGGACATCAGTAGTGGGTAGTCCTCTCCATTGTAAAGAAAAAACATTTCACAACATCCAGCCAAGTGAAGAACACTCTTCAGGAGGTAGACGAGTCACTGTCAAAGTCTACAATCAAGAGCAAATACAGAGGGTTCACCACAAGGTACAAACAAGGCCAGACTAGACTTTGACAAAAAACATCTAAAAAAGCCAGACCACTTCTAGAAAAACATTCTTTGGACGGCTGAACTGAAGATCAACCTGTACTCATAATGATGGGAAGAAAAAATAACGTAGAACGGCTTGGAACAGCTTGTGATCCAAAGCATACAACATCACCTGTGAATCATGGTGGAGCAGTGTGATGGCATGAGCATACATACAGTAACTTCCAGTAGCATTGGTGTTTATTAATGATGTGACAGAAGACAGAAGCAGACGTATGAATTCTGAAGTGTATAGGGATATACTGTCTGCCCAGATTCAGTCAAATGGAGCAAAGCTGATTGGGTGGCACTTCATAGTACAAATGGACAATGACCCAAAATCATATGACAAAAGCAACCCAAGAGATTTTGAAGGTGAAAAAGTGGAATATTCTGCAATGGCCAAGTCAATCTCCTGATCTCAATCTTATTGAGCATGCATTTCACCTTTCAGACCTTTTCCGTTGTTCTTTCTGCCTTATTTTTCTCTTCTTAATTTGGAGCAAGAGAAACTGGGGGAGTGACTTTTCTGCGAACATAACCTGCCCCGGAGCAGGTTAGCCGTGGAGTGTAAGTTACTATGGCAATGAACGCAGCTAAAAGCTAAGCCACTTTCATGGTTCCTAAAACCCAGGATTGGTGCAAACTAAACTGAAACTTACCTGGCTAGCCAGCTAATCCGGCTTCATGGTACAGGCCCCAGCTTTATCCCGCACCTGAACAATACATAAACTTTAAATAGCACAATTTGCAGAGTCATAATTCATTCTCTCTATATATTTGTATTGCACATAGTTATTATTTTTACATTTATTGTCTAGTTTCTTTATTATAATTGTTATATGTATTATTATTATTATTATTATTATTATGATATGCATGCCTGTACGTTTTCTTTGCACTGGAGGCTCCTGTCACCAAGACAAATACCTTCTGTGTGTAAACATGCTTGCCAATATAGCTGTAGTTTCTGATTCTGACAATCAAATTTAAAATGGTCACGCTCATACATGTGACTATTTTCCGTGGGTCTATTCTTTGCATCTATTCAATTCAATTTTATTTGTATAGCGCTTTCTCACAAAGGTCATTGTACCAAAGCATTCAAAAAAACTCTTTAAGAGAGAAAAAAAACCCTGACATGACGTGTTATAGTTGCAATCCGTAGCATGTGCAATCCGTAATAAAGGACACACATTGCCATTGATCGCATCTATAACTCATTATGCAGTTAAAAGACACAAACATACTTTGACAATACTTACATGATATCGAGCCATATGATACGGCTGATTGATTTTTCGCAGCATATCTCCCACGCAGCCTTCGGATGCTTTGACACCTTTGGAGGCCAGTATCCAGTCATCATTTTTCTGCCATATGTTGGCCCAGTCTTTTGTGGGGAAAAAAAATAAAATCTCGACTACACTAGACCTTTTATCATTAAACGTTTAGACACTTTACTTTAAATTTTACTGACCTCGGTAACTGCTTTTGCAACTTCCACCTCGAGCTGTGAATCTTGAAGACGCTCTCTCCGGATGCCATGTTCAGCACAAAATCGACGTATGCTCACATTTGAAGCACCCTTTGACACTTCAGTAATTTGATATGTACTTATCTGTGCATCCATTTTTTATCATACTTTCTATTGTCTCTTTATAAGGTGATAATGTCGACATCATACAGGCAGGCTGAAAAAGACGGCAAACTGACTTAAGGCCATAAGTTGTTGAATGACGTTTCATATAAAAGCAGACTACTCATAATTGGTGTTTTATGGCGGTTGGCAAGCCAACTTTTGGTGCACTACCGCCACCAACCGGACTGGATTGTGGAGCACTAATGTGCAGTGGGAAAGAAACAAAGAAACAAAGAACCAAAAAAAACAGCAAAATTCTCCCTTCGAATCCAATATCTTTAACCAATTTCATATTGCCCTGCATTTTTTCCCCAAATAAGGCTTTCCATATATATATGTTTCTATGCCCATTCTTCTTCTTATTTTGATGAGTAATCTATGAATTGTTTTTTCTAAATGTAAGGTGCACCAGGACAAAAAAACCTTTACCAATAAAAAAAATCTGCTCTGTTTTTACCTGATTTTTTTTACCTTTACCATAACCATAAATTAACCATGGTTTTGCTATGCTAACCATACTTTAATTATTGTATTGTAGTAAAACTGCAATTATACAAATTGTAATCAATATGCAAAAAATAATAATAATCTATGAACCTTGAATGCAAACATTTATACAAAAATATAGCTTAAAGAGCAGTTTAGATAACCATTAAACCATTAAACCATTTTGCATTTAAAGACTCATATGATGAACTAATGACAAGATGTTTTGAGGGGTAAGATTATTGCACAGAAAATTATTTAATACATTTTGAAAAACTGAATTGCAAGTACCAAGGCAATCACAACTTGTTCGAAAGAATGAGAAAATGCTTTTATGATGTGAACAACTGTTCATTGCACAGTGAAACGGCTATTCCAGACACCTTCCGGTGCTACGTGTATTGGAATTTTGTAAACGCAAATAACAAACAGAGGTTTTACACACTGGGTTGTTGGATTTTCATGTTTTACATAATTTTTGCTATACTGTACGAACTGTATATTCTGTCCCCTAACCTCTAATCCTACCAGTCTGAAAGTCCCAAAAATGTAATGTATGCACTGTATACCTCTTCCCCATCAGTGGCGGTTCTACATTGAATTACTCCCGGCGAGACCCCCTCTGAGCGCCCCCCAGGAATTTTTTTTTTGCACAGTTATGTTTTACTGTAACAATATATGTGTAAGACAAGCTTATATTTCTCAATTGCACAAATCCTTCAACAGAACATTTGAAAAACACAATTCCGCACAAAACAGTATAAGTTATCAGAACTTAAATAAATATACTCTGTATACATAAAAGTGTCAAAATCAGAATATAACAAGAGCAGAGAACAATAATAAAAAATATTAAGAATAATATACAAATAAAATATAGAGGAGTCACGTGACGCTTGGAGGATAGATGGCTGCTTAACGTGGAGCTCCGCGTCGCTTTAATGTAATTATCCTGATAAAATATCATAACACGGTCAACTCTAATAACGATCTGTGGCCTGAGTGATACTGTTTGTGGAAAATGTCGAAGCAGTCGAAAATTTCGGATTTAGGAAACATTAAGAGACATTTGAGATCGCAGGCCTCCGAGACGCCTCAGGATGGCGAGAATGTCTCCCCGCAGCCGGGTCCTGAGAACGAAATGTCACAAGATGTTGCGAATATTTACACCATGCTGAGGAAAATATCAGAGGATATGGGGGGCATAGAAGACATTCGCCGAACTACAACTTCTGTGGAGAACAAACTGTCAGCTTTGATCACGCGAATCGGTGATGTCGAAAAACGTGTGGAGTTTCTTGAGGAAACAGAGAAAGAGTGGCAGGCGAATCCACCGGCAAGTAAATGTGAGCTTGATCAACTAAAGGATAAAGTAGAGGACATGGAAAATCGGAATCGACGAAACAATCTTCGCTTTATCGGAGTTTCTGAAGGAAAAGAAAGCGGAAACATAATGAAGTACATGGAAGATTTGATCTCTACTGTAATTGACACATCGGAACGACGGATGGAGATAGAACGAGCTCACAGAATTTTCGGCCCAAGACCCAACTCGGAGGACAGACCCAGACCTATACTGGTGAGATTTCTGAGATCAGGCGACCGAGATGCGGTGTTGCGTGCTGCGCGGGAGAAGGGAGAAATCCGGTACGAGGGGAAACGAGTACAGATCTTCCCGGATTTTGCAAGAGCCACAATACTTAAACGTGAGAAGTTCAGAGAATGCCGGAAAGTTCTTCATGCTCGAGGGGTGAAATTCGCAATGATGTATCCGGCGACTCTAAGGATTGAGACAAGTGAGGGTAATAAACGGTTTGTTTGTCCAAAAGAAGCCTTGAGGTATGTTACAGAAATAGGACAGTAAATGGGCCAACCTTTCATTTGTGATCTGAATGTTTTATTGGAGTTCAGATTTTGGCTGTTTTGAACAGTATAATTTTGTGGGGTCATTCATTTGGACCGGAGACTGAGTATTTTGTGGCGACGGTGGAAACAGTTGATGGAGTCTTTCACCTGCACGCGAGTCATGGACCGAAGGATGTTTTGGTTTAAAAGGACATTTTTTGAAAACGATTGGACAATTTTGCGCTCTGTTCTTGTTCAAGCGCAGATTATTTTGTTAGAATTGGGGTTGGGGTGTCAGTGTCAAATCTGGGTATGTACAGTTATAATAGCTATTGTTTCTATAATTTTTCTTAAAGCCGATGCTACCCCTTTCTAGAGTATTGCGTCTCGCCACATGGAATGTCAAAGGGTTAGGACATCCAATTAAAAGAAAGAAGGTGATGTCCAAACTAAGGGCAGAGAAATATGATGTAATGTTTCTTCAAGAAACCCACCTCACCCAGAAGGAAGCAGAAAAGTTATTAGGGGGATGGATTGGGAAAGTATTTTACAATGTGGGTACAAGCAATAGTAGAGGGGTGATTATTTTGGTTAATAAACAATTACAATTTAAATGTATAAAACAGATTAAGGATGACGATGGAAGAGTACTTATTATAGTGGCAGAATTGCAAGGACAGAGTTTAATATTAGCCAATGTGTATGCACCGAATACAGATGACTTCAATTTTTTTGTTAATTTGGAGAAAATGTTACTAGCGGCAGGGCAGTGTGATATTGTTTTGGGAGGGGATTTGAATCTGGTAATGGACCCAGTGCTGGATCGAAGCAGTTTAATGAAGAGTAAAATTCCAAAAGCGTGTGTAAAATTAAAAATATATGTGAAGCGTTTGGGTTGGTAGATATTTGGAGGATTTTGAACCCTAATGGCAGAGAGTATACATTTTACTCTGCCCCACATAAGCTATATTCTAGAATTGATTATTTTTTGGTATCAAAGTCTCTTGTTTCTTGTTCTAAGTGTTCTATAGGCATGCTTATAATATCAGATCATGCTTGGGTTTGTATGGAAATTATACCATCCCAGATTAGTCAACGTTCTTACAGGTGGAGATTTAATTCTTCACTTTTACAAAGACCAGAATTTAAGGAGGCATTAAAAACTCAAATTAAAATGTTTGAAGAGACAAACTTGGCAACTGCGCCCTCTGCAGGAATTGCTTGGGAAGCTTTGAAGGCAGTGTTAAGGGGGTATATTATTCAGTATGCATCTTACATTAAAAAGTGTAATAATAGAGACCTGGTTAATTTGGAAAGGGAAATTAGAGAAACTGAATTAGAGATGATGAAAAGGTTTACACATGAAGACCTACGATACTTAACTCAGTTAAAATATAAGTATAATGATATATTATCTAAGAAAGTGGAGTTTGGGTTATTTAGGGCAAGACAGAAATATTTTGAATCTGGTGATAAAGCAGGCAAACTTCTTGCAAATTATATTAAACAAAGAGAAATGTCGTGTCTAATCTCCTCAGTTAAGTCTGCCGAAGGAATAATCATTACAAATCTAGAGGATATTAATGAAGCTTTTAGGAAATTTTATATGGATTTATACACATCTACTTGTAAGGCAAGCAATAGTGCTACAGAGGATTTTTTGGATTCATTGAATCTACCTAAATTGACGGAGGAACAGAAGAAAGAACTTGACTCCCCCATTACAATTGAAGAAATTGTAGATGTCATCAGGTGCCTACCCTCCTCTAAGTCTCCGGGGCCAGATGGCTTTACTGCAGAGTTTTTTAAATGTTATGCACTAGAGGTATCACCACTGCTGCTAAATATGTATAATGAGGCAATGGAGAAAGGAGAGCTACCATTTACTCTAACACAGGCATTAATTACTCTTATCCTTAAAAAGGACAAGGATCCATCTGACTGTAGGAGTTATCGTCCAATCTCTTTAATTCCTGTGGATGTTAAAATACTGTCTAAAATTCTGGCAAATAGGATGGAAAGGGTTATTATATCTTTGGTTCATGGGGATCAGGTAGGTTTTATTAGTGGTAGAAATGGGGCAGATAACGTTAGGAGACTTATTAATGTTATGTGGTCGATGGCTGATTCCGATACCGGTGGCAGCAATCTCACTGGATTGGAAAAAGCATTTGACTGTGTAGAGTGGGAATATTTATTGAGACGTTAAAAGCATTTGGGTTTGGGACTGTTTTTTAAAATGGATACTGATTATTGTATCATAACCCCAAGCTGCAGTACAGACTAATGGACAGATTTCTTCCTATTTTACACTGGAAAGAGGGACACGTCAAGGATCGCCATTATCGCCTCTGTTGTTTTGCTTGGCTTTAGAACCTCTGGCGGCAGCCATAAGGGCAAGTACAAATTTTCCTGGGGTTTCGGTGGGGGGAACAGTCCATAAGTTAATGCTGTATGCGGATGACATATTGTTGTTTGTGTCAGAGCCTCAAAAGTCAGTGCCTTGTTTGTTAGAGATCATCAGTTCATTCTCTAAGCTTTCTGGTTATAGGGTTAACTGGTCTAAGTCTGAAGCTCTCCCGTTAACAGCTTATTGCCCTGTCTCTTTTTTCCAGCCGGCTCCCTTTCAGTGGCCGAAGCAAGGTATGAGATACCTTGGTATTCTTTTCCCTCATAATCTTAAAGATTTAGTAAGAGTGAATGTGGAACCATTGCTTCAAAAAATTTCAAACGATTTGGGAAGGTGGTCGTCACTAAAGTTGTCTCTTTGGGGTAAGGTGAATGTTCTCAAAATGAACTGCCTTCCAAAAATAAATTATTTATTTCAATCTATCCCACTAGAGGTTCCTTTGCAATATTTTAAACGGTTTGATAAATTAACCAAGGTATTTCTCTGGGATAATAAGCGGCCACGGCTACATATGAGTAAATTGCAACAGCCAGTTGACAAAGGAGGTCTGGGGCTTCCTAAACTCTTGTTCTATTATTATGCCTTCAGCCTGAGACATCTGGCTCATTGGTCCCTCCCCCCTGAGAGGGCTCCACCTTGGTTCGGTGTTGAGCGGGCTGTCCTTCTTCCCCTTCCACCATTACAGTGCCTGTCTATTAAATTACCTCAAAAAGTACAGTCTCACCCAATAATATCACATCTCCAATCCATTTGGAAGAGAATGGCCAAAATATTTAATTTTAATCCCTTTTTGAACGCTGCTTCAAGTATATGGTTAAATCCAAAATTGCGATTGGGAATTCCATCTTTCTTTGGAAAGAATGGGTAGAGAAGGGTATCTTAAAGGTAGGGGATTTTTATGAAAATGACACTTTAAAATCATTTACTCAGCTAACCCAAGTATTTGACCTTAATAATACGCAGTTTTGGAGATATTTACAGATTAGACATTTATTATGTGGAATATTTAGGACAGGTACTAAGGCTCCAGAAGAGGATGATATTTTACCTATTGTTCTAACTGCTTATGGCAGAGGACATGAGGTTTCAGCATATTATAGATTGTTAATGGACAAGGTAGGCTGTAGTTTTCATTCTGCACTTTAAAACGGTTTGGAGTAAAGATTTGAATTGTACATTTAGTGAGGATCATTGGACTAAAATTTGTCGGAATTGCAAAGTAATGTCAAGGAATCTTGGAGTATGACTTATACAATTTAAAATACTAAATCGCTTTTTATTGGACCCCGGAAGTAGGCTTTTCAGGCTTGGTCTGAGGGGTCTACGACTGTTGGCGATGTGAGAGTGAAGAAGGGGATCTGATGCATGCCCTGTGGTCCTGTCCTAAAATACAGAATTTTGGTCTAAAGTTCATACCTATATTCAAGATGTATCAGGATACTGCTTTCCATTTAGTCCATGTATTTATGTGTTGGGAGACCCAATTTCATTAAGGGCTGATGTTGAGGAGTCAGAGTGGATTCAAATAAGTATTATGATAGGGAGACAAATTATTATGAGGGGCTGGTGGACGGCGGGCTCGCCATCTTTTCAGGAATGGGGTGCAGAATTGGGGAAGGTGGCAGCATACGAAAAAATGTCATACAGACTACTTGGAAAACTGGATGTGTATGAGAGAAGGTATGGAAAATATTTGGCATTATCTCAGGGGATGCTGAATAAAGTCCTTGTGGTGAGACAAAACAGGAAAATAAATAATTATGTTATTTTATTCTGTGTGTATCTTTTTGTTTATTAATGTATTGTTTTTTACATTTTAAGCCTATTTTATTTATTTATGTTTATTTATGGTAGCAATCTATGTATAATTGTATCTGACACGTTGTTGGGGGGGTTGGGGTGAGGGGGTGTTTATATATATAAAAAAAAATGTTGATATGTGATTTGAATGTATTGTTTGTACATTGAAGAAAATAATAAAAAATTTGAATCATAAAAAAAAAAAAAAAAATATAGAATAAATATTCTAAATAGCACAAATCCTTCATCACACAAATCACACTTATTATAATTATTACACTGCACTAAAAACAGAAAACATAAACTAAAACTAGAATCTGACCTTTCTGGCCTTCCTTGATGCAAAATCATCAATAATGTCATCATACGAAATCTGCTCCCCTATTGAGTGATTGATGCTGATGATAGCAAGGCCAGTGAGCCGTTCCTGAGACATGGTTGACCTCAGGTATGACTTGATCAACTTTAGTTTTGAAAAGCTCCTCTCTGCTTGAGCCACAGTGACTGGCAGAGTAAGTGCAATCCTGAGAGCAGTCCAAAAGTTTGGAGAGAGATACTTTCTATTACAGAGAGAAAGTAGTTGCATACCTTTATCTTTTGCTCGTTTCTCCTCTTCTTCTTTTCTCTTCTTCATAAATTGGGCACCTGACAGCTTTGACCTTTTTCTCTCCATTGCTGTGTGTTTATTTTGCAATCGACAATCAAAAGATTTCCCATCCCCCAACACTGTCACTTACGACCAGAAGTCAAGACTAAACCAATTCACCTCCACATAATCGTTTTGTATTACCTATTTTTATTAGCCATTTCACACAATTTCCAACCGCTCCATTTAAACTGTCCTCCGCGCGTGCAGGTGCGCCCCTCCCCTCACGCAGCTTCTGTGCACGGCACCTTCTCGGCAAGCAGGGGGAGTAGCATCTGCCTGCACAACCGGAGGCTGCGTTTTCAGGACCGCATTTCTAGGACCCTAGGTTTTTATTGACAACGCCACCTAGTGAATTAGAGGACCAGCAAAGATGGATGACGATCAGAGTGCGAGTATCACATGTGAATCAGTTTTTATTTTAACATTAAAAACAATCGTGATGCATTTCATTGGAAAGTTAACATAGCCGAAGTGATCGTGATTTGCTAAATAGTCTTGAATGCATAGCTATCATACGTATATTAGATAGTGCTATAAATGAATTGTTAGCACATTCGTTGAACTAAACTGTTGCATGAAAGCTTGTGTTGACTTAGTGACAGCACAAGACAACTGTATTACGTTCGTTGTCAAAGCTTGTTAGTTACTCGATTTTTTTCTTCATTTTAAGTAAGTTAAATTAATCTTAAAGTTTTAGCTGTCACGCGTGCTCACAGTCAGCCTGTTTAACGCTATTTGAGCACGTCTCTTCAGGGCAGGCAGAAGTATGACAAAAGATGAATGAATTGGTCAAGTCCTAGACTTAGGCCTAATTTATGTCTATTTATTTATATGAAATGAACTTTTTTGAAAATGTTTTTCAAGAAACATATAACAATCCAGGAAGGGAGAGCCGTTCCTGAACTAAAGAGATGCACTACATGCTGTGAGGATTTCCACTGCCCGTTCTGCAGCTCTTCAAGTCAGTTGTTCCTTCACTGACGGCTACCACACAATACACTTAAAAATCCTATTACAACAAAATAATTGTAATAATTGTGGCAAAATAATTTGCCTGTAGGACGTACTCAATGGGAAGACTTCAAAGTGGTATCCTCCGAAGTCCTTTCGCCAGGTGCCTGTCTACCTTGACAGTAAAGAAAACCAGGACAACCTTTTTGCTTTTCTGAAGTCAGTATTACATAAGACACCAATGAAACTTAGCTTCACAGATGAAGTGCAGTTAATCTGTGGTGTTATATTTCCAGAGGCATGCATAACAATATAATGTATTGTGCATGTTTCTGCCCTTTCAAACTCTACTGTACATTATACCATATGCTGCTTATCTACAGACCATATTTCAATTAACAATTTTCTTTTGATAGGCCATCATATATGGCCTGGCTGGGCTTCAGAATTTGTCTCTGCAGGATGCTGAGCAGGCCTTCCTCTCTGGTCCACATTATCATCACAGGTAAGAGTAGAATATTGAATTGTTTTTACACAATGTCCAATGTATCCTTTTTTTTTTTACAGCATTTCTGTTAACCCAGCAGTGATCATGTTCTTTTGAGAAACAATTGAAACAATTGAGAAAAGAGGGGAGAGCATCCAGTTGGTAGGTAGTGCTGCTGCATACATCACAATATGTGCTTTAAATATTTAAAGGACAGGAAAAGTCATGTCAATAACATGTTATTTCTATTCAGATTTCTTGCATCTCTCTATTATTTTTTTGCTCGGTTCAGATGCGCTTTATTGACATGAATGTTTCAAGAACCTGTTTGATATAATTTTGTATCGTATATAATGTGTGTGCTCTGTGGTGACTTATGCTGCGTTCACACCAAACGCGAATGAAGCGTTAAGAGCGAGTGATTTACATGTTAAGTCAATGCAAAGACGCGAATAGACATCCTGCGGCGTGTTTCGCGCGAATGAGGCGTAAGCGAATGAGGCGGTAAGCGCCGAATGAGGCGCTTTCAGCTTAATTGAGCGTTTTGGGCGCTTGACGCTGCGAAGTTGAAAAATCTGAACTTTGGCGAATTCCGCCACTAAGCGTTAACCAATCAGGAACTTGCTCTAGTAGTGACGTGATTCTGGCGGAGGCAGAAATCAGAAACAACAATGGAGGACAAATTGATCGTGGCTGTGTGTGGACACCGGAGCTGTATGATACATCGTCAGTATTTCTACAGAGACAGGAATAAAAGGATCTTGCTTGGAGGAAAGTGAGTGAGGAGGTCGGGCAATCTGGTAAGTTGTAATCAACGCTCTTTACTCAATTTGAGCTATATATACATATTGAGACTACTAACTTGCTAAAGCCGGTATTTTAGCTTAGCTACTTTACCGCTGAAATTTGACAAGCGTTTTTCAGCCTTCCATAGCACATAAAGCGCAGCTACTCTCTCAACGAAATCCAAGTCAGCCATTTTGCAACGTAACTGGAGACGCGAGTTTCACGCGCGAATGAAGCGAATTTCAGCGCTGAATGAAGCCGAATTTCACGCGAATGAAGCGAGTAAACTCAAAATGTTCACGCGTCCAACTACGCGCGAATAGCGTGATTTATTCGCTTCATTCGCGTTTGGTGTGAACGCAGCATAAGATCTTTAAAATTTGAAATGAAAAATTAGAGAGTTGAAGTTCAACTAAATGTTCCTTATTTCATTCACTTCTCTATCTTTCTCTCTCTTAGGAGTCAGTGAAGACGTTGTCCATGAAGTTCTTCCTATGTGGTTCACGTCATGAACAAATTTGTTTTTGTGTTCAAATTCAACTGTTACAATATATTATTTTATAAAATATACACAATCTTAAATCTATCCCCAGAGTCATCCTTGTCTATTCCCTCTGTACTCTGTAAAATGTGATTGACTGAAAAGGCTATACCATTCCTTGTTTATTTTACTTGATGAGTTATTAAATTATGCAACTTGGACCCTATAATTACTCAACATTACTAGAAACCAGAAATAATTGCAATAAAGAAAGCAGTATTTGGGTGCAATAAACCTTTAAAAACCTCCAAAAAAAAAAAAGTGTTAAAATACTGCCTTGGTGGCACTTGTTTCGGTCCTCCAAAACTAGGGTCCTGGAAATGCGGACCTGAAAGTGTTGCCTCCGGTATTGCAGACGTATAATGTTGAGCAGACTTCTCATAATTGGTGAGTTATATGATAGATCATAGAAAATCAATTAGTGGCGCAGATGATTTTTTTCCAGTGCTTGTGCCGCCCCCCACGTGTCATGAAAAAATGCCGCCCCGGGCGGCTGCCCCGTTCGCCCATGCCAAAAACCGCCACTGGTCGGGGCTCAGCGAACCCCAAACCTCACTTCCATATAGGGCAATTGGCTTAATTACTGATTTTATTTTCAGCCAAATTCTAGTTGGGATCTCTATAGGACATTGACGTTTTATGGCATAGAAGGCCCTGCAGGTTTTATCTCTCAGTTTATTCACAGCAGGGTTAAAGTTTCCTGTGGATGTGATTTTCAAACCGAGGTAGTTGTAGTGTGATGTGTGTGATATCTGGTTAGTGATATGTGTGTGTTGTGTTCCCTGTGATCTGGATCTTTCCTGGAAGATCATGATTTTTGTTTTATTGAGGTTTACTGTCAGGACACAGGTCTGACAGTATTGTTTTAGCAGGTCACAACAGAAGCAGATCATCTGCACAGAGTTGTGTAGGGTGAGACCAGGGGCTGATGATCGCTCCAGACTGGTTGCCAGCTCATTGAAATAAATGTTAAACAATGTTCAGCTTAAACAACAGCCCTGTCTCACTCCACGCTCCTGGGAAACATATCTTGTATGCTTTGTGTTGATTTTTATGCTGTATTTACTTTCAGTGTACATTGATTTGATAAGGTCATAGGTTTTACCTCCTATTCCACTTTCAATAAGTTTGTAAAATAGCCCTTGGTGCCAAATTGAGTCAAATGCTTTTTTTTAAAGTCAATAAATCTCTCTCTCTTGTTTTTCTCTCTCTTTTCTAAAGACTTTGTCTCTCTCTTTTAGAGTCGATGTCTCTCTTCTGTAGAGTTTGTCTCTCTCTTTTAGAGTCGCTGTCTCTCTTCCGAAGACTTTGTCTATCTCTTTTAGAGTCGCTGTCTCTCTTCCGAAGACTTTGTCTCTCTCTTTTAGAGTCGCTGTCTCTCTTCCGAAGACTTTGTCTCTCTCTTTTAGAGTCGCTGTCTCTCTTCCGAAGACTTTGTCTCTCTCTTTTAGAGTCGTTGTCTCTCTTTTCCGAAGAGTTTGTCTCTCTCTTTTAGAGTCGCTGTCTCTCTTCCGAAGAGTTTGTCTCTCTCTTTTAGAGTCGCTGTCTCTCTTCCGAAGACTTTGTCTCTCTCTTTTAGAGTCGCTGTCTCTCTTCCGAAGACTTTGTCTCTCTCTTTTAGAGTCGCTGTCTCTCTTCCGAAGACTTTGTCTCTCTCTTTTAGAGTCGCTGTCTCTCTTCCGAAGAGTTTCTCTCTCTCTTTTAGAGTTTTGTCCATCATGACACATTTGATTTTACCAGCATATCATGACGGATGATGAAATCCTTAGGGATCTCACAGGGTGTAATGGAAATCAATAAAGATGGTGATTTTACTGAGGGTCTTTTGAAGAGCTGCACCCTCTTTCTTTTTCTTTTGTCAAGCAGCTCTCTCTGTTTTGTTTGGAGAGCTTCTCTTTCTCTCTCTCTCTCTCTCTCTCTCTCTCTCTCTCTCTCTCTCTCTCTCTCTCTCTCTCTCTCTCTGTGTTGTAGAGCTGCTCTCTCTCACGATTATCTGAAACTGCTGCCTCTCCTCATCCCTGAGAGAACCAGCGGTGCTGGAGTATTGTAACCCAGGTAACTTAGGCTACTAGCAAGGAGATTGAAAAATAATTCAAAATGTAAGGCAAATTGAAGGAAGATAAGAAAAGAGAAGAAAAAAGGATAAAGTTTCAGAAGGACAAAAGATTCAGCAAATCATTCATCTCACTTGAGTGACAGACTTCCCTTAGAGCTAATAGTAGCAGCACATTCATAAGCCCCACCTGGCTCACTAGCTTAGGTTGTGCAAATGTGTTCCCCCCTGTAGGACCCCCAACGAAGGAGTCCGTCGCGAAGCACGTCCGCCGAACCGTCCCGAGACCCTTATAACAAACCTAAATACTTATTGTGTAGACTCAAATAAATGTGTAAATATATTTGTGTGTTTTTTTATGTGTTTGGAAGAAGATGCGATGTGCTTTAACCCGTGGCGCGCACGCAGGCGCTGCGATGGTGACCCCTTCAGGGTAGAAAAAAGAGGGGTGATCAATGAATTGAGCGGATTTACGAGGTAAATGTCCATATAACACATATATTCCAAGCCAGACACACACGTCATGTTGATAGAATGCATAATAAGTCTAATAATAATAATAATAATAATAATAATAATAATTTAAATTGTTATTATTTTTACTGGATACACAGATTACAAACACATTTAACTTACAAATAATATCTGTTTTCCTCCTAGAAACATTTTCCATATTAACCCAAAAAGTATATATGCATGTACAGAACAGATGGGCAATAGTCTCTTTTTCTAACGAACAAAAATCATTCCTTATGTGTTTATTAGAACAACTGTGTTTGAGAATATCAATTTCCCCTTTAAACATTTAACATATTTTGTCTCAGAATTAGGGTGAGGTGCTATTGGAATTTAAAAGTTGTCTAACTAATATAATATTTTTTAATAATAAATACTTATATACTGAAAGAAATGTTTCATTATATATTCCATATCTGTTGACCTATAGCATATTTTAGGCCTACGTCATGCTTTGTATGGTTAACCATATGAACATTTTGATATGTTATATTTTTGTTTGTTTGTATGTAATGTTTTTGTACTTTGTACAAACATATTATAACATTGAAGGGGTGGTGTCCTTGGCTCCACCTCACTTTTATTATATCCTTTTGTGTAATTCTTATAGGCCTGTAACTATTAAAGTATTTATCGGTGTATTTCTTATTAAAAATAAAAAAAGACAATCTTATAGCTCATTATTAAGAGAGTTAGACTTCTGACTAAGCGAAATAATGTCTATTTTGACTGTATTTTGAAATGTTCTCCGGCTTGAGTTAGGAAGCTGAACACCTCGACCTCGGAGGGCTGTGTGTGTGTGTATGTAGGACAGAGACCTGGAAAAGAGTGAAAATCACGTATCATGTATGTGATGGCATGCTCAAGCTGTATTTGGATATATGCCGTCACATCTGATAATCTATGAAACAACCTGAAAGCTTAAATGTCCTATGGAACTGATGTTGAAGATGTTTGGGGACCTTATGTCCTAGTATGGAAATTGCTTAGGACTATCTATATCCTAAACAATTATAAAACTCATATTTGCGTAATGTAATGACGTTGTTTAGTTGACTGTCAGCTTACATACCACTGAACTGGATGTAAAAGGAGGTTGTCCTGTATCTCACACCTGTGAGCTGACTTCTGCTTGGCAAAACTACAAATATTTTTCTTAAGTGATTTTTCTTCAATTGACTTCATTTCTGACTCATGGTCTTCATTCAATCATAACTGGTCTATGGGTCTTAACTGTATTTCCCATACAACATATACTGTATGTACATATAGAATAATATACACATCTCAGGGCAACTGCTCTCACTATCCTGTTGTATTGACAGTAAATTTTTCACAGAACTCTTTGCATAATAACAAATAATTTTCTTTATCATCCTAATCTTTACAGACTGGGCTGTTTAGCAATCACTAATCATGTTAATGATTATATCTGTGTGCCCTGCTAAAGATGCTATTGCCTCGTGCTGGCCCCTCCGCTGAAGACCTTTGCAAATTCTGATGATAGAATTCAATGGCATCCCAATAAAGGATAAGGTTGTTTACCTTGTAACTGCTAAGGATAAGAAAAGTAGATGTTTACATAATTTTACACCTATCATGGAGAATACTCGAAAAAATTTGTCTCTAAAAGGCAGATCTCTTCTTTGATGGCTGACGGCCTTTCTTGTTTAACTTATGTTCTCACTTCTCTTTATGTTGATACCCAGACCTGCAGACCCGGCGCCAGACACAAATTCACGGACGGGCATTTCATTTTTTCAGGGGGGCACAAGTGAGATCAAATGAGATGCATTCTCTGTAAAGCTGCTTTGAAACGATATGTATCGTGAAAAGCGCTATACAAATGAATGTGAATTGAATTGAATAAACTCAGTTAACATACTGCGGTAAAAAATAAAAAGTGGAGTTTTTATAACATGATACGCAACATCACACGACCAAGAGTGCTGAATACCATCACGATTGAAAATGTGACACTCATTTCATATGACAGTTCAAACAAGTAATTAATATTAAGTCACTTACATTTTAGATGCAATATTGACTATTTTTGTTGTTTCAGCAGCGAAAAATAGTTCAAAGCTCACAGCAGAACCATAACGCGTCATTCTCACAGCAGCACTCAACCGTGTTTTCATTACTGAATGATTCAGCGTTTTGAACGAATCGGTTGAGTCAAAGATTCAATGACCCATTCATATACAACTGCCTCATTCGTGATGAATCAGCGGTTTGAACGAATGACTCAATGACTCGCTTAATAAGACCGCTTATCACCTGCCACCACCTACTGGCGGTTTAGTTTGTTTAAAAGTGTCATTCTTTCCTACATTTCTTATTTGTATATTCAAAAAAATATTTTAAAACAATCTCAGTTCGCAATGTGTAAATTATTCAATTTGATTAGTAACAGCCCTATAGTGTCTTATTCTAATTTAATTTATCGATCAAAATTAAGAATTTAAAATTAAAGATGAAGCATATATTTAAAAAGATGCCCTTTATAAAGGTAAAAATATCACAAATATACATATTTAACTATGTTAAAGCTGATTGAACTCTGGTGAGAATATTGCTTCGTAATCAATTATATACCAGAGATGTTCACAAGTCTCTCATCTGAAGTCTGAGTCAAGTCTGGAGTCTTTATCACTGAAGTCCGAGTCAAGTCTGGAGTCTTTTGTCACGAGTCCGAGTCGAGTCTCGAGTCATTTCATGCATTGCTGAGGGGAAAAAAAGGTCTATTTAAAAATTCTATAAATACTCTTTTTTTATTTAGACAAAACTGTTATCAATACGTAATATGTATGTAAAATCCAAGTTTTAATATTTTGATGAATATTATTATTATTAATTTTATTATTTATATATTATTATTATTATACATTAACTTCTTGTACTGTTTTGTTTATATTAATGGTTCCACGGTTTCAACAAGGCTTAAACCGAGCATAATTCAATATAACAATGCACGATTAATCAATAATGTACATACTGTTCATTATATTAAAAATCTATTGCAATAATCATCCAGGCAAATAACGCAACAATTGCATAGCCATGTTAATGCAGTTTCTAAGTGAGGCAAACAATGGCGACAGTCTCTCGTTATTATATACGCTATTGCTACTGATAACAGTCATTATCAGAAAACAGCTGTTTTAAGTCAAAATTAACATAAAATGAACGCTGTTTGTGATATAATCAGATGGACGGGGAGCGCTGTACACGTTAATATCTTCGCGCTCTCTCTCTCTAATCTCTCTCTTTCTTCGTTTTCATAAAAAGAAAAAGTCACGCATTTTCTGTACAACGTAGATTTAAAGGGTTTATTTTCGCTCATGTTTTTAACAGGGAGACAGTGGCAGTCTAATGGAGCGAGCAGCTGATGAGTTAACGTGACTAACCTTTGTGGGTGTGTTCTCAGGTGTCTAATAAAGTTCGAAGTTGTTCTCCCAGTATCCTTTATTGTTTTTCCACATCCTTTGCATGTGGCTGTTCTTCCAGAAATAGTCTCTGATACGTTCGAAAACGCAAATGATAAAATATACTGCACTGCCGGTCCTGCCATCTTTGAGACTCTTACCACATTTCAGATTTTACGCGCTGCACACGGCCAATATACGTCATTGAATTCTATAATAAGGGTCCGGTCCGATCCTATTTACTGCAGTACAGCATACACGCAAACACACATGCACACACACAAAAACATAATCCTCCTTAATGAAATCAGTAGTTAAGGATAAAAGACTCGAGTTGATTTTAAAATATTCACGAGTCTTTTATGTTGAGTCGAGTCAAGTCTGAAGTCATTTCAGTTTGAGTCTGAAGTCGAGTCTGAAGTCCATAAAAATGCGACTCGAGTGCGACTCGAGTCCATGTCTCTAGCTCGAGTGCCCATCTCTGTTATATACAACACAATTGTCACAATGTCAAGCCCTGACACATTTTATTTATGTATTCATTGTTAGTCTATATCTTTGTTACATTTTGTTTTTTAAAAGGCAGGGACTTTATAAAATAGTCAAATATAAGCAACTCACCACTCCAACAAGTTTTAAACAAATAATAATAAAAAATAATAAAAAATAATATAAAACTAGGTCTACTCAAAGTGCTATTTTCTATTGTATATGGCCATATCATATGTTTTATTTAATTTTTCACAATGTCTAGACAAGGACCTGCTTAAAATAAAACAGGCTTAGTCTACTCATCACATTAGTAGAGCGGTAGGCGACGTTGTGCGACAGAGTGGAATCTTCTTAAAACAATGTCTTCCACTCCCCCCCAGAACTTTTTGGTTAGGTCCTTTTCAAATGCCAACTTAATTAAATTGGCCTTGCGTCGATGAAGCATGCTAAGGCGATGCTCTGTAAGCACGTTCTTTAATGTAGAAAAAAAATGCTCACAGAGCGGTGTGCTTGCACCAAAGATCAAAGCAAGTTTGAGCACCGTCATCACGCTTGGCATTGCTTCAAGAGGTTTCTGAAAGTGTTGTAGAACTTTTTTCATTGTCCATTTAACTCCGTCGGCTGGAAATGAGTCCTTCATTTGCACGCTTAGGAATTGGTGAGCCACTGTGTATTCAGATTCCACAATGGGTGTATTAGTAAGGTCCAGTAAAGGTTTCACTTTGGACACATCCAAGAAAGTAGAATCCTCTGGGTCCAGAGATCTGAGTGCATCCATCAGCACACAATTGCGTTCCCCAAAGCGTTCCTTCATTTCCCCACAAACTGCATCGATACAACTGAAATACATTCTGCGTAGCTCTGTGTCGTTGCTGAGATCTTCATACATAATTTTTTCCTCAACTGCATACATAGAAAAGGATGTGTTTAGTGTGCGTCATCTCTTATTTGGCACAGTCTCTATTGTTGCATCCTTGCAATGCTTCAAGAGTGTCACAAATTCTGTCTCAGAACGGAGATTTTCGCGTGCTTACGGATATACACGTGCATGCTGAATTTACAAGTTGCACACCTGTTAACAGATCCATGTCTTCTGCCTGTAGCATCAGATTAGGTACAATTAGATACGATAAGATTTTGTGCACCATCTCTGCAATGAACCTAAAGCTGGGTTCAGACATGGCCCGTAGTAAACCTGCTGCTTCAACTCACACATCTGCTCCATAGGCTGGGCTGCTGTTGATTTCTCGGAGCAGTGTAGTTAGGTCATCAAATGATCTCAGAATAACGGAGACCATGCCAAAATGACCAGTCCAGCGTTGGTCTAGGAGGCACTTCAATGTCTCTCCCTTGTAGAGAATGGCAACGGTAGGCTTTCTGCAGAATTTGTAGAGCATGTTACACATAGTGAAAAAATCCACTAAGGCCTGCTCTGCTGCCAAAGAATGGGTGACCACCAAATGTAATTGGTGGTTGAAACAGTGGACATAGGTTATATCTCGGTGCAATTTTTGTTGGAGACGTTTTTGCACCCCTCCATGTTTACCTGACATCAGGGAGGCGCCGTCATACACCTGACTGATGATTTTTCCAGAATTCAGTCCTGCTTTTGTTAATTCTTCAATGATCGTGTCAGTCAGTGTTTCTGACTGACACAATCTATTTTATAAGGTTAATAAAACCTTATAAAAGGTTTATAAGGTGAGTCTCCCTGGTCAGCGGTGGCAATTGTCAGAAGACGTTCAGTTGGCTCCTTCAGTTCATTCACAAAACGCACAACTATTGAAATATTCTCTCTTCCTGTTGGGTCTCGAGTTCCATCTACTTTTATCATATAAAATGACTCGCCAACCTCTTTTTCACTATGTGCTCCGTGACCAAAGTACTCATAATCTCTATCACACTGTTTTGAATGTCATGGCCAGTATACCTAGCATTGTGTGGGATAGTCTGTGCTATCTTGGCCAACACAGCATCTTTCCTCAAAGTATATTCAAATAAGGATAAAAATAATCCGCATAGTTCTTCAGCCATACAATCAAAAGCATCATGGTCACCTCTAAAAGGTAACTGGTTCACTGCAAGGAACTCGACAACATCGATTACTGATGATAAGTAGTATCTGTTGCGTTCTAAATGTTCTGCATTGATTAAAGTTGTGATTTCTTTACCGGTCTGAATCCGTCTGTCCTTGTCACTCCACATAGCTTCACAAGTCTGATGTTCTTTTGATGCTGAATGTTTATTAAGTCCTTTCCCAGTTTCCACTGCATGCTTCCAGTCGCAAAATCCAATAATCGTAAATGTTGTGTCTGTGGCAGAGGAGGGCGCTCGAAACGTTCTGCATGGGTAGCAGAATGCAGCATCTGCATGAATAGAGTATTCCAATCTCTGCTTCCATACCAGGAGCTGTTAAATGATCTTTTTTTTCCTGAGAAAACACGTGCAGGAAAGTTTTTTTAAGATTATTTGAGTTTGGGTTTCTCAACTCCGAGATCCCCTGGTGCTGCCACCTGCGATGATCCTTGCTTGAGGCCTTGGCAACTGGAACCGCTGGCCTTTGCTCTGTCGGGAGTTGAATCAACGTCTCGCGAACTGCGACACCCAGGGCTTTCACCTAACGTTACATCGCTGCTGCTCTCTCCTGCCAACGTTGGTGGTTTTTGATTAAAGAAACGGCGTATATCCATTGCACTGCCACACGAGATCGTTCAGCATTTTTAAAATTACAACGTTAAGCGGTAGCGCTATGCTTAGCAAACAACCAAATATTTCCGCGCTCACTATCGGCAAACCAATCAAACACGTTTAAAATTATTATTTTTTAAATCAGACCAAACACATTTTTATTTTTATTCATGTGTTATGTATATACAAAACGATAACTTTTGATAACAGCAGCCTATTGATAAAAAATAAATAAAAATATATTGTGCAAACAAGCAAGGACTGGTGGTTGGTTTGACGTGGAGCTGGTGAACAGGTGAAGGGAGACAGCAGGTTCGTCCAGGGCGGGCACTAGTGACCCACAGGGCGGGCCAGCCCCACCAATGCCCGCCCATGGCGCCGGGACTGCAGACCTGGTTTTGCTTAATATCTTATGCCATGTTGCTGGCATTGTTTTGAGTTTGGTCTTTGCCACAGAAAGATGTAATATAAAACAAAATCAAAGAAGTGTCTAATAAAATTTTTCATTGCTGTTACCCCAGAAAAAAGATTTGTCTCTGATGCTATAAATGTAAACTGTTCTTTCTTCTGTGATCTTTAAACTGAGGACTTGTTTTATTTTGCTTTGGCACTTTAAAATATGTAAACCATCTCTGGAAAAAGTTACTTGACATTTTACACCTTCTGATTTGTGGCTTAGACTTAAAAATGTAATATTTGGTTTTGTACAATATAAAAAAGAAGAGTCTGATATGTTTATTTTATTAACCTTATTTGATAAAAAAATATTTATTGATTTATTTGATTATTTATTTCATTAACCAGATTTGATATCCTCCACTTATATTAGGAAAGCTCTGAAGACTGATAAGAGTCTTTTATCTCACCCCTGGCATATAAAAGCTTGTCATTCTGTATTCTCTCTTTGGTGTTAATAATAAAAAAGGTATAGCCCTGTAGTTCAAAATCGAAATATAGCTTTTAAGGATTTTTTCAGGAAAGATTGAGAAAAAAAATATGCTGGTTTAATCAGAAGGACCAGAGATTTGAATCTGTTCTAATATTTTCCGTTTTAAATTATCGAAAGATATTGATCATAATGAGCAAAAAATAATTGGAAAGTGCAGCTTTAGAAAAGTTGAACATTTTATACGTGTTACTAAAAATATTTAACTTACTTTCTTTATCTTTTATAAAGTCAAATTCTTTTCATACAACATTTATAAACGTTTTTATTATTGTATAAATAAAATATTCACTGTAAATCTACTGTAAAAAACTGTTAAATATATTTTTAAACCATGCTAATTAAACCATGTCTGTTTGAATAAAGTTTTACCTTTGAGAGATGAACTTCGTAACAACCAGAAATTAAGTTAGATATTTTAATTGTAAGGTATATAACTGTAATCTTTATTCTAACACATAATTTTTAATGCTTTTATTTTGAATTTAGCTTGCTAAAACAAGCTAACGGAGGGTGCTACAACAGCTAACGCAGCTGGAATTAGCGATACAACAAGATATCGCGATAACAACTTTTGGATAAGGCAGTTAAACAAGCTACCAGTCGGGGTCCTAGGGGAAACAAGTTAGTCACCACACCGGCGCTGCTACTGTTTTCAGTACGAGCAGAGAGAAAAAGGCGAGATTATGCGAGACTGCAGCACGGAACGTTTCTTCAGAAACTCCCTGCATTAATCATTAATCTAACGAGATATGTGATTAAATGCGATTGGAAAGTGGAACTTACTAATCGATGTGTCAGCCAGAAGTGTTGTCGTCACAGAAAGAGAGAAGTGAAAGTCAGAGGAGTGTAAACAGAGCAGATCCCGGAGTGTTGAAGCCCTGTGATTAAACCTCCTTGTAAAAATATATCATTCTATTTTCTATTTATGATTATCATTCTATTCTGGCTGGGTTTTTTTTGTGTTTCTTTCTATGAACACGATCTTCTGCAAGAGTTACCTGTTTTGTGCCGAACTTAATCCTTTGGTGAGGAATCTTCTGTGTTCGTACGCGATTACATGTGCACAAATGGCGAGCTGCCCACGGACCTTTGAACCAGGGGCGGACTGGCCATCGGGAGCACCAGGACATTTTGTGTAGAGTGTCATCAAGTTGAACTGAACCTGTTGAACTGTTGATTTCTTGGTGCTATGAGAGACAACAGAATAATTTGTGATAATTGTTCAAATCCACTGACTACTACTACTTAATTGTTGATAAATGTGACGTTCCTATTTGAAACAACTACAAAGAGAAAAAAGAAATTCTTTTATTTATATACATTGCTATATAAATCACTCAAAGTGTCCACTATTCACTCACCAGTAGCAGCATATCCTCCCTCCAGTAGACGTTCCTTGCTTCTGGACGTTGGCCCATACTGAACATTACACTAGTGACACGCTGTATTTGATGCCCCTGAAAGCAAGAACATCATTGTGAAAACAATGAGTAAATCTGTAGAAGGGTGACATGATAAATAGGTTTCCACTTAACACAAAATGTCATCTTACCTCTATATTGGCGGCATTCCAATGCTTCCCCAGTGAACACCAAACGTCAAAGTCAATCAGCTTAAGATTGTAGGTGCTGGTATTGACTAATATGTTGTCTGGGTGGATGTCACTGTGAAAGACACCATGGCTGATGCAGTGCTGCACCGCCTTAACCCATCAAATGATACACTGTGGACTCAGACAGCGTATCATGAGGGAAGATGAAATCCTTCAGGGTCTCACAGGAATGTGGGAATTCCATGATGATGGTGATGTCGTCGTTGGGGTCTTCAAACCATTCCAACATCTGCACCACATTCCGGCAAAAGGGCTCCTGCCTCACCATCAACAGCAGTGCCACTTCTGTGAGCAGAGGTTTGGAATGGCCGGGCTAGAGAGACATCAAGAAAAGATTACTTGTCTATAGATTACAACATACAAACACAAACATTGTTGTTAGCTCTAAAGTCTATATTGTCTATACTTAGGATTATTTAATCACCAATTAATAAACAAAATATATAATTAATATATAATTGTTTTGCCAACTTACAATGGTAAGATAGACGTCATCCTCCCATTGGATAGCAATTTGATGGTGACCTGCAAAAAAACAGTTAAGTTAAAAGCACATAACCTTTATATGATTATAATCATGTATGTTTTGGTCTAAACATGGACATGAAACTCTACCTTCTCGCCATCAGCAATCCGTGTGCCTTCATACACCATTGCAAATGCTCCACACCCCAACAAACTTCCCTCTGTATAATGGTCATCATAATATCCTAAAAAAAACACACAGACACAAAGAATGTGATAACACCGTATATGAATTGCAAATCCCTTAATAACACAGATTAGATGACAGACTTACCATCAGTGGGCTCAAAAGATGAGCAAACTGGGACAGACAACAGCTCAGAAACAGCTGAGTCTGTGTCAGATGAGTCATCGAGCCAGGATGGATGTGATGCCTGCGGGATGGGTGTCTGCTCCGGACTGTCACGGAGTCGATGCCTTCAGCATCGGATTCGTTCCATCACGTCACCCGTTCTTCATCCCCGGAATTCTAAGGACTCAGTTTCCCACATTCCTTTGCACCCCGCACACCTGTCAGCAATCCCGCGCACTCAGTCCCATTCATTTGCACCGTCTGTTTTGTGATTATGTTAGTTTGATTTGTACCATTATTTAAACCCTGTCTTTTGTTCTATGAGTTGTCCGGTATTGTTGTTATTTTGTACGTGTTGGATTCTGGATGTGTTTTGTTAAAGTCAGCCGTGCATGCTATTATCTGCCTGTTCTCCTCCTCTGAAGTGAGGTCTGTTTCTATATCTGTATTCCCACTGATGAAGTTCAGTAAAAGATTTGAAACTGATATTCTCGTGTTCTGCCTCGTCTGATGCACGGTAACAGTATACCGGACCCAGAAAAAAGAAGACTGTGTTTACCTCTCTGATTTCGTCGTGTCGTGAAGATTTCTGTTTGGAGTATTTGTTTATGTTGGATTTTCTTTTCTGTTATTAGTTGTGGAACCCGCAACACCCAGCCCCACGGATGCCGCCACGGATCTCCTTCACGCCCTTACCCGCCATTTAAATGCCCTACCTGTTTGTTCATCTCCCCGGAACTATTGAGACGACTTCAGTTACCTCGTCACCGTGTGGCGCAGCCTATCCCCGTGCAGGATATCCTGGGAAAGCCCTTAGGGCGGGGACTGATTAGATACTTCTCTCCACAAGTGCGACTCGAATGGAGACCTGTCATGTCAGAAGTACTGTCGTTCTGGGTGCTGGAGGGAAGCTCTGTGGATCTGGTGCTGGGACGTCCCTGGCTTCAAGTTCACCGTCCGGAGATGGACTGGGCGACAGGAAAAGTTATTAGTTGGCCGTTAGATAATGCCGTAAGGTCGTCACTGTCTGTTCCTTTTGTTATGTCACCCATTGCTGTCCCTCTCTCCTCAGAATCTCTGAAGGTGTCCAGAGCATCCAGTAATGACACGCCCCCAATGGGTTCGATCCCGCCGGAGTATGGGGCATTCCAGGATGTTTTCAGTAAGGAGAAAGCTACTCAACTTCCCCCGCATAGGCCATGGGACTGCGCTATTGAGCTGCTGCCTGGGGCCCCGTTACCCAAGGGGCGTATCTACTCTCTGTCCCTCCCGGAACAGAAAGCCATGGGGGAGTACATCCAAGAGGCGCTTCAGCAAGGATTTATCCGTCCATCTACCTCCCCTGCAGCTTCCAGCTTTTTCTTCGTGGGAAAGAAAGATAGGGGTCTCAGGCCATGTATCGACTACCGGGTCCTCAATCAAGCAACAGTCAAGTTCCCGTATCCTTTGTCTCTTATTCCTCCGTCCATAGAGCACCTTCGGGGAGCGTCCGTATTCACAAAACTGGACCTCAGGAGCGCCTACAATCTAATTCGTATCCGGGCAGGGGACGAGTGGAAGACGGCTTTTGTGACGCCCGCGGGACACTTCGAGTACCTTGTTATGCCCTTCGGGTTGGTAAACGCTCCTTCTATGTTTCAAAGTTTTATGAATGAAATATTCCGAGATGTGTTGGGTCTCTTTGTTATTGTTTACATAGATGACATCCTGGTGTACTCGAAGTCTCTCGCGGAGCACCGGAATCATGTTCGACTCGTTCTCCAATGGCTCCGTAATCATAACCTTTATCTCAAGCTCGAAAAGTGTGCGTTTCATCTCTCAGAGGTCCAGTTTCTTGGGTATGTGATTAGCTCCACGGGGGTGCTCATGGAGAAGGATAAAGTGGAGGCAGTGCGAACCTGGCCCCAGCCATCCTCAATCCAAAGTTTACAGCGCTTCCTGGGGTTTGCAAATTTCTACCGACGATTCATCCGTAACTTCAGTACCATATGCTCTCCTCTCACCGCGCTGCTCCGAGGAAAACCCAAAACTCTAGTCTGGTCTCAAGAGGCAGCGGAAGCGGTTTGTCGGCTAAAGGAAGCCTTCTGTTCTGCACCCATCCTCCGGCATCCATCCCCTGAGCTTCCGTTTGTGGTGGAAGTCGACGCCTCCACTACTGGAGTGGGGGCGGTGTTGTCTCAGCTGCAGGGGAATCCCGCGCGCCTTCACCCATGCGCTTTCTTCTCCAAGAAGATGTCCCCGGCGGAGCAGAACATACGATGTCGGCAACCGAGAACTTCTAGCTATCAAGTTGGCTTTGGAGGAGTGGCGGCATTGGCTGGAGGGAGCTAAGTACCCTTTTGTAGTTTATACAGATCATAAAAATCTTTTGTATCTTCGAGAAGCTAAGAGACTTAATTCTCGTCAGGCCCGCTGGGTGTTATTCTTTTCCCGTTTTAACTTTACAGTTACCTACCGCCCTGGCAGTAAGAACGGAAAGGCGGATGCCCTCTCTCGTATTCACGCCTCTGACGTCAGTCCGGATCCCCCTGAGCCCATCCTCCCTCCAGCCATGGTAGTCTCTCCCATTGAGTGGGAGCTGGATAAACAGATTGAGGTCAGTCAACGTGCTCAGCCTGCTCTGCCGGGAGGTCCTAAAGGGAGATTGTTTGTACCCGAAGATCTGCGCGTCTCCCTTATGGACTCCGTCCATTGCGTTCCGGGAACAGGACACCCAGGTCAGCAGCGCACCCTCTCACTGATCTCCCCCGGTACTGGTGGCCCGGCATGTCTGGAGATGTCGCCCGATATGTGCGGGGGTGCTCAGTCTGTGCCATCGCCAAAGTTCCTCGTCGATTGCCCCAGGGCAAGCTCCTCCCCCTGCCAGTTTCCCGAAGACCCTGGTCTCACATTGCTGTTGACTTTATATCTGATTTACCCTGTTCCGAGGGATATACCTGTGTTTTTGTAGTGGTTGACCGTTTTAGTAAAAGTTGTAAGCTAATCCCTTTGTCAAGTCTGCCCACAGCAATGCAAGCAGCCGAAGCTCTGTTCCACAACGTATTCCGGCATTTCGGTCTGCCCGAAGACATCGTCTCTGACCGTGGTCCCCAGTTCATCTCTCATGTCTGGAAGGCGTTTCTCTCTCTGTTAGGGGTCACGGTCAGTCTAACCTCTGGTTATCACCCTCAGGCGAATGGCCAGACTGAGCGCAAGATCCAGGAGATCGGGAGGTATCTCCAAACCTACTGCAACCAACATCAACACAGCTGGCATCGCTTCCTCCCGTGGGCTGAGTACGCCCAGAATTCTCTGCGACAGGATAGTACCCGCCTGACTCCATTCCAATGTGTGCTCGGTTACCAGCCACCCCTCTTCCCTTGGACCCAAGAACCCTCCGCGGTGCCAGCTGTGGACCACTGGTTCCGGGTCAGTGAGAGGGTTTGGAACTCTGCCCACGTCCACCTACAGGCTGCAGTCCGTAGGCAAAAAAGACACGCCGACCAACGAAGATCTCCCACACCTGTCTTCCACCCAGGTCAGTTGGTCTGGCTGTCAACGCGAGACATCCGCCTACGGCTGCCCTGTAGGAAGCTCACACCCCGCTTCATAGGACCTTTTCCCATCGATAAACAAGTAAACGCAGTGACTTACCGGCTGCAACTTCCCCGTTCCTATCGTCTGGCCCCATCCTTCCATGTATCTCTGTTAAAGCCCTTCATTAATCCTGTTTCTCCTTCTTCCCCAGAATCTGGTGCTGAAGGACCACCACCGGCGGCTCCTCCACCTCCTCCTCCACCTCCTATTGACGAGCAGGACCGCATCTATCGGGTCGATGCCATCCTAAAGGCGCGTCGACGGGCCGGTAGGCTTGAATACCTCGTGTTCTGGGAGGGATACGGCCCCGAGGAGCGCTGCTGGGTTCCCCGCTCGGATATCCTGGACCCCACTCTGCTTTCAGACTTTCACAATTCGCATCCTTCGGAACCAGGTCCCAGGCCACGAGGACGGCCCGTCGATGCTTGCTGCGGCCCGCGGGAGCGGTCCATGGAGGGGGGGTACTGTCACGGAGTCGATGCCTTCAGCATCGGATTCGTTCCATCACGTCACCCGTTCTTCATCCCCGGAATTCTAAGGACTCAGTTTCCCACATTCCTTTGCACCCCGCACACCTGTCAGCAATCCCGAGCACTCAGTCCCATTCATTTGCACCGTCTGTTTTGTGATTATGTTAGTTTGATTTGTACCATTATTTAAACCCTGTCTTTTGTTCTATGAGTTGTCCGGTATTGTTGTTATTTTGTACGTGTTGGATTCTGGATGTGTTTTGTTAAAGTCAGGCGTGCATGCTATTACCTGCCTGTTCTCCTCCTCTGAAGTGAGGTCTGTTTCTATATCTGTATTCCCACTGATGAAGTTCAGTAAAAGATTTGAAACTGATATTCTCGTGTTCTGCCTCGTCTGATGCACGGTAACACGTACTAGGTGGACGTGAGTCAGGCTGTAGTGGAGGCACTAGCACCTGGACTCTGGTCTCGCGTCTGTGGAGGAAGGGACGCTTCACTGCCCTCCAGGTTCTCCTAAAGAACCCCCGGACTCCGATCCGCTTCCTCTCTAAAATAAAAAACAAACCGCAAATGATGATAATGATTAATATTATTATGTGTATAATATTTGAGAACTCATCTCAATTCCGCGCCCGCGTTAACCAATCAGGAACTTGCTCTAGTAGTGACGTGATTACGAGCGGAGGCAGAAATCAGAAACAACAATGGAGGACAAACTGATCGTGGCTGTATGTGGATTTCCGGAGCTCAACGACACTTCGTCGTATTTCTACAGAGACAGGAATAAAAAGGATCTTGCTTGGAGGAAAGTGAGTGAGGAGGTCGGGCAATCTGGTAAGTTGTAATCAACGCTCTTTACTCAATTTGAGCTATATATACATATTGAGACTACTAACTCTCTAAAGCCGGTATTTTAGCTTAGCTACTTTACCGCTGAAATTTGACAAGCTGAATTTATTCAGAGGAAGTGTGCAGAAAGAAGTGGAAGAGTCTGAGGGACACATATTTAAAGGAGAGAAGAAAGGAGGTGGAGAAGAGGAGTGAGTCAGCAGCAGGTTCAGGGAAAAGGTGGAAGTACTCTGCGGTCCTGTCTTTCCTCGACCCCTTCGTCTCCCCACGGGAGACGAGCGGGAATATGGAGAAGGGGGATGGGGCCGAGGGGGCAATGACCACACCGAGGACCAGGGCGAGACAGAAGCAGCAGGGCACTGAGAGACAGGAGGTGTGTTGACAAGTGAAGCAACACAGCAGGGCATATTTCTTTTTTTGTTTTTTAATTTAATTTAAAATAATTGTAATTTTATTTGTTTTATGATGAAAAGGCTCAATTAATTTCAGTCTGGCGTGTGTAATGTTGTATTAATATTTAATATTGTCATTGCAGAGCCCACTGGTTCTTTTGATGTCAGTGAGCCTGGGTCCCCTCTTCCAGAATCTGCTGCTGCTTCTGTTTCCCCTGCCGGCCCTTCAACATCTGCTGCTGTACCCACAGGTGTGTACAGGCAAAAATGACCATGTTTACATGCATATTAAATTTACAGTAAACACTCATAGCCTCACACACTGACGGTTTGTGAATGAGTTAAATTTTTTCTGCCTTCTCGTTGTACATAATGTGCTATCTTTTGATACAGGTCCACCAAGAAGAAGAGCTCAGAGAAGGCCTAGGGAGCAGCCATCGGAGGTGGAACGGGAGCTCCTAGAAGTACTGCGGAGCCGTCCTGTAGCTCCAGCGCCACCTCCACGCTCAGAGGATGAGCTCTTCCTCTTGAGTCTGGTCCCTTCCCTGCAAAGGTTGCCGCCTCAGACTAAAGATTTTGTGAAATTTCAAATTCACAAATTAATTTATGAAAGCAGCACAGTTCTGCTTAATTTGGAACAATTGGAGCCAACAGAATAGTTTTAAAAAAGAGGCAGCAATCTCTGCAGGGAATGAACCTTTCTCTCCTTTCTCCTCTCCTTCACTTTGTCCCTCACTCTTCCCTCTTCCAAGCAAGATCCTTTTTATTCCTGCATGTAAATAGTTGTAAATGTAGTTTATAGTTATATATTGTAAATAGTTTTTATATGTTTTTCATTTGATTTTATTTATTTTGTATAAATAAATGTTCTATACAATGACCAAAGATTTTTGTGTGTTACTTTGTGCACAACATAAATCATAATTTATATTTGTTACTTAAAAATATTATTTCTATGTTAAGACTACAATACTTATGGCAAATATTTGTGCATTCATTCTAATTATATTCTATTGCAAATGCACTTACAATAATATTTTTTTATTTCAAAGTGTTTTTATTGTTTTAAATGTACATAACACAAACAAACCAGCATACATTCTCTTATGTCATACAAGGCATCCCCATCCACAAACCTCATACTTTGTATACATTATCTCACATATCTCCTTTCATCGCAGATTTGCATCCAAGGTGTGCATTCTCAAGTACTGAGAATGCACACAGAACACACAAACAAAAAAAAACAAAAACAAAAACAAACAAAACAAACAAACAAAAAATAAATAAATAAATAAATAAAATAAAAAAAAAAAAAAAAAAAAGAGGGGAGGAGATGAGAACCTTATTATTATTATTATTATTTTTTTTTAATCTAAAGAATTAGCATCAAATGCATTTTCATAATAATCCAAGAAAGGTTGCCATACATTCTGAAACCTTTCTGCTGAGTTTTGGACTGTAGTTCTTAATTTTTCAAGTTGGAGGAAGGACATAGTTTCACACACCTAGCGCAGAGTGTTTTGGGGTGAGGGTGATTTCAATTTGTAAGAATTAGTCAGTGAGCTAACAGTGTAGAGAATGCTATTAATTGAGATTGGCCTCTTGAGACCCCAACTCTACTATGTACCACCCCAAATATTGCAATGGTAGGGTCTGGATCAATATTCTTTTACAAATGTAGGTGAATGTATTAAATATCTCAGACCAGAATGTGCCTATGCTTGAGCATGACCAGAACATGTGAGCCAGAGAAGCAGGGGCTTGGTGACAACAGCGTACAGTTGGGATCCACATTAGGATACATTTTGGCCAATTTGGTCCTAGAGAGGTGCAGGCGATTAAATACTTTGAATTGTATCAACCTGTGCCTGACACAGATAGGCGATGTATATATTTTATGTATAGCTCTTTGCCAAATTTCATCCGTCAATTCTGTATTTAGATCCTCCTCCCACTGTACCTTAAGAGACAGAAGAGATGGGCATTTCATGGCCTGAATAACAGTATACAGCTGAGAGACACCACCGAGAGATGAGGCTTGACCGTCAGACAATGATCAAGAGGGCGGTATTTGGTTTGGGGGAATGCGAAACTGGGAACGAACAAAATCACGGACCTGAAGATACCTAAAAAATGTGTTTTCGGTAAACCTAATTCATTAACCAAATAGTCAAAAGAAACAAACGTGCCATCCACACAAAAGATCTCCCACACTGTTTATGCCTTTTTCTAGCCCAAGTGAGAAAGGCCATTATCTATAAGCGATGGCTTAAAAAGAAAGTTTGAGGACAGAGGCATAGACACCAAAGCTTGTATATGACAAAAATGTTTGCTTGAAATTGGGTCCATATCGTAAACTGCCTCTTACAATAGGATTGTCCATTATGTGCACCCACTGCCACTGGCAGTGGAGCACACTAACATTGAGGCCAAAGAGATGGACGAGCATGAATGTTGTTCCATTAGACACCAACTCGGACTACTCCCACCCATAGAAGCTCCATACCATATTACTAATTTGTGGACGTTTGCAGCCCAATAATAGTATAAAAATTTGGTAAAGCTAGTCCAGCATTCTCCTTACGTCTCTCAAGAACTGTTTTCCGTACGCGAGGTATTGTTTTGTTCCATATAAATGTACTGATGTGCCTGTCAAGTTCCTTAAAGAATGATTTGGGTATGAAAATTGGGACTGTTTGGAATAAATACAAGATCCTAGGTAGCGTTACCATCTTTATTGAATTAATACGTCCAGCCAGGGACAGAGGCAGAGTAGACCAACATTTAAGGTTCTCCTTGATCTGTCCTAAGGCTGATTTAAAGTTATTTTGGAATAGGTCCTTGTATCTACTTGTGACACTTACTCCCAGGTATGTCATGGGGCCCTCTGTAGTCCTGAATGGGTATGAATCAAAGGATCGATTCGAGCCAGAACATTAATTGGGAACAAAACACTTTTGGTAAGGTTAATCTTGTACCCAGAGGATTTACCAAATTGAGAAATGGTGTCTAGGAATTCTGGGATTGAAGTCTCCGGATCTGATATAAACATCAGCAAATCATCAGCATACAATGACACTTTATGGACCAGGCCACCCTTGTGATACCCCGTATATTGTTATTACATCGCAATGCCGTGGCAAGTGGCTCAATGACCAGATCAAAAAGAAGAGGGGACAACGGACAACCCTGTCGTGTCCCTCTCTGAACAGTGAAATATTGCGAATTAAAGTTATTAGTCCTCACTCTAGCTTGGGGTGCTGCATATAACGTCTGAATCCAGGAAACAAAGACTGGGCCAAAGCCAAATTTGCTTAGAGTTTTGAAGAGGTGTCCATATTCAATTCGATCGAAAGCTTTGTGCGCGTCTAATGAGATCACAATTTCTGGTGAGTGGATCGAATGTTTAGAATATATTATGTTAAAGAGACGACGTAAATTGTGAAAAGATTGCCTGCCCTTTACAAAACCTGTCTGGTCAGGATGCACGATTTTTGGTACTATAGATTCCAATCTTAAGGAAAGAATCTTTGTAAGTATTTTATAATCACATGTGAGTAGGCTGATCGGGCGATAAGACTCGCATTTAGTGGGGTCTTTGCCCTTTTTGGGAAGCACAGATATTGTGGCTTGGGTCATAGACGCAGGCAGCTTCTCTTGTTTGAGTGATTCATTATAGACGAGGCACAGTAAAGGTATCAACTTAGAGGCAAAAGCCTTATAAAATTCAATTGGATACCCATCTGGGCCTGGTGCCTTTCTATTTTTCATTGATCTAATTGCTTGACTAATCTCAGTTTCAAGTATCGGCTGCTCAAGGATGGCCTTATCTTCCTCAGCTATAGTTGGGAGAGTCACATTGTCAAGAAATACATGATCAGTAGGATTGTCTGAAGAGTATAAGGATAAATAAAATAATCTGAATTGTTCATTAATGTCTTTGGGGTCAAGCTTAACTTCTCCATCCGCAGTTTGTATTTTTGAAATAAAATTGGCAGCAGAATATTGACGCAGCTGATGAGAGAGTAACCTACTTGCCCGCTCTCCATGTTCGTAAAAGTTTTGTCTAGATTTCAGAAATTTCTCTCCTGCTTCCGTGGAAGCAAGAAGATCAAATTCAGTTTGTAATGCTATTCTTTTTTTGCGGAGGTCAGCTGTAGGGGCCAAGGAGTGTTGCTGGTCAACATCGTGAATTAGATTGATCAACTCATTGTAGCGTCTAGACCTTCTTCTGTTAAGACGGGCAGTGTATTCTATTATTTGACCCCTAATATATGCTTTAAGAGTTTCCCAAAGTATTAAAATGTCAGTGTCTGGCAGCTGGTTAGTTTCAATAAAGAAATCAATCTGTGTTGAAATAAAGTCAACAAATGTTTCATCAGACAACAAAGATGTATTAAGTCGCCAGTTACATTGAATTGGCCTTCTAACCTGGAGCCAAAGCTCCATAGTGACCGGAGAGTGGTCAGAGATAACAATACTTTCATAACTACAAGACTTAACTGATGAAAGCATTTTTTGATCTAGCAAAAAGAAATCTATTCTTGAGTATGTTTGATGAACGGCAGAGAAGAAGGAAAACTCCTTTCACTTACAATAATATAGTAAAAGTTATAGTATAGTATAGTAATATAGTTATTTGTGATTGGACCAGCAATGCATTATAGTGTAATGACAATGCAGCAATGAGACAGGGATTCATTTTGGAGGATGGCTCCATTTATCATTTTAAACAAGAAAACTGTAACAATCTAAACTTGATCAAACAATGATTGAAAAATGATGAAAGATTTACATGAGTTAAGGACGGAAAAAGAGCTATATTTACAAGAGAGGTTGAAAATATGTTATTTACAATATATAAAGGGTGTAAATCAAAAGAAAAGACAAAAGGGTGGGAATATTTACACTACCTAAACATGAACATAAAGAGCACAGGATTTAATAAACAAATTACTCGGTCGGTTGCCATGGGACTGCTCCCTCTGCGTAAAGTGAGCCATGAAGCTGTCCCTGACCCGGATGGCTTCTCTGGCAGAATTATTTCGCTGCAACCCGACCGAGACTTTGCAGCGAGTCCTCTGCACCCCACCGCCCCCTCACAGCAGGTGCCTCTGCAGATCTCCTCATAAAGTTGTGGAGGACACACGTGCAGCCTTCACACACCTCTCCCACAACATCAGGCTGAACCTCTATGAGGCTGGCTGATACATCCTCCACTGTGAGGACAGGATCCCAAAGCGTCCTCCACCACCAGCCGGGCTCTGAGAGACGCAGTAGTTAAAAACCCTTCTCTCGGGAAGGGTGTGCCCAGGGTATGGCCTCATGAGGTTTTTCCTGAGGGAAAGGCCTCATCTGCCACAAAGACATGGGGCTGGGGTCCTCTGTGGTCAGCTCCTGGGAGAGGACGGTCAGGTGGCAGTTGGAGGTGCCACCACGGAGTGCCTGGCCAAAGGCTGAGTTAGCCAGAGTCCCACCATCACTCGTCCGTCCATATGCCCGACATCAATCACCCGGAAGCAATACCTTGCATCCACAACAGCAAGGAGAACTAAGGAAAACGTTCCCTTGTAGTTGTGGAACTGGGATCCGGTGTTGGGGGGTGCTTTTATCAGGACGTGCTTGCCGTCCAGTGCTCCACAGCAGAGTGGGAAGTTCCACCTCTCCTCAAAACCCTCTGCAATGGACCTCCATTCGTCTGTGGAGGGCACAGCCATGAACTCTTCAACTAAGCAGTCCCAGATTGCAGTCACCACGTCTGGGACAATCTTGCAGACGGTGGAGACACCAACACGGAAGCTGCTGGCGATCGTCCTGAAGGAGTCTCCAGTGGCAAGATATCTGAAAAGAGAGAAAATAAAAAAAATAAAATAAACATTGTTACAAATGCAGATTGCAATTCCATATTAGCAAATATAAATTTATAATACTGGTGTTTGTGACATTTTCATTTCTTTTTAATTTTTTTACAGTTAAACAACAACAAACTTGATAAAGTGCCCTTAATACTTTACCTATATTTAGCATTTGCTCTGATTTGTTTGCTACATTGCAAAAACAGTCTATTAATCAATATTATAATATAGCAGTTCCTGCACAATTCAAAACCCACTTTGACTGTTGTAGACTAGTAAATTGCCATTTCATTAAAGTGTTGTATGATAATTGTGTGTTTAGAAGAATGAGAAGACTGTATGTCTGTGGAGTCATTAATTACTTGTAATCACACATAATATTAAATGATTTACTGACCGGAGACAGATGGACAGTCGCTCTGCAGGTGGAATCGAGCCTGTAGTTGGTGTCCTGGAGGGAAATCCTCCCACCGACACGGGACAACAGGTCATCAAACTGGGACCGGCTCAGTCGGAAGTACGCTGAAAGCCCGTCATCCAGGTGCAGCTCCTGGAGGAGTTGGTGAAACTCACCAAGCTGGGTGCGCCTCTGAAGTATCTGATGGACCCAGACACTGCGGCCCGAGCGAATCTACGCCGTTTTCAGCCTTCCATAGCACATAAAGCGCAGCTACTCGCGAACGAAATCCAAGTCAGCCATTTTGCAACGTAACTGGAGACGCCAAGTTTCACGCTGTGAATGAAGCGAATTTCACGCAGCGAATGAAGCGAATTTCATCTCTTGTGAATGAAGCGAATTTCCGCAGCGAATGAAGCGAGTAAACTCAAAATGTTCACGCGTCCAACTACGCGCGAATAGCGGGATTTATTCGCTTCATTCGCGTTTGGTGTGAACGCAGCATAAGCGCGAATGAGGCGTTTCGCGCGAATCGCGCGTTTGACGCGTGATTCGCACGAAATGCGCGAGTTGAAAAATCTGAACTTTGGCGAATTCCGCGCCCGCGTTAACCAATCAGGAACTTGCTCTAGTAGTGACGTGATTACGAGCGGAGGCAGAAATCAGAAACAACAATGGAGGACAAATTGATCGTGGCTGTGTGTGGATACCCGGAGCTTTATGATACATCGTCGTATTTCTACAGAGACAGGAATAAAAAGGATCTTGCTTGGAGAAAAGTGAGTGAGGAGGTCGGGCAATCTGGTAAGTTGTAATCAACGCTCTTTACTCAATTTGAGCTATATATACATATTGAGACTACTAACTCTCTAAAGCCGGTATTTTAGCTTAGCTACTTTACCGCTGAAATTTGACAAGCTGAATTTATTCAGAGGAAGTGTGCAGAAAGAAGTGGAAGAGTCTGAGGGACACATATTTAAAGGAGAGGAGAAAGGAGGTGGAGAAGAGGAGTGGGTCAGTTGCAGGGTCAGGGAAAAGGTGGAAGTACTCTGCGGTCCTGTCTTTCCTCGACCCCTTCGTCTCCCCACGGGAGACGAGCGGGAATATGGAGAAGGGGGATGGGGGATGGACAATCTTGCAGACGGTGGAGACACCAACACGGAAGCTGCTGGCGATCGTCCTGAAGGAGTCTCCAGTGGCAAGATATCTGAAAGAGAGAGAAAATAAAAAAAATAAAATAAACATTGTTACAAATGCAGATTGCAATTCCATATTAGCAAATATAAATTTATAATACTGGTGTTTGTGACATTTTCATTTCTTTTTAATTTTTTTACAGTTAAACAACAACAAACTTGATAAAGTGCCCTTAATACTTTACCTATATTTAGCATTTGCTCTGATTTGTTTGCTACATTGCAAAAACATATAGCAGTTCCCTGCACAATTCAAAACCCACTTTGACTGTTGTAGACTAGTAAATTGCCATTTCATTAAAGTGTTGTATGATAATTGTGTGTTTAGAAGAATGAGAAGACTATATGTCTGTGGAGTCATTAATTACTTGTAATCACACATAATATTAAATGATTTACTGACCGGAGACAGATGGACAGTCGCTCTGCAGGTGGAATAGAGCGCCTGTAGTTGGTGTCCTGGAGGGAAATCCTCCCACCGACACGGGACAACAGGTCATCAAACTGGGACCGGCTCAGTCGGAAGTACCGCTGAAAGCGGCCGTCATCCAGGCGCAGCTCCTGGAGGAGTTGGTGAAACCTCTTAAGTATCTGATGGACCCAGACACGGCGCCGAACGAATCTACGCCGTTTTTCAGCCTTCCATAGCACATAAAGCGCAGCTACTCTCTCAACGAAATCCAAGTCAGCCATTTTGCAACGTAACTGGAGACGCCGAGTTTCTGTAGCGAATGAAGCGCGAATTTCACGCAGCGAATGAAGTTTAATTTCACGCGCGAATGAAGCGAATTTCACGCTGAATGAAGCGAGTAAACTCAAAATGTTCACAGCTCAACTACAGCGAATAAGCGCGATTTATTCGTCCTTCATTGGCGTTTGGTGTGAACGCAGCATTATGGTGCGTTCACACCAAACGCGTGAATGAAGCGTAAGAGCGCAGTGATTTACATGTTAAGTCAATGCAAAAGGCGAATAGACATCCTGGCTGCGGCGTTAACAGCGAATGAATGAGGCGCTTTAATGTTGAATTGCGCGCTTCGCGAATAAGGCGTTTCGCGAATTGCGCCGAATTGAGCGTTTTGGGCGTTTGGACGCGTGGCGCAGCGGTTAGCGAATCGTAGAGTTGAAAAATCTGAACTTTGGCGAATTCGCGCCAGCGTTAACCAATCAGGAACTTGCTCTAGTAGTGACGTGATTACGAGCGGAGGCAGAAATCAGAAACAATGGAGGACAAAGTGATCGTGGCTGTGTGTGGACACCCGGAGCTGTACGATACATCATCTTATTTCTACAGAAACAGGAATAAAAAGGATCTTGCTTGGAGGAAAGTGAGTGAGGAGGTCGGGCAATCTGGTAAGTTGTAATCAGCGCTCTTTACTCAATTTGAGCTATATATACATATTGAGACTACTAACTCTCTAAAGCCGGTATTTTAGCTTAGCTACTTTACCGCTGAAATTTGACAAGCTGAATTTATTCAGATGAAGTGTGCAGAAAGAAGTGGAAGAGTCTGAGGGACACATATTTAAAGGAGAGGAGAAGGAGGTGGAGAAGAGGAGTGGGTCAGCAGCAGGGTCAGGGGAAAGGTGGAAGTACTCTGCGGTCCTGTCTTTCCTCGACCCCTCTGTCTCCCCACGGGAGACGAGCGGGAATATGGAGAAGGGGGATGGGGCCGCAGGGTACGACCACACCGAGGACCAGGGAGAGACAGAAGCAGCAGGGCACTCAGAGACAGGAGGTGTGTTGACAAGTGAAGCAACACAGCAGGGCATATTTTCTTTTGTTTTTAATTTAATTTAAAATAATTGTAATTTTATTTGTTTTATGATGAAAAGGCTCAATTAATTTCAGTCTGGCTGGTGTAATGTGCAATGTGTGTAATGTTGTATTAATATTTAATATTGTCATTGCAGAGCCCACTGGTTCTTTTGATGTCAGTGAGCCTGGGTCCCTCTTCCAGAATCTGCTGCTGCTTCTGTTTCCTGCCGGCCCTTCAACATCTGCTGCTGTACCCACAGGTGTGTACAGGCAAAATGACCATGTTTACATGCATATTAAATTTACAGTAAACACTCATAGCCTCATACACTGACGGTTTGTGAATGAGTTAAATTTTTTCTGCCTTCTCGTTGTACATAATGTGCTATCTTTTGATACAGGTCCACCAAGAAGAAGAGCTCAGAGAAGGCCTAGGGAGCAGCCATCGGAGGTTGAACGGGAGCTCCTCGAATTACTGCGGAGCCGTCCTGTAGCTCCAGCGCCACCTCCACGCTCAGAGGATGAGCTCTTCCTCTTGAGTCTGGTCCCTTCCCTGCAGAGGTTGCCGCCTCAGACTAAAGATTTTGTGAAATTTCAAATTCACAAATTAATTTATGAAAACAGCACAGTTCTGCTTAATTTGGAACAATTGGAGCCAACAGAATAGTTTTAAAAAAGAGGCAGCAATCTCTGCAGGGAATGAACCTTTCTCTCCTTTCTCCTCTCCTTCACTTTGTCCCTCACTCTTCCCTCTTCCAAGCAAAATCCTTTTTATTCCTGCATGTAAATAGTTGTAAATGTAGTTTATAGTTATATTATATATTGTAAATAGTTTTTATATGTTTTTCATTTGATTTTATTTATTTTGTATAAATAAATGTTCTATACAATGACCAAAGATTTTTGTGTGTTACTTTGTGCACAACATAAATCATAATTTATATTTGTTACTTAAAAATTGTATTTCTATGTTAAGACTACAATACTTATGGCAAATATTTGTGCATTCATTCTAATTATATTCTATTGCAAATGCACTTACAATAATATAGTAAAAGTTATAGTATAGTATAGTAATATAGTTATTTGTGATTGGACCAGCAATGCATTATAGTGTAATGACAATGCAGCAATGAGACAGGGATTCATTTTGGAGGATGGCTCCATTTATCATTTTAAACAAGAAAACTGTAACAATCTAAACTTGATCAAACAATGATTGAAAAATGATGAAAGATTTACATGACTTAAGGACGGAAAAAGAGCTATATTTACAAGAGAGGTTGAAAATATGTTATTTACAATATATAAAGGGTGTAAATCAAAAGAAAAGACAAAAGGGTGGGAATATTTACACTACCTAAACATGAACATAAAGAGCACAGGATTTAATAAACAAATTACTCGGTCGGTTGCCATGGGACTGCTCCCTCTGCGGTAAAGTGAGCCATGAAGCTGTCCCTGACCCGGATGGCTTCTCTGGCAGAATTATTCGCTGCAACCCGACCGAGACTTTGCAGCGAGTCCTCTGCACCCCGCACCGCCCCCCTCACAGCAGGTGCCTCTGCAGATCTCCCCTCATAAAGTTGTGGAGGACACACGTCGCCTTCACACACCTCTCCACAACATCAGGCTGAACCTCTATGAGGCGGCGATACATCCTCCACTGTGAGGACAGGATCCCAAAGGCGTCCTCCACCACCAGCCGGGCTCTGGAGAGACGGTAGTTAAAAACCCTTCTCTCTCGGGGAAGGGTGCGCCCAGGGTATGGCCTCATGAGGTTTTTCCTGAGGGGAAAGGCCTCATCTGCCACAAAGACATGGGGCTGGGGTCCTCTGTGGTCAGCTCCTGGGAGAGGACGGTCAGGTGGCAGTTGGAGGGTGCCACCACGGAGTGCCTGGCCAAAGGCTGAGTTGGCCAGAGTCCCACCATCACTGTCCGTCCATATGCCCGACATCAATCACCCGGAAGCAATACCTTGCATCCACAACAGCAAGGAGAACTAAGGAAAACGTTCCCTTGTAGTTGTGGAACTGGGATCCGGTGTTGGGGGGTGCTTTTATCAGGACGTGCTTGCCGTCCAGTGCTCCACAGCAGAGTGGGAAGTTCCACCTCTCCTCAAAACCCTCTGCAATGGACCTCCATTCGTCTGTGGAGGGCACAGCCATGAACTCTTCAACTAAGCAGTCCCAGATTGCAGTCACCACGTCTGGGACAATCTTGCAGACGGTGGAGACACCAACACGGAAGCTGCTGGCGATCGTCCTGAAGGAGTCTCCAGTGGCAAGATATCTGAAAGAGAGAGAAAATAAAAAAAATAAAATAAACATTGTTACAAATGCAGATTGCAATTCCATATTAGCAAATATACATTTATAATACTGGTGTTTGTGACATTTTCATTTCTTTTTAATTTTTTTACAGTTAAACAACAACAAACTTGATAAAGTGCCCTTAATACTTTACCTATATTTAGCATTTGCTCTGATTTGTTTGCTACATTGCAAAAACAGTCTATTAATCAATATTATAATATAGCAGTTCCCTGCACAATTCAAAACCCACTTTGACTGTTGTAGACTAGTAAATTGCCATTTCATTAAAGTGTTGTATGATAATTGTGTGTTTAGAAGAATGAGAAGACTATATGTCTGTGGAGTCATTAATTACTTGTAATCACACATAATATTAAATGATTTACTGACCGGAGACAGATGGACAGTCGCTCTGCAGGTGGAATAGAGCGCCTGTAGTTGGTGTCCTGGAGGGAAATCCTCCCACCGACACGGGACAACAGGTCATCAAACTGGGACCGGTGTTCCGACACTTTGTGCTACCTCTCAAAATGAGCTACCCTTACACAATGCGCATGCGCAATACCCTACTTCTCTTGGAAACCCTGTTTCTGAAGACCCGCCCATAAATTTGAGCTACCCTGTCTGAGGTGTGAAAGAACGGTGAACGAAGCGCGTAAGTATAATCAATTCATCGTAATTAAAGTTGTGTTTTCTGTTCAATTTAGTCTCTCCCAGTAAATATGCAATAATTTCTTCGTTGTCTAATATTTCAAACAACAAAAACGAGTTTTATAGCGTTATCGCGAGGGTGCTTCTTCCAAAAAGCATGAGTCTAGTCTTGACCAGCCATTGATTTTTCAAAAAAAGCATGCGGTCTTGACTAGCTGTTGATTTAAATAAATCTAAAATATTTATTTTTCAATGTAAAGTCGAATCTTTCACATTAAATATGTGATGTTTTTTCGTTGTCTCAGATTCCAATGCTTGATTTAAATTTCTCTAACCAGAAAAACAATGTGCATAACTTTATCACAAATGAGGGTTTTACTTCTTCCTATAAAGCATGCTGATTAGGCCATGATTTAAATCGATCTTGCTAAATTAAAAATGATCATAAATGATCATTCACGTAGTTTCATTTGTAAATGAAGACACGCTCATTTATAGTCACACACGGCATAAATACAATACTATCAAAACTTTATTGGCACAATTGTCAGGCAATACAATAAAGCCCTAACCAGTTATTATCTATCTATCTATCTATCTATCTATCTATCTATCTATCTATCTATCTATCTATCTATCTATCTATCTATCTATCTATCTATCTATCTATCTATCTATCTATCTATCTATCTATTCATATTATATATATATGTATATATATATATGTGTGAGTGCGTGTGTGTTGTTGTTTTTGGGGGTTTTTAGTTAACAGATTTATTGTGTAATTTTTTTAAACTGTTGTGACATAATCAATAAAAACAATAACTGTTTGTGTGGGTAATCTGTCTGCTTCTGAATTATTTTCTTTACTTCTGAAAGCATTGTAGATAGCATAATGGAGAGAAGATACGAAGAGGTGATCACTTTCCTCACTACAAATGTGTACCCAACACACTATAATAAAACTGAGCGTCAAGGCTTGAGGCGATACTCTTCAAAGTTCAGAGTCACAGGTTAGTGTGAAGGCAGTGTTTTGCCAAGTCTCTAAGGTTAATTTATATTTAATATTTATTAAATTTAGTCAATGTTACAGATGGTTTGCTGTATTATGGGAGAAGGAAGGCGATTAAAACCAAGGACGAATGCAGGGCATTGTTCGAGGAATTCCACAGCATCCCTTTGGGAGGCCACACTGGGGTATTTAAAACTCGCAGTGCCTTGTGTGCCAGGTATTATTGGCCAGGGATGACTATCGACGTTGAAAAATGGGTAATTAATTATATATTCTTATGCCATTAATTAATATGCCATTTATTTTTGTCTTTTTAATACTTGGAGAAGGTTATTCATGCTTTTATTACATATTGCTTAGATTATTATAAGTCTTTGTATTTGAGTCTTTCTTAGTTTCCCACTGCATGTCTCCAGATTGTACAAAATACAGTTGCAAGGCTGTTGACCAGGGCAGAAAATATGATAATGTTACACCAATTTTATGATCACTTCATCAGCTGGTCCATTTTAGGATCCAGTTTAAAATTCTCTTGTTTGTTCTTATGATCAAGCCCCATCTTACCTTACGGATCTTTTTACTCCTCTTTCATCCTCTAGATATTTATATCCACTGATAGGGCTCTTTTAAAAATGTTTTTTAAATCAACTGTCACTGAAACTCCTGAGAGTTGCCATATTCATATGCTGTCAATTTGAGGAGTTAGTCATTCACCTCAATTTGATTACAATTCAGAGGGTCATAATTCATTGCATATTGTCCTCCAATTCTGATGTACTACAGTGTGTGCAGAATTATTAGGCAACTTGATATTCTGGTCACATTTTTGTCTCCAAACACATTTTACCAATTCCAAACCACATCAATCATAATAACTAATATTTATTATGTATTTAATCATTAATAAGTAATATATATTTGTCCATGAAGGCTGGATGTGAAAAACTTGCATACAAGTGTGCAGAATTATTTTGCATGTTTTCTTTTACAGATAAAATAAGCCAAAAAGAGATTTAACTTTATTAAAAAATATTAGATGCCCATGAGAAGAATGCAATACCAATGCAATAATAGAATTTGCAAAGCTAAGGCATGACCATTGGACAGCGAAATGCTCATTGGGTCAGCGCCTGTATTTAAATGAAAAAAAATCACATGTACGTTAGTATTCACAGCCTTTGCTTGATACTTTGTTGAAACACCTTTGAAGCACCAGCCTCGAGATGTAATTGGTAATTGGTGGGTTGAGCGGCCCACTCTAGGAAGAGTCCTGGTGGTTCCAAACTTCTTCCATTTAAGGATGATGGAGGCCACTGTGCTCATTGGGACCTTAAATGCTGCAGAAATGTATCTGTACCTTTCCCCAAATCTGTGCCTCGATACAATCCTGTCTACAGGTCTACAGATAATTCCTTAGACTTCATGCCTTGGTTTGTGCTCTGTTATGCACTGTTAACTGTGAGACCTTATATAGACAGGTGTGTACATGTCCAAATCATTCATAGGGGCATTGTCATGCTGGAATAGGAAATAGTCCTGCCCAAACTGTTGCTATATAATTAGAAACACACTGTTCTCTAGAATAAGCATGGGAAATGTTGTGAAACCATGATATTTTTACATACAGTTATCATATTTATTACTTTTACTTATTCTTTTTTATGGGCATTATTTGTCATATTTTCTAGGTGAGTGAATGTGACCAATGCCAAAGGGTGGGAAAACCTCTTATAGTAGAGAGCACACTGGAAAGCATTCAGGTATTTCTGGTTTCAAATGGCTAATTTTAAGCATAATGCATTCTGATCTTCAAGCTTATTATTTTTATTATAATTTTTATTGGACTGCTTGTCATTATTTTCTCTCTTTTTTTTAGGTCTCCTCAGTATGGGAATTGCTGGGAATTGATTTGACAGGACCACTGCCCAAGACAGTTGATGGGAATGTTTATATTTTAACAATCACTGATTATTTCTCAAAGTGGGTGGAAGCTTTCCCTTTGAAGTCAAAATCTGCTGTAGAGGTTTCAAGGCAACTGTGTTCTGTATTTTACAGACATGGCTGCCCAGTCAGGATTTTGTCTGATCAAGGCAGAGAATTCGTTAATGAGGTGAATCAATATATAACAACAGGGCTTGACATTAAGCCTTGACATGTGCTTGTCCTTCCGACAAGTAAATCATTCATTCGCTTGTCCGAGTAAAATAGTTACTTGTCCGGGGCAAAAAAAGCCTTTTTTTGTTTTCGGTGCTGCTAGTTATTGATGTTTTAATCAGGTTACTAGTGAAAGTAAAATTCTCTTTCACTTGCCCCTTCACAAAATTCACTTGTCCCGGACAAGCGTTAATGTCGAGCCCTGAAAAACTATTATAATGCCTAATTCTATTTGCATATAAGTGACCTACCCACATGATTAAATGCAAAATTCTTATATTCTTTCTTCTCAGATAAACGGCTGCCTTTGTGAACTGCTTTGCATAAAAAGGAGCGTGACTGCTGCCTACCATCCCCAAACGAATGGGTTGGATGAAAAAACAAATGACAACATAAAAAGGTAAGGTATTGGTGGATTGCATGCAACTCTGTAGTACATTAAGGAAATTGATGAGCTGGATCAGGTATGTTTGATTGGATATGGAGCTAAACACTTACTATGAGCAGAGTTGTTTATTCATAGTGTAATTTATATCAGGTCCTACACTGTTAAAAATTGTTAATTATTTAACAATGGCCTATTCCTGACCTAATCAAAACCCTTTCTGCAAAACCGCCCCATAGTGTTTCAATATTGTAAAAGCTTATGTCATGTGTTATACAATTAGTGATTTTTTTTTTTTTTTTTTTTTTACAAACCATTTTAGGGCCCTCAGAAAACTGGTCAATGAACATCAGGATGATTGGGATGTTTTTCTTGATGCAGTTTTGTTTTCGTTGCGTTCAAAAATACAAACAACGACTAAGTACAGTCCCTTCTTCTTGATGTACGGAAGAGAAGCAAGATTTCCATCAGAAGTACCGGAGGAATTGCCGGCAAGTGTTATTTTTGTCTTTATTCAATGAGCACTTTTACACCATCACACTGGACGTTCTTGTTGCTGAACCGTTCCTTATTCATTTTCCACAACAGGGATAATAACTGAGCTCTTTGGAATATAAAAATAAATGCATTACTCATTGCCTTTGTATTGGTAATGCAAGAGTATAATATGTAAATAGCAACCAGAAACACTATGTAAACATTTTAGAAACAATTTACAGTGTTGAGTGGACTAACATGAAAATCCTTCTACCTTTTAGCTTTCACAAATTGTTCTCCCCGACACATATGAAAAGTTTGTTGAAACAAGAGCAGAACAAACAGAACTTGTGAAACAAAAGGCAAGTGAAAATGTAGTGAAATCCCAGACAAAGCAACAGGAGGCCTATTTAAAACGCATACAAAAAAAATACAAGAACATCACCTTCAATGTTGGTGACAAGGTCTTACTGTTCAATGCGAGAAAAAAAGGACGGAAGGGGGGTAGGCTCCAACCGGACTTTTCTGGGCCTTACACCATTCGCGATGTCACAGGAAAGTCAGTTGTACTAAAAACCAGGAAGGACACATTCTGAAAACCACGTACAACATAAACCATTTAAAACCGTACAAGGAAGGACAGAAAAACGGAGAAGCAGAAGAACAGCATCAGTCAGTGACTGGCCAGTTGTCTGTTAATCAGGTGAGACTGGAAGAGAAGTGCAGCGAATTTGAAGGAGAACAGTCACAAACCAAGGAAGAACACATTGTCAAGTTAGAAGTTGAACAGGTGAGACTGGAAGAGAAGTTTGAATTGCAGGGAGATCAAGGTCGAAGAAGAAAGAAGAAAGGTTACCTCAGACAGGGAGAGAGAGAGGAAAGAAAAAGACAACAACAAATCAGAAAGCAGGAAAGGAAAGACTTGAAAACAAGAACATCGTTCTGTCTGATGAGGAAAAAGGGAGAGGAAAGAAGAACAGCATAAAAACAAGAAACAGTGAAGCTATAGCTAAGAACCCTGAGGAGAGAGGTATTGTAAAGATGTATAGTACAAGGAAGCCAAATAGTAGGGCAGCAAGAATAGGTTCCCGTGCACCCGCTTGTCAGTGTTTTTGGAACCTGTTTTTTTGGAACTTTAATTTTGTCTAGTTAATCATTTTTGATGTTGCCGAGGTCAACTAACATCCCAAGGGGTTCGTTTGACAGCCATCTTTAAATGATGGCATCGAGAGTGGTGAAAAACACAGATTTTCATAACTCCTGAAACATACAACATACAAAGACAAATGAACCACTTGTTCATATAATTCTGACTTATAACTTTGGCTTATAACTTTATAACTCTTGCTATTTTGTTTCCGCAAAGGTTTCCTGCAAATGACACTAGGTTTTCTCTTATATCAATTGCAAGGTTGTTAAATGGATGGCAAAATATAATATGACCTAGAAAAAAATGTAACTGGGAAAAAATCTACACAAATCAAAGTAGAAATTGCCATGAACAACATGGATATATTTTGCCATCCATTTAACAACTTTGCAATTGATATAATAGAAAACCTAATGTCATTTGGCTAATGCAGGTAACCTTTGCGGAACAAAATAGCAAAAGTTAGTAAGTTATGAGCCGATTCATGTTATTGACCTTTCTATTTGATTCCTGATGTCAGAATTATATAAAAATAAATTGGTTTATTTGTCTTTGTATGTTGTATGGTTCAGGAGTTATGAAAATCTGTGTTTTCCACCACTCGTGACGACATCATTTCGAGATGGCTGCAAAACGAACCCCTTGGGACATTATTTGACCTCAGAAACATCAAAAAATCTTAACTAAACACCATTAGAGTTAAAAAAAAAAAGGGTTTAAAAAAACTGCCAAGCGGGTGCATGGGAACCTATTCTTCCTGCCCTGCTAAAAAGATATGGAAGAACTGTTAATATTATGAGTTTATTTAGGTGTAGGTTTTAGATATGCTTTTATTTTTATTAGTTCAGCAGATCTGGTCGGACAAGGCTGTTGTTGATAGAGTTGAAGCTGTGGTGGGCCCATACAAATTGTATAACTCTTCCTTAAAAACTTTGCAAGGGAGTAACTGGCTATCAGATGAGGTAGGAAGTTAGGAACAAAGATTGCTTTGCAAATAATGTTTTGAAATTGTGACAAATTGTATCTGCTTTCTCAAACAGGTAATCGATAGTTACCTACACATACTGAAAAAGCAAACACAGGTAATTGATGGAACAGATTTGCTATAATACTTCATTTCTGCTATTTATATTATTTGGGAAATATTTATTTAGTGATTTTGATGTAAAGATGTGTGTATATTTTATATAGGCCAAAGTATTTCTTCTGTCTTCTGTGGTATCTACTGCACTGTTTGGAGGTAGATTTGGAGTTGTGCGAAAGGTGATAAATCCATACATTGAGTGAATACAAAATGTATCAGCTGACCCATTGCTCATTTATAACGAAAATACATAAAGTGGAAAATGTATCAGTCACACTACGCTGCTGTGAGAAGAATGATCAAGACAAAGTAGCATTCACAGTCTTTAATGAAGAAACACAGGGGATAAAACCCGCAATAGGAGTTTGAGCAAACACACATAGACAACAAGTAGACCCGACAGGGAAAAGCATAAAGACAGGAACTAAAATACAAGGGTTAATTAGGAAACGCAGGTGGACAGAATAATAATCAAACTAAACAAGGACAGGAACATGACCAAATATGGGAAAACAGAAACAGGGGCAAAACAGGACAAAACAGGTCCATGATCCTGACACTCAGCTGACCCATTGCTCATTTATAACAAAAATACATAAAGTGCTTTAAATGTCTTTAGATGACCATCCCAAATGATGACATCTGGATGTGTCCATTCAACACTGGGGTGCATTGGATTCTTGTGGTAAGACTTTTTTGTTCTAAATCAGGGGTCGGTCCTGGAGGGCCATTGTCCTGCAGAGTTTAGCTCCAACGTGTCTCAAAGTTTGTAGTCTGCCTAGTAAGAGCTTGATTAGCTGTTTCAGGAGTGTTTGATTAGGTTTGGAGCTAAACTCTACAGGACACCCATTCTAAATAATAAACTGCAATTATTAAATTTCATTGTTTGTCTTTATACAGATTACACTTACATTGCAGTACTTTTTATAGCCGTTTTATTTGAATATGTATATCATGATTACATGCATGTTTTTCCGCATATATTTGTTTCAGATTATTAAGTTTTCAGAAAGACGGATAATTATTGCAGATCCTCAAGGACACGAAGATTGTTACAAAAGGAAGCTACATAGGAACTGGAGGTCAGTGCTTGCACAAGTAAATTCATGGTTGTTTTACTGGGAAATACAGAGAGGCACCTATAAAAAAGGAAATAACTGTTAGTCATGTTATAAATTAATCATGACTGAGTGGCATAGACCAGTACTACAGTAAACTTGCAGTTTATTATAATTTACCTATGTTATTCACAAATATGATGTATGCTTGTAAGTTTATTAATGTTTTTTCATTTTTAAAGAAATTTCCTAAAGATGCGGTGCCACAAGGAGATGCATGCAAGCTGGTCTACACATAGCTTACATCATGAGCAGCAGAAAGATGGGAGCAGCTGTGGAGTCTTGATTTTAAAAGTAGGGAAAGAAAGTATTTATCTTCAGTGAAGATTTTGTTTGTTATGTATAATAATGTTTTTTTATAACTTGATTTGTTAGTTTGCAGAGGATTATTTAAGCACAGGCGGAGCTCTGAACATCCACACAGATACAAAAGCTGTGGAAAGGGCCAGATTATGCATAGCATGCTCATTAATTGAATATGGTGGTAAGTTTATTTATTTGTAATCGAATTTACTTTTGAATTTTAAATTCATAGCTGGAAACTATTATGATGGTCTGTTGAGGTTCTTTTGTGTTTCAACAGCATATACTCTGCTTTGCTAATACCCTTTATTTTAAAGCTTCCATAACAAAACACAATTTAATGATAAGGTAAAACATATTGATAAAGTACTTTTGGTAAATGCCCATCTCTTTATTCCACAAGGTGATGTTTCTTCCCTATGCACAGCTTGTAACAAGACAAACCCAGACAACATCACTGGCAGCTTTACCATGGTAAATAACATGTAGATTCACACTATGTTCACTGAATAATCTTTAACATATTTGATTGTTGATTTATTTAAGTCACTTGACTCTTTCTAGGTGCAGTGCGATTTGTGTTCAAGGTGGGAACACCTAACTTGCATCCCTGGTATCGTGACTGCAGAGGATCTTCCCAAAGAATACAATTGCAGCCATTGCAAATTATAGTCCAATGATTTTCGAGATGGCTATTTCTATCATTTACTTTAGTGTGGCAGTAGTACATATGTATGAGTATATTATTGTGTACAGATTTTAGTTACATTTTTTTTGTTTCCATAATAAAGTATTCTTACACTTTTCAAGCATAAAATGCTGAATTGAAATTAATTTGCTACCTCTGTTTCTGAATCATTTATTAAGGTGGTAGTTCATTCTGATAGACGTTTATAAGCTGACAAGATGTGCTACCTCTGTTTCTGAATCATTTCTTAAGGTGGTAGTTCATTCTGATAGACGTATATAAGCTGACAAGATGTGCTACCTCTGTTTCTGAATCATTTATTAAGGTGGTAGTTCATTCTGATAGGCATTATATAAGCTGACAAGATGTGCTACCTCTGTTTCTGCATCTTTTATTAAGGTGGTAGTTCATTCTGATAGACGTATATAAGCTGACAAGATGTGCTACCTCTGTTTCTGCATCATTTATTAAGGTGGTAGTTCATTCTGATAGACGTTTATAAGCTGACAAGATGTGCTACCTCTGTTTCTGATCGTTTATTAAGGTGGTAGTTCATTCTGATAGACGTTTATAAGCTGACAAGATGTGCTACCTCTGTTTCTGCATCATTTATTAAGGTGGTAGTTCATTCTGATAGACGTATATAAGCTGACAAGATGTGCTACCTCTGTTTCTGCATCATTTATTAAGGTGGTAGTTCATTCTGATAGACGTTTATAAGCTGACAAGATGTGCTACCTCTGTTTCTGATCGTTTATTAAGGTGGTAGTTCATTCTGATAGACGTTTATAAGCTGACAAGATGTGCTACCTCTGTTTCTGATCGTTTATTAAGGTGGTAGTTCATTCTGATAGACGTTTATAAGCTGACAAGATGTGCTACCTCTGTTTCTGATCGTTTATTAAGGTGGTAGTTCATTCTGATAGACGTTTATAAGCTGACAAGATGTGCTACCTCTGTTTCTGCATCATTTATTAAGGTGGTAGTTCATTCTGATAGACGTATATAAGCTGACAAGATGTGCTACCTCTGTTTCTGATCGTTTATTAAGGTGGTAGTTCATTCTGATAGACGTTTATAAGCTGACAAGATGTGCTACCTCTGTTTCTGCATCATTTATTAAGGTGGTAGTTCATTCTGATAGACGTATATAAGCTGACAAGATGTGCTACCTCTGTTTCTGCATCATTTATTAAGGTGGTAGTTCATTCTGATAGACGTATATAAGCTGACAAGATGTGCTACCTCTGTTTCTGCATCATTTATTAAGGTGGTAGTTCATTCTGATAGACGTTTATAAGCTGACAAGATGTGCTACCTCTGTTTCTGATCGTTTATTAAGGTGGTAGTTCATTCTGAGAAAGAAGCTCATGTCGTTAGATATGTACAACAGCTTGAACTACTGGTAGCACATCCTGAGCGGGTAGGACAGATCGTCAGAACACCGGCTCAGTCGGAAGTACCGCTGAAAGCGGCCGTCATCCAGGCGCAGCTCCTGGAGGAGTTGGTGAAACTCACCAAGCTGGGTGCGCCTCTGAAGTATCTGATGGACCCAGACACGGCGCCGAACGAATCGCCGTTTTCAGCCTTCCATAGCACATAAAGCGCAGCTATTCTCTCAACGAAATCCAAGTCAGCCATTTTGCAACGTAACTGGAGACGCGAGTTTCACGCGCGAATGAAGCGAATTTCACGCGCGAATGAAGCGAATTTCACGCGCGAATGAAGCGAATTTCACGCGCGAATAAAGCGAGTAAAATCAAAATGTTCACGCGTCCAACTACGCGCGAATAGCGCGATTTATTCGCTTCATTCGCGTTTGGTGTGAACGCAGCATTAGAGAGACAGAGAGGCTTATTGAATATGAGTGTATACATTTTGAAAATAAACAATTAGCCTGAAACATGATATCAATGTAAATCTATGGGATTTTTGGAAACTTTCTCAAGCCAACATAATAATAATTGTTGAATAACTATAAACAATACACTTGTAAATTTATCGTGGAATGATTTTGTGGATTGAAACATACTTTTCAAGTCATTTGAACTTGGTTACACAGGGAATTAACAGACGTTGTTTATAGTGTTTTTGGATGTACAGTAATATGTTCAGGTTGAGTTTAACTCACCGTGTATGTCCACGGTGTCCCGCAGTGTCTCTATATCTTCACCTTTCAACCAACACCAGCTGAGGCCCAAATACATATGAAAATGTCAATATTTTGCTCCATTTAACATATTTTTATTTATGAAAAACAAATATAAAAATAAAAATCTAAATAAAAATAAGGAAATGTCAGTTATTTACACACGCTTTATTGTTTAACCCACGAACACGTAACACAAAGCATTTTTTATTTAATAGGTAATAAAAATGCAAATAAAAACAACATTTTTATTAGAAATTTGAAAGAAATATTGTCAGAAATGATCATTTTACCTAAACACATACTTAAACATAGTCAAATCAGAAACTAAAAAGACTTTGGAGTCACTTAATTTTTTTCTCCTGTATGCAACATATATCTGTGGAAATATAATATAATAGAGGGCTTAATGATAACAGCTAGAAAACATACTGTAAATTACTGCATATTCCAGTGGCATGAACAGACCTCTTGTGGGGCAGGGGCAGAAGGACCCAAAAAATATATTTATACTGTATATATATTACTTCAATATTACTTAAATAAACATAACCAAATGTGCTTTGTACAGATTTTAAACTTAATTATTTATGAAATTACCTGTATTTAAAGCAGTATTTGTCTTTCTGCTGTCATTTTAAATATTCGAATGACTTTTAACGATTGATGTCTTGCTCAATGGAGTGCAGATGACGATAATCAGCATCCCAGATAACGATAATATATTACTAAACATTATTATCTTTTAATCAAACTTTTAAGAATCAAGAAGTTAATCATTTTAAATGTTTAGTTTTGTTGATATTGTAAACTTTATGATGGTATTACATGGATAAAGTGCTGCTAGTGCTAGCTATCATTTAAAGGGGTCATATGGTTCTGAAAAGAACATTATTTTTGCGTATTAAGTTTAATGAAATGTGTTTACGTGGTTTTAGGGTTTAAAAACTCATATTTTACACATACACACGGAGATTATTGTTGCTCCTCTCTGCCCCATAGACATAGACGCAACATCGGATCGTCGATCAACACAGCCGCCATTTTAAGCGCCGTCAAGCGTTTCCATAACTTTCATAACTGGACTGGAGAAAAATGCCTGTTTTGCTGTGCAAGCCGGCGCACAATTTAAAACAGTTTTCGGGAAACTACCTTTCACATGTAAGACTAAAAATTTATTTTTGTTTGTATTTGGTCATTAAAATATTTTGTTGACACTATGCCAGTAAGAATCAGACTATTAATAGCTAGCGATAAGCGCTATTTAATGGTGAGTCCAGACGTCAGAAAGTTTTAATTCTTTCAGAAATAGTTTAGAGTTTATATTTTCTATTATAAAATAAATTTCCTGTAACCGAGATAATTCGTTTATACTGCAGTTTTTCTCTCAAAATCGAGTATGCCAACCTACTAGTTCTAATGTATTATTATTATTATTATACATATATGCAATATACATATTACAATTATCAATCTATTACTATTATGATATTATATTATGGTACTATTCACAGTATTTAGTATGAATCATGGCTTTATTATAGTAAAAATGTAGTAAGCTGTTTTTGGCGGATTGATTACCATTTATACAGTTTTGTACTGTGAACACGGTTTACAATTCAGTACAATTCACGTTGTCTTGTACTAAGGTGTGACTACAATGACAGTGTAGATTCATTCGTTTGTTTGCATTGCAAAGTTTTACTAATTACTGCAAATATCTTATAACTACAGTTACTATACTGAGACGATAGTAAATCTGCGGTTATATTCATAAATTAGCATTCGCGTTTGTATCTGATTATAGTCTTTACTTAAAACACAAAGTCGTTTTGTATTAATAGAATACAGGAGAAAACCTTACTGTGCTTTTGCAACCATAGATGATGATGTCATAAAGGTAGAATCTTTTGAGCTGTGCTGACGTCAGTCTCATTCTAGCGATCACTTCACGAACACTAAACTCTTCAGTGCTTTATCAGGATTTACAGTAACTCACTTTACCGTGTTTAAATCCAGTTTAAAGCGTTTTACACATCTGAGACCAACGAAGATATCTTAACATTTAAAGTATCTGAATTCAGATTGTTTAAACAACATCTGAGACTACAGATGGAACCGACTGAAAACAGTAAGTACAACTTTTACACGTTAAGAAAACACTTGAAAATATGTCACATAACTATAATAGTAATGAAGATGTTAAGAGTTAGTCCATCTGTGCTAAATTAACTATCATTGTGCAATATTGTATTGTTTTAATGTAAATATTAGCACCTACTTATAATGTCAATGGAAAAACGATATCATTAATATAATTATTAATGATAATTAACTGAACATTTATACTATGATTCTTTGAAGGTGGTCGTGGACAGAAGAGGAAAGCTGCTGAAGCTTTTCCTGAAGATGAAGCAATGCATGACTTTCCTAACAAAAGGAGACCGTGCCGGCCTGAAAGAGAGCAAAACATCTCCAGCCAGCAGCGACTGAACCCTAACGGTAGATCTAAATGAGCTTCATCACAGTTTAATACATTATATTTATATTATTAAAAATATATATTTTTCTTGAGACATTAATTTAACTAAAGGTTAATAATTACAAACTAATTGAACATTATACTGTAATTCTTTCAACAAGGTCGTGGAAAAAAGAGGACAGCCGATGAATCTGATCTCTCTGAAGAGGACGGGACAGAGTCAGGCTCAAAGAGAGCGAGATATCTCTCTGATGATGATCTAGAGCCTTTACCAGGACCGTCTGGAATCACACAATCTGCTCCAGAAACACCTGCTGTGGAGCTAAACCCTGACGGTAGGTCATAGTAAATGTACAGAATAATTTAACTGATGGTTAATATTAAACTTATTGAACATTATACTTCAATTCTTTCAACAAGATCGTGGAAAAAAGAGGACAGCTGATGAATCTGATCTCTCTGAAGAGGACGGGACAGAGTCAGGCTCAAAGAGAGCGAGATATCTCTCTGATGATGATCTAGAGCCTTTACCAGGACCGTCTGGAATTACACAGTATACTCCAGAAACACCTGCTGTGAAGCTAAACCCTGAAGGTAGGTCTACTGTCAATAATACTCAAACAAACAATCTGTATTTAGTCATTTTTACACAGGTTTTTTGTCATTTAAAATATAAAGAATATCTGTAGTGTCACTAGTTTACAGATTAATTTAATTAATTGTTCATAATTACAAACATTGTATTGTATAATTAACATTGTATTGTAATTCTTTTGAGAAGGTCATGGACAGAAAAGGAAAGCTGCTGAAGCTGAGCTTTCAGAAGAGGACGGGACAGCGACGGTCCTGAAGAGAGTCAGACACGACTTTGATTTCGAGTCAGAGACTTTAGCAGGACCGTCTGGAATCACACAGACTACAAGACCTGCTCCATCTGAAGGTTAATCTCCTATAACATAAGCCTGCATTTCTCTTGCTGTTAGAAAAGTTTAGAGTTTGTTGGTTTTGTCACTTTAATGCACGAGTAATAATTGAACAAGAATATCACATCATCATGTAAATAAATATATTTGTTAAGTAATCAATGAAATGTGTTACAGAAGCAGAAGAAGATACCGAAGATGATAACAATGAAGAAGAAGACAATGAAGAAAGTGATAATGAAAGAGATGTTTATGATTATCTTCTAAATGCAAATTTAATGGCTGAAGAATACAACAATGAAGACGATGATCATGATAGTGATGAAGCTGTCCCAGAACCAGCACCTCGTCCTGTTGCTTTGCCAGTACCTGGTGGGTTCACCATCTATATTATTTTTCACCATCTATATTATTATTCTATATTATATTTGTTTATGTCACTGCTGTCTTGTTTTTTACTCTTCCACATTCTCTATTCTGTCAGGTCAGTGTATGTTTACATGTTGTTTTTGTGTGTTTTTTCAGGGTTGTTTAACCTCCAGTATGAAGTGTTTTGGAATGAGTTGCTTGGAAGGGGAGAGAATGCGTGCGTTTTTGCTGGAGTTCGCAGAATTGATGGCCGACGGGTAACTGTGGCAGTATTTACCTTGTGCTCTCTTGTCAAGTGTTTAGATCAAATCATACAGACTGTAAATGATCCAGAAACTGAATGAAATTTTCTTTTGCAGGTGGCAATCAAGTTTGTTCATGTATTAGAAGATGAACATGAAAGATATGCCGTGGTAAGTTGCAAACACCTGATGAATACATCTTTAGTTATTTCAGTGTTCACTAGTTTAATTAATGAAGCTTAGTGACTTCACTTAGTTATTAACAACTGCTATTTACCAGAGAATGAGTGAAATGTAAGTATAATCATCTAACCTTCTCTCTCTTTGCTTTTTTCTAGTCTCGGGTTCCCTCGCCTGTATTTATTGAAATAGGCATGATGCTGGAAATGCAAATGGAACCTCCATTATGCCCTAATATAGTAGCCATGCTGGACTGGTTTGAAGGTTACCCGGTTACATCGTGGTTATGGAACAGTTGGCTGTACCCTGGGTGAGGTTGGACCAATATATCAGGAACCACGGCAGGCTGAGCGAGAGATTATTATGGGACCTAATACGCCAGTTACTGGAGGCTTTCATTTACTTAGGATGCAACAGGATAGAGCATCTACAAATCAATGAACGCCACATCATGATCAACAGAGAGACCCTGAAGCTGAAGATCATCGACTTTGGAAACAGCAGAAGAATCAAAATGACAGACATCGAAGGGCATCAAATCAGTAAGTCATGAATCCTACTGTATTGTCAGAGTGTGTAATTGTAAAAAAATCTCATACATTTGTGAACCCATAATGGCACACACAGCTAGAATTTACTGTGCTGGACTGCAGGCAGTCCTAGATATACTTTGATGTTATTTGACAGTAAACAAATGATCTGATGCTCACTAATGACTTCAGCAAATGATGTGGATGAATTGTTTTACTAAAGCATGATGTTAATCTCTTTATAGTTGGGGCGTATCATCAGGTATATGACTATCGACAATATATCTGTCATGTATACATTGGACAACTCTACCGGATGTTGAACAACTATGTACTCAGTACATATTCTAGAGGTGAGAAAAAAACACTAACTAGACTCTATGAAATGTATCATTCTTCAGATTATTGGCAAATTATTTTAATACAATCTTCATAATTGTGTCTCACTGTAATAAATAACATGACTTTTCTCTTTTCTTTTGAACCCACAGAATTGAAAGATTTCTATAAGATGTGCATGCTCAGGATGGACAATGTTATAGAGAATTATTTAGAGCATCCCTTTATGACCAGTGATAATTGGACGTATGATCAAGATGAAACTGAAGAGGACAGCGACTAAGAGCTGCAGCACACGGCTTGGAAATCTTATTTTTATAATATTTGTTTATAGTTACAAACCTTGTATTGTATAATTAACATTGTATTGTAATTCATGGACAGAAAAGGAAACCTGCTGAAGCTCAGCTTTCAGAAGAGGACGGGACAGCGACGGTCCTGAAGAGAGTCAGACACGACTTTGATTTCGAGCCTTTAGCAGGACCAAGAGCTGCTCCATCTGAAGGTTAGTCTCATATAACATAAACCTGCATTTGTCAATTTATTCACATAACAGAGCTGAAAAATGCTGTTAGAAAAGTTTAGAGTTTGTTGGTTTTGACACAGTCACATGAATCATACAGAGAGTCACTGTATGAAATGAAATGAAATGAAATGAGTTTAACCTTCTCTCTCTTTGTTTTTTTTTCTAGTCTCAGGTTCTCTCGCCTGTATTTACTGAAATAGACATGATGCCTTCAGGACTTCTTCTGCAATCAAGCCTTGCCTAAATTTGAGATATTTCAATTTAAATATACGATTGATGTAACTTTGATGTTTAGCAATAAAGCACAACAATAATGGTGGTCATGCATAACGAGAATGTGTATTATTCATTGTCCGACCAGAAATGAGCTCAGTTCTGGTCGGCGTTTGTTAAATGTATAATTTAAAACATGAATAGTGACTTGTAGTATGATTTGTAGATGTTTCTTCCTTTAATACACACCTTCCTAATTTTTCAAATACTTCCTGAAAGTGGTGGGGACACACTCTGCTTTGGCAAAATGTGGTGGGGACATCCGTAAACGTAAATGTATTACACACTTCTCAGAGTTTTAAAGCACAACACAAATCACCAAACTCTTTCATTTAAACAGCATACTTTAAACATCTAATTTAGAGGGCCTGATGACACTCACGACATCATGTTTAAAAAAAACAGACTCGACTCGATTCCTGTCCTGCAGTCCGACACTAGGTCTTTATTATCTTATTTTTATATTTTATACTTTTAATTCTTGTATTGTATGTTGTCTCACACTGTGGGTCTGAGCAAATGTAATTTCAATCCTCTGGATGTCCTGTACATATTGCAGAATTGACAATAAAAGACTTTGACGTTTATAGAGAGTCCAGGGAGACTCCCCATCCCTAATTACAAACATGAATCGAAAATTTAGTGTGTGTGTCCAGATCATATATGTGTGAAAACAAAAAAATCAGCTCTGTGATTGGAATGGATCGATTCAGTGTCACTCAAAATAACAAAAAACCCAAAAATATTATGTAGTGTCAGGCACTCTGAGAGTCATGTTCTCTGACTTTTCCGGTGCTTTTAATACACTTTAACCAGAATTACTTGGAAAAAAAACTGGATGAAATGCAGGTTGGTGCACCAATGATCTCCTGATTATCTTACAAACAGACCACAGTTTGTGATGCTGAGAAACTGTGTGTCACAGAAGGTGATTAGTAACACACATGCTCCTGAATGAACTGTCCTGTCTCCATTTCTTTTTACCCTCTATACACCTCTGACTTTCAGTACAACACAAAGCAATGTCGTTTACAAAAGTGCTCTGATGATGGAGTGATGTGAAGATAATTCATGCTGATTAACATACACAAGTTTGTATACAGGTGCTGCAAATAATTAGAATATCATCAAAAAGTTGATTTATTTCACTAATTCCATTCAAAAAGTGAAACTTGTATAATGTATACATTCATGGTCCGTGTACGTTTTGATCATTTTATTTCCTATTTGGAATGGAATAAAGAGAAACGAGAAGACGACTCGTTTGTTCGTTGTTTCGTTTGTTCAGAAAAAAAAAAAAAAAAAGATTTCGGCTCGATTTCTCATGTTCCCTTTCAAGGGAACTCAACGCTGCGTCAGCGAATGACGCTATGGGAACGCCTTTGCGTGACCGCGTCTGAAGAACGTGTGCAAGATTGCCGAATGGCTAGACTGAACGTCGAGGGCGGGTGACGTCAGGACCAGGAAGCTATAAAAGAGCGTGGAACGCACACACATTCAGCTTTTGTGCCTTCAGCTGCGCGTGTGTGTGATTGTTGATTGTGTAGGGCGCTCGAAAACGCCATTAACTGAGTGTGTGAGAGAAAGAAAGTGATTATTATGTCTTTCAAACCGTGTGTTCCCCCATGTGCTCGCTTCATAACGAGTGGGGATTCTCACGAGTTTTGTGTTGTTTGTTTGGGGGTGGATCATGCCCGGTCGGCGCTTGAGAGCGCCGACTGTGTGCATTGTGAAGCTCTCCCCCTCCGCACTCTCCGCTCTCGGCTGGCATGTGCAAATAAACATGCCCAGCCTGGCGGTTCTCATGGCGGCGCCGGTCCTGCCGAGGCAGGGCGGCGGCTTCCGTCATGGGGATCGCAGATGGACTTAGCCGATGTGATGGAGATGGGTCCGGCCCTTTCTCCTCCCCTCTCCGCTTCGTCCTCTCTCCATCTCGGTCAACAGGCCCGTGCTTCGGTTCCTGTTGCCAGTGCGGGGAGTCCGCATTTTCTGCTGTCTTCCTCTGAGGAGGGAGATTTGCAGAGTGTGGACACGGGGGAAAGTGAGCGTCCCCCTATGTATGAAGAGCTGGTTGAGGTGGTAACGCGGGCAGTCGCCCAGCTTAAACTCGACTGGCCCGCTGAAGCTGAAAGCGCTCGCCAGCCTAGCAAGCTGGATGAGCGCTTTCTCAAACCTAAAACGCCACCTCACCGCCGGGGCTTACCGTTCTTTCCCGACCTACATAACGAGTTATCAGGTTCGTGGAGTAGACCATATTCGGCCCGTGTTCACAGTCCCCGTACCTCTGTTTATTCCAACATTGCGGGGGCGTCGGAGCACGGGTATGACGCGATGCCAGCGGTGGAGCAGACGCTTGCGGGCTATCTGTCCCCGGTTTCGGCATCGTCGCTCAAAGCCCCGGTTCTCCCATCAAAGCCGTGCAGGACTACCTCGGCTTTGGTGGGGAAAGCGTATTCCGCAGCAGGTCAGGCTGGGGCATGCCTCCATACGATATCCATGCTCCAGGCCTATCAGGCTGACCTGCTGCGGGAGTTAGATGAAGGCGAGGGTGTGGACCAGGACGCAGTTCGAGAGCTGCGCCGGGCCACTGATGTGTCTCTCCGTGCCATCCGGGAAACAGCCAAGGCTGTGGGCAGATCTATGTCTGCCCTGGTGGCTACGGAGAGGCACTTATGGTTAAACCTCTCTGGCATCAAAGCAGCCGATAAGACCTTGCTGCTTGATGCCCCGCTGTCCCCCGGGGGCCTGTTCGGCGATGCAGTTAACTCCGTCGTCGACAGGTTCCGGGAAGCGAAGAGCCAGGCTGCAGCCTTCTCCCAGTTTATCCCTCGCCGTCATCGGGTGCTGAGGCTGCTGGGCGGAGCAGCCCCAGCCCTCCACCTCTGCTTACCGAGGTAGGCAGAGGGAGAGTGTTTCCTCCCGAGCCCCACCACAGCGTCAGTGGGGCTCTGGGAGGCACTCTAGGCCCCGCCCTTCCCAGCCAAAAACGGACCTGAGGGCCGTTATTCAGGCTAAGACGGCGGGGACCAAGAGGCGGGGCACCTGACTGCCGCGGCGTCAGCCTGTCCCCGCAAAGCCCCCTGGGAGCAGACCGGTTGACGCCTCATCATACGGCGCCCGGTCCTGTCCCGTACCCTTCTCTAGATGCTCAGCGTTGTTCCCGCGCCCTGCTTCGGGACGCACTGGTGTCAGGGTACCATACAAGGCGCGTAGCGCCCCTTCTCAAGTGTACCCCAGCAAATTCAGCTCTGGGTACCGACCTAATACAAGACTTAAAACCAGATGCCAGCCCCAAGGGGCTCCAGCGATTTACCTGGCAGCGTACAAGGTTCTACGCATAGTAGAATTCGGATATACGATTCAGTTCGGGCGCAGCCCGCCTGCATTCCAAGGGGTGGTGTCCACCACGGTGGGCCCCCACCAAGCAGCCGCTACTTCATAGTTCCCAAGAAGGATGGAGGCTTGCGGCCTATTCTAGATCTGCGTACCCTGAATCTTTCAGTAAAGAAGCTGAAGTTCAAGATGCTTACACTCAGACAGATTGTGTCTCAAATCCGTTCTGCGGACTGGTTTGTCACAATAGACATGAAAGACGCATACTTCCATGTCTCCATCCTACCGAAGCACAGGAAGTTCCTGAGGTTCACTTTCGGGGGCGTAGCGTACCAATATCGGGTTCTCCCTTCGGTCTAGCCCTGTCACCACCGCACCTTTACCAAATGTGTAGATGCTGCCCTGTCGCCGTTGCGCTTACGGGGCATTCGAATATTGAACTACATAGACGATTGGCTTATTCTGGCAGAGTCAGAAGCCTTAGCGGTCCAACATCGAGATGTTGTTCTCGCTCACATGAAGGAGTTGGGGTTACGGCTGAACGCCAAGAAGAGTTCACTTTCTCCAGTTCAGAGAATAACTTTCCTAGAAGGCGTAGAATGGGACTCGAGGGTCATGTCTGCCCGCCTTACGCAGGGTGCGCATTCAAACCATTCAGGCAGCCATCAAAGGGGCTCAAATTGCATCAACGAGTCACAGTCCTGCACTGGCAGCACATACTCGGTCTCATGGCAGCGGCAGCCAGCGTCATACCTCTGGGCCTGCTACACATGAGACCTCTCCAATGGTGGCTCAAATCCAAAGGGTTTTCCCCGAGGGGGAACCCTTCCCGCATCATTCAGGTCACCCACAGGTGTCTGAGGGTACTAGCGGTGTGGGGCAAACCTGGGTTTCTCTCCCAGGGCCCGACATTTGGGTCAATATGTCGTCGCGTAACGCTTATGACAGACGCATCCCTGTCAGGCTGGAAGCTGTAATGGAAGACCGCTGCTCCAGAGGTCTATGGAGGGGCCGCCAGCTCGAGTGGCACATAAATTGCCTAGAGTTGATGGCGGTATGGCTTGCATTGAGGCAGTTCCTTCCTCACCTCAGCAACAAACACGTGTTGGTCCTGACGGACAACACGTCAGCGGTTGCGTACATCAACCATCAAGGTGGTCTGCGGTCGCGCCCTCTTTACAAATTGGCACACCAGATCCTGTTGTGGTCCCAAGGGAAGCTGCTCTCACTCAGAGTAGCGTACATCCCGGGACGGTTGAATGTGGGAGCGGACGCCCTGTCGAGGCAGGGGCCGAGGCCAGGGGAATGGAGACTTCACCCCGAGGTGGTGAATCTAATCTGGGATACCTTTCTCCCAGCACAAGTGGACCTGTTTGCGTCTCAGGAGACGACGCACTGTCCTTTATGGTTCTCCCTAGTACCTCCAGCCCCTCTGGGGCTGGATGCTCTCGTACATCCGTGGCCGAGGCTACGCTTGTACGCTTTTCCCCCGATCACTCTGCTCCCGGGAGTCCTGGAACAGGTGCGCCAGCACAGGATTCGCCTGTTACTGGTGGCACCCCGCTGGCCGGCCCGAGTGTGGTTCTCGGACCTGATAGCACTCCTCGACGGCACCCCGTTGAGGCTGCCGCTCAGGAAAGACCTTCTGTCTCAGGAGCAAGGCACTGTTCTGCACCCTTGCCCAGAGATGTGGAAACTGTGGGTCTGGCCCCTGAGGGGCCTCTCGACCGAGGTTGTAGCAACCATCTTGCAATCCAGGGCTCCCTCCACGAGGAAGCTGTACGCCTTAAAATGGGAAGTCTTCTCTTCCTGGTGTTCAGATCGACGTCAAGATCCAGTTAACTGCCCGATTAGCGTGGTTCTGGAATTCTTGCAAGATCGTTTTTCTTCGGGGCTTATGCCCTCTACGGTCAAGGTCTATCGCGGCTGCCGTATCTGCCTTTCATAGCCTTGTCCACGGCCAGTCTGTGGGTCGAGACCCGCTGGTTATACAGCTCGCCATTGGCACTAGGAGGCTGAGGCGGTGTTACGTGCCAGAGTTCCCACGTGGGATCTGGCGGTGGTACTTCAAGGGTTGTCGGTGGCACCGTTCGAACCCATTGAGGCCGTTTCGGTCAAATTCCTGACCCTCAAGACTGTTTTCTTGCTGGCAGTATCTTCCCTGAAGAGAGTTGGTGATCTCCAAGCTCTCTCAGTCTCTCCTTCTTGCCTGGCTTTTTCCCCAGGCATGGTTAAGGCTTTTCTGTACCCTAAAGAGGGTTATGTACCGAAAGTACCCACCAATGTGCCGAGGCACATTACGTTGCAGGCCTTCTATCCTCCTCCCTTCCAGGATTCGGACCAGGACAAAGCTAATCTTTCGTGTCCAGTGTGAGCACTGGACGCCTACGTTCACAGAACTGTTCCCTTGAGAAAGTCTGAGCAGTTGTTTGTATGCTTTGGTCCTCCCAGCACTGGAGTGCCGGCGACCAAACAATCTCTTAGCAGGTGGATAGTCGAGGCTATCTCACTGGCTTACGGAGCCTCTGGACAGCAGTCTCCACTGTCTGTCAAAGCTCATTCAACTAGGGGTATGGCGGCCTCTAAGGCCTTACGGTCAGGGGCTACGCTCGAAGATGTGTGTAACGCGGCCGGCTGGTCCTCGCCGCTCACGTTCGTGCGTTTTTATGACTTGGACCTGGCTTCCACGCCAGGTGCCCATGTTCTGCAGCCCTGAGGGGCTTGTTTTCTACGAATGACAGCCAGGAAATCTCGCTGTGTATTCTATTTATTTGACTTGCGACAAGTGGGGTCTTGTCTCTCGTCCTCTTTGGGGCCTGGCTCGAGGGCCAGGACCCTGTGCCAGGGGTTCCCATGCACCTCGGCCCTAAGGGGTCGACTTGTACTTGGACACCGGCCAGCTGAGTCTCGCCGTGTGTTACCTGAACTTGGGTTTCTGCTCCTTTGCACTTTCCCCGGGGGCCCGGTGGGGCCCTGGTGACTTCCATCGCAGTGGGTGAGCCCATGCGTTTCGGCTTATTTGGTTACCGGCCAGTGAATCTCGCCGTGTATTCCCTGTATGTTCTTGTATCAGGACTGAGGTCCTGCATATCTTGCCCTTAGGGGCCTTTTCGGAGTAGTTGTAAATGGCCAGGAAATCTTGCCGTCTCACTCCCTTATGGCGTTCTGGCTTGCGAGCCAGGGTCTACGCTTAACCTGTCGAGGTAGTTCCTCCTGTTGTGCTCTACGGATTCACACTTCCAGGGACTTGCTCGTACGGCGGCGTTGGGATTTGCGTTCCCATAGCGTCATTCGCTGACGCAGCGTTGAGTTCCCTTGAAAGGGAACGTCTCAGGTTACGTATGTAACCCTTGTTCCCTGAGAGGGAACGAGACGCTGTGTCTTCCGGCCATACTCCCTGCGTGCCTGGGCGCAGCTTCGGCACTTTACGCTGAATGTGTGTGCGTTCCACGCTCTTTTATAGCTTCCTGGTCCTGACGTCACCCGCCCTTGACGTTCAGTCTAGCCATTCGGCAATCTTGCACACGTGCTTCAGACGCGGTCACGCAAAGGCGTTCCCATAGCGTCATTCGCTGACGCAGCATCTCGTTCCCTCTCAGGGAACAAGGGTTACATACGTAACCTGAGACATTTCGTTTGTGGTTTACAAATCGCTTTATAGTTTCGATATTTCATTCGCACATGTGGGCGGCGCTGAAACGCCCCTTCCATCTGATTGGTCAAATCGTTCCGCCTTCAGTAAAGGGTTTTAATTCTGTCAGGCAGAATAAAAGTCAGTACGAGTGCGGCGCAGAATATTGACCTTTAATAACAAATTGTCTGAAACCACCACTCACTGGTACCTTCGCATAACATTTGAAGCAGAAATATGTGGCTGGGCACAACTGCTGCGACTTGCAAGCAAATCCTTTAATGTGAGCTATAGCATACAGTATGCTGACACATTGTTTCTAGGTTGTATAGCATTGTATGAAAACCGCCTATGTCCCATTGAAAAATGCAGTGCAAAAAGTTCTGTTTGTTTGGATAAAAGTGAAGTGCAAATAAAAAGCAACAATGGGCTGAATACGAATAGTGTAATAATGTATCCGTAACATTTCCCACTCTAGTCTTTTATTTAGTTCAAAAGACACTGTGTGTGTGATTAGTTGGAGATGCATGGCCTGAGCACAAATTGTGTTCGATTTGCGCAAGAGCGATTCGCAAGCAGACGCTGATTACAGTCAAGTTTCTCCAGTGCAGAACTGCAGTACACTTTCAACTTTCCAGCTGTTTCAAGCCACAAATATTTACTAATACTCACAAATTATTTAATGCCGGGACAAAATTTCAGTCATGCCAGGAGTCAGTCATCCAGGTCAATCCAAAACCTACAGCTGTTTGCGAAAATAATTTACATTACTTTTAAAAATAATGACAGAAATTTATTTGTAAAAGCCAACCTATATATGAATATTATTATTATTATTAACTATTATCATGATAATTGGCTCCGCCTAGAGCTTTAATGTTTCACCAAACTCTAACTGGTCGGACTTGGTTTCTTAAAAAAAGTCCCATTGACTTGCGTTATCTGAACAATGAAGGCCGTAATACTTAATGCTGTCCACTAGAGGGGGCAACAGGATAAGGAATCTTTTCAGTCTGCTCTTTCCTACTGTTTACATCCGTTTAAATGACAAACATGAAAAAAAGTAGGTCGTGTAGGTCAACAGGTGTGTAGGTCAAAAAGTACAATGGAAAATGTAATAACATTTTTATTATATTCTCAACAAAATGTTATTTTTATTACATCCTCAACAAAATATTATATCCTAAACAAAAATGCAGTTTTAGAACTTGAGGAGATGTATTTAGTGAAAAACAAAACTCATAAAAAGGTGACTTAAAGAACATTAGGTAGAACATGAGATATTACTGTATGGCAGGAACTGCAAATAAACAATTACACAAAACTCTTAGTGATTTCCAGAACACTAGATAGGCCGGCAACTTCTGTTATAACAAAATCCTCCGATCTGCATTTAGGGCACTGCCTTGAGTTCTCCATCCATTGGTTGAGACAGACCTTGCATCCTACCACACTCCTGCAACATGAGGAGAACACAGGTTCTTCCATGATAGCTAGGGGGAAAAATGAAGAAAATATAAAAAGTCAACATTAACTGCAGCTGGTGCCAAACATACATGATGTTTTTAAAACATTAAGTAAAGTAAAATGACATCAATTACAGCTGATATCATGGCTGAACATGAGAAATTTTGGCAGTTAAGTTTGGGCCATTCTGAGGAAAAAAAAAACCACACACACACACACACACACACACACACACACACACACACACACACACACACACACACACACACACACACACACACACACACACACACACACACACAGGTGAGCTCAGCAACATAAAAAAGGCCTGGACGTTCACAGAGGACATCAGTAGTGGGTAGTCCTCTCCATTGTAAAGAAAAAACATTTCACAACATCCAGCCAAGTGAAGAACACTCTTCAGGAGGTAGACGAGTCACTGTCAAAGTCTACAATCAAGAGCAAATACAGAGGGTTCACCACAAGGTACAAACAAGGCCAGACTAGACTTTGACAAAAAACATCTAAAAAAGCCAGACCACTTCTAGAAAAACATTCTTTGGACGGCTGAACTGAAGATCAACCTGTACTCATAATGATGGGAAGAAAAAATAACGTAGAACGGCTTGGAACAGCTTGTGATCCAAAGCATACAACATCACCTGTGAATCATGGTGGAGCAGTGTGATGGCATGAGCATGCATACAGTAACTTCCAGTAGCATTGGTGTTTATTAATGATGTGACAGAAGACAGAAGCAGACGTATGAATTCTGAAGTGTATAGGGATATACTGTCTGCCCAGATTCAGTCAAATGGAGCAAAGCTGATTGGGTGGCACTTCATAGTACAAATGGACAATGACCCAAAATCATATGACAAAAGCAACCCAAGAGATTTTGAAGGTGAAAAAGTGGAATATTCTGCAATGGCCAAGTCAATCTCCTGATCTCAATCTTATTGAGCATGCATTTCACCTTTCAGACCTTTTCTGTTGTTCTTTCTGCCTTATTTCTCTTCTTAATTTGGAGCAAGAGAAACTGGGGGAGTGACTTTTCTGCGAACATAACCTGCCCCGGAGCAGGTTAGCCGTGGAGTGTAAGTTACTATGGCAATAAAAGCAGCTAAAAGCTAAGCCACTTTCATGGTGCCTAATACCCAGGATTGGTGCAAACTAAACTGAAACTTACCTGGCTAGCCAGCTAATCCGGCTTCATGGTACAGGCCCCAGCTTTATCCCGCACCTGAACAATACATAAACTTTAAATAGCACAATTTGCAGAGTCATAATTCATTCTCTCTATATATTTGTATTGCACATAGTTATTATTTTTACATTTATTGTCTAGTTTCTTTATTATAATTGTTATATGCATTATTATTACTATTATTATTATTATTATATGCATGTCTGTACGTTTTCTTTGCACTGGAGGCTCCTGTCACCAAGACAAATACCTTCTGTGTGTAAACATGCTTGCCAATATAGCTGTAGTTTCTGATTCTGACAATCAAATTTAAAATGGTCACGCTCATACATGTGACTATTTTCCGTGGGTCTATTCTTTGCATCTATTTAATTCAATTCAATTTTATTTGTATAGCGCTTTCTCACAAAGGTCATTGTACCAAAGCAGCTTTACATACATTGAAAGATAACAGTCAGTGGTCAGGGTTTCAAAAAAACTCTTTAAGAGAGAAAAAAAAACCCTGACATGACGTGTTATAGTTGCAATCCGTAGCATGTGCAATCCGTAATAAAGGACACACATTGCCATTGATCGCATCTATAACTCATTATGCAGTTAAAAGACACAAACATACTTTGACAATACTTACATGATATCGAGCCATATGATACGGCTGATTGATTTTTCGCAGCATATCTCCCACGCGGCCTTCGGATGCTTTGACACCTTTGGAGGCCAGTATCCAGTCATCATTTTTCTGCCATATGTTGGCCCAGTCTTTTGTGGGGAAAAAAAATAAAATCTCGACTACACTAGACCTTTTATCATTAAACGTTTAGACACTTTACTTTAAATTTTACTGACCTCGGTAACTGCTTTTGCAACTTCCACCTCGAGCTGTGAATCTTGAAGACGCTCTCTCCGGATGCCATGTTCAGCACAAAATCGACGTATGCTCACATTTGAAGCACCCTTTGACACTTCAGTAATTTGATATGTACTTATCTGTGCATCCATTTTTTATCATACTTTCTATTGTCTCTTTATAAGGTGATAATGTCGACATCATACAGGCAGGCTGAAAAAGACCGCGGCAAACTGACTTAAGGCCATAAGTTGTTGAATGACGTTTCATATAAAAGCAGACTTCTCATAATTGGTGTTTTATGGCGGTTGGCAAGCCAACTTTTGGTGCACTACCGCCACCAACCGGACTGGATTGTGGAGCACTAATTTGCAGTGGGAAAGAAACAAAGAAACAAAGAACCAAAAAAAACAGCTAAATTCTCCCTTCGAATCCAATATCTTTAACCAATTTCATATTGCCCTGCATTTTTTCCCCAAATAAGGCTTTCCATATTTATATGTTTCTATGCCCATTCTTCTTATTATTTTGATGAGTAATCTATGAATTGTTTTTTCTAAATGTAAGGTGCACCAGGACAAAAAAACCCTTTACCAATAAAAAAATCTGCTCTGTTTTTACCAGATTTTTTTTACCATAATCATAAATTAACCATGGTTTTGCTATGCTAACCATACTTTAACTATTGTATTGTAGTAAAACTGCAATTATACAAATTGTAATCAATATGCAAAAAATAATAATAATCTATGAACCTTGAATGCAAACATTTATGCAAAAATATAGCTTAAAGAGCAGTTTAAAAGGTGGTCTGCTCTACTATAAGTTCACATGGCCGTGTGCAGTTGCTGGTGTTATACAAAAGACATTGATTGCATTCTGAATATTAGCCTACTGTAAAATTACAGCCTCAGTACTTGCAAAGAAGTATTTGCAATTCTCAAAAGAATTTGTACAAACAGTACCACAAAATGGATTACCTGCAAAAGCCTGTAACTTACCTAAAATCTTTAGTTCATCTCTCAAAAGTAAGTATTTATGTCAATGAACATATCAGTGCCATCAAAATTAAGTTCTTGTGTCATTGTTCAAAATGCTTAGTCATGTTATCAATATAACAGTGCACTCTGTTAGTATCACCTGATGGCAACAGTTCAGATGAAAGTTACTGTATTGAAATGCAGAAGGCTGCATGTGTTATGTATGCCATATTATATCCAATTCAAAAGTACAAATTCATACATTACTGTATGTGGGATATTGATTGAAAGAGACTGTTTCGAAATGTTTGGATTATTGAGGATACGGTCGATCTCCCAATACTTGGCTGCACCCTTCATCCCACCTCAGCCATTGTAAGGCCATGATTGACAACATGGTCCACAATAGTGGCCCTTATTTCATCTGATCTGTGCCTATGTCCTTGGCCTCTTCTCCCTCTTGTGTTGTCCTCTGTCTATATATGCTTTCATGAGAAACACATTTGAACAATTTCAGAGAACTGGTTTATCTACATTCTCTTCATTACTGAAAGTCAAGATTCACCTGCATAATTGATGGAAAATTTACGAAAAGTCAAATAGAAATGTGTAGAAAATATGCTTTACAGTTTATGACAACTAGATAAACCATTTTGCATTTAAAGACTTATATGATGAACTAATGACAAGATGTTTTGAGGGGTAAGATTATTGCACAGAAAATTATTTAATACATTTTGAAAAACTGAATTGCATGAAAGTACCAAGGCAATCACAACTTGTTCGAAAGAATGAGAAACTGCTTTTATGATGTGAACAACTGTTCATTGCACAGTGAAACAGCTATTCCAGACACCTTCCGGTGCTACGTGTATTGGAATTTTGTAAACACAAATAACAAACAGAGGTTTTACACACTGGGTTGTTGGATTTTCATGTTTTACATACTTTTTCTATACTGTACAAACTGTATATTCTGTCCCCTAACCTCTAATCCTACCAGTCTGAAAAGTCCCAAAAATGTAATGTATGCACTGTATACCTCCTCCCCATCAGTGGCGGTTCTACATTGAATTACTCCCCGGGCGAGACCCCCTCTGAGCGAATTTTTTTTTGCACGGTTATGTTTTACTGTAACAATATATGTGTAAGACAAGCTTATATTTCTCAATTGCACAAATCCTTCAACAGAACATTTGAAAAACACAATTCCGCACAAAACAGTATAAGTTATCAGAACTTAAATAAATATACTCTGTATACATAAAAGTGTCAAAATCAGAATATAACAAGAGCAGAGAACAATAATAAAAAATATTAAGAATAATATACAAATAAAATATAGAATAAATATTCTAAATAGCACAAATCCTTCATCACACAAATCACACTTATTATAATTATTACACTGCACTAAAAACAGAAAACATAAACTAAAACTAAAATCTGACCTTTCTGGCCTTCCTTGATGCAAAATCATCAATAATGTCATCATACGAAATCTGCTCCCCTATTGAGTGATTGATGCTGATGATAGCAAGGCCAGTGAGCCGTTCCTGAGACATGGTTGACCTCAGGTATGACTTGATCAACTTTAGTTTTGAAAAGCTCCTCTCTGCTTGAGCCACAGTGACTGGCAGAGTAAGTGCAATCCTGAGAGCAGTCCAAAAGTTTGGAGAGAGATACTTTCTATTACAGAGAGAAAGTAGTTGCATACCTTTATCTTTTGCTCGTTTCTCCTCTTCTTCTTTTCTCTTCTTCCTCAGGGCACCTGACAGCTTTGACCTTTTTCTCTCCATTGCTGTGTGTTTATTTTGCAATCGACAATCAACAGATTTCCTATCCCCCAACACTGTCACTTACGACCAGAAGTCAAGACTAAACCAATTCACCTCTACATAATCGTTTTGTATTACCTATTTTTATTAGCCATTTCACACAATTTCCAACCGCTCCATTTAAACTGTCCTCCGCGCGTGCAGATGCGCCCCTCCCCTCACGCAGCTTCTGTGCGCGGCACCTTCTCAGCAAGCAGGGGGAGTAGCATCTGCCTGCACAACCGGAGGCTGCGTTTTCAGGACCGCATTTCTAGGACCCTAGGTTTTTATTGACAACGCCACCTAGTGAATTAGAGGACCAGCAAAGATGGATGACAATCAGAGTGCGAGTATCACATGTGAATCAGTTTTTATTTTAACATTAAAAACAATCGTGATGTATTTCATTGGAAAGTTAACATAGCCGAAGTGATCGTGATTTGCTAAATAGTCTTGAAGGCATAGCTATCATACGTATATTAGATAGTGCTATAAATGAATTGTTAGCACATTCGTTGAACTAAACTGTTGCATGAAAGCTTGTGTTGACTTAGTGACAGCACAAGACAACTGTATTACGTTTGTTGTCAAAGCTTGTTAGTTACTCGATTTTTTTCTTCATTTTAAGTAAGTTAAATTAATCTTAAAGTTTTAGCTGTCACGTGCTCACAGTCAGCCTGTTTAACGTTACGAGTACGTCTCTTCAGGGCAGGCAGAAGTATGACAAAAGATGAATGAATTGGTCAAGTCCTAGACTTAGGCCTAATTTATGTCTATTTATTTATATGAAATGAACTTTTTTGAAAATGTTTTTCAAGAAACATATAACAATCCAGGAAGGGAGAGCCGTTCCTGAACTAAAGAGATGCACTACATGCTGTGAGGATTTCCACTGCCCGTTCTGCAGCTCTTCAAGTCAGTTGTTCCTTCACTGACGGCTACCACACAATACACTTAAAAATCCTATTACAACAAAATAATTGTAATAATTGTGGCAAAATAATTTGCCTGTAGGACGTACTCAATGGGAAGACTTCAAAGTGGTATCCTCCGAAGTCCTTTCGCCAGGTGCCGGTCTACCTTGACAGTGAAGAAAACCAGGACAACCTTTTTGCTTTTCTGAAGTCAGTATTACATAAGACACCAATGAAACTTAGCTTCACAGATGAAGTGCAGTTAATCTGTAGTGTTATATTTCCAGAGGCATGCATAACAATATAATGTATTGTGCATGTTTCTGCCCTTTCAAACTCTACTGTACATTATACCATATGCTGCTTATCTACAGACCATATTTCAGTTAACAATTTTCTTTTGATAGGCCATCATATATGGCCTGGCTGGGCTTCAGAATTTGTCTCTGCAGGATGCTGAGCAGGCCTTCCTCTCTGGTCCACATTATCATCACAGGTAAGAGTAGAATATTGAATTGTTTTTACACAATGTCCAATGTATCCTTTTTTTTACAGCATTTCTGTTAACCCAGCAGTGATCATGTTCTTTTGAGAAACAATTGAAACAATTGAGAAAAGAGGGGAGAGCATCCAGTTGGTAGGTAGTGCTGCTGCATACATCACAATATGTGCTTTAAATATTTAAAGGACAGGAAAAGTCATGTCAATAACATGTCATTTCTATTCAGATTTCTTGCATCTCTCTATTATTTTTTTGCTCGGTTCAGATGCGCTTTATTGACATGAATGTTTCAAGAACCTGTTTGATATAATTTTGTATTGTATATAATGTGTGTGCTCTGTGGTGACTAAGATCTTTAAAATTTGAAATAAAAAATTAGAGAGTTGAACAAGTTCAACTAAATGTTCCTTATTTCATTCACTTCTCTATCTTTCTCTCTCTTAGGAGTCAGTGAAGACGTTGTCCATGAAGTTCTTCCTATGTGGTTCACGTCATGAACAAATTTGTTTTTGTGTTCAAATTCAACTGTTACAATATATTATTTTATAAAATATACACAATCTTAAATCTATCCCCAGAGTCATCCTTGTCTATTCCCTCTGTACTCTGTAAAATGTGATTGACTGAAAAGGCTATACCATTCCTTGTTTATTTTACTTGATGAGTTATTAAATTATGCAACTTGGACCCTATAATTACTCAACATTACTAGAAACCAGATATAATTGCAATAAAGAAAGCAGTATTTGGGTGCAATAAACCTTTAAAAACCTCCACAAAAAAAAAAGGGTTAAAATACTGCCTTGGTGGCACTTGTTTCGGTCCTCCAAAACTAGGATCCTGGAAATGCGTTCCTGGGATTGCGGTTCTCCGATTCGGTAGGTGGCGCTGTCACAAAAAAATAGGGTCCTAGAACTGCGGTCCTGAAAGTGCAGCCTCCGGTATTGCAGACGTATAATGTTGAGCAGGGGCGACACAGTTATATGATAGATCATAGAAAATCGCTTAGCGGAGATGATTGTGCCGCCCCACGTCATGAAAAATGCGCCCGGCGGCTGCCCCGTTCGCCCATGCCAAAAACCGCCACTGGTCGGGGCTCAGCGAACCCCAAACCTCACTTCCATATAGGGCAATCGGCTTAATTACTGATTTTATTTTCAGCCAAATTCTAGTTGGGATCTCTATAGGACATTGACGTTTTATGGCATAGAAGGCCCTGCAGGTTTTATCTCTCAGTTTATTCACAGCAGGGTTAAAGTTTCCTGTGGATGTGATTTTCAAACCGAGGTAGTTGTAGTGTGACGTGTGTGATATCTGGTTAGTGATATGTGTGTGTTGTGTTCCCTGTGATCTGGATCTTTCCTGGAAGATCATGATTTTTGTTTTATTGAGGTTTACTGTCAGGACACAGGTCTGACAGTATTGTTTTAGCAGGTCACAACAGAAGCAGATCATCTGCACAGAGTTGTGTAGGGTGAGACCAGGGGCTGATGATCGCTCCAGACTGGTTGCCAGCTCATTGAAATAAATGTTAAACAATGTTCAGCTTAAACAACAGCCCTGTCTCACTCCACGCTCCTGGGAAACATATCTTGTATGCTTTGTGTTGATTTTTATGCTGTATTTACTTTCAGTGTACATTGATTTGATAAGGTCATAGGTTTTACCTCCTATTCCACTTTCAATAAGTTTGTAAAATAGCCCTTGGTGCCAAATTGAGTCAAATGCTTTTTTTTAAAGTCAATAAATCTCTCTCTCTTGTTTGTCTCTCTCTTTTCTAAAGAGTTTGTCTCTCTCTTTTACAGTCGCTGTCTCTCTTCCGAAGACTTTGTCTCTCTCTTTTAGAGTCGCTGTCTCTCTTCCGAAGAGTTTGTCTCTCTCTTTTAGAGTCGCTGTCTCTCTTCCGAAGACTTTGTCTCTCTCTTTTAGAGTCGCTGTCCCTCTTCCGAAGACTTTGTCTCTCTCTTTTAGAGTTGCTGTCTCTCTCTCTTTTAGAGTCGCTGTCTCTCTTCCGAAGAGTTTGTCTATCTCTTTTAGAGTTGCTGTCTCTCTCTCTTTTAGAGTCGCAGTCTCTCTTCCGAAGAGTTTGTCTGTCTCTTTTAGACTCGCATGATGGATGATGAAATCCATAGGGATCTCACAGGGTGTAATGGAAATCAGTAAAGATGGTGATTTTACTGAGGGTCTTTTGAAGAGCTGCTCCCTCTTTCTTTTTCTTTTGTCAAGCAGCTCTCTCTGTTTTGTTTGGAGAGCTTCTCTCTCTCTCTCTCTCTCTCTCTCTCTCTCTCTCTCTCTCTCTCTCTCTCTCTCTCTCTCTCTGTGTTGTAGAGCTGCACTCTCTCTCTCTCTCTCTCTCTCTCCTCTCTCTCTCTCTGTGTTGTAGAGCTGCTCTCTCTCTCTCTCTCTGTGTGTTCTAGAGCTGCTCTCTCTCTCTCACTCTGTGTTGTAGAGCTGCACTCTCGCTCTCTCTGTGTTTTAGAACTGATCTCTCTGTTTGATAGCAGTGATTATCTGAAGGAAAAATTGAAGGAAAATAAGAAAAGAGAAGAAAAAAGGAGAAAGTTCCAGAAGGACAAAAGATTTGCAAATGTGTTCCCCCCTGTAGGACCCCCAACGAAGGAGTCCGTCGCGAAGCACGTCCGCCGAACCGTCCCGAGACCCTCAAATAAATGTGTAAATATATTTGTGTAATTTGTGTGTTTTTTTATGTGTTTGGAAGAAGATGCGATGTGCTTTAACCCGTGGCGCGCACGCAGGCACTGCGATGGTGACCCCTTCAGGGTAGAAAAAAGAGGGGTGATCAATGAATTGAGCGGATTTACGAGGTAAATGTCCATATAACACATATATTCCAAGCCAGACACACACGTCATGTTGATAGAATGCATAATAAGTGTACATATGTAACAAAGCTGCCCAGAGATCGTAGTAAATTAGTGATGTTACGTTCGTGAACGAATCGTTCTTTTGGAACAAATCTTTTAAGTGAACGAATCGTTCTCGTTCACGTAATCCATTGACTCATATTTCTCGTTCACTGAAATTCCTCCGCCCGCAGCAGCTATTAGCAGCGCATGCGCACATCAGTGAACCGGGTAGTTGGGACTGTTTCACCCTGTCAAAGAATGACTAAACCTCGAGCCAATAGCCTTCGAGTATGAGATGTGACGGAGCATGTGATTGGTTGAATGTAGTGAACGAATACGCCCATCACTGACCGAGTCGCTGTTGTGAGTCTGAACGAGAGATCTCGTTCGTGAACGAAAAGAACCAGTTGTTGAATGATAGAACTCAGCTCGTGTTGGTATATTTGCAGCAAAGAAAAAAATTACACTTAACCATTGTAATGAAAACAGTGTAATAACGCACTGTTTGTTAAATGTAACACAGACAGATTAACATTGTCATTTTTTTAACTTGGTTTGAGCTGGGGGGGCATCAGGTAATCTGCTGATAGTCACAGCAACATTTGACTGCTGACTTCAAAATGAGTGGCACCAGAAAGAGAAGTGCAGTATGGAGTTATTTTAATGAGGTGTCTCCAACACAGGCTGTGTGTACAATTTGTAAAGCACAGTTGTCATTTAAAGGAGGATCAGTTGTAGCAAATTAATAGGATCAGTTAGGTAGTAACAAAAATATACACTTACTGACTCCCTCTCTGGGTAGACCCCATTTTTTAGCAAATAAGATTAATATATATATTTTTGGTGACAGTTTTTTTAATTGCTTTTATATAGTCACACTATATATCATAATATACATTATGCAGAACACTTACATATACAATATACATATTGAAATACACAACAACAGAATTCAGAGGGTCTAACATTCCTTAGTCAAAATTTGAGTATTCATCAAAAATATATAATTCTTCCTTGCTTTTTTATTAACTACATTTTTAATGGTGCAGTAGTCCTTAGTCTCTTGAAGGAAATGATAAAAACTTGTCTTGGATCCTGCCTACGTCTACTTATGTATGTGTTGTTTACTCAAAATAATAAAAAGTTGTACAAAATAATTTAAATTGTTATTATTTTTACTGGATACACAGATTACAAACACATTTAACTTACAAATAATATCTGTTTTCCTCCTAGAAACATTTTCCATATTAACCCAAAAAGTATATATGCATGTACAGAACAGATGGGCAATAGTCTCTTTTTCTAACGAACAAAAATCATTCCTTATATGTTTATTAGAACAACTGTGTTTGAGAATATCAATTTCCCCTTTAAACATTTAACATATTTTGTCTCAGAATTAGGGTGAGGTGCTATTGGAATTTAAAAGTTGTCTAACTAATATAATATTTTTTAATAATAAATACTTATATACTGAAAGAAATGTTTCATTATATATTCCATATCTGTTGACCTATAGCATATTTTAGGCCTACGTCATGCTTTGTATGGTTAACCATATGAACATTTTGATATGTAATATTTTTTGTTTGTTTGTATGTAATGTTTTTGTACTTTGTACAAACTTATTATAACATTGAAGGGGTGGTGTCCTTGGCTCCACCTCACTTTTATTATATCCTTTTGTGTAATTCTTATAGGCCTGTAACTATTAAAGTATTTATCTGTGTATTTCTTATTAAAAATAAAAAAAGACAATCTTATAGCTCATTATTAAGAGAGTTAGACTTCTGACTAAGCGAAATAATGTCTATTTTGACTGTATTTTGAAATGTTCTCGGCTTGAGTTAGGAAGCTGAACACCTCGACCTCAGAGGGCTGTGTGTGTGTGTGTGTATGTAGGACAGAGACCTGGAAAAGAGTGAAAATCACATATCATGTATGTGATGGCATGCTCAAGCTGTATTTGGATATATGCCGTCACATCTGATAATCTATGAAACAACCTGAAAGCTTAAATGTCCTATGGAACTGATGTTGAAGATGTTTGGGGACCTTATGTCCTAGTATGGAAATTGCTTAGGACTATCTATATCCTAAACAATTATAAAACTCATATTTAAGTAATGTAATGGCGTTGTTTAGTTGACTGTCAGCTTACATACCACTGAACTGGATGTAAAGGAGGTTGTCCTGTATCTCACACCTGTGAGCTGACTTCTGCTTAGCAAAACTACAAATATTTTTTCTTAAGTGATTTTTCTTCAATTGACTTCATTTCTGACTCATGGTCTTCATTCAATCATAACTGGTCTATAGGTCTTAACTGTATTTCCCATACAACATATACTGTATGTACATATAGAATAATATACACATCTCAGGGCTGGCTGCTCTCACTATCCTGTTGTATATATTGACAGTAAATTTTCACAGAACTCTTTGCATAATAACAAATAATTTTCTTTATCATCCTAATCTTTACAGACTGGGCTGTTTAGCAATCACTAATCATGTTAATGATTATATCTGTGTGCCCTGCTAAAGATGCTATTGCCTCGTGCTGGCCCCTCCGCTGAAGACCTTTGCAAATGCTGATGATAGAATTCAATGGCATCCCAATAAAGGATAAGGTTGTTTACCTTGTAACTGCTAAGGATAAGAAAAGTAGATGTTTACATAATTTTACACCTATCATGGAGAATACTCGAAAAAAATTTGTCTCTAAAAGGCAGATCTCTTCTTTGATGGCTGCTGGCCTTTCTTGTTTAACTTATGTTCTCACTTCTCTTTATGTTGATACCCAGACCTGCAGACCCGGTAGTGAGACACAAATTCCGCGGACGGGCATTTCATTTTTTCAGGGGGGCACAAGTGAGATCAAATGAGATGCATTCTCTGTAAAGCTGCTTTGAAACGATATGTATCGTGCTATAAATGAATTGTTAGCACATTCGTTGAACTAAACTGTTGCATGAAAGCTTGTGTTGACTTAGTGACAGCACAAGACAACTGTATTACGTTTGTTGTCAAAGCTTGTTAGTTACTCGATTTTTTTCTTCATTTTAAGTAAGTTAAATTAATCTTAAAGTTTTAGCTGTCACGTGCTCACAGTCAGCCTGTTTAACGTTACGAGTACGTCTCTTCAGGGCAGGCAGAAGTATGACAAAAGATGAATGAATTGGTCAAGTCCTAGACTTAGGCCTAATTTATGTCTATTTATTTATATGAAATGAACTTTTTTGAAAATGTTTTTCAAGAAACATATAACAATCCAGGAAGGGAGAGCCGTTCCTGAACTAAAGAGATGCACTACATGCTGTGAGGATTTCCACTGCCCGTTCTGCAGCTCTTCAAGTCAGTTGTTCCTTCACTGTGGCTACCACACAATACACTTAAAAATCCTATTACAACAAAATAATTGTAATAATTGTGGCAAAATAATTTGCCTGTAGGACGTACTCAATGGGAAGACTTCAAAGTGGTATCCTCCGAAGTCCTTTCGCCAGGTGCCGGTCTACCTTGACAGTGAAGAAAACCAGGACAACCTTTTTGCTTTTCTGAAGTCAGTATTACATAAGACACCAATGAAACTTAGCTTCACAGATGAAGTGCAGTTAATCTGTAGTGTTATATTTCCAGAGGCATGCATAACAATATAATGTATTGTGCATGTTTCTGCCCTTTCAAACTCTACTGTACATTATACCATATGCTGCTTATCTACAGACCATATTTCAGTTAACAATTTTCTTTTGATAGGCCATCATATATGGCCTGGCTGGGCTTCAGAATTTGTCTCTGCAGGATGCTGAGCAGGCCTTCCTCTCTGGTCCACATTATCATCACAGGTAAGAGTAGAATATTGAATTGTTTTTACACAATGTCCAATGTATCCTTTTTTTTACAGCATTTCTGTTAACCCAGCAGTGATCATGTTCTTTTGAGAAACAATTGAAACAATTGAGAAAAGAGGGGAGAGCATCCAGTTGGTAGGTAGTGCTGCTGCATACATCACAATATGTGCTTTAAATATTTAAAGGACAGGAAAAGTCATGTCAATAACATGTCATTTCTATTCAGATTTCTTGCATCTCTCTATTATTTTTTGCTTTCGGTTCAGATGCGCTTTATTGACATGAATGTTTCAAGAACCTGTTTGATATAATTTTGTATTGTATATAATGTGTGTGCTCTGTGGTGACTAAGATCTTTAAAATTTGAAATAAAAATTAGAGAGTTGAACAAGTTCAACTAAATGTTCCTTATTTCATTCACTTCTCTATCTTTCTCTCTCTTAGGAGTCAGTGAAGACGTTGTCCATGAAGTTCTTCCTATGTGGTTCACGTCATGAACAAATTTGTTTTTGTGTTCAAATTCAACTGTTACAATATATTATTTTATAAAATATACACAATCTTAAATCTATCCCCAGAGTCATCCTTGTCTATTCCCTCTGTACTCTGTAAAATGTGATTGACTGAAAAGGCTATACCATTCCTTGTTTATTTTACTTGATGAGTTATTAAATTATGCAACTTGGACCCTATAATTACTCAACATTACTAGAAACCAGATATAATTGCAATAAAGAAAGCAGTATTTGGGTGCAATAAACCTTTAAAACCTCCACAAAAAAAAAAGGGTTAAAATACTGCCTTGGTGGCACTTGTTTCGGTCCTCCAAAACTAGGATCCTGGAAATGCGTTCCTGGGATTGCGGTTCTCCGATTCGGTAGGTGGCGCTGTCACAAAAAAATAGGGTCCTAGAACTGCGGTCCTGAAAGTGCAGCCTCCGGTATTGCAGACGTATAATGTTGAGCAGGGGCGACACAGTTATATGATAGATCATAGAAAATCGCTTAGCGGCGCAGATGATTGTGCCGCCCCCCACGTGTCATGAAAAAATGCCGCCCCGGGCGGCTGCCCCGTTCGCCCATGCCAAAAACCGCCACTGGTCGGGGCTCAGCGAACCCCAAACCTCACTTCCATATAGGGCAATCGGCTTAATTACTGATTTTATTTTCAGCCAAATTCTAGTTGGGATCTCTATAGGACATTGACGTTTTATGGCATAGAAGGCCCTGCAGGTTTTATCTCTCAGTTTATTCACAGCAGGGTTAAAGTTTCCTGTGGATGTGATTTTCAAACCGAGGTAGTTGTAGTGTGACGTGTGTGATATCTGGTTAGTGATATGTGTGTGTTGTGTTCCCTGTGATCTGGATCTTTCCTGGAAGATCATGATTTTTGTTTTATTGAGGTTTACTGTCAGGACACAGGTCTGACAGTATTGTTTTAGCAGGTCACAACAGAAGCAGATCATCTGCACAGAGTTGTGTAGGGTGAGACCAGGGGCTGATGATCGCTCCAGACTGGTTGCCAGCTCATTGAAATAAATGTTAAACAATGTTCAGCTTAAACAACAGCCCTGTCTCACTCCACGCTCCTGGGAAACATATCTTGTATGCTTTGTGTTGATTTTTATGCTGTATTTACTTTCAGTGTACATTGATTTGATAAGGTCATAGGTTTTACCTCCTATTCCACTTTCAATAAGTTTGTAAAATAGCCCTTGGTGCCAAATTGAGTCAAATGCTTTTTTAAAGTCAATAAATCTCTCTCTCTTGTTTGTCTCTCTCTTTTCTAAAGAGTTTGTCTCTCTCTTTTACAGTCGCTGTCTCTCTTCCGAAGACTTTGTCTCTCTCTTTTAGAGTCGCTGTCTCTCTTCCGAAGAGTTTGTCTCTCTCTTTTAGAGTCGCTGTCTCTCTTCCGAAGACTTTGTCTCTCTCTTTTAGAGTCGCTGTCCCTCTTCCGAAGACTTTGTCTCTCTCTTTTAGAGTTGCTGTCTCTCTCTCTTTTAGAGTCGCTGTCTCTCTTCCGAAGAGTTTGTCTATCTCTTTTAGAGTTGCTGTCTCTCTCTCTTTTAGAGTCGCAGTCTCTCTTCGAAGAAGAGTTTGTCTGTCTCTTTTTAGACTTCATGATGGATGATGAAATCCATAGGGATCTCACAGGGTGTAATGGAAATCAGTAAAGATGGTGATTTTACTGAGGGTCTTTTGAAGAGCTGCTCCCTCTTTCTTTTTCTTTTGTCAAGCAGCTCTCTCTGTTTTGTTTGGAGAGCTTCTCTCTCTCTCTTTCTCTCTCTCTCTCTCTCTCTCTCTCTCTCTCTCTCTCTCTCTCTCTCTCTCACTCTGTGTTGTAGAGCTGCACTCTCTCTCTCTCTCTCTCTCTCTCCCTCTCCTTCTCTCTCTCTCTGTGTTGTAGAGCTGCTCTCTCTCTCTCTCTGTGTGTTCTAGAGCTGCTCTCTCTCTCTCACTCTGTGTTGTAGAGCTGCACTCTCGCTCTCTCTGTGTTTTAGAACTGATCTCTCTGTTTGATAGCAGTGATTATCTGAAGGAAAAATTGAAGGAAAATAAGAAAAGAGAAGAAAAAAGGAGAAAGTTCCAGAAGGACAAAAGATTTGCAAATGTGTTCCCCCTGTAGGACCCCCAACGAAGGAGTCCGTCATAAGCACGATCATGCCGAACCGTCCCGAGACCCTCAAATAAATGTGTAAATATATTTGTGTAATTTGTGTGTTTTTTTATGTGTTTGGAAGAAGATGCGATGTGCTTTAACCCGTGGCGCGCACGCAGGCACTGCGATGGTGACCCCTTCAGGGTAGAAAAAAGAGGGGTGATCAATGAATTGGCGGATTTCTGAGGTAAATGTCCATATAACATATATATTCCAAGCCAGACACACACGTCATGTTGATAGAATGCATAATAAGTGTACATATGTAACAAAGCTGCCCAGAGATCGTAGTAAATTAGTGATGTTACGTTCGTGAACGAATCGTTCTTTTGGAACAAATCTTTTAAGTGAACGAATCGTTCTTCGTTCACGTAATCCATTGACTCATATTTCGTTCACTGAAATTCCTCCGCCCGCAGCAGCTATTAGCAGCGCATGCGCACATCAGTGAACCGGGTAGTTGGGACTGTTTCACCCTGTCAAAGAATGACTAAACCTCGAGCCAATAGCCTTCGAGTATGAGATGTGACGGAGCATGTGATTGGTTGAATGTAGTGTGAACGAATCGCCCATCACTGACCGAGTCGCTGTTGTGAGTCTGAACGAGAGATCTCGTTAAGTGAGCTTAAAAGAACCAGTTGTTGAATGATAGAACTCAGCTCGTGTTGGTATATTTGCAGCAAAGAAAAAAATTACACTTAACCATTGTAATGAAAACAGTGTAATAACGCACTGTTTGTTAAATGTAACACAGACAGATTAACATTGTCATTTTTTTAACTTGGTTTGAGCTGGGGGGGCATCAGGTAATCTGCTGATAGTCACAGCAACATTTGACTGCTGACTTCAAAATGAGTGGCACCAGAAAGAGAAGTGCAGTATGGAGTTATTTTAATGAGGTGTCTCCAACACAGGCTGTGTGTACAATTTGTAAAGCACAGTTGTCATTTAAAGGAGGATCAGTTGTAGCAAATTAATAGGATCAGTTAGGTAGTAACAAAATATACACTTACTGACTCCTCTCTGGGTAGACCCCATTTTTTAGCAAATAAGATTAATATATATATTTTTGGTGACAGTTTTTTTAATTGCTTTTATATAGTCACACTATATATCATAATATACATTATGCAGAACACTTACATATACAATATACATATTGAAATACACAACAACAGAATTCAGAGGGTCTAACATTCCTTAGTCAAAATTTGAGTATTCATCAAAAATATATAATTCTTCCTTGCTTTTTTATTAACTACATTTTTAATGGTGCAGTAGTCCTTAGTCTCTTGAAGGAAATGATAAAACTTGTCTTGGATCCTGCCTACGTCTACTTATGTATGTGTTGTTTACTCAAAATAATAAAAAGTTGTACAAAATAATTTAAATTGTTATTATTTTTACTGGATACACAGATTACAAACACATTTAACTTACAAATAATATCTGTTTTCCTCCTAGAAACATTTTCCATATTAACCCAAAAAGTATATATGCATGTACAGAACAGATGGGCAATAGTCTCTTTTTCTAACGAACAAAAATCATTCCTTATATGTTTATTAGAACAACTGTGTTTGAGAATATCAATTTCCCCTTTAAACATTTAACATATTTTGTCTCAGAATTAGGGTGAGGTGCTATTGGAATTTAAAAGTTGTCTAACTAATATAATATTTTAATAATAAATACTTATATACTGAAAGAAATGTTTCATTATATATTCCATATCTGTTGACCTATAGCATATTTTAGGCCTACGTCATGCTTTGTATGGTTAACCATATGAACATTTTGATATGTAATATTTTTGTTTGTTTGTATGTAATGTTTTTGTACTTTGTACAAACTTATTATAACATTGAAGGGGTGGTGTCCTTGGCTCCACCTCACTTTTATTATATCCTTTTGTGTAATTCTTATAGGCCTGTAACTATTAAAGTATTTATCTGTGTATTTCTTATTAAAAATAAAAAAAGACAATCTTATAGCTCATTATTAAGAGAGTTAGACTTCTGACTAAGCGAAATAATGTCTATTTTGACTGTATTTTGAAATGTTCTCCGGCTTGAGTTAGGAAGCTGAACACCTCGACCTCAGAGGGCTGTGTGTGTGTGTATGTAGGACAGAGACCTGGAAAAGAGTGAAAATCACATATCATGTATGTGATGGCATGCTCAAGCTGTATTTGGATATATGCCGTCACATCTGATAATCTATGAAACAACCTGAAAGCTTAAATGTCCTATGGAACTGATGTTGAAGATGTTTGGGGACCTTATGTCCTAGTATGGAAATTGCTTAGGACTATCTATATCCTAAACAATTATAAAACTCATATTTGCGTAATGTAATGACGTTGTTTAGTTGACTGTCAGCTTACATACCACTGAACTGGATGTAAAAGGAGGTTGTCCTGTATCTCACACCTGTGAGCTGACTTCTGCTTGGCAAAACTACAAATATTTTTCTTAAGTGATTTTTCTTCAATTGACTTCATTTCTGACTCATGGTCTTCATTCAATCATAACTGGTCTATAGGTCTTAACTGTATTTCCCATACAACATATACTGTATGTACATATAGAATAATATACACATCTCAGGGCAACTGCTCTCACTATCCTGTTGTATATATTGACAGTAAATTTTTCACAGAACTCTTTGCATAATAACAAATAATTTTCTTTATCATCCTAATCTTTACAGACTGGGCTGTTTAGCAATCACTAATCATGTTAATGATTATATCTGTGTGCCCTGCTAAAGATGCTATTGCCTCGTGCTGGCCCCTCCGCTGAAGACCTTTGCAAATGCTGATGATAGAATTCAATGGCATCCCAATAAAGGATAAGGTTGTTTACCTTGTAACTGCTAAGGATAAGAAAAGTAGATGTTTACATAATTTTACACCTATCATGGAGAATACTCGAAAAAATTTGTCTCTAAAAGGCAGATCTCTTCTTTGATGGCTGACGGCCTTTCTTGTTTAACTTATGTTCTCACTTCTCTTTATGTTGATACCCAGACCTGCAGACCCGGCGCCAGACACAAATTCACGGACGGGCATTTCATTTTTTCAGGGGGGCACAAGTGAGATCAAATGAGATGCATTCTCTGTAAAGCTGCTTTGAAACGATATGTATCGTGAAAAGCGCTATACAAATGAATGTGAATTGAATTGAATAAACTCAGTTAACATACTGCGGTAAAAAATAAAAAGTGTTGTTTTTATAACATGATACGCAACATCACACGACCAAGAGTGCTGAATACCATCACGATTGAAAATGTGACACTCATTTCATATGACAGTTCAAACAAGTAATTAATATTAAGTCACTTACATTTTAGATGCAATATTGACTATTTTTGTTGTTTCAGCAGCGAAAAATAGTTCAAAGCTCACAGCAGAACCATAACGCGTCATTGTCACAGCAGCACTCAACCGTGTTTTCATTACTGAATGATTCAGCGTTTTGAACGAATCGGTTGAGTCAAAGATTCAATGACCCATTCATATACAACTGCCTCATTCGTGATGAATCAGCGGTTTGAACGAATGACTCAATGACTCGCTTAATAAGACCGCTTATCACCTGCCACCACCTACTGGCGGTTTAGTTTGTTTAAAAGTGTCATTCTTTCCTACATTTCTTATTTGTATATTCAAAAAAATATTTTAAAACAATCTCAGTTCGCAATGTGTAAATTATTCAATTTGATTAGTAACAGCCCTATAGTGTCTTATTCTAATTTAATTTATCGATCAAAATTAAGAATTTAAAATTAAAGATGAAGCATATATTTAAAAAGATGCCCTTTATAAAGGTAAAAATATCACAAATATACATATTTAACTATGTTAAAGCTGATTGAACTCTGGTGAGAATATTACTTCGTAATCAATTATATACCAGAGATGTTCACAAGTCTCTCATCTGAAGTCCGAGTCAAGTCTGGAGTCTTTTGTCACGAGTCCGAGTCGAGTCTCGAGTCATTTCATGCATTGCTGAGGGGAAAAAAGGTCTATTTAAAAATTCTATAAATACTCTTTTTTATTTAGACAAAACTGTTATCAATACGTAATATGTACGTAAAATCCAAGTTTTAATATTTTGATGAATATTATTATTATTAATTTTATTATTTATATATTATTATTATTATACATTAACTTCTTGTACTGTTTTGTTTATATTAATGGTTCCACGGTTTCAACAAGGCTTAAACCGAGCATAATTCAGTATAACAATGCATGATTAATCAATAATGTACATACTGTTCATTGTGTTAAAAATCTATTGCAATAATCATCCAGGCAAATAACGCAACAATTGCATAGCCATGTTAATGCAGTTTCTAAGTGAGGCAAAAAATGGCGACAGTCTCTCGTTATTATATACGCTATTGCTACTGATAACAGTCATTATCAGAAAACAGCTGTTTTAAGTCAAAATTAACATAAAATGAACGCTGTTTGTGATATAATCAGATGGACGGGGAGCGCTGTACACGTTAATATCTTCGCTCTCTCTCTCTCTAATCTCTCTCTTTCTTCGTTTTCATAAAAAGAAAAAGCCACGCATTTTCTGTACAACGTAGATTTAAAGGGTTTATTTTCGCTCATGTTTTTAACAGGGAGACAGTGGCAGTCTAATGGAGCGAGCAGCTGATGAGTTAACGTGACTAACCTTTGTGGGTGTGTTCTCAGGTGTCTAATAAAGTTCGAAGTTGTTCTCCCAGTATCCTTTATTGTTTTTCCACATCCTTTGCATGTGGCTGTTCTTCCAGAAATAGTCTCTGATACGTTCGAAAACGCAAATGATAAAATATACTGCACTGCCGGTCCTGCCATCTTTGAGACTCTTACCACATTTCAGATTTTATGTGCCGCACACGGCCAATATACGTCATTGAATTCTATAATAAGGGTCCGGTCCGATCCTATTTACTGCAGTACAGCATACACACAAACACACACGCACACACACAAAAACATAATCCTCCTTAATGAAATCAGTAGTTAAGGATAAAAGACTCGAGTTGATTTTAAAATATTCACGAGTCTTTTATGTTGAGTCGAGTCAAGTCTGAAGTCATTTCAGTTCAAGTCTGAAGTCGAGTCTGAAGTCCATAAAAATGCGACTGGAGTCCAAGTCTCTAACTCGAGTGCCCAACAACACAATATACAACACAACTGTCACAATGTCAAGCCCTGACACATTTTATTTATGTATTCATTGTTAGTCTATATCTTTGTTACATTTTGTTTTTTAAAAGGCAGGGACTTTATAAAATAGTCAAATATAAGTAACTCACCACTCCAACAAGTTTTAAACAAATAATAATAAAAACTAATAAAAAATAATATAAAACTAGGTCTACTCAAAGTGCTATTTTCTATTGTATATGGCCATATCATATGTTTTATTTCATTTTTCACAATGTCTAGACAAGGACCTGCTTAAAATAAAACAGGCTTAGTCTACTCATCACATTAGTAGAGCGGTAGGCGACGTTGTGCGACAAAGTGGAATCTTCTTAAAACAATGTCTTCCACTCCCCCCCAGAACTTTTTGGTTAGGTCCTTTTCAAATGCCAACTTAATTAAATTGGCCTTGCGTCGATGAAGCATGCTAAGGCGATGCTCTGTAAGCACGTTCTTTAATGTAGAAAAAAAATGCTCACAGAGCGGTGTGCTTGCACCAAAGATCAAAGCAAGTTTGAGCACCGTCATCACGCTTGGCATTGCTTCAAGAGGTTTCTGAAAGTGTTGTAGAACTTTTTTCATTGTCCATTTACCTCCGTCGGCTGGAAATGAGTCCTTCATTTGCACGCTTAGGAATTGGTGAGCCACTGTGTATTCAGATTCCTCAATGGGTGTATTAGTAAGGTTCAGTAAAGGTTTCACTTTGGACACATCTAAGAAAGTAGAATCCTCTGGGTCCAGAGATCTGAGTGCATCCATCAGCACACAATTGCGTTCCCCAAAACGTTCCTTCATTTCCCCACAAACTGCATCGATACAACTGAAATACATTCTGCGTAGCTCTGTGTCGTTGCTGAGATCTTCATACATAATTTTTTCCTCAACTGCATACATAGAAAAGGATGTGTTTAGTGTGCGTCATCTCTTATTTGGCACAGGCTCTATTGTTGCATCCTTGCAATGCTTCAAGAGTGTCACAAATTCTGTCTCAGAACGGAGATTTTCGCGTGCTTACAGATATACACGTGCATGCTGAATTTACAAGTTGCACACCTGTTAACATATCCATGTCTTCTGCCTGTAGCATCAGGTTAGGGGGGTCAAGATACGATAAGATTTTGTGCACCATCTCTGCAATGAACCTAAAGCTGGGTTCAGACATGGCCCGTAGTAAACCTACTGCTTCAACTCGCACATCTGCTCCATAGGCTGGGCTGCTGTTGATTTCTCGGAGCAGTGTGGTTAGGTCATCAAATGATCTCAGAATAACGGAGACCGTGCCAAAATGACCAGTCCAGCGTTGGTCTAGGAGGCACTTCAATGTCTCTCCCTTGTAGAGAATGGCAACGGTAGGCTTTCTGCAGAATTTGTAGAGCATGTTACACATAGTGAAAAAATCCACTAAGGCCTGCTCTGCTGCCAAAGAATGGGTGACCACCAAATGTAATTGGTGGTTGAAACAGTGGACATAGGGTATATCTTGGTGCAATTTTTGTTGGAGACGTTTTTGCACCCCTCCATGTTTACCTGACATCAGGGAGACGCCGTCATACACCTGACTGATGATTTTTCCAGAATTCAGTCCTGCTTTTGTTAATTCTTCAATGATCGTGTCAGTCAGTGTTTCTGACTGACACGATCTATTTTATAAGGTTAATAAAACCTTATAAAAGGTTTATAAGGTGAGTCTCCCTGGTCAGCGGTGGCAATTGTCAGAAGACGTTCAGTTGGCTCCTTCAGTTCATTCACAAAACGCACAACTATCGAAAAATACTCTCTTCCTGTTGGGTCTCGAGTTCCATCTACTTTTATCATATAAAATGACTCGCCAACCTCTTTCACTATGTGCTCCGTGACCAAAGTACTCATAATCTCTATCACACTGTTTTGAATGTCATGGCCAGTATACATTGTGTGGGATAGTCTGTGCTATCTTGGCCAACACAGCATCTTTCCTCAAAGTATATTCAAATAAGGATAAAAATAATCTGCATAGTTCTTCAGCCATACAATCAAAAGCATCATGGTCACCTCTAAAAGGTAACTGGTTCACTGCAAGGAACTCGACAACATCGATTATGATAAGTAGTATCTGTTGCGTTCCAAATGTTCTGCATTGATTAAAGTTGTGATTTCTTTACCGGTCTGAATCCGTCTCTCCTTGTCACTCCACATAGCTTCACAAGTCTGATGTTCTTTTGATGCTGAATGTTTATTAAGTCCTTTCCCAGTTTCCACTGCATGCTTCCAGTCGCAAAATCCAATAATTGTAAATGTTGTGTCTGTGGCAGAGGAGGGCGCTCGAAACGTTCTGCATGGGTAGCAGAATGCAGCATCTGCATGAATAGAGTATTGCAATCTCTGCTTCCATACCAGGAGCTGTTAAATGATCTTTTTTTTCCTGAGAAAACACGTGCAGGAAAGTTTTTTTAAGATTATTTGAGTTTGGGTTTCTCAACTCCGAGATCCCCTGGTGCTGCCACCTGTGATGATCCTTGCTTGAGGCCTTGGCAACTGGAACCGCTGGCCTTTGCTCTGTCGGGAGTTGAATCAACGTCTTGCGAACTGCGACACCCAGGGCTTTCACCTAATGTTACATCGCTGCTGCTCTCTCCTGCCAACGTTGGTGGTATTTGATTAAAGAAACGGCATATATCCATTGCACTGCCACACGAGATCGTTCAGCATTTTTAAAATTACAACGTTAAGCGATAGCGCTATGCTTAGCAAACAACCAAATATTTCCGCGCTCACTATCGACAAACCAATCAAACACGTTTAAAATTATTATTTTTTAAATCAGACCAAACACATTTTTATTTTTATTCATGTGTTATGTATATACAAAACGATAACTTTTGATAACAGCAGCCTATTGATAAAAAATAAATTAAAATATATTGTGCAAACAAGCAAGGACTGGTGGTTGGTTTGACGTGGAGCTGGTGAACAGGTGAAGGGAGACAGCAGGCTCGTCCAGGGCGGGCACTAGTGACCCACAGGGCGGGCCAGGCCCCCCAATGCCCGCCCATGGTGCCGGGACTGCAGACCTGGTTTTGCTTAATATCTTATGCCATGTTGCTGGCATTGTTTTGAGTTTGGTCTTTGCCACAGAAAGATGTAATATAAAACAAGATGCTATAAATGTAAACTGTTCTTTCTTCTGTGATCTTTAAACTGAGGACTTGTTTTATTTTGCTTTGGCACTTTAAAATATGTAAACCATCTCTGGAAAAAGTTACTTGACATTTTACACCTGATTTGTGGCTTAGACTTAAAAATGTAATATTTGGTTTTGTACAATATAAAAAAAGAAGAGTCTGATATGTTTATTTTATTAACCTTATTTGATAAAAAATATTTATTGATTTATTTGATTATTTATTTTATTAACCAGATTTGATATCCTCCACTTATATTAGGAAAGCTCTGAAGACTGATAAGAGTCTTTTATCTCACCCCTGGCATATAAAAGCTTGTCATATCCTTTTATGGTAAAGGTATAGCCCTGTGTTACGGTGCTGGGTCAGGACAGACAGAATACACGAGATTCTCTCAAAACAAGTCTTTACTGAGCTTAAATCAGAGTAGAGTTACAGGCCTCACTTATGAGGAGAACAAAGCAGTAACAGGCACAGAGTATTTCCAGGGCAGACCGACATACAGGCAACAAAACCCACACAACCAAATTTAACAACAATACCGGACAGAATACAAACGGAAAGCAGACTTTAAATAATACAGACAATAAACTCATAATGACATAAAACAGGTGCGGGTGATAACAAACTAACTGGTGCTTAACAGGATTACAGATGGTGAACAGGTGCGCGGGTGAAGTGCATTATGGGAATTAGAGTCCTTTTCAATCGCCCGGTGATTGGGAACGAACGTGATGGGGGAATCCGATGCGACGGATGGGGGAATCCGGATGCTGACCTCGTGGCCTGGGACCGGTTCAGATGGGTGAGAACGTGAGCAGGGTTGGATCCCCCGGGCGGGGGACCAGCGCTCTTCAGGGGCGTATCCTTCCCAGGAGCAGATGTCGAGTTTCCCGGCCCGGTGGATAACCAGACCAGTCCTGTTGTCTAGGGTTGGAGGAGATCGGAGGGTGTTGGGGATCTCAGCTGGACTCTGGGCTTGAAACAAATCTTCTAGGCTTGAGAGCAGGGAAACATGGAATGCAGCCAGGCGGTAGGGTGGACATGGGCGGATTTGTTTGACAACATAGGGACCGATGAATCGTGGGGTTTAGCTTCCTACAGGGCAGCCGTAGGAACGGGTGGATAACCAGACCAGCTGGCAAGATCGTGGAGGGTTCAGCTGGGTCCAGGGGACAGAGGTGGACATGGTAGTTCCATACCCTCTCACTGGCCCGGAACCAATGGTCCACAGCACGCAGGGGTGGTTGGCACGCACTGGAAAGGGGTTAGCCGGGTGGTATCCTGTCAGAGCGAGTTTTGGGCGTACTCGGCCCACGGGAGGAAGCGGTGCCAGCTGTGATGGTGACGATTGCAGTAAGTCCGGAGATATCTTCCGACCTCCTGGATCTTGCGCTCAGTCTGGCCGTTCGCCTGAGGGTGATAACCAGAGGTTAAACTAACAGTGACTCCCAACAGAGAGAAAAACACCTTCCAGACGTGCGAAATAAACTGCGGTCCCCGATCCGAGACAATGTCCTCGGGCAGACCAAAATGTCGGAACACATTATGAAACAGCGCCTCTGCTGCTTGCATTGCTGTGGGTAGACTAGACAAAGGAATTAGTTTACAACTCTTACTAAAGCGATCAACTACAACAAAAACACAGGTATATCCTCCTGAACAGGGTAAATCAGAAATAAAGTCCACAGCAATGTGAGTCCATGGCCGATGAGGAACTGGCAAAGGGAGAAGCTTACCCTGGGGTAGCCGGCGAGGAACTTTAGCGATGGCACAGACTGAGCACCCCTGCACATATCGAGTAACATCTCCGGACATGCCCGGCCACCAGTACCGGGGGGAGATCAGTGAGAGGGTACGCTGCTGACCTGGGTGTCCTGATCCCGGAACACAATGGACGGAGTCCATGAGGGGAACACGCAGATCCTCTGGTACGAACAGTCTCCCCTCAGGACCTCCCGGCGGAGCATGTTGAACACGAAGACTGGCTTCAATCTGTTGATCTAACTCCCATTCGATGGGAGAGATTACCATGGCTGGAGAAAGAACGGGCTCTGGTGGATCTGAGCTGACATCTGGGGCGTGGATCCGAGAGAGAGCATCCGCCTTTCCGTTCTTACTCCCAGGACGATAGGTTACTGAAAAATTAAAACGAGAGAAAAACAATGCCCACCAGGCTTGGCGGGAATTAAGTCTCTTTGCCTCACGAAGATACAACAAGTTCTTATGATCTGTATAGACAATAAAAGGGAACTTAGCTCCTTCCAACCAATGTCTCCACTCCTCCAGAGCCAACTTGATCGCCAGCAGTTCTCGATTGCCGATATCATAGTTTTGCTCCGCCGGGGACATCTTCTTGGAAAAGAAAGCGCATGGGTGAAGGCGTGCCGGATTCCCCTGCAGCTGCGATAACACCGCCCCCACTCCTGTGGTGGAGGCGTCAACTTCAAGCACAAACGGCAGCTCGGGCGATGGATGACGTAGAACGGGTGCATTACAGAAGGCTTCTTTCAGCTGATGGAAGGCCCCTGTTGCCTCTTGAGACCAGACTAATACTTTGGGCTTCCCTTTGAGCAGTGAGGTTAGAGGCGAGCAGATGGTACTGAAGTTTCGGATGAATCGTCGATAAAAATTGGCAAACCCTAGGAAACGTTGCAAACTTCGAACTGAGGATGGCTGGGGCCAGGACCGAACTGCTTCCACTTTATCCTTTTCCATGAGCACCCCCGTGGCACTGATCACATATCCCAGAAACTGAACCTCAGATAGATGGAACGCACATTTCTCAAGCTTGAGATAGAGATTATGATCACGAAGCCGCTGGAGAACGAGCTGAACATGACCTCGGTGCTCCGCGAGAGACTTCGAGTACACCAGGATATCATCTATATAAATAATGACAAACAGACCCAACACATCTCGAAATATTTCATTCATAAAACTTTGAAACACAGCCGGAGCATTTACCAACCCGAAGGGCATAACACGGTACTCGAAGTGTCCCGCGGGCGTTATGAAGGCCGTCTTCCACTCGTCCCCCTTCCGGATACAAATTAAGTTATAGGCACTTCTGAGGTCCAGTTTCGTGAACACAGACGCCCCACGAAGATGCTCTATGGACGGGGGAATAAGAGGCAAAGGATAAGAGAACTTAACTGTAGCCTGGTTGAGAACTCGATAGTCAATGCATGGCCGGAGACCCCCATCTTTCTTCCCCACGAAGAAGAAACTGGATGCTGCAGGGGAAGTAGAGGGGCGAATAAATCCTTGTTGAAGCGCCTCCCGAATGTAATCACCCATGGCTTTCTGTTTCGGGAGGGACAGCGAGTAGATACGCCCCTTAGGAAGCGGGGCCCCAGGCAGCAGCTCGATGGCGCAGTCCCATGGCCTATGCGGGGGAAGTTGGGTGGCTCTCTCTTTACTGAACACATCCAGGAATGCTTCATACTCTGGCGGAATCGCCCCTACCCAGGGCGTAACACTACTGGCTGCTCTGGAAACTTTTGAGGATTCTGGAGAGAGAGGAACGGAAATAGGAGACATAACGAGTGAAACAGACTTTACCGGCTTAACTGCCTTCTCCAAAGGCCAACTGATTACATTTCCTGTTGTCCAGTCCATTTCCGGACGATGACTTTGAAGCCAGGGCCGTCCTAGCACGAGATCTACTGAGCTCCCCTCCAGCACCCAGAAAGACAAAACTTCAGTCATAACAGGTTTCCATTCGAGCCGCACTTGTGGAGAGAAATATCTAATTAGTCCCCGCCCTAAGGGCTTTCCCAAGATATCTCGCACAGGGATTGGCTGCGCTACTCGGTGCCTAGGTAGCTGAATCCGTCTCAGTAGAACTGGGGAGATGAAATTTCCAGCTGCACCGGAATCAATTAGTGCTTTCACTGGAACAGAGACAGTAGGAGAAGCAATGATTAGAGACGTTAACGGAAGTTTTATACCTGCTTGCGGCGGCTGGACCGCACTCACCCGGGCATGAGGTGGACGCACTGGACAGGTAGAGAGGAAATGCCCGGGTTCCCCACAATATATGCAGAGCTTGAGAGAGATGCGCCGCTGTCTCTCCTCCTTGGTAAGATGGAAGTTATCCACTTGCATGGGCTCGGGTGCTGGAGGACTCGGTGGAGCAGGGTGCGAAATCCGAGGAGTTGAGATCCGCGGCGGCTGCTGCGGACAGGGAGTGCAGCGGAGGAGGGGTACAGACCGTCGAGGCTCCACTTTGACAGGCAACTAGACGTTGAGCTATTCGAATAGATTTTTGGATGAATGTTTCCAACTCAATGGAGTCATCATAAATCACCATTTGCATCTTTACCTCTGGGGACAAACCTTGACGATATGCTGCTAACAACGCGGACTGATTCCAGCCACTGGTTGCAGCGAGAGTACGAAAATGGAGAGCATATTCGGCGACCGATGATCACCCCTGCCGGAGCCTACAGAGCTGGTCTGCAACAGAGAGAGAAGAAGCAGAGTGATCAAACACATTCTTTACCCGAGTGGAGAAGTCCTCCCAGGTGCGAGACTCGCGAGTTCCTGTCTCCCAGTAGCCTTGCGCCCAGCGTAGCGCAGCCCCTGTCATGAGGCTGATCGCGAAGTCAACTTTATGGCCATGGGACTGCCAGTGACTGCAGGACTTACCGGCTGAGGAGAACAAACAGGCAAAGCGTTTAAGTGGCGGGTGAGAGCGTGAAGGAGATCCGTAGCGGCATCCGCGGTGCTGGGTGTTGCGGCTTCCATACTGGTGACACAGAAAAAATAAAAAGCAAAAATACAAAAACAGACAGGATATCCAAATGTCTTCACGACACGACGAAGATCGTTAGCAAGATCCCTCTCCTGTTATCCTTTTATGGTTCCGGTATACTGTTACGGTGCTGGGTCAGGACAGACAGAATACACGAGATTCTCTCAAAACAAGTCTTTACTGAGCTTGATTCAGAGTAGAGTTACAGGCCTCACTTATGAGGAGAACAAAGCAGTAACAGGCACAGAGTATTTCCAGGGCAGACCGACATACAGGCAACAAAACCCACACAACCAAATTTAACAACAATACCGGACAGAATACAAACGGAAAGCAGACTTTAAATAATACAGACAATAAACTCATAATGACATAAAACAGGTGCGGGTGATAACAAACTAACTGGTGCTTAACAGGATTACAGATGGTGAACAGGTGCGCGGGTGAAGTGCATTATGGGAATTAGAGTCCTTTTCTCAATACGCCAGTGATTGGGAACGAGTGACGTGATGGGGGGAATCCGATGCTGACGGCATCGGCTCCGTGACACCCTGTAGTTCAAAATCGAAATATAGCTTTTAAGGATTTTTTCAGGAAAGATTGAGAAACAAAATATGCTGGTTTAATCAGAAGGACCAGAGATTTGAATCTGTTCTAATATTTTCCGTTTTTAATTATCGAAAGATATTGATCATAATGAGCAAAAAATAATTGGAAAGTGCAGCTTTAGAAAAGTTGAACATTTTATACGTGTTACTAAAAATATTTAACTTACTTTCATACGAATTCTTTATCTTTTATAGAGTCAAATTCTTTTCATACAACATTTATAAACGTTTTTATTGTTGTATAAATAAAATATTCATCATAATTACAAATGTATCTACTGTAAAAAACTGTTAAATATATTTTTAAACCATGCTAATTAAACCATGTCTGTCTGAATAAAGTTTTACCTTTGAGAGATGAACTTCAGCATTAACAACCAGAAATTAAGTTAGATATTTTAATTGTAAGGTATATAACTGTAATCTTTATTCTAACACATAATTTTTAATGCTTTTATTTTGAATTTAGCTTGCTAAAACAAGCTAACGGAGGGTGCTACAACAGCTAACGCAGCTGGAATTAGCGATACAACAAGATATCGCGATAACAACTTTTGGATAAGGCAGTTAAACAAGCTACCAGTCGGGGTCCTAGGGGAAACAAATTAGTCACCACACCGGCGCTGCTACTGTTTTCAATACAAGCAGAGAGAAAAAGGCGAGATTATGCGAGACTGCAGCACGGAACGTTTCTTCAGAAACTCCCTGCATTAATCATTAATCTAACGAGATATGTGATTAAATGCGATTGGAAAGTGGAACTTACTAATCGATGTGTCAGCCAGAAGTGTTGTCGTCACAGAAAGAGAGAAGTGAAAGTCAGAGGAGTGTAAACAGAGCAGATCCCGGAGTGTTGAAGCCCTGTGATTAAACCTCCTTGTAAAAATATATCTTTCTATTTTGCTCTGGCTGGGGTTTTTTTGTGTTTCTTTCTATGAACACGATCTTCTGCAAGAGTTACCTGTTTTGTGCCGAACTTAATCCTTTGGTGAGGAATCTTCTGTGTTCGTACGCGATTACATGTGCACAAATGGCGAGCTGCCCACGGACCTTTGAACCAGGGGCGGACTGGCCATCGGGAGCACCAGGACATTTTGTGTAGAGTGTCATCAAGTTGAACTGAACCTGTTGAACTGTTGATTTCTTGGTGCTATAAGAGACAACAGAATAATTTGTGATAATTGTTCAAATCCACTGACTACTACTACTTAATTGTTGATAAATGTGACTTTCCTATTTGAAACAACTACAAAGAGAAAAAAGAAATTCTTTTATTTATATACATTTCTATATAAATCACTCAAAGTGTCCACTATTCACTCATCAGTAGCAGCATATCCTCCCTCCAGTAGACGTTCCTTGCTTCTGGACGTTGGCCCATACTGAACATTACACTAGTGACACGCTAAACACGTCGTACACTACAGTATCTTCTCAAAGGTGGGGCGTTTGGCTGGCTCAAAAACCAGACACCGTCTGATGACACTACAGCATTCTGTAGAAGAATAAAGAAGAGAGCTGATTAGTCATGATAATGTGATGCACATAACAATCAATTCAAGTTCAGCTGGCAAACATATTTATCAATGTTTCATTTGTTCTCAATAATGCCATTCACTCACCTTCAGATAAGTCCGGATTCAGGAAAAGGACTTCCTCTGCCTCGTCGTATGGCAAACATCCGTTGACCATCTCAAAGAGGATCAACCCGAGATGCCAAACGTTTGCTGGGACAGCGTGGAAGCGGGGCTGGGCTATCACCTCTGGTGGGCAATAATTTGATGCCCCTGAAAGCAAGAACATCATTGTGAAAACAATGAGTAAATCTGTAGATGGGTGACATGATAAATAGGTTTCCACTTAACACAAAATGCCATCTTACCTCTATATTGGCAGCTATCCAATGCTTCCCCAGTGAACACCAAACGTCAAAGTCAATCAGCTTAAGATTGTAGGTGCTGGTATTGACTAATATGTTGTCTGGGTGGATGTCACTGTGAAAGACACCATGGCTGATGCAGTGCTGCACCGCCTGGACTGCTTAACCCATCAAATGATACCCTGTGGACTCAGACAGCGTATCATGAGGGAAGATGAAATCCTTCAGGGTCTCACAGGGATGTGGGAATTCCATGATGATGGTGATGTCGTCGTTGGGGTCTTCAAACCATTCCAACATCTGCACCACATTCCGGCAAAAGGGCTCCTGCCTCACCATCAACAGCAGTGCCACTTCTGTGAGCAGAGGTTTGGAATGGCCGGGCTAGAGAGACATCAAGAAAAGATTACTTGTCTATAGAATACAACATACAAACACAAACATTGTTGTTAGCTCTAAAGTCTATATTGTCTATACTTAGGATTATTTAATCACCAATTAATAAACAAAATATATAATTAATATATAATTGTTTTGCCAACTTACAATGGTAAGATAGACGTCATCCTCCCACTTGGATAGCAATTTGATGGTGACCTGCAAAAAAACAGTTAAGTTAAAAGCACATAACCTTTATATGATTATAATCATGTATGTTTTGGTCTAAACATGGACATGAAACTCTACCTTCTCGCCATCAGCAATCCGTGTGCCTTCATACACCATTGCAAATGCTCCACACCCCAACAAACTTCCCTCTGTATAATGGTCATCATAATATCCTAAAAAAACACACAGACACAAAGAATGTGATAACACCGTATATGAATTGCAAATCCCTTAATAACACAGATTAGATGACAGACTTACCATCAGTGGGCTCGAAAGATGAGCAAACTGGGACAGACAACAGCTCAGAAACAGCTGAGTCTGTGTCAGATGAGTCCTCGAGCCAGGATGGATGTGATGCCTGCGGGATGGGTGTCTGCTCCGGACTGTCACGGATTCGTTCCATCACGTCACCCGTTCTTCATCCCCGGAATTCTAAGGACTCAGTTTCCCACATTCCTTTGCACCCCGCACACCTGTCAGCAATCCCGCGCACTCAGTCCCATTCATTTGCACCGTCTGTTTTGTGATTATGTTAGTTTGATTTGTACCATTATTTAAACCCTGTCTTTTGTTCTATGAGTTGTCCGGTATTGTTGTTATTTTGTACGTGTTGGATTCTGGATGTGTTTTGTTAAAGTCAGCCGTGCATGCTATTATCTGCCTGTTCTCCTCCTCTGAAGTGAGGTCTGTTTCTATATCTGTATTCCCACTGATAAAGTTCAGTAAAAGATTTGAAACTGATATTCTTGTGTTCTGCCTCGTCTGATGCACGGTAACACAGACTAGGTGGACGTGAGTCAGGCCGTAGTGGAGGCACTAGCACCTGGACTCTGGTCTCGCGTCTGTGGAGGAAGGGACGCTTCACTGCCCTCCAGGTTCTCCTAAAGAACCCCCGGACTCCGATCCGCTTCCTCTCTAAAATAAAAAACAAACCGCAAATGATGATGATGATTAATATTATTATGTGTATAATATTTGAGAACTCATCTCAATTCCGCGCCCGCGTTAACCAATCAGGAACTTGCTCTAGTAGTGACGTGATTACGAGCGGAGGCAGAAATCAGAAACAACAATGGAGGACAAACTGATCGTGGCTGTATGTGGATTTCCGGAGCTGTACGACACTTCGTCGTATTTCTACAGAGACAGGAATAAAAAGGATCTTGCTTGGAGGAAAGTGAGTGAGGAGGTCGGGCAAACTGGTAAGTTGTAATCAACGCTCTTTACTCAATTTGAGCTATATATACATATTGAGACTACTAACTCTCTAAAGCCGGTATTTTAGCTTAGCTACTTTACCGCTGAAATTTGACAAGCTGAATTTATTCAGAGGAAGTGTGCAGAAAGAAGTGGAAGAGTCTGAGGGACACATATTTAAAGGAGAGGAGAAAGGAGGTGGAGAAGAGGAGTCAGCAGCAGGTTCAGGGAAAAGGTGGAAGTACTCTGCGGTCCTGTCTTTCCTCGACCCCTTCGTCTCCCACGGAGACAAGCGGGAATATGGAGAAGGGGATGGGGCCATGAGGGTACGACCACACCGAGGACCAGGGCGAGACAGAAGCAGCAGGGCACTGAGAGACAGGAGGTGTGTTGACAAGTGAAGCAACACAGCAGGGCATATTTCTTTTTGTTTTTAATTTAATTTAAAATAATTGTAATTTTATTTGTTTTATGATGAAAAGGCTCAATTAATTTCAGTCTGGCTGGTGTAATGTGCAATGTGTGTAATGTTGTATTAATATTTAATATTGTCATTGCAGAGCCCACTGGTTCTTTTGATGTCAGTGAGACTGGGTCCCCTCTTCCAGAATCTGCTGCTGCTTCTGTTTCCCCTGCTGGCCCTTCAACATCTGCTGCTGTACCCACAGGTGTGTACAGGCAAAAATGACCATGTTTACATGCATATTAAATTTACAGTAAACACTCATAGCCTCATACACTGACGGTTTGTGAATGAGTTTAATTTTTTCTGCCTTCTCGTTGTACATAATGTGCTATCTTTTGATACAGGTCCACCAAGAAGAAGAGCTCAGAGAAGGCCTAGGGAGCAGCCATCGGAGGTGGAACGGGAGCTCCTCGAATTACTGCGGAGCCGTCCTGTAGCTCCAGCGCCACCTCCACGCTCAGAGGATGAGCTCTTCCTCTTGAGTCTGGTCCCTTCCCTGCAGAGGTTGCCGCCTCAGACTAAAGATTTTGTGAAATTTCAAATTCACAAATTAATTTATGAAAACAGCACAGTTCTGCTTAATTTGGAACAATTGGAGCCAACAGAATAGTTTTAAAAAAGAGGGAGCAATCTCTGCAGGGAATGAACCTTTCTCTCCTTTCTCCTCTCCTTCACTTTGTCCCTCACTCTTCCCTCTTCCAAGCAAAATCCTTTTTATTCCTGCATGTAAATAGCGTATTATATTATATATTGTAAATATAGTTTTTATATTTTTTATTTGATTTTATTTATTTTGTATAAATAAATGTTCTATACAATGACCTAAGGTTTTTGTGTGTTACTTTGTGCACAACATAAATCATAATTTATATTTGTTACTTAAAAATATTATTTCTATGTTAAGACTACAATACTTATGGCAAATATTTGTGCATTCATTCTAATTATATTCTATTGCAAATACACTTACAATAATATGGTAAAAAAAAATAGTTATTTGTGATTGGACCAGCAATGTATTATAGTGTAATGACAATGCAGCAACAAGACAGGGATTCATTTTGGAGGATGGCTCCATTTATCATTTTAAACAAGAAAACTGTAACAATCCAAACTTGAACAAACAATGATTGAAAAGGTTGAAAATATGTTATTTACAATATATAAAGGGTTTAAATCAAAAGAAAAGACAAAAGGGTGGGAATATTTACACTACCTAAACATGAACATAAAGAGCACAGGATTTAATAAACAAATTACTCGGTCGGTTGCCATGGGACTGCTCCCTCTTCAGTAAAGTGAGCCATGAAGCTGTCCCTGACCCGGATGGCTTCTCTGGCAGAATTATTCGCTGCAACCCGACCGAGACTTTGCAGCGAGTCCTCTGCACCCTGCACCGCCCCCCTCACAGCAGGTGCCTCTGCAGATCTCCTCATAAAGTTGTGGAGGACACACGTCGCCTTCACACACCTCTCCACAACATCAGGCTGAACCTCTATGAGGCGGCAATACATCCTCCACTGTGAGGACAGGATCCCAAAGGCGTTCTCCACCACCAGCCGGGCTCTGGAGAGACGGTAGTTAAAAACCCTTCTCTCTCGGGGAAGGGTGCGCCCAGGGAATGGCCTCATGAGGTTTTTCCTGAGGGGAAAGGCCTCATCTGCCACAAAGACATGGGGCTGGGGTCCTCTGTGGTCAGCTCCTGGGAGAGGACGGTCAGGTCGCAGTTGGAGGGTGCCACCACGGAGTGCCTGGCCAAAGGCTGAGTTGGCCAGAGTCCCACCATCACACGCAAGGAGAACTAAGGAAAATGTTCCCTTGTAGTTGTGGAACTGGGATCCGGTGTTGGGGGGTGCTTTTATCAGGACGTGCTTGCCGTCCAGTGCTCCACAGCAGAGTGGGAAGTTCCACCTCTCCTCAAAACCCTCTGCAATGGACCTCCATTCGTCTGTGGAGGGCACAGCCATGAACTCTTCCACTAAGCAGTCCCAGATTGCAGTCACCACATCTGGGACAATCTTGCAGACGGTGGAGACACCAACACGGAAGCTGCTGGCGATCGTCCTGAAGGAGTCTCCAGTGGCAAGATATCTGAAAAAGAGAGAAAATAAAAAAAATTAAATAAACATTGTTACAAATGCAGATTGCAATTCCATATTAGCAAATATAAATTTATAATACTGGTGTTTGTGACATTTTCATTTCTTTTTAATTTTTTTACAGTTAAACAACAACAAACTTGATAAAGTGCCCTTAATACTTTACCTATATTTAGCATTTGCTCTGATTTGTTTGCTACATTGCAAAAACAGTCTATTAATCAATATTATAATATAGCAGTTCCCTGCACAATTCAAAACCCACTTTGACTGTTGTAGACTAGTAAATTGCCATTTCATTAAAGTGTTGTATGATAATTGTGTGTTCAGAAGAATGAGAAGACTGTATGTCTGTGGAGTCATTAATTGCTTGTAATCACACATAATGTTAAATGATTTACTCAAGCTGGGTGCTCCTCTGAAGTATCTGATGGACCCAGACACGGCGCCGAACGAATCTACGCCGTTTTTCAGCCTTCCATAGCACATAAAGCGCAGCTACTCTCTCAACGAAATCCAAGTCAGCCATTTTGCAATGTAACTGGAGACGCGAGTTTCACGCGCGAATGAAGCGAATTTCAGGCGCTAATGCTGCGTTCACACCAAACGCGAATGAAGCGTTAAGAGCGAGTGATTTACATGTTAAGTCAATGCAAAGACGCGAATAGACATCCTGCGGCGCGTTTCGCGCGAATGAGGCGGTAAGCGCGAATGAGGCGGTAAGCGCGAATGAGGCGTTTCGCGCGAATTGCGCGAATTGAGCGTTTTGGGCGTTTGACGCGCGAGTTGAAAAATCTGAACTTTGGCGAATTCCGCGCCCGCGTTAACCAATCAGGAACTTGCTCTAGTAGTGACGTGATTACGAGCGGAGGCAGATGGACAGTCGCTCTGCAGGTGGAATAGAGCGCCTGTAGTTGGTGTCCTGGAGGGAAATCCTCCCACCGACACGGGACAACAGGTCATCAAACTGGGACCGGCTCAGTCGGAAGTACCGCTGAAAGCGGCCGTCATCCAGGCGCAGCTCCTGGAGGAGTTGGTGAAACTCACCAAGCTGGGTGCGCCTCTGAAGTATCTGATGGACCCAGACACGCGCCCGAGCGAATCTCACGCCGTTTTCAGCCTTCCATAGCACATAAAGCGCAGCTACTCTCTCAACGAAATCCATGTCAGCCATTTTGCAGCGTAACTGGAGACGCGAGTTTCACTAGCGAATGAAGCGAATTTCACGCGCGAATGAAGCCGAATTTCACGCAGCGAATGAAGCGAATTTCGCAGCGAATGAAGCGAGTAAACTCAAACTGTTCACGCGTCCAACTACGGGCGAATATAAGCGCGATTTATTCGCTTCATTCGCGTTTGGTGTGAACGCAGCATAATGAAGCGAGTAAACTCAAAATGTTCACGCGTCCAACTACGCGCGAATAGCGCGATTTATTCGCTTCATTCGCGTTTGGTGTGAACGCAGCATTAGAGAGACAGAGAGGCTTATTGAATATGAGTGTATACATTTTGAAAATAAACAATTAGCCTGAAACATGATATCAATGTAAATCTATGGGATTTTTGGGAACTTTCTCAAGCCAACATAATAATAATTGTTGAATAACTATAAACAATACAGTTGTAAATTTATCGTGGTATGATTTTGTGGATTGAACTTGGTTACACAGGGAATTAACAGACGTTGTTTATAGTGTTTTTGGATGTACAGTAATATGTTCAGGTTGAGTTTAACTCACCGTGTATGTCCACGGTGTCCCGCGGTGTCTCTATATCTTCACCTTTCAACCAACACCAGCTGAGGCCCAAATACATATGAAAATGTCAATATTTTGCTCCATTTAACATATTTTTATTTATGAAAAACAAATATAAAAATAAAAATCTAACTAAAAATAAGGAAATGTCAGTTATTTACACACGCTTTATTGTTTAACCCACGAACACATAACACAAAGCATTTTTTATTTAATAGGTAATAAAAATGCAAATAAAAACAACATTTTTATTAGAAATTTGAAAGAAATATTGTCAGAAATGATCATTTTACCTAAACACATACTTAAACATAGTCAAATCAGAAACTAAAAAGACTTTGGAGTCACTTAATTTTTTTCTCCTGTATGCAACATATATCTGTGGAAATATAATATAATAGAGGGCTTAATGATAACAGCATACATACTGAAACATACTGTAAATTACTGCATATTCCAGTGGCATGAACAGACCTCTTGTGGGGCAGGGGCAGAAGGACCCAAAAAATATATTTATACTGTATATATATTACTTCAATATTACTTAAATAAACATAACCAAATGTGCTTTGTACAGATTTTAAACTTAATTATTTATGAAATTACCTGTATTTAAAGCAGTATTTGTCTTTCTGCTGTCATTTTAAATATTCGAATGACTTTTAACGATTGATGTCTTGCTCAATGGAGTGCAGATGACGATAATCAGCATCCCAGATAACGATAATATATTACTAAACATTATTATCTTTTAATCAAACTTTTAAGAATCAAGAAGTTAATCATTTTAAATGTTTAGTTTTGTTGATATTGTAAACTTTATGATGGTATTACATGGATAAAGTGCTGCTAGTGCTAGCTATCATTTAAAGGGGTCATATGGTTCTGAAAAGAACATTATTTTTGCGTATTAAGTTTAATGAAATGTGTTTACGTGGTTTTAGGGTTTAAAAAACTCATTATTTTACATACACACCGGAGATTATTGTTGCTCCTCTCTGCCCCATAGACATAGACGCAACATCGGATCGTACGTCAACACAGCCGCCATTTTAGCGCCGTCAACGTTTCCATAACTTTCATAACTGGACTGGAGAAAAATGCCTGTTTTGCTGTGCAAGCCGGCGCACAATTTAAAACAGTTTTCGGGAAACTACCTTTCACATGTAAGACTAAAAATTTATTTTTGTTTGTATTTGGTCATTAAAATATTTTGTTGACACTATGCCAGTAAGAATCAGACTATTAATAGCTAGCGATAGCGCTATTTAGCGGTGAGTCCAGACGTCAGAAAGTTTTTTAATTCTTTCAGAAATAGTTTAGAGTTTATATTTTCTATTATAAAATAAATTTCCTGTAACCGAGATAATTCGTTTATACTGCAGTTTTTCTCTCAAAATCGAGTATGCCAACCTACTAGTTCTAATGTATTATTATTATTATTATACATATATGCAATATACATATTACTATGATCAATCTATTACTATTATGATATTATATTATGGTACTATTCACAGTATTTAGTATGAATCATGGCTTTATTATAGTAAAAATGTAGTAAGCTGTTTTTGGCGGATTGATTACCATTTATACAGTTTTTGTACTGTGAACACGGTTTACAATTCAGTACAATTCACGTTGTCTTGTACTAAGGTGTGACTACAATGACAGTGTAGATTCATTCGTTTGTTTGCATTGCAAAGTTTTACTAATTACTGCAAATATCTTATAACTACAGTTACTATACTGAGACGATAGTAAATCTGCGGTTATATTCATAAATTAGCATTCGCGTTTGTATCTGATTATAGTCTTTACTTAAAACACAAAGTCGTTTTGTATTAATAGAATACAGGAGAAAACCTTACTGTGCTTTTGCAACCATAGATGATGATGTCATAAAGGTAGAATCTTTTGAGCTGTGCTGACGTCAGTCTCATTCTAGCGATCACTTCACGAACACTAAACTCTTCAGTGCTTTATCAGGATTTACAGTAACTCACTTTACCGTGTTTAAATCCAGTTTAAAGCGTTTTACACATCTGAGACCAACGAAGATATCTTAACATTTAAAGTATCTGAATTCAGATTGTTTAAACAACATCTGAGACTACAGATGGAACCGACTGAAAACAGTAAGTACAACTTTTACACGTTAAGAAAACACTTGAAAATATGTCACATAACTAATAGTAATGAAGATGTTAAGAGTTAGTCCATCTGTGCTAAATGAACTATCATTGTGCAATATTGTATTGTTTTAATGTAAATATTAGCACCTACTTATAATGTCAATGGAAAAACGATTATAATAAACTTGATAATTATACTTGATACCATTAATATAATTATTAATGATAATTAACTGAACATTTATACTATGATTCTTTGAAGGTGGTCGTGGACAGAAGAGGAAAGCTGCTGAAGCTTTTCCTGAAGATGAAGCAATGCATGACTTTCCTAACAAAAGGAGACCGTGCCGGCCTGAAAGAGAGCAAAACATCTCCAGCCAGCAGCGACTGAACCCTAACGGTAGATCTAAATGAGCTTCATCACAGTTTAATACATTATATTTGTATTATTAAAAATATATTTTTTTCTTGAGACATTAATTTAACTAAAGGTTAATAATTACAAACTAATTGAACATTATACTGTAATTCTTTCAACAAGGTCGTGGAAAAAAGAGGATAGCCGATGAATCTGATCTCTCTGAAGAGGACGGGACAGAGTCAGGCTCAAAGAGAGAGAGATCTCTCTGATGATGATCTAGAGCCTTTACCAGGACCGTCTGGAATCACACAATCTGCTCCAGAAACACCTGCTGTGGAGCTAAACCCTGACGGTAGGTCATAGTAAATGTACAGAATAATTTAACTGATGGTTAATATTAAACTTATTGAACATTATACTTAAATTCTTTCAACAAGGTCGTGGAAAAAAGAGGACAGCTGATGAATCTGATCTCTCTGAAGAGGACGGGACAGAGTCAGGCTCAAAGAGCGAGATATCTCTCTGATGATGATCTAGAGCCTTTACCAGGACCGTCTGGAATTACACAGTATACTCCAGAAACACCTGCTGTGAAGCTAAACCCTGAAGGTAGGTCTACTGTCAATAATACTCAAACAAACAATCTGTATTTAGTCATTTTTACAGGTTTTTTGTCATTTAAAATATAAAGAATATCTGTAGTGTCACTAGTTTACAGATTAATTTAATTAATTGTTCATAATTACAAACGTTGTATTGTATAATTAACATTGTATTGTAATTCTTTTGAGAAGGTCATGGACAGAAAAGGAAAGCTGCTGAAGCTGAGCTTTCAGAAGAGGACGGGACAGCGACGGTCCTGAAGAGAGTCAGACACGACTTTGATTTCGAGTCAGAGACTTTAGCAGGACCGTCTGGAATCACACAGACTACAAGACCTGCTCCATCTGAAGGTTAGTCTCCTATAACATAAGCCTGCATTTCTCTTGCTGTTAGAAAAGTTTAGAGTTTGTTGGTTTTGACACAGTCACATGAATCATACAGAGAGTCACTGTAATGCACGAGTAATAATTGAACAAGAATATCACATCATCATGTAAATGAATATATTTGTTAAGTAATCAATGAAATGTGTTACAGAAGCAGAAGAAGATACCGAAGAAGAAGACAATGAAGAAAGTGATAATGAAAGAGATGTTTATGATTATCTTCTAAATGCAAATTTAATGGCTGAAGAAGACAACAATGAAGACGATGATCATGATAGTGATGAAGCTGTCCCAGAACCAGCACCTCGTCCTGTTGCTTTGCCAGTACCTGGTGGGTTCACCATCTATATTATTTTTCACCATCTATATTATTATTCTATATTATATTTGTTTATGTCACTGCTGTCTTGTTTTTTACTCTTCCACATTCTCTATTCTGTCAGGTCAGTGTATGTTTACATGTTGTTTTTGTGTGTTTTTTCAGGGTTGTTTAACCTCCAGTATGAAGTGTTTTGGAATGAGTTGCTTGGAAGGGGAGAGAATGCGTGCGTTTTTGCTGGAGTTCGCAGAATTGATGGCCGACGGGTAACTGTGGCAGTATTTACCTTGTGCTCTCTTGTCAAGTGTTTAGATCAAATCATACAGACTGTAAATGATCCAGAAACTGAATGAAATTTTCTTTTGCAGGTGGCGATCAAGTTTGTTCATGTATTAGAAGATGAACATGAAAGATATGCCGTGGTAAGTTGCAAACACCTGATGAATACATCTTTAGTTATTTCAGTGTTCACTAGTTTAATTAATGAAGCTTAGTGACTTCACTTAGTTATTAACAACTGCTATTTACCAGAGAATGAGTGAAATGTAAGTATAATCATCTAACCTTCTCTCTCTTTGCTTTTTCTAGTCTCGGGTTCCCTCGCCTGTATTTATTGAAATAGGCATGATGCTGGAAATGCAAATGGAACCTCCATTATGCCCTAATATAATAGCCATGCTGGACTGGTTTGAAGGTTACCCCGGTTACATCGTGGTTATGGAACAGTTGGCTGTACCCTGGGTGAGGTTGGACCAATATATCAGGAACCACGGCAGGCTGAGCGAGAGATTATTGCGGGACCTAATACGCCAGTTACTGGAGGCTTTCATTTACTTAGGATGCAACAGGATAGAGCATCTACAAATCAATGAACGCCACATCATGATCAACAGAGAGACCCTGAAGCTGAAGATCATCGACTTTGGAAACAGCAGAAGAATCAAAATGACAGACATCGAAGGGCATCAAATCAGTAAGTCATGAATCCTACTGTATTGTCAGAGTGTGTAATTGTAAAAAATCTCATACATTTGTGAACCCATAATGGCACACACAGCTAGAATTTACTGTGCTGGACTGCAGGCAGTCCTAGATATACTTTGATGTTATTTGACAGTAAACAAATGATCTGATGCTCACTAATGACTTCAGCAAATGATGTGGATGAATTGTTTTACTAAAGCATGATGTTAATCTCTTTATAGTTAAGTATCATCAGGTATATGACTATCGGCAATATATCTGTCATGTATACATTGGACAACTCTACCGGATGTTGAACAACTATGTACTCAGTTCATATTCTAGAGGTGAGAGAAAAACACTAACTAGACTCTATGAAATGTATCATTCTTCAGATTATTGGCAAATTATTTTAATACAATCTTCATAATTGTGTCTCACTGTAATAAATAACATGACTTTTCTCTTTTCTTTTGAACCCACAGAATTTAAAGATTTCATTAAGATGTGCGTGATGAGGATGGACAAGGTTATAGAGAATTATTTAGAGCATCCCTTTATGACCAGTGATAATTGGACGTATCGGAATCGAAATGAAAGTGAAGAGGACAGCGACTAAGAGCTGCAGCACACGGCTTGGATATCTTATTTTTATAATGTTTGTTTATAGTTACAAACCTTGTATTGTATAATTAACATTGTATTGTAATTCATGGACAGAAAAGGAAACCTGCTGAAGCTCAGCTTTCAGAAGAGGACGGGACAGCGACGGTCCTGAAGAGAGTCAGACACGACTTTGATTTCGAGCCTTTAGCAGGACCAAGAGCTGCTCCATCTGAAGGTTAGTCTCGTATAACATAAACCTGCATTTGTCAATTTATTCACATAACAGAGCTGAAAAATGCTGTTAGAAAAGTTTAGAGTTTGTTGGTTTTGACACAGTCACATGAATCATACAGAGAGTC